>JAOEGL010000001.1:271050901-272250901 GCA_034509955.1 Urosaurus nigricauda
TGTTTCAAAGACTATATAATTATATGACAAAAATAAATCTTCCTACACACTTTCCATATCAAAGCCAAACACGATTATATGAATTTATTTTAAACAAATAACATCCCTTCTCTGCAGACCAATAGAATTTTTCACTGTTTCTCTGCAAGGTTATTCTGTAACGTTCTATAAAAATGAATTCCTACAATCTATGCCAACGTATATATTAAGGCTGACAGTAATCCTGAAGAGGCATATGATAAAGAACGATGAAATCTGTGGAAAGGAAATGAAAATCTTGATCTACAAATATGGTGGGAGAAAATTGCTTTTTCTAAAGTTGAGATTCCAATTTTAGTGGGGTGGGGTGGGGTGCTTAAGGGCTTAGAAAAGATTTCTGTAGCAAGTGTCTTGCAGTATCAAAATAAAACATTAACTTACATGTGTAAAATAAAGCATAAAACTATGTGTGTGTGTGTGTGTGTGTGTATGAAAAGCTTTATACACTGTAGCCCCCAAATCTAAACAGAATCCAACAGTCATAAGGAACCTATGAAACCCAACAAAATCCACACTTGATACACTGTCTACTGAAACTGTAATTTATACTGGTCACTAAAAACACTCAAGGCAAACTTGTAGAGGCCATGGCAGAACACAGGATAAGAGTTCCTAGGCGACTAAGAGTGGTTAATTCTGGCATCCTACATTCTCAATGGAATGCCAGGAGAGCAATTGAGACTATGGAGAATTAGTACAGTGGCTTTCAAGAATACACCTCTGTCAGAAAGCATCTGGTATTAGATGATGCCTCCCATCAGTTATTCTAGGCAGCACCATGCAGAGGATATGAATGCAGTATCACTGCAAGGTAACAAAAAGCACAAACAGTTCACGTCAGATTTGGAACATGTGCTTTCCAGTTTATTTCTGCTGCCTGGAAGTGCTTTAGTTCTTCTGCCATTTGGAGGTGTAAAATTTTCCCCAATGTTATTTAGGACTATATCACACAAGCCTTGGTCTCACCCAATCATGTTAGTAAAAAAATTGGAAACATACCAGTTTGGGAGAAATTTTCTCATGTCTCTGCAATAGCATGAAGTTGCTGTTTTTGCCAATGATAGTCCCTTATGCTCTCTTCTGCCCTTCTCCTTAACCCAGTCTTCCTGCCCTATGCCCTACTCAGCATGGCTTTTGGGAATTTTAATTTTTAATGCAATTACAAAGTTATGCTAATACAATTTAATTAAAAAAAGAAAAGAAAAAGAAATGGTGGGGGGGTAAACAGCATGCTTGGGAACAGTGGGGAGGGGGGAGATCAAGGGGAGAGGAAGAGACACTGACATCATATGACTGCCAATATTGAAACTGCCACAGTAGGGATGTTTCCCACCTGTGGAATAATGAAAAAGCAGTGTGATTGGGAGCTTAGTGATGGGGTTTCCCCATTAATGAAAAAGGATGCTTTAACAATGCTTCACAGGCACAGCAGCAATGAGACAGAGACAAGAGCTAGCAATAAGTATTTTCCAAGATGCTATTCTCCAACCCTCACTGTAGTTTAAAAGCCTTGCGTGAAAATGTCCTAAGACACCCTTGATATTTTGGATTCAAAGGTGGTAAGAAAAACCTTTGAATGGACTGGAAGGACATAGATGGTCTTGAGGGAATCTACAAATTGTGTTAAAATATTTTGGTTTTCCTTCTCCTACAATTTCCTTCCTGTTAGTCTGTAAAATTGTATTTAAGAGCCTTTTGTCCTGGGATGTGAGCAGTCTGTATTATTTCTGCAAAAGGTTGAAAACCACTTCTTTAGCCATTGAGCTAAGAGCTGCTGATGGACCACAGGTTAAGAATCTCTGAGATGAAGGGAAGTTTCATATTCATATGTGAAGGAGTGTGCACTATGCGACTTTAAGGGTAGGGCTTTGCCTTCAGATAAAAGATTAATGCTGGCTGAGGGATTCTGGGAGTTGTGGAAGAAAGTTTCCAGGAAGTTAACAAACAGTTGTAGGCAATGAACACAACAATTGGGCTGATCCTTGGCACTCTGGTAAAAAAATCCCCCTATAACCTGTTGGTTCCCTAGATAGCTTAAGAAGCACGGCTGGAAACAAAAGAAATAATTGGTCGAGGCTCTGGCTGCCTTTGTGCATTGTTGGTGGGATAGACGGAACTTGGGCTTGATCCAAGAGGCCTCTTCCTCTGTTCTGATCAGCTACAAACTTTGCCTGACTCTCTGCTTGCTAATAAAGAGGCACTACTGTTGTAGCAGGTGGCTTCCCATCATAACCATAATAGAAGTGGTATTCTTCTTTATCTTCTGTGTTATACCTGGGAATGAAAATCCCTTAGCTTCAATTCCCCTGCCCTTTTGTTCTACTCACCAATCCAAATGTTATGGCATACTAAAAACGGACAGTTAATTTTTCTATTTCCATACTCGATTGCATTTTTGAAGTCCATATGGAAGTTTTCAATTATAATACTGTGAAGAAAGCCAGCGCTGTTACCTCCCTTGCTTCAGAGCATGAAATAATCACTCCTTTATAGACTTTTCCCATCTAAGGAGAAGCAAATATGGCAACCTATGCCTATGGGCAGGCTTTTCACCAGCCTTTTCACAGGAGGGAAGAAATAGGGATGCTGCTACCAGAGATCCCTATCCATCCTGAAGACCACTGAGATAGAATTCAAAGACATAGAATGTTGTAGGATGGATCAGTCTTCAAAGAAATCTTGTAGCACCTTTGAGACTAACTGAAAATTAGTAGCATAAGCTTTCATACTAGTTTCTTTCTCTCAGTCTCAAAGGTGCTACAAGATCCCTTTGCATACTGAAGACCGCTGAGTTAGCAGATGTCTCTTTAGGCTGAAGAAATAATCCAGTTTGATACCACTTTAACATCCTGACTGAACGCTATGGAATTCTGGGAACTGCAGTTGATTGTGACCAGTTAACAATTCCCAGAATTTCATAGCATTGAGCCAGGGTAGTTAAAGTTGTATCAAAGCAGATTATTTATGCAGTGTAGATGAGGCAGTAGTCTACCATCCTGTATCCCACATTATCCAACCACGCAGATTGTTTCTGGACTTCTGAGAAGTCCACAAGCAGAGCATCAATGGAACCCCTTCATGGCCAAACTCTCTGTTGTTTACCCCAGAGGAGCTGGTATTAGAGGTTCATTGCCACTGCCCAGAGCTTGGAACTAACATGAAATGTAGTTACCACAAACCACTTTTTTTTTAAGTAACAAGGGCGTTATGCTATATTCCAACAGTAATACAGTCGCCTGATTCCTGTTGCTAGTTACCACTAAGGTAGACGCATTGAATCAATAGGTTTTGGCTTCATTTTGACTCATGTTTGATTTAATGCATCTGGTCTAACTGGGAATAGCTAGTAAGATTCAGAGTGATGGGTGGAATCAGTCCTGCTGAACTGATGTTAAAATTACTTTTAAAACTTATTTTTAATGGGATTTTAATACATTTTGATGGGAATTTTTCATTATATGATGTTATATTTTCAATGTTAAGATTTCTATCTCTCTCCCCCAATTATGGGAAAGTAAAGAGCAATGACACAAATAATTTAATACCCCCCAACTAAATACCCCAAAGGAACTAGATTCCATCTAATAATAATAATAGTAATAACAATAGCCTAAGAAAATGCTATGAAATTCATGGGGTCACCACAAATTGACAGGCAGCTTGAAGGAACATGCAACAATATGTTGCAAAACAGCACAGTAAAGATTAAATTTTTTATGAAGGTATATTTCCAAGCTCTGCCTTTGACAAAGGAGGTTCAATTTAGCTGTAACAGCTAATGATTGTTGATAAATAGGGCCTCCAAGAAGATGTCTCAGTATGGAGCACTTCCTTTCCCCAGGATATTCCATTCTTCCTACTCAGCCTTTGAATGAGGAATTAATTTTCCATTCTTCATCAAATGACAGCTAGGATTTCATACCCACTAAATATGCTGTTCAGCTATTTTGGTTCCCTTCAATTAGGGCTTTTTCTTTTCTGAAAAATCTTTTTTGTATACTATAAACATCAGGGTTTCCTCAAGCTTGCTTCTACTCCATGTTAGCTGGTGGGTGGTGGATGATGTTTTGGCTGTATGAAGATTGACACTGAAAGAATGAGTTCGCTGTTAGTATATGTGACAGCTCTATCTCCCATGAATCAAAAGCCCAAATGATATAATAGAAAACAACAACACCATGCACAATAAACAGTTTACAGAAAATCTCTATAAATGTGTCAGAATCTTGTGTTTTCCAGTATGTACATTGTTATAGCTGCACAGGTATACTTAAACGATTTATAAAGAGTTTAGCAGTGCTGTGTAAAATCCCCCCTACTTTGATTAATAGTCACAACACAGGTTTTATTTGCTTTATAAAAATCTGCAAAGGGGTGGGGGATAAAAAGAACATGGCAAAGGAATATAATTGGAAAATTAATAGGGTGTAAGAGTCAACATTTCTACCATTAAAATAAATACCAATAGGCTAACTAGGGATATTTCTTTTTCCTCTCATCATTTCTTTTCTTTCTTTTTTTAAATCAAGGTGAGGCATTTTATACTTTGAGCTCAATTTGGATTGCCATACAAAGGCTGCCCAAATTCCTCCATTTACAACTCTGCCTCCCCCCCCCCCAAAAAAAAGACTTGATGTCAAAATACAAACCTCTGGGAACATTTATTATTATATCAATATATGGATTTGACGGAATTTCTTTTTCCTGGCTAAAGATACACCTCCCTTTTATGTCAATCTCAGAAAACTGTCCTAGACCCTTTCAGAAAGAGTCAGGGACAATATATCATCATCATCTTCTTCTTCTTCTTCTTCTTCTTCTTCTTCTTCTTCTATTCCAACCTTTGTCCTGGGATGTGAGATCAATGTATGACATAAATAGGGCCCTCTCTCAGTTAGTCCCAAGCAATTTAAGGGTCCTCTTTTCCTTTAGTACTCTGGAAGGGCAGCTAGCATTGGGTCTGACCTAGTCCACAGCCCTCCCTGAAATGTAGCACATGTGAGGAAACAAGGCCATTATTCCCATGGAAGGCTGCCTCAAGGCAACTTGTTTTTGTACCAGAGGACAAGATGGTGCCAGCCTTTATCCGGTGTGAAGAACTGGAGGTTGAAATTTACTTCAGCCCTAGCAATGAGGTAGGTTACTCTATCATACCTTAGTGCAGAAGATCTGAGTGTAGCAGGAGATGAGTTCTGTTCTCCAAAAGACAGTCATCCAAGAAGGAGAGGGATAGGGGCTTAGGAGAAAGAGCAGCAGTTGCAGTTTGCCTCACTATGCCTATGCATTTGGTTAGCCCTGTTCTCATGTGATGGGTACCCTTGCCAGGATTAAATATAATTGTGCCCCATCACTTTCTATTTTGTTTATTTTTTTAATGTGCCTTCTTGTTCTGTCATTGCTAGACCCTTAAAATCTAGTGGGGTGGGATTTCCTGATCCCACATGTGTTAGAGCTGCACTCATGACTGAGACAGGATATAGCATATTTTGATTTCAGTAAGGCCTTTGACAAGGTTCCCCATGACATTCTTGCAACCAGCTTGTAAAATGCAGGCTAGACAAGGCAACTGTTACATGGATTTGTAATTAGTTGACCGGTTGAACCCAAGGGGTGCTCAACAATGGTTCCTTTTCATCTGGAGAGAAGTGACCAGTGGGGTGCCACAGGGTTCTGTCTTGGGCCCAGTGCTATTCAACATCTTTATTAATGACTTGGATGACAGAATTGGCAGATGGCACCAAATTGGGAGGAGTAGCTAACCCCCCAGAGGACAGGATCAAAATTCAAAATGACCTGAATAAATTGGAAAGCTGGGCCAAAGCTAACAAAATGATATTCAACACAGAGAAATATAAGGTACTGCACTCAGGGCAGAAAAATGAAATACATAGATATAGGATGGGGGTGGGGGGTCTGGCTTAAGGATACTACATGTAAAAGGGATGTAGGAGTCCAAGTAGACCACAAGTTGAACATGAGACAATCAAAGCATCCCCAACAGGTGACCATCCAGCCTCTGTTTAAAGACCTTCCTTGGAGGTCTTTAAACAGAGGCTGGATGGCCATCTGATGGGGATGCTTTGATTGAGTTCCTTCATGACAGGGGCTGGGCTGGATGACCCTTGTGGTCTCTTCCAACTCTATGATTCTATAGCAGGGTCTGGTCCCTCAGCAGCTTCACCTGGATAGGTTTGGAATTCCAAGATGAACATTGGTTAGTTGCCAATGACAGTATATGCTTTGAATCAATGAGAACGTAGTACATCAACACTTGCATAACTTCCATTGATACAGAGGGCAAATGTTTGTCCTAACAATTGTATTTAAGCCCATCTTCATATATATTTTGACTCCCAAAAGGGCATTACACAGATTTGGAAACTAAAGGTGGAGGAAAAAGGCCTCATGCCACAATTCTGCCCTTCTATCAAGAAATGGATAAACTTCTTAGCTTTCCTTCCTCACTCAGATTTTTAAACTTAGATTTTTTTTCATCTTGTTTAGGAAGAAACCTCTATCATTTACAGAGCTTAGAAAAATTACTTTTTAAAAATATATCACCCAGAATCTCCCAGTAAGCATGACCAGTGGCCTTTACTAGCTGAACAATTATGAGACGTGCAGTCCAAAGGCAATTTTAACAAGCTCTGGAAGATGGGTATGCTCTTATATATTAAAAAGTACTGAAAAAAATTCTAACCTTTTCCAGTGTTTACATACGCCTTCTTGGAGGCAATTTCTTCTATCTTCTTCCTACTTCATGCTTTTTTACCCTTCAACTTTTCTGAATTGGTCTCAGGATGCTTGAACCCTGAGGACTCTTGTGCTATCATTCAAAAGATATTGCCACCTGATCTGATTTCCCCGTTTAAGCACTTTTTTCCTCTGTATAAAAAAGCCTGAAGAAGCAGCAGGAAAATAGAGAGTGGGGTACTTATGAAAGAAAGTAAAAATCTGGACTCCCTGTAACATTGCATATTTGAGGCAGCACAGTTACAGAATACTGTAAAAGCATCACCTGGTACTACTCTAGCATCCATAGTTTCCAGAATGCTAATAACTCACAGTCTCATAGTAAACAGACAGACAAAAATTCAGTACTCAAAAGAACAAGGTAGAAAGAACAGTTGAAAGATAAAACCTACAATAAAGTCTGAGTGCATAGTATATTTTAAGAATTCAGGCATACCTCAGTTAACAAATATGGTTTTCTTGGGTATTATTTCTTCAATAGAAATTTTGATACTAGAGATATGTGAAAATGTTTCTACAAACTTTTTATTCAAATCCAACAATATGCACATATGAAGTGAAAATACTTGCAGAAGTAATCAAAAATGTTTTGAGTCTGCTCAGACCTCAGATGGTGTCTCTCCCCTCAACTCCTGCCCTGGGGCGGTAATGGATTAGATGAGGGAAAACAAATTGAAGCTCAATCCAAACAAAACGGAGGTACTCACAGTCACAGGCCCGAAACTGGGTTTGGGAATATAATCTCCAGTTCTTGATGGAATCACACTCTCCTCTAAGGACTGTGTTCGCAGTCTGGGGGTCCTCCTAGACTCATCGCTTCACATGACTAGTCAGGTGAATGCGACGGTCAGGAGTGCCTGTTACCAGCTTCGGCTGATCCGCTAGCTGCGCCCTTTCTTGGAGATGAGGGATCTGGAAACTGTGATACATGCTCTGGTAACCTCACGATTGGACTTCTGTAATGCACTCTACATGGGGCTACCCCTGTGCTTAACTCGGAAACTACAACTGGTTCAGAATATGGCAGCCAGACTTATTACAGGTACATCTAGGAGAGAGCACATGACACCTGTGCTAAAATCTCTCCACTGGCTGCCGATCAGTTTCTGGGCACAGTACAAGGTGTTGGTTCTAACCTATAAAGCCCTACATGGCTCAGGTCCATCATATCTAAGGGACCGCCTCTCCCCGTACGACCCCCCCCCCGCACGCTTCGATCCTCTGGGAGGAGTCTCTTACAGCCCATGAAGACTAGGCTGACACAGATCTCCCAGAGGGCCTTCTCAGCGGTCGCCCCCAACCTTTGGAATGACCTGCTGGATGAGTTGCATCTCATTCCATCCACTGGTAGCTTTAAGAAAGCCTTGAAGATGCATCTCTTCCGGCAGACCTTCCCGGAAAATGCTTAATGTCACCTGGCTCCAAACCTTTTGCCAGTCCCTAATACTCATCACCCGATACAGCTCAAGGAACTTTTAGTTTGTTATTGTTGACTGTCCGCTATTTGCACTATGTTTTAACTTGTTGTTGGTTTAATTCTTTTTTTAAGGGGGGGGAGGTGGGAATGGGATTTGATATTTTAATTGTCTTGTTTTTAATTTTATCTTGTACCCTGCCCCGATTGCTCGCTCAGAGGGGTGGGCTAGAAATCATCATCATCATCATCATCATCATCATCATCATCATCCTAAAGATCACTTGAAGGCATATCCCAAAATGAATCTAGAATTGACTTTTATTTTCTCCAGATTTTTCTTAAGATTTCTATTTTGGCTGCCAAACATTGATTTACAGTATGCTTTAAAACAAAACAAAACACACACACACACACACACCTTTGGGGGGGGGGGGTTGGTGAGACACATTTATAAGCTTTCTCCTTTTCTCTCTGTTTTGCTGTTTGTTCAAGCTTAGTAAGGGATTTTGGAGGCAGCTGTTGTTTACCTTGCCTGTGGTATGTAGTGGCACACAGCTACAGTAAAATTGACTACAACAGAATCCTATTCTTTCACAGCTCAAGTTATATTACATTATTTACTATGGACACAATACGACAACCTGACACCAAAAGTCTGGTTTTCCATCCCGCCTTCACTATTCTTCCAGCTGCCAAGATGCTAAAGAAACTGCCAGTTAGTTAGATAAGGAGATAATAATAATAATAATAATAATAATAATAATAATAATGTTTAATTATAGCCCGCTCCTCTAATAAAATACTCGGAGCGGGGTACAACAGATTAAAAAGGATACAGAGTAAAAACGACAATCATATCCCTCCCCAACCGCTCCCCTTAAAACTAAATTAAACCAAGACAAATTAAAATTGGCACAGATTAAAATTGGTCAACAAGTATTAAACAAAGTGCAGTCTCATGAACTATTCACGTGCAAGTCCACTTTAAATAAACTCAGCTGAATTAGACAAGGGCAGCTGAGATAATTCCCATTTCTGTCTATGTTTTCAGAGCAGGGAGTGGATATTCTATTTATTTCCTGTTTCAAGGAAAGGCCTGCCGGAAAAGATGTGTCTTTAAAGCCGTTTTGAAACTAGCCAGTGATGTAATGAGACGCATCTCGTCCGGCAGGTCGTTCCAAAGCTTAGGGGCGGTAGCTGAAAAGGCCCTCTGGGAGGTCTGGGACAGCCTAGTTTTCATTGGCTGCAGTAGGTTCCTCCCAGAGGACCGAAGTGTGCGGGGCGGTTCATACAGGAAGAGGCGGTCCTTAAGGTAGGATTGGCCTGGGCCATGCAGGGCTTTAAAGGTTAGTACCAACACCTTGTACTGTGCCTGGAAACTAATGGGCAGCCAATGGAGAGCTTTGAGCACTGGTGTTATGTGCTCTCTCCTCGATGTTCCAGTGATAAGCCTGGCTGCCATATTTTGAACTAATTGAAGTTTCCGGGTTAGGCACAAGGGTAGCCCCATGTAGAGCGCATTGCAGAAATCCAGACGTGAGGTTACTAGAGCGTGTACCACAGATTCCTGGTCTTTTGTGTCCAGGAAAGGGCGCAGCTGGCGTATCAGCCGAAGCTGATAGCAAGCACTCCTGACTATCGCATTCACCTGACTAGTCATGTGAAGCCAAGAGTCGAGGAGTACCCCCAGACTGCGAACACAGTCCAGATAGAAAAGAAAGAGATGAGGAGCTTAAAATACTTTGTAAAAAGAGAATTCTTTGCAGAGCTATTGTTAACTGAAGAATGTCTCATTACTAAATAATACAGAAGTGGGAAGTGCACCCCATGTTTCTTGATAATCCACCATCTCTATCTGATATATATATATATATATATATATATATATAGTCAAAGAGTTGAAACAGTGCCCTCAATGGTGATCACTTTTCATGGGGGACAGCTTTGATTAAAATGTGAAACAAAATCCAATTTTGAAAGCTGTGATTAATGAGTCACTTGATCAATCACATCAGTTCATTGATTAATGCTTCCAGACCTACTTTATTAAGCTTAATGTCATGTTATTGAAAGGTGGCAAGCTGACAAATCTTTCTCTTGGGCAAGTGCAGGTTTACATTTTAAATGGGAAAATATTTGGCCTGGAATTCATGGTGGCCTCTCTTGGTAACTTGCTGTTTCTAATTTTTAATATGCCATCTGTAAAACAAGAGCAGCAGTTGTTTAGTTTTTATATGGGGATGAATATAAGCTGTTTGCCATGAGAAGTGTTGTATTCAGTTCTGGGTACAAAATTCCCACATGCTGCAGATTATGAAGGGGTGAGGCACACTTGAGTGCAAAATCTGGAACTGTTTCCTTTTGATACTACAATGCGCAGAGCTGGTAATACTGATTGGGAATTCTGGGAGTTGTAGTTTAAAGAGGTAACCGGAAATCTTTTGTAATCACTGAGGTAACAATCAAAGCTTTGCCTCTTCTAAGGCTGCCAGAAAGAACACTGTAGAGGACTCTAGTAACTTTAGTGATTGTGTAGAACAGGTAATGTTAGCATGTGTACATCTACACAATCAGGTAACAAACAATACTTGTTGACTCACCATCTAACAATTAACTGAATGGGTTTGCTTTAGTTGGGAGGAACTAACAGGATGCCAGGGTGGGTGATCCTTTCCACATAAAGGAGACTTTGAAGGAAACAACTAGAGTTTTGGGGGACTGCTTTGCCTCCATAGCCAGATGACTTAGGCTGGAATTTGTTCCTTCTTGTGTCCTTGGAGGGAAGTGAGTTTCTGAGCAAAATTAATCCCTAGGTCCCATTCACATTATATTATTATAGTGCTACATTCCACTTTAACTTCCATGACAACATCTTATGGAACCTTGCGATTTGCTGCTTGAATTATTTTGGGAAACCTAAGGAGAAGCTGGGACTTCTTTTGATTCACAAATATTTTCCTGCCACAACAGTGACACAATAGAGACCCTTTACTATCTTTCTGCCCACATCCTTATGTAGCCACTCAGCATGGCATCAGCTTCGCTGATTTATTTCTCCTCTCCTTCTCATTTCTTGGCTTTCTTTTTCTCCTTGCTTCTTAAAAGACAACTGTGGCATCACTCTTGCTTGCAACAGCACATCTCTGATAAAGTTAAGGCTCAGTTGCATATCACACAAATGCACTGGTTGAAGTCAAAGAGTAAAGTTTTATGTAGACACATAACCATCCTTTATAACTGGTGAGGAATGTCTGCATGTGCCTTCCTTCCACTTTGCCATCTCATAACTGTGGTTAAGATGGAGTGAAGACTATGTCTGTACCCAAACTTTAGAAGTGAGAAACCTGTGGCCTGCATGCACTGGTAGCGCAGTGGTTAAATGCCTGTACTGCAGCCACTCACTCAAAACCATAAGGTTGCGAGTTCAAGACCAGCAAAAGGGCTCAAGCTTGACTCAGGCTTGCATCCTTCCAAGGTCGCTAAAATGAGTACCCAGATCATTGGGGACAAATAGTTTACAGGTGTAAACCACTTAGGCACTCCTTAGGCGGTATGAAGCAGTAAATAAACGAAGCTGTTTGTTTATTATCCAGACTGTAGCTTAATTTGCTGTTACCTTTGATGCTATAACTAAAAGATATTCACATATCTGTGGTCTTCTGCATGCTTACATTTAGGACTTCACAGTGTTTAGAGTTTAAATATTTAGAGTCCAAAAATAGAAATGTCCCTGTGCAAGCAGTTAGACAGTCACAGATACATAGATTTCTTTCAGATGTGGCAATACTCAGATACCAGTATAAAGTGTGTATAAAACTTAGCCACTGTCCTTAGTACTGACCTGGTTTAGAAATGCTTTTGAATTCAGCCCATCAAGATTAAATACCTAGTAAATCTAGCAAAGAGAGCATCAACTTGTATCTTTCAGTCTGTCTGAATTAATATAGGAAAGATTTGATCAATTGGTGTGTAGTGAAGTAATAGCAAAGGGAAATGTCAGTGTATGATCTTGGCAATTATATGAAAAAATATTTCAGATTTTTTTGGGGGGGAGGGTTAAGAAAAAAATTAACAACCATAACACTAGAAGATAAAGATTGGATGGAAGTTCATCATTTCGCTGACAGGATTGAAATTGGAGTTCCCGAACCCTTGAGAAACTTAAATGGGAAGAAAAACTGCATGCTGAAAATTCCTACAAATTGCATAAACTAGTTATTGTTACTGGCACAACATAAACTGTGCACTTCGTGATAACTGCACAAGATTTTGTGAAATGGTATAGCTTTGCAGTAGAGGCCTACACTACTGCACAGCAGTCTCTCTCTCTCTCTCTCCCTGCTTACATCAATCAATCAATCAATCAATCAATCACTTTATTACGGTCAATGGCCAGCAAGTCCACCAAACAAAACGAAAACAATAACAATAATAAATCACACAGCATAAAAATAGAATAGCATATTTAAAAAAAACTGTTGTAGTTTAAAATAACGGGGATAAAAACCTGCTGACTAAGAAAAAATGAATAGCAATAAAAAGCATTTCTATTTGGTAAAAAATAATTTCAAAAACGATAATAGAATGTGAGGGCGATCTGGCTGCGACATCTGACACCCCATTGATTGCCAGGGTTGATTTGGTTGATCGGGCTGGCTAGGCGGGTGTCCCCTTTCCTGCTTACATTGTTTTTCATGATATAGCTTTGTAGAAAAGCTGCACAGTTTCTCATCATTACAGGGGACAAAAATTCCCAAATGTCTTGAAGCTCAGGGACAAAAACCTGTTCTCAACATCCCACAGGAAAAATCAAAATTTACCACCTATATTAGCAAATCAGTTAATTCATGGTGCAGACATTAGTTAACATGTACTGTATGTGAGTTTTCCTTGGCTGTTAACATACTGTACTTATACAGAGCACTTCACAGTACTCCAGATACTTTGAAAACTGAATGACTAAACATTCCTTAGAAATGAAACATTTGGCTTCTCCTCAAGAAACACGTTAGATAATAATACATAGAATAAGCTGCCTCAGTTGTCTTCCTATAAACACAAAGGCACTTTGCTATTTTAAATGAGTAAGACCACCACATTATTATTGTATTATGTTGTTGTTATTGTTGTCATTGTTATGTGCTTTTAAGCTGTTTCCAACTTATAGAAACCCTCATCATAAGTTTTTCCTGGCAGGATTTGTTCAGACGGGCTTGCTTTTGCTCTCCTCCTAGACTGAGAAAGTGTGACTTGTCCAAGGTCACCCAGTGGGTTTGCATGGCCAAGTGGGGATTTGAGCCAACACCCAAACCATTAAACAATGTGGGCTTTTCATATATTATGCCATTGTTCTACCTCATTCATGGTGTTCATATTCTTCCTCATTCAATTGTTTCCATCTCCAGTTTTTGTTTTTGTTTTTGCAGTGCTTTTTCTTGTCAGAAAATATATATTTGAGAAGATAACACAGTAGACTGTATAGTGCCATTTG
Organism: Urosaurus nigricauda; assembly: GCA_034509955.1. Classification (NCBI taxonomy): domain Eukaryota; kingdom Metazoa; phylum Chordata; class Lepidosauria; order Squamata; family Phrynosomatidae; genus Urosaurus; species Urosaurus nigricauda. The sequence continues at coordinate 271,064,602 of JAOEGL010000001.1, forward strand.
TTTGTCAGAGTTAGGAGTTCTGGAAGAACTCTAAAATAACAAGCAGTACTAAGGCTCTGATACAATACACACTTACCTGGGGGCAAGTCCCACAAAATTTAATGTTTACTTCCAAAGAATTCCCTCCTCCTCTATCTGTCTGTCTGTCATTCAATGTATTTCACATGCCTTCTTTACTATGTAGACGGATCTTGTAGCACCTTTGAGACTATGTGAAAGAAAGTAGTTGGCAGCATGAGCTTTCATAGACTATGAAATGTCTTCTTTAGGTATAACCTCTACATCACTGTGCAAAGTAAATCTTCATGAGATTTGTTCAGAAAAGATTTGCCCTTGCCTTTGTTTGAGACCCAGGAGGTTTCCATCACCAAACAAGCATTCATACCTTGGTCTTGTGTAAATCCTAGTTCAGTACTCAAACTATTACATCACATTTTTTTCCTGGCATCAGGATCCTCCAGATTTTGTACCAGGTCTTCCAAAAGAAACCAGAAGTGAACAGAAAGGTTTAAAAAATTATGACTTTATTAGGAATGATTTATTATTAAAACAATATAGAGGCATGCCTAGTTTTGAAGGAAAGTTATGTCCCCTAGAAGTCTGATTCTGTTGCCAAGGAAGAATATCAAAACTGTAGAAAACTGGGCTGGGAAAGGGTGTCTCTGGACCATGAGAACAGACTTAAAGCCATGTGCTTCTATAGCAGAAGAGAGAACCATGTGGCCCAGGCTGCATTTGTACTGCAGAAATAATACTGTTTGATACCACTTTAACTGCCATGGCAGCTAAATAAAATGATATCAAACTGCATTATTTCTGCAGTGCAGATGAGGCTCCAAGGTTATGGGCCATATGGCTCTCCACCCTGCTCTAGAAGTGTCATCTGATGAATCACAAGCTGCTCTTTATATGGTTGAAGGAGGTTATAAAAAGTAGACTGTGGAACTGGAAGGTCAATTGCTAGTGCAAAAAGAGCTCATTGAGCAATGATACATGGACAGGACTAGCATAGGCTTGGTGCTAGATCATATCCTGTGAGCTGATACTATCTGTTGTGAACATTCTTAGCTATGAAAAAGTTGTATCCTGGTATACAAAGAGAGAAATGGGGAGTGAGGGGCTCCCATAGGACCTAATAGATTTTTGAGAAAGATCCATACTGAATTAGTACAAAGGGAACTGACAATACTATGCCAATTTGGTTGTGTTTGTATTATAATGATGGGTACCATCCTGAAAATAAACAGAAATGACCTTTCAATATGCCATTCTCTTTGTAATGCTTGATGAGCAATTTGATATTAAGGCTTGGTGATCATTTCGTATAGAGAAATAAAAGATAAGGCAATTGCCCACTGTTTGCATTTGCGTTCAATATATGAACGGCAGGGTGCTATCTGCCTGCTGAGAATCTTCAATTTTCACTGTTCGTGCCTTAATTTTCTCCAAGAAATCATTTCTATGAACTAATAATGGGCTCTCCAGCTTGAAATAAGTTTGCCTCTTTCAACCCTTGGAGAAGGCAAAACCACATCATTCAGACTACCAAATCAGCAATATATGCATCTCTCTCTCTCTCTCTCTCTGTTTCCTAGATGCCGTTATAATCCACACAAGATTTGTAAAATCATCTATTGCTTATATGCACCAAAATGAGGAAGCATTTTGATACTGTAGGGTTTTTTTTTTATATTTTAAGAAAGGTTTCTGGTCCTTCTATGATTTTGTTTCATGACAGTATTTAAAATTCCATCAAGCTGATCATTATGTAGGAATCTTCATATGGCAAGAGGCAAATGATACAAAAGAACAGTGAGAAGGGAGAAATAATGAACTGTTCAAAATATTCTCTTCAAATTGTACAGTGGATAGTTGTTAATTAGGGTGCTCATTAAATATCTTCATACATTGGAATACTGCAAAGTCTTTGGGGTATATGCAGATTCCTGGGTTCAAAAACATTGATCATTGGCTCTCTTTCTCTCTGTGTGTATAAGCACTTGCTACAGAGAACAAATACATGAAAAGCATATTGTATAGTTATCATGGTAAATTAATCCTAAAATAAGCAAAGTGATTGACTTAAATGCTTTGTTCTTGGGGGCTATGGTTTCGTACCCTGCTGGCAGCAGAGATGAGAAAATGAGTGAAGAATACACTTCACAGTTCAGACTTTGCTGCAGGCACTCACTGATTAGGTAAAAATGCGACTGTGTTGAATAGTGAGGTAATGTGGGGTGGACTCAAACTTCAGACACTTTCCTTCTCCCTCCTCTTCTGAGATAGGGAGGCAACTTTGCATATGGCTGAACAGAATGTAGAGGCTGAATAGCACAGAACTCCCTAGCAGACAGATCCATGGATTCTCTAACAAGTACCTGGATCTCACCGATTTGCCTGCCAGCAAGACATGAAAGCTGTCATTTTTCCATGTAATGTTTTCATATACATGGAGATTCAGAAGTGACTCTTGCATATGGGGGAAAAAAAACGAGCAAATTATAACATGCAAATCAGGCATGGAAAATGATTGAAGAATGGCTGTTACTGAAGATTAGGGAGAGTTAATTATCATCCCAGCTCCTGAAAAAACATATGATGTTCTGTAGAGCTTCAGCCACTTTTAATAGTGACATTGCACAAGGACAAAGATAGGACAATGCCTTGTATCAGATGCTCTGGCTGATGCTCTGGCTGAATCTGACTACTGTAATGCTAGAGATTGGAGTATTGGTTGCAAAATGTATTCATTCTTATGTATCTATAGCAACACCTACCCTACCTCAACATCAAAGAGCATGAACCTCTGCTCTCTAGAAAGAAAACATGTGGCATATCAACTCTGTTGTTTTGGTCCACCTCCTGAAAACAACAATTTTGCATTTGACGATCCTTCTTAGGATAGGTGTTAACAGTGTGTAGAAAACAAACAGAAACAAACAGCTTCATTTAAATACCATTTCATACCCTTAAGGAGTGTCTAAGCGGTTTACAATTGTAAGCTATTTTCCCCCAACAATCTGGCTACTCATTTTAGCGACCTCGGAAGGATGCAAGCCTGAGTCGAGCTTCAGCCCTTTGCTGGTCTTGAACTCGCCACCTTATGGTTTTGAGTGAGTGGCTGCAGTACAGGCATTTAACCACCAGGGACTTCCTCAGATGCATGAAGAGAACTGTTGCCCAGGAAGGACCTTGATAACCAGACTATATAAACAGCTATAAGTGACAAAGCTAATAATATAATCCAGTAAAGTCAGTACAGTACATAGTGACTACACTGTGTGGCCAGGACTGAGGTGACCGAAGTTCAAATTTCCATTCAGACAGTAAGCTCACTAGAGCAGTTACTGTATCTCTGCCTAACATTCATGACAGAGTTGTTGTGAGGAATATATACACAGAACCTTGAGCTCCATGGAGGAGAGGTGGGATGTAAATGTAGCGAATGAATAAACAGAAACCCCCTTTCAAAGCAGAGTTATATTATTCCAACATTGTTTTGGTTGATTGATTTTCATTTCAGGATAATGTCTAATATGACCTTTTGTACTTGAATTCTTGCACCCAAGTAGAAAATACAGATGTACATATCACACCAGATATGACAAAAACCTGTGTGTACAAAGCAAATGTTTCCTTTTAAATGACACATAATAGTGAACAGCAAAGGAACCTTGTTTCCATATTTCGTTAAGGAAAGCCAGGAGTGGGTATGATACACAGATACATGAATAAACATTGAATAGTAAAATTAAGCAGGTTTGAGTCTAGTAATTACACAGCTGGGGGAACACCCAGCAGCAGCAAATCATAGGAGATTACCACATGGTGTTATGATAACGTTCTGGGAACGGAATGATAACGGAATGCTTAGGACCAGATGAAATGGTTTTAAGTTATGGCAGTGGGGAGGGGGTAGATTTTGATGAACATTAGAAGGAACTTCTTGAAAATAAGAATGGTTCAGCAATGGAACCAATTGGCTTGAGAGGTGGTGTGGTCTCTTCCTCTGAATGTCTTTAAGAAGATGCTGGACAGCTACCTAGTGGGGATGCTCTAACTGGAGTTCCTGAATTGAGTGGGAAGTTGGATTTGAAGGCCTATGAGGACATTTCCCACTCAGTGATTCTGTGATAGAAGGATCTTCAGATGTCATTGACCTTGCAGTTCCCAACATTCTTCACCATTGATGGCTAGGGCTTTTAGGGATTGGGGTGGGTGGGGCACCACACTTCCACCCCTGAAACAGAGGATCTCAGTGCAGGAGGAAACCAACATGAAAACTGCCATTCCAAAACATTTTCAGACCCTCTGAAATTATTTGGCAGGACTCCTAAGTAAGAGAAAGGCTAGAACAGGACTCTTTCCTGCATTCAGTCTAAACGAATGAACATTTTGCTGGATTTTTCCCAGAAGCTGAGGTACTTCAATACAATTTGGATCATCAAATCTATTTTACCGAGGCTTTGCATTTCCTTCCTTTTCAAAAGATTAGACTCCACTGTGATAATTCCAGTAAGTACTGAATAATGCCTTCCCATTTATCCCTTCTTTCAAACATTATTCACTCTTTTCAGCCTCTTTCTTTTAGTATGGAGACCTGGTAGTTTTCATTCTGCAGCTGATTACGTCTTACCATACGTATTTACAAGGTTACTAATGTCCCCATGAATGTAGGGAATAACCTTGTGGCATCTTTGTGGCAAATACACCTGGTTGTGTATTTGGCAGCACCCCTAAGTAAGGGAAAGGCTGTAACAGGACCTTTTATGGCATTCAGTCTAAATGAATGAACATTTTGCTGAAATGCAAATATTCAGAGAAGACACAGGATATAAGCATATGCTGCATTCAATATAAGCATATAGAATATGACATTTTGATTTTGAGAGAGAAAAATCAATAAAAATGGAAATGGAATTTCAGTTTAACAAAATAACAGAAAGGCCAATGCCTTGAACAATTACAAGCTTTTTAAACAAGTTAATATTCTGCTGCCCAAACACAATAGTTTTTAAGATCAAAAATCTAGAAATCCAAGTTGAAGTCTAAGGAGGTAGAAAGGATTTGCATTATTAATAAGACAGATAAAGTAGCCTTTCATCAGAACTTTTTACATATGCATGTATTGTCTGCTTCAGAAATAAAAAAAAAGATGACCAAATTTTGATAGTGGGTGTCTACAAGTGTGAAATCTCGTGTGTAATTTGGGTGTACATGAAAGGAAAAGCATCTTTCTACAGTAATATATTTTCCTGTTTTATATTCATTAAAGTTACAGCGTGTAGGAAAAAAGAAATTTTAAATAAAGTTCTTATTTGCTTGTCACCTTCAAAAACTCTCAAGTAAACAAGGGTATTTTTTTTAATCACATCGAATTACACTTAAGTACCACTAATTCTTCAGTATTGCCTTTAAAAAAAGGTAACTGCAAGTTAACCTATGTTAACTATTCAGGTTTTTTTTCCAGAAGCCTCTTGCAAATACAACATGAAAGCCTCTGTCTCAGGTGTTTTTGCCTTGTTTTATAAAATAATTTGCTTGTCATCCTTAAACCTGGGTGTAGGAGACTAAATTGGGCTTTGGTCTCTTCCAGTGAACTAAGGCATGGGCTTTCATAGTCAACAATCTGCTTCATTTTTGGTACTGATGCATCTGATGACTGAATCTATGTGAAGCACTTTGATCACTTCTGATGCTCATATGAATATGATGATGCACACACACACACACACACATATGCACATATGATACTCATATGATGCACGTATGAATACTCAGTTATTATTCTGAGTATTCTGCTCAGAGTGTTACTCTGCTACATTGGAATTCTAGATTGTTGCCTTAAATCACTTTCAACAAGGTGAATAATCCATTGTAATCTTTTAGAACAGGAGTGGGAAGCCACGGAAGGTGCCCATTCTATATGCATCACCTTTGTGCTCCCAACAGGCAGTACTGGATTAGTAGTGGTCCAACTAGTGCTAGGGACTACAACACTGAAGTAAAAAATAGTAGCTTGCTTCTGTTTTTCCCCAATCACTACCTGCATCTCCCAGTATTTTTGTTACATCAACTTTTGTATGTTATCCTTTATTAACTGAGTAAAAATGCATGGGATCTGGTTGTCAGTCTCATAGGAATTTAAAGAAGAGCATATAAAGACTTTTGTGTTGTTGTCCACTATATTAACTAATTTCTATGCTACCATACATAGGATAGTTCAGATAAAGAAGGACCTATTATGGGCACTGGTCCAAGCTTCCAACCATGTTAAGGTACTCCTGCTTAAAGGCCATACTGTATATGCTCCAACTGTCCCAGTTTGGCTGGGACTGTCCCAATTAATCCTCTGTAGTTCCCCCCCCCCCTTTCCCCAGTTTATCTATCATGCCAGCTTTCCTCCTTTGTCCTCAGCTTACACACACACACACAAAACCTTCCTGAACAGAACTTCACTTCTATTTTAGAATAACATATCACTTATTTCTTACCAAGGAAGACATCACCTATGTCAATATTTGAAGTAAAGAAGCAATATCTTTAAACAAGAGCACCCTTGAATGGTGGAGAGAAAATGAAAGTGAACAGAAAACAACAATGCATGAATATTTGACACATTTGGTAGGCTAGGAATAAACTCACTTTCCCTCCCAGTATAGCTAAACCAAATTATATATTTATGCCAGCCCTTGAGAAAGACGAGCTTTTCCAGTCTGGTAGAAAGTAAGGCAAAATAGACAAGAAAATATTAGGTGAACATAAATAGAACTTTTGAAAAAGAAAATTGAGGGTGGGAAGCAGTAAATCATTAGGTCTTTGATGGCTGGGAGAAGTGGGTGGAAGGAGTGAGCACTTATTGATACGTATAACCAGTTAAAATGGACCATGAACTGAAACAGAGTTAGACAAAGCACGACTACCTGTACTTGCCTGAGGCTTTTTAAGCTAGAGGCAAGAGCTGTGGAATGCATGCTGATCTTCATTTGTGAGGATGCTCCTTGTTCTGGGTGCAGAATGCCTAAAGGAAGAAAAAACAAGAGAAATGTCAGGCTTTTCAATATATTTCAACTTTGGCTAGTCTCTGATGAACAATTTAGAACACTAAAAACTTCAAATATATATCTGAGGCTCCCAAGAACAGCTAATTAATCCAATAAAGCATATTGATCTAAATTCAACATTGGCTGGAAGCCTGTTGATTTGTCCCACTTAGAGTAGTCCCACTGGATTAACTGTTGAATGGATTCAATGGGTTTACTCTAGTCAAGAGTGAGACTAGGGTTTTGGTCTCAGTGACTGCTGCAGCACCATCACAACAGAACTGTCTTCTCCAGATCTCCCCCTACAGCTCTCAGCACCATCTGCCAGTGAACTCTAGGGTAGATTTTGTGGGTGCATGGGAAGCAGAATAAGGGAGGAAAATCACATTATCTCCTGATTTTACTGATGGAAATGATTGCATCAGAGAATGGCCCTCTCCTTTGAATTTAGGCTAATGTAATGGTTGTATCACAGAATTGCTGTTTGTCTCTTTATCAGTCACTCAAATATATGAAGAGTCCTAGATCTATTTCTACTTGGTATAGTAGAATGACAATCCAGATGTTTCTGAGAAGTCTTGAAGATAGGTATGGAAGCAAAACATCTGAATTCTTCAAGGAATATGCCATCTGGACCCATGGCTGTTAATTTTTAATTTGACAATTAGCCTGAGTATGTCATCCCTTGTCAATTCTATTTGACAGTTCCTAAGAAACGCTGCTGGAAAGAAAAGTTATTCAGCCTTGTGTCCAAGTTCTTTCACAGCTCAGACCAATGGAAATATTTTATTATGCTTCTCCTCAGTCTCCCATCCTGTCAGTAATCCTCACACAAATATTGGCTGTCTACTACTGTTTATTATTATTTATATTGTACCATAAAATATGTATGATATTTTGCAACAGGGGTAGGCAACTGTGGTCCTTCAAATTATTGTTCCATTTGTCTTTACCAGCACAATGAAGGCTAAGGGATTATGTGAACTGCTCAAAAAAGAAACAACATAGTGTTGCTGTTTGAGTATTGGACTAGGGCTCTGGGACAGCAGAATTTGAATCCATCTCAGCCATGAAAAATCTAATGCATGACATTGGAAAAGTCACAGTTTCTGTCCTAGAGGAAGGCAATAGCAAAACTCTGAATATATCTTGCCAAGAAAACCCCATGATAAGGTTCACCACAGGGTTGTCCACTTTCACTTATATACTTAATATATAAATATTTATGAAGTATAATATATAAATACATACTTAAGCTCAGTTGCAGTAGGCACTCATACTTATTGAACTCCCAAAAGTCTCAGCCAGCATGGACAGTGGTCAGGGATTCTGGGATCAGGAGTCAAAAAATAAAATAAAATAGGAAGATTAGAGAACTACTGGCTGAAAGTGGAGGTGTTTATTTTATCAAGGGGGAAAAAAGAGGGAAACGAAGAGAAAGAAAAGAGGGCAGCGGCAGTCCAACTTCTAATTGCCTAGTTTCTTGCTTTTGGTATAGCTAAAGAAGGGTTTATCCTTTGCTTTAATATTTTATGATATATTTGAACTTGATTAAATGGCAAGAGCTTGATTATTAAAACAGAAAACCAATAAGTCTAAGTGAGGAAAATAGACAAGTGCATATAAAATACATCCTGAAATTAATAATATTTGTTTATTTAAGCCAGGCAGAAGAATCAGATGGTGTTGGGCTAGATGTCCTAGTAGTCTTAACCAGCATAACCAATAGTGAGGAATTCCAGGAGTTGCAATGCAATAACATCTGGAGAGCTGCTTGGTTTTTATCTCTGGTGTAAACCATTTTAATATTTGCCTTCATCATAGTTATATATACAACGTCAAGGTGATATACAAGTCAGAATATAAAATACTCCAAAATTGTAATGAACAAAATGCTTTAGTGAATATGTTACCATGTGAAAACGAACAACAATATTTTAACGCAGCAACAAAAATATCCCACCTTTGATGCCAAGCTAGCGTCTGTAGAAAGGGCATTATATAGTGGTTAGGGACCAGGAAATGTCATGTTTTCTTTATTTGTTACATATTTTCCTCCAGTGTGCTCAGAGGATCTCTCTTCCTCTCTACTGTATCTGAAAACAATATTGTGAGGTGGGTTGAGCTGAGAAAGAGTGACTCTCCCAAAGTCATCCAGTGAGGACTCAGTGTTGCTTGATACTATCTGTCAGTAAAAAGACACATTGTTCTCCACCAGTAAAAAAAGCTCAAATTTTAGTTCTCCCCCCCCCCCTTTAAAAAGTCATATTTGAATAAAAGCAGTGCTAAAGGTACCTATTGGCTTCCTAGTCTCTATTCTTGAACCAGGAAAATGTAGGTGGGAAAGTGTGGGAAAATATCAAGGAAATTCAGAGTAGTCTAAGTTTCCTTTTTCTCTGGGACCTTGTTTTATTTTCACTGCATAATCTCAGAAGAGTTTTCCCTGAAGGCTTTTTAGATCTCACTAAGTATTCATCACTTGGAGTGCTCTACTTTATCAGCGCCCGGGTCCTTTCAGTGAGCAACTTTAAAAGAAAAGAGGAAAAAAGATAGCTCAAGATGTTCTTTCTCCGCTCATAAAGATAAACTGCATAAAATCCATTTTTTTTTTTAAAAAAAGAGGCACTCCATTAAATTCTAAAGAAAAACCTTAGGGAGGTGAGCAAGATGAGGGCTTGGAACATTGTCCTTTGAAGCACTGATCTTTTTGAACAGGACTATTTTATGTCTTAATTGTTGCTTTAGGCATGACAAAGATAGCGTAAGCATGTGGTTTTCAGTTATTTGGATGAGCTGGCCAAAACAAGCTAGGGATTATGAATAAATTGGGCAGAATGTTACAGTAAGTGAGGCTCAGTGCTTCTAACTGTCCCAACCAGATTTTCTTTTTTCTAGGATATTTCATTCCATTCCATTCTCCCAACTCTTTCCCCTCCAGCAGACATTTATAATTCTGTGACCATAGAATATTCCAGTTTTTTTTAAATTTCCTGCCCCATGAGGATTTTTTCTTTCCCTAAATATTTTTCCTATACTCTTGTGAACTAGCAAGAAACTTTTGTTTCAAGGTAGCCTCATTATGGCTACATTGCTCACATAACTCAGCAACTAGGAGTGTATTCACATTACACAACTGTAGCATTTTGATACCACTATAACTATCATGGCTACATCCTACAGAATCTTGAGTTTTGTAGTTTGGGGAGGGACTCAGAATTCTCTGCCAGAAAGCTTTATTGCTGTAGTTCAGTGGAGGGCACTAGAGAAGTGTAAGTTCCCTTCTTCCAAGTCAGAGCCCAGGATTCCATGGGATGGAACCATGGTAGTTAGAATGGGATCCAATTGCTGTAATTGCACTATGTAGATACACCCCAGATTTGCTCTTATTAAAAATACAATTTCACTCAAGTGAAGAGATGGACACAAGGCTGTTGTAAGATGGGGGAAGGGGGGGGGTGGTAAAGCCTCAAGATGGTACAGAAAAATGATTATTTATGAAATAAACATTGTTGTGAAATGCTGAAATATTTCAATATTGCAAACAGTTCAAAACCTTGAAAGGAAAAACTTAAGCCCTTGGGGAAGGCCGTCATAGACTGAAATATTTGTGAGCATTTTATTGTTCACAAAGACTATTACTGTTTCATAAAGATTCATTTTTCAATACCATTTTGAAACGTTATGCCTCCCTTTGTTTCCCTCCCTCCCGCTCTGTATTTTGGTGCTTCTCTCCCTTTCATTTGTCAGATGGTAATTTCATGTACAGAGAAAGGCAGTGTTTTGGTCTGGTGACAAGGAAGGCAGACTTGGAAGAAATCAGTAATCAGCTCATGGGCTAAATATGAGTCTTAAGGTACCTCCCAAGATTGTTGCGAGAATCATTTTTTAATGTTATTTTTTGAGAAAAGAAGAAGAAGGGTAGATGACATATCATGTATACATTTTAATTAGTCATCCTCTCCTGATTTTTATTTCAACATTGCTTGTTTTCAGCATATTTTAGTACCTAGGACAAGATATGATCCCTAGAATGAAGAGAAATCTCATGGAACATAATTTCAGCTTATGGGTAAAATGTCCCCTTAAGCGATATCCTCCATCTCACATAATCCCACATGTACATTCAATACCTGTAGGAATTAGAAGTACATAAATCAATGAAAATCATGGTGCAGTTTGGGGAGGGGGGGCCTTAAATGTCTGTACAAATGGGAAACAAAACTGGTTGAGTGTCTCCAGATACCCTGCCTTTCTTCTAAATTCTACACTTACAGATATCTCTGAGATAATAATGTGAATTTGGTTTCCTTCCTGTTCTCTGCTAAAAATGAGATGACACATGTCTTTTTCAATATTGTAGTAATTCCAGCACATCGAAGGTATTCTCTCAGAATAGCAGCCATTTCCCTCTTGGGACAGCAGTTAATGAAAAAGTAGTCTTGTAAATACAAGGGCCTGAATATCTTGGTTGATCACAGTCTGTATTTTAGAGATGAGTATCTCTCTTGGAAAAACATAGATAAAAATATTTTCAAAATCTTAGCAGATGGGTCCTCTGTCATTCTTCAGCATGATGCATATAAGTAAGCACGTCTATAGTTTTACATGAGAAAGGTGAAAATAAGGAATGTAGAGTGACTCACTTTGAACTAATGCAATAATGAAAGCATGATACATCTATATTTAACTTGGAGCTGGTGAGATGATAGAATAAAAATCTCCCATACGTTGAGCTAGGTACTTCACAGGAGACCGTCCTTGATTCATTAAGACAGCTACAATGCTCTCTTTTCAATTATTCAGAGACCAAGTGAAACATGTTACAAGGGTCAGTCATTCTGGCTTAACTACTCAATGAGCAGGTCTTTAAAGTATGCATATGGAGTTCTGGCTAGTATATTTCCCATTTAGTCAGTTGGCTGCATTTTATAAATAATGTAAATCTAGAACTTCAACTCATTACATTTAATTGCTTAAGCTGTGTGATATGTATGGATGTACTACTTGCATGGCTTTCAAGTATAGCAAATGTATTAACTTCGTGTGTACCTCTGGCTACCAGTCTAACTGCTTATAGGCCACAAATACATTATTTTCCTTTGCATTCATATGCATTGTCCTGACCTTGTCTACTCAGAAGTAAGCTGAATAGAGCTTGCTTCCAGTTAAGCGTGCAAAGCATGGTTATTGGCTGCAGATCATAAAATCATTGAGACTCTGAGCAGATGGGCCGGGAAAGCACAGGCTGTGCTATTCTGGCCCAGGTGCTTACTGGATTGGTTCATGGACCAGTGTGGGAATGCCATCCCAGTGACCCACTACCAGTGAATGCTCTGTATCTTTCTGTGCCATCTCTCCCACTGAGAAGCTCCCTGTCGCTGTGTCTGACACAGAAACAGATCACCTGGTTGCACCCACCAGGCTCCCCATTTCCACATCAGATGTGGTTACGGGGAGCTACCCAGTAGGAGTGATGGTACAGGAAGGTAAGGAGCATGTGGTGCTATTTAAACAGCTGGGCTTTGCTGCAGAATTCCCAGGAGGTCAAATTGACCGTCATTAAGGGTTGTTCATTAGGGCTGTTTAAGTGGATCAAGCCAGATCCACTGGATCTGTATCCAGTTTGCCAAGACAGAGTCCAATCCTGATCCTGGGGAGGATGGCATGAGGCTGGAGGGGCCATGGGCTTTTTGGAATGCGCCGACAGCTCCAGATTTGACAATTCGACATGTAATTGCATGGATGCTCACACTTGTAAAGACCAGGGCCCCATTCACACTACCCAGTTATAGTGCTATTATTTCACTTTAACTGCCATTATTCTAATCCAATGGAATCCTGTGAGTTGTAGTTTATGGAAGGGCATTTGGAATTCCCAGCCACAGAGCTTTAGTGGATCACAAAACCACAAGCCCCAGGATTTCACAGGATGGAGGCCATTAAAATGGAATAATAGAACTGTACTTGTATAGTGAGAATGGGCCTAGGTGTAGGCAATTATCTTTGTGTCCCCTACAGAATTCCTACATAATCACATTCATTTGGTAGGATTTGCTAAGATCCTGAGCCAGTCAAATGGTTTGGAACAATGGAGACAGAAAATCCTACAAAACATAGAAATATTAAATAATTAGCAAGTTACTGTCCCTTCCTGACACTCCAAACTAAGTGCCTGAAGTTATATAACAGTAGGATAAATTATATCAAGGTTTCATGTAATGTTTTGGCTCCTTCTGGAGTCAAAGTTCTGGATATCATGCCCTAGGAGCAGCAACTTAAGGAGCTAGGCATGTTTAGCTTGGAGAAGAATAGGTTAAGGGGTGACATCATAGCCGTTTTTAAATATTGGAAGGGATGTCGTATTCAGGATGGAGCAAACTTGTTTTCTGCTGCTCGAGAGACTAGGACACAGAGCAAGTAATTCAAAGTACAGAAAAATAGATTTTACCTAAACATTGGTTGAACTTCCAAATAATAAAAGCTGTTTGACAGTGGAAAATACTTCCCAAGCATGTGGTGGAGTCTCCTTCTTTGGAGTTTTATAAATAGAAGCTGGTTGGCCATTTGTCAGGAGTGCTTTGACTGTATATTCCTGCATGACAGAGGGTTATACTGGATGGCCCCTGTGGTCTCTTCGATTCTATGATTATGCTTTGCTCCTCCTACAATTAAGGTTTTTCCCAGAAACTGAGGTACTTCAATACAATTTGGAACATCAAATCTATTTTACCAAGGCTTTGCATTTTCTTTTCAAAAGATTAGACTCCACTGTGGTAATTCCAGTAAGTACTGAATAATGTTTTCCCATGTCTTTTAGTATGGAGACCTGGTAGTCTTCATTCTACAGCCTACTGAGTCTTCCTATAAATATCAACAAGGTTTCAAACGTCCCCAGGGACCTAGGGAATAACCTTGTGGTATCTTTGTGGCAAATATACCTGGCTGTGTATGTTGCTTATGCTCTCGTTAGGAACTATATCTGGTTTCTCCAGTCATAGCCAGTGGCTATGATGGCTTTGATGTCAGCGTGTTGAAGAATTAACTCTGGGCTGCAATCTGAATTTTAAAGGAATTTATTTTAATGAATTTTTGGGAGGGATGGGGTTCAGCACTTTGGATGGCTCATTTTGCTGCACCCTGTTCCTTGAAACATCAGATCTGGCTACAGTTACTCATACCTTAGGGGCTGAACAAGACTGCCCTTAAGGGACAGCCTGCAGCCGCCCCTTTTAGCACCAAATCAGGGCTGTGTCAACCGCAAGCTGCAGCCCCAATCTGGCCTTTCCATGGCACAAAAAGTAGCTGCAGACAGCAGCTCCTTTCTGTGCCGCAGAAAGGGTGCCATAAATGCCAGTGCTGCAGCTTTTCTGTCCTCCTTTGGTGCTGTGTCATCTAAACACAGTGCCAGAGGAGAGCCATGACACCGCAGCATAACGCGGGCATGGGGTATGCATCGTGTGGATGCCATGCCCCCACTCTGCTCCAATGCCAGTCTGTTCACTCTGTTAGTTAGTTAGATTACTTAGATTGTTGTAACACACACTACACGGGACTGCCTTTGAATGGTGTTTGGAAACTTCAGCTGGTTCAAAGAGCTGCAGCCAGATTACTAACCAGTACTAGTTTCAGGGAACACATAACTCTCTTGTTGCCACAGATCCAATGGCTACTGGTCCATGCTCTACGATCTATTGGGGAGGCCTTTCTCTTTGTCCCACCTCCCTCACAGATACATTTGGTGGGGACAGGGCCTTCTCAGTGGCTGCCCCCAGGCTTTGGAACTTACACTCACATTCTCATGCTCCTGAAGAAGTTAGACCAGCAACCTCTGTATTTCCCCCCCCCCCCAGACAAGTAAGGTCTTTTCTGATTTGACCGGTATTTGATGAATGATCATATAAGGCCCATCTAACACAGTGGGTACTGCTTATTACTATGCTGGTGTGTGTGTTTCAATAATATATGTTTTAACCTGGTTAAGGTTTCATTTTTTTTCTGATTGTTAAATTATGTTTTAACTTTTGTATTTTGTGGATTTTTAATAATGTTTTTAAATTGTTGTAAGTTCCTTTAAGCTCCTATCTGGGAAAAAAGTGGGAGAGATAATACTAATATTAATATTTAAAGTTTGAACTAAAACCTAGAATGAATTTACTGACAGAGAAGATACCAGCTACTATTGGCACAACAGTGACTCTGAGTAGGGTAGCCCTCCAGGATTGCTTCTACCGGAACTGCATGGTTACATGCACTTTACTGTCTTGGCACTGGGATACAGGATGGGTCTGCAGTCCTATATATCAACAATTGACTTTGATGCTGAATATGCTATTCTTTGTGATGCCAGTTCCAAGTGTTGCTGCTAAAACTCACTATCTGTAAAAAAAAAAAAAAAAAAAAAAAAAAAAAACCCTCCCTCCCCCAGACATTGATTATGGTTGTATCAAGGAGGTAGAAACAAAGAAGCAGCAATACCATGACAAAAGTATATGGAACTATGTAAAAACTGATTACTGGTACATCCAAGAGTGATCACATTACACTGATCTTAAAACCACTCCACTGGCTGCCACTTAGTTTCTGGGCAAACTACAAAGTGTTGACTATTACCTTTAAAGCATGACATAGTTTGGGTCCACATTATCACCTTCTCCCATACAATGTGCCCTGTATACTCAGGTCCTCTGGGAAATGTTTGCTCCAACTGGCCAGGACTAGAATGAAAGCAGTTTCCCAGAGCACCTTTTTATTTGCTGCCCCCAAACTGTGGAATGACCTGCTTGAAGAGATATGACAGCATTTAAAACAACATTAAAGACACATCTCTTCTGGTAGGCCTACCTAATAAATTTTGAATCTTGACTTTTTAATTTGTATATTTTAAAAAAGGTACTCATATGAGTAATTTTATTGGTTTTATAGTATTGTATTTTAACTGTTGGTTTTATGTGTTTTCTTTATTTTTCATTTTTTTTTAAAAAATTGTATTTTGTATATTAATATGTTGTTCCCTGCCTCAAGCCTTGAGGAGAGGGGGGAACGAAATAAATTTTATTATTATTATTATTATTATTATTATTATTACTATGGCAGCCTATGGTTTAAATTAGTTCATTACATTTATGCTCAAGGACCAGAATTGCAGCTAGCGTGGGGCCAATATAGTGCTTGAAAATTTCATTTTCTCATGGATTTTCTTTTTGGCATGAAAGTCATAGGAAGGCTCATGGGCAGCTAAAATGGCTTTGATGTGGTAGTCTGATGTTCATCCAGATATATTAAAACAGCTCTATTTTTTTTTAACTTTACATAATGTTTTTTTTCCCCCTAATGCGAGAGGTAAAGGCTATCAGCATATTCATGGACATAATCTGCTATCAGACCAGTCTTTAGACAGAAAGACTTGTTACTTTTAGCGTAGTGTTTAAACCAGGGTATTTGTTTACCCTACTTTACACCAAGATATGCAACTCTCCAATCAATTATTTCTTTCAATGTGGGAAGACTACTGTCATATGCTCAGAGGCTCTTTGTTCTTACATCCCTTTTAGACTCCTTTCTCAGGCAAAAAAACTATGGAGGGCAGGGGATACGTTTCTTTTGTTTGGGCTTTTATTTGTAAAGCACAAAGTACAGTAATGGTGATAGATAGATAGATAGATAGATAGATACTAACATTAGAACATTACTAACATTGTTGATGAATCTCCTTGGTTTTTTATCCCACAGCATTAAAGGACAGAAAGACTGATCAGCATTAGTAAGGAGGCAAAGCCATCTGCCAGCCACTGAATTCAGATATTGTGGCAGTGACTCAAATCCCTATTTGTAGTGCTGAATATATAGCCAATCAATCAAAGTGGTCTGGACATCTTTTAGAAATACAAGGTCTCATTTTGCAAGGGTCCCCCCTCCCCACTGTAGTTCCAGGAAGGGCAGTGGGTTCCCAAACTTCTTTTCTAAAGCATTTCAATTTCCATTGTGAAAGGAACATAGTAATAATACAACAAATTATGGCATTAACCCCCCCCCCCAAAAAACTAGCAACGGAAGAATGGCTTTATGTCATTTGTTAGGGCAAAACATTCCCAGTTTGGCATAGGATGAATATTTGTACTCATGTATCCAGTCATGATTTACACATATGTAACCCCATGCCTTCACCAGGGGCGAAATTTGAGTCAGTACATTAGATACATCAATCATTTCTCCTTGCACAGAAGTTCTTAACTTCACTGTTGCTTGGGATATGAATTGCTGATCTTTGTAGCCTGAGGTCATATACGTGTGTAGTCAGTTATGTTTTCATACAGATTACCTCAGAGGCATACACTTTTAAATTGTCTGCATTAATGTTTCATTGCTCTGTGAAACCCAATTTGTTTGATCCATGTAGTAATCATTTTAAATGTGGTCGGGTTAAGGATTTGAACTTTCCCACAAAAGGTAGTTGAAAGAGTTTCTCTTTCCCCTGATACAGTCTTAGTAAAACCAGATTTCCTGATGCTAAGAAACTGAAGCCCAGCTCTCTATTACCATGGCTCAATATTGCTGTATAAGTTTCGCTCAAATTGCTTGCCAATTTGGTCAATCAATTGTAAAATGAACAGAACTGTCTCTGAGAAAGAGTGAGGCAAATGCAGGAGATTCTAGGTATCATGAAATGGCAGCAAACTGTTAATTATTTAATGTAATATTTTAGTGCCAGGAAAAGAAGAGGGATTTTCTCCAACTTCCTTTGGTTTGGCCCAGCATAAATAGTGAGGGATGGAAGGAGATGCAGTTTAACAACATACCCTATTCACAGAGAAACCAAATGGTGCAATGTAGCTACAGTGGCCACCTCTTTTACATCTCCTGTGCAATATTGCCCATCTGCTACCATCACTAGGAAATCCTGATTTTGTGCTTCATGTTATTTCTCTGATGCTTAGAATTAAGCTCTGTGTCAATCACATGATCATATGATTAGATTGTCACTGTGCAAAATTTTAGTCTTAACAGCAATAAAAAGAAAACTAAAATTTGTTCACCCTAATTTAACATCTTTAGAGAATTTGTACTCTTACTGGAGCTCACTGTGATTATATTTTATGGTATAGGCCACTACATATGTTTCAAGGCAAAATATAATAAATGCTGTTCTCACATCTCTCCTATGTATATAATGTGGCATAGATATCCTCGCCAACCTCACTTGGCAGGTTTTCAAGGTTTACATAATTCATTACAAACAGTTTCTTTAAAAAAAAATAAAAGAACAAATGCCTATAAACCTCAGACGTTCTGCACTGAAAGCATTTTGAAATGTAGGCCTTCTGTGAGTCACACAGAGGTCAGAAATGTGAGTAATGTAGTGTAAAAACAAATTTCTGAAGCACACTATTTATGCAAAAAGGATGAGATAAAATAATGGTTTTCATTTTCATCTAGCATAATGACATGCCCTGTTTTAAAACATTTGCTTTGTTTTTATGACCATACAGGAAGCTCGAAATAAAGAGACCCAGACACTCACATTTTTTCACATTACTATCTATCATAATTCAAAAGAAGGCAGCTGGATGACCTAAGTGCAACATTATTAATGTAAAATCCAAGAATGGATGGCCTTTTCTCTACACATCCCTCTTTTCTACCTGAGACAAGCCTACCCACTGCAGTCAAAGTACATAGTAGTTAAAATATCCATGTTCTGGTGCATGAGATAGAACAATCCAAGCATGACTCTATTTCTCCAACAATAAAAATACAAACAAAACAAAAACAAAAACAAAAAAACAAAAATAAAAACCCAACATCACCAAAATTAATTAACAATGTCTTAACCTACTGTGACAGGTAAAATGTGTCTGAGGTAACTACCTCACTCTGCCTAGTGGCAGGACCAGCTCTACAGTCTGGAGCTGTAGAAAGAAAGCAATCATGTGAGAGTGAGGAAATGAAATGAAAGAGAAAGAAAGGCAGGAATGAAGTCATGAAACAGTTATAAGGCAGTGATAACACAGTGCCCTCCTTCCATGTTTGAGGTTGGTGAGGAACTGATGCCATTGAAGATGTAGGGCATTGCACCTCTACTTGGAGGAAGTAAAGCCTCAAAATCATATCATGAGACTGGACCCCTCCCAGTCCAAAGGGAAATGCTAAACCATGGCTTGGGCTTGCCTTGAGACTACAAGTTGGAATTCTCAGTTCCAGAAGGAAGGGGCTCTTCAGGAGCAAGGGGTCCTCAGGAATATAAGATCTCCCCAAGACATGAGATCTCCTCAAGTGAAAGACTCTCCTTTTAGAAAATCTTAGGGGCTAAACAGACCATCCCAAAGGAAAGGTTTAAAGTTGCCTCGTGCCAAAGGCAGATTGAGGCCACAGCAACTGCACACCATGGCCTCAATCCACCTTTTTCTGGCCAAAAAAGAAGTGGCAAACAGCTGCTCCTTTTTGCACTGGCAAAAAGCTCCCTTTCTTCCTGCCATGACTGGAAGCCAGCTTTAAGGCACTCTGGCAGTGTGTGGTGTATAACCAGAGCGCCTGGAAGCCAATCCACTTCTGGGCATCCGGGTGGTTTGAAGCCAGCTTTTGGGCTTCTTGGGGGTGTGTGTTGTCTGTACACCATGCCCCCAAGATACTTTTTATGCCGGTCTGTTTTCCACCTTAGTGAAGTAGTATCTGAATGTGAACTCTAGATGTGGTTCAGACAACCCAGCCAGAAGAACTGCAGACTGGACTCAGCTGAAAACCATAAGACTTTTTCATTTGGCCTTTAGCTGACTTTCAGTTGTTGTGTGGATGACTGACCTTGGACTGTATGTCTTTTGGAGTGTTTCCATCTGCTTGTTGTTCTGAGATGAGCTTATTAGACTCTGCTCCCTTACCTAACTGTGGCGTTCAGTCTTCTTCATCTGCTTTACTTGAGTCATTCTGTTTTTGACCTTGGCATTGTTTTTTGTCTGTTTATGGAGTCCTCTTGCTTGGCTGGTCTTCTTTTGTTGTAGGATCTTACTGATTCTAAACATTGAGTTATTAGATCTTGCTACATGATCGTACCTATCTTGAAACTGAACAAATGCAATCTTGTGCATGTTTCCTGAGAAATAAGTTGTGCTGTGTCTAGTTGTACTGTATGGGTAAAGAACTAGATTGTGTCCTAAGTCTAAATAGGATTAAATAATACAAAATTGCAGCAAAATGTAGGAAATGAAGTGGGGTGGACTACTCTTTTTTCATTTCCTTGTTCTGTATTGTCCAATTGCTGTGTACCTCTACCAGAGAACTCTGATTTTAAGCCTCTTCCCTTTGTATATTTACTCTCATCAACTCCTTCCAGCCCTGACCTTTTAGAATTTATTGTATGGAAAGATAGGAAAATTATCAATAACATGAGAACAATATATTTTCTGACCCATGCTAATGCTGCTTAATGCTTCTAGACCAGTTTCATTTGTTAATCATCCCCTCTGTTTATGCAGAATTCTTCTGAAGTCCATCTAACAATTCTATCCAGTGTCTATATCAACTACATAATCTGGCACTTCCCAGGAAATGTACGAGGGGGTATCCAAAAGTTTTAAATATCACCTTTAAAAACATTTGACAGAAAGTTTGTTTTGATTTGTAGTTGTTAATGTAGCTCTATGTAGTCACTCTTTAGATTTACACATTTTCCCCAGCATATCTTGACCCTCCGGATACCTGATATTGCAGAAGCCTGCAGATTGTGCCTTACGAGGGGGTATCGTAAAGTAATAATTATCACTCAGAAGTTATTATGGCATATTGATGAAATTTTGTCCTTGTCATCATTGGTCCCTAAGTGCACGTTGCTGAGAAAATCAACACATTGCGTCCTTTATCATTCTGGCTGTGCCAGAAGTGATTAAAGTATAAAATCCTTGTTGGGTGCAATCTGCAGACTTCTACAATATCAGGTATTCAGAGGGTCAAGATACGCTGGGAAAATGTGTAAATCTAAATAGTGACTACATAGAGATAAGTTAACAATTATAAATCAAAACAAACTTTCTCTTTTTTAAAAAAGGTGATCATTAAAACTTTTGGATACCCCCTCGTAGATGCTTAAGAGAAGGATGTAGAAAAAAGTAGGCAAAGATACCAGTTGTATGTCATAGACCTGAAACAGATGTGCCAAATAAAGTGGCTTCTGTCCGCTTTTGGGGAGCATGATGTTTTTTAAACAATGCATTCTCCCGAAGTGGATTAAAAGCAGGCTGAAGCTGCCTAAGGTGTCCTGAGACCAGTTGGAAAAGGAGTGGGGAAAAGTGCTCCTGACAGTGGTGGCTTGAGACTGCTGGTGGCCACCTGCTTCAGGAGTGGGCCGTCTGGATGCTGCAGTCCCAGAGTGATCACAGCTAGAGTGGCTGCAGATTGCTTCATTTCACCCGTCTGCTTCACCCCATACTCAGCAGGTAGATGAAAATAATGGTCATTGGAACTGTTAAAACCTGGAGCAAAGCAGTTTCTGCAGACTTCTAGAACAGGGGTGGGCAACTCATAAACAATTCAAAGGAGCCATGAGATCTATTTAGAAGGATAATTGCTGCTCCTGGATACTTTGTGGAGGGGATGTTTATCCCTTTCTTGTCAGAAAAATAGTGATTTTGGATTGTCTCAGGCAGATAGAAGCCACAAATCAGAAGGCAACAATTTGACCATTCCCATTCTGGGAGAACCACCATGGCAAGCTAATATCTCATGTACTATTAGTATTTCTTCTACACAATTCTTGACTGCTTGTTTGTCCTCACTTGTAGGAGGTTGTCATTTATATCTAGCAGGTAAAAGGAAGATTCACTTTTTATGTTCCACCATAAGCTTCTTTGACAGGGGTGCAAAATAACTCTGGAAAACCAACATAATAATCTCCCATATGAAAGCTGAGGTGACTGGCTGAAAAGCTGTTACTTGGCAAAGCCCTTCTAGTGCGATCACAATATGAATTTGAATCTGAGATTTCCTGATTTGTACCTCTGATACTTGGCTGCTACATCACACTAACATAACTTCCTGTCTCCATCCTCCCCTTGCTAAAAACAAAACAAAACAAAAAACTCAGGGTGAGCAACATCAGTGTTAAAACACTGGTTTTGTTGGCTGTCTTTTTTCTCCAATTAGAAAATGATCATGGGATTCACCACACCAGCAGTTAATAACTAATATGTATCTGGGTAAGCAAGTGGGTTTTAGCTAAACACTGAAATGCCAGTGAAACTAGGAGCACATATACTTCTGGGAGAGAGAGCATTCCAAAATCAGGATACCTACCACAAAGAAGACTATCTCATAACCACTCACCCAATGTACTTTCCCTTACTGGCAGGATGCCAAGATGGGCCTCTTCCCATCTTGGTCCATCTGCACAGATTGATCCAGAAAATAGGCTTCTTTGGATCCCAAAATGTCGGACTTTGTCAATCAGCACTAGCACCTTTAATTTTGCCTGGAAACAGCTAGACAACTGATGGATTTCTTTCAGGATCAATGTTATGTGCTCTGTGACAGCAGTCATCAGAATCCTAGCAGCCACATTTTGCAGTTGTAATTTCCAGATCATTTTCAAGTGTGTTATCATACAAAGCACAGTTCAAAAATCCAGAGGAGAAGTTATCGCAGCATGTGTGACAGTAGCTAAGCTATATCAGTTCCATGCCGCTGGGCCTTCAATGGTAAAGCTAATTGAGGAATCGTATCTCCTGATGATATACCTGGGACCCTTTCACATTACACCACTGTAATGTTACGATTTCATTTTAAATACCACTGTACTGTGTCCTATGGAATTGTGGGATGTAACATTCAGGAAAGGGCATTTAGAATTCTCAGCCAGAGAGCCCCTTTAGTGCATTACCAAACTGCAGATCCCAAGATTCTACATCATGGAAGCAAGGCAGTTAAATTGCACTATAATTAATGCTGCATCCACACTGCAGAAATAATCCAGTTAAACACGTTAACTGCCATGGCTCAATGCTGTGGAATTCTGGGAATTTTTAGTTTGTTGTAGCAGAGATCACTGTCAAAGAAGGCTAAAACCACAGTTCCCAGAATTCCATAGCCTTGAACTATGGCAGTTAAAGTGGTGTCAACTTGGATTATTTCTGCAGTGCAGATGCAACCTGAGTAGTGTGAAAGGCCCTTCAAGGTTGTGCAATCCAGTTAGAACATGCTGTTCAATTCTCTGAACCTGTGAACCACCCAGGTCTTGTCTATCTTGTCAGGATTCAGTCTAAATTTACTGGCCTCCTTCAAAGCTATTACTGTCTCCAAGCACAGATCCATGACCAGCTGTAATTGTTATTTGGTTTGAAAGAAAAAAAATCATATACATTTAAGTATAATAAAACATAAGGGGGGGGGAACAAGGAGGAGATGTTCCTCACCAAAAGAACATACCATGTTTCCTCGAAAATAAGACGGTGTCTTATATTAATTTTTGGTCCCAAAGATGTGCTAATCTTATTTTTCCATGAAGAAGAATTCACATTTATGTTTGAAAAAAAAATGAACATTTATTATATACTGTATATATATTTATATACAAAAACTTGGCTAGGTCTTACTTTTGGGGAGGCCTTATATTTAGCAATTCAGCAAAACCTCTACTAGGTCTTATTTTCAGGGGATGTCTTTTTTTGGGGGGGGGACTGGGTAATAACTTGCATAACATCCCATTTAAGAGGAGATGTTGCCCCTTTTCCAGCAGGGAGATAAATGTCTTTTTAAAAAAATGCTCTGTATTCCGAAATTTTTCAAAGGCATACAATGCAATTATTTTACTATATCACACTGTTAATTGAAATAGTGTTCAGGTTGTATAGGTTAGGGTCATTTCAGACTAACATGTTCATTAAAATGCTCTATATGCACTCAAATATGTCCCAATAAATAAATAAATAAATGCATGCACACATTAGGATTTTGTCTCTTTTTTGTAACTTATATGCTGCAGGAGTGCATGTTTTATATTGGTGAAAGAAGTATCAGTGATTGTCATACACATGGTTAATGGCAGTACCACATTTTTTTGGTAGTTTTATAAACCTTTCTGTGTGATAGGCAAAGGAATATGGGGAGGACGATAGAAAAACTCACAAAATCCCAGTGAGACAGTGACATCTGATTGCCTAGAACACTAACAAGGCAACAGAAATCACAATATGTCACTTAGAAACATGGGAATCAATATTCCCAGGTAACATTCTCTCTAAAACCCATGCTGAGTGTTGTCTGCCTTTATAAGTCAAGTCAGCTAGAGCAATCTCAGCCTGTTCTTTTAAGGGCACTTTGTACGATAGATTGATAGCTGTCTTTTCTAGCTGTCTTTTTTTTTGCATGGAAAGCTGGTGAGATGTGTAGTGAAATGAATCATTCTACATAAAGCACTCAGTATTCACCACTTCTTTGGCTTGTACCATCTGGTTACGGGAATTATTCCTCCCCTCCTGCAAGTACACAATGGGTTGCAGAAGCAGGATCACCTCCTACAGCACCTCCTGGGTGGGGGAAAGATGTTCCTTAATCTGTTGTTAGATTGTAACACCTATGATCCTACACTATCAACAAGGCTGATGGAAGCTAAAGTTCAACAATGCTTGGAGGGCCACACATTCTTCACTCTTGCTTTAGAGACATGTCAAACCAGAAAAGAGCAGCACACATACAACACCTTCTGCCCCTTTCCCCTAGAAGAATGATAAAAATGAAAAAAAAAATGTCAGCATCATACTGAAGAGAGTGATATTGGTACTGATCCATTTTTTATTATCAGTGAAGTCAGAGGTGACTATCAGGATCTGGGCACTTGTCATCAGGCTTCTAGTGTGCTGATTTTGCACACCCTCCAGCAACACTTCATGTCACAAGAGAAAAGGAAAGCTGCTGGCAGGAAGCTAGAGAAATGGCAATAAGGCTTAACTTTAAATTTGACCATGGTGATAATGTGTTACCTCCCTCAGCTTTCATATTTTAGTAGAAATCTTAGGAGATTTGCAGAGGTCTTGGTTGGTGATAGCTTTGTGAATAAAACTGGCACAGGATGCTTCATCACTTTTAATCAAGTTTCTGAATCTGCAGGTTGCATTTTTGTTCCTTCACAACCCACTCAAAAACTAAGCCATAATGATTTGTTTTATTCCTTTGTCTTCAGGACCAAATTTGGGACATGAGGCAGGATGAGCCTGGCCTTTGTCTTTATTTTAAATGACAGTTGTGCCTACGCAGTTGATATCTTGGCTTTTACTTGTGTCAGGTTCATCAACAATAATCCAAATTTCACTGCTCAATATATTACGAGGGGGTATCGCAAAGTTTTAATGATCACCTTTTAAAAAAATTGATAGAAAGTTTGTTTTTATTTGTAGTTGTTAACTTATCTCTATGTAGTCACTATCTAGATTTATACTTTTTTCCCAGTGTATCTTTACCATCCAAATACTTTATATTGTTGAAGTCTGCACATTGAGCCTTACGAGGGGGTATTGTAAAGTGATAATTATCACCCGGAAGTTATTATGGCATATTGATGAAATTTTGTCAGTGTCATCATTGGTCCCTAAGTGCATGTTTCTGAGAAAATCAACTCATTACATCCTTTATTTTTGTGACTGGCTGTGCCAGAAGTGACTAAAGTGTAAAATCCTTGTCAGGCGCAATCTGCAGACTTCTACAATAATGTTATTTGGAGGGTCAAGAAATGCTGGGGAAAATGTATAAATCTGGATGGTGACTACATAGAGATAAGTTAACAACTACAAATCAAAACAAACTGTCTGTCAAATTTTTTTAAAGGCGATAATTAAAACTTTATGATGCCCCCTTATAAATTAGTATTTTTCCTTTAGCATGTAATCATTTTGTTTGTGACATATATGCATATCACATCTTTTTTTATTTGCTATGTAATCTATTCCAAGTCTTTTAAAAAATTCTCTGCTAGTATTATATCATCTGCATATCATAGGTTGTCGATATTCCTTTCTTTGATCTTCACTCCTTACTCTCTATTTAAGTCTGCTCTGTGTATGCTCTTTGTTGCATATAACTTGAACAAATAGGATGGTGAAATGCAGCCTTGCCTGACTCCCTTTCCAATGACCATGGAAGGTCCTCACAATTTTCACTGTACACGATGAAGAAATTGAAATAAAGACTTCCCATAACTTGGATCAATCATTATTGGAATTGAAATCATAGTCAAGAAATCAGGAGAAGACTAGGACTAGAAAGGGCAGCTATGAAAGAAGTAGACTAAATCAAGATGTGCATAGATATAAAACTGATTGTTAGGATTGTTTGTGCCGTGATATATCCTGTCACTATGTATGGATATGAGAGCTGGACAATGAAGAAAGCTGATAGAAAGAAAATCAACTCATTTGAGATGTGGTGCTGGATAAGAGATCTGTGGATATTGTGGACAGCTAAAAAGACAAACAAATGACTCCAAGAACAAGTAAGGCCCAAAGTCAGGATGACTAAATTGAGGCTGTTGTACTTTGGCCAAATCTTGAAAAGATATGACATGCTTGGAAAGACAGGGACAATAGGAAGAGGAAGACCACACAGTGGATGGATAGACTTAATCAAAGAGGACATAGCCCTAAGTCTGCAGAAACTGAGCAGGGCTGTTGAAAATAGGGTGTCTTGGAGATGCATCATTCATAGGGTTGCCATGGATTGCATTTTATTTGAGGGCAGATGATGATGATGATGATGATGATGATGATGACGAAATCTATAAATGAGATCACATCTTTGAGTGTTTGATCTCTGCATGTATTTTTACAGCCGACCCTCTGTTGTGAGGGGGGTTTGGTTCCAGACCCCACCTACTTGTGGATACAAAAAATAGTGGGACCTCAAGTCCCATTACCTTCAATGGATGCTGGATGGGTGCATGGCCTCCTTGGCATGGCTGTGTGCATGCACAACCATTGACAATAACGGGACAGGGCCATCCCCTGATGCTCCATTCTGTGGATGGTTAGCCCACTGATAGAGAGGGCCAACTGTACTTCTTGTATGATGCTTATGGCACAATGTACTAGTCTAAACTGTACTAGAAAGTGCCAGGGTCAGCTCAACCATTAATGCTATGGCCCAGGAGCTGCAGGACTGGGACTCAGAGGAAGAGTCTGATGAAGAAGCAAGTCTTCCAGACAAAAAATGGTCTGCAGTTTTCTCTGTTGTAGAGCAGCCTCACTCACCTCTCCCTGATGAAGAGCCTCAGCCAGTTCATCCTGTTGAACTGAAGTCTCAGCCAGCAGGACAAAGGAAAAACTCACCTGCTGATGAAGCAGAAGGTACAGCTGGAGTCCTAAGTCCTCAATTATGGAGAAGGGACAAAAGAATACAACAGGCTGCAGGCCAAGCAGCAACAGGAAAGCCCTGATTAAGACCAGCTGCTGTCAGGCCATTTAAGACCTGAGTGTGCCTAAGGCTAGTGCTGGGTGAAACTCATCTGTTCCTTGGCCAGCGTTCCTGTCCCTGATACTTGTTTCCAGACTCCTGCTGCATGTCATACCTTGGACCTCTTGGCCTCATTGACCTTTGAAACTGTTGACCTTCATTCTTGTTGCCTCCCTTGACTCGGAATGCTTGATGAATACCTTTCTCATAATGGACTTCCACAGGCAAGGATTCTTTCTAGCTGCTGATAGTTTACTGTCTCTGCTTGCACTATCAGTTTGTGGTTCCCTCCCAGCAAGCCTGTCTAGGTTTTTGGTGAACCAGGACAATTAAGCAGGCTTCTGTCTCTGGTGATGTAATGGAAGAAAGCATTCATATTCCCATCTAAAATTTTTGGTGTCTAGAAATAGACACTAATCACCCACATCACTAACATGAGATCAAGACAGAGAATAAGCAAGGTCTATTAGCACGTGGAGAGCACTTTTTTCCATAGAGCTGAGCAAACTCAAATGTCTGGCTTTGACTGGGTCTTCAGAACAAAGCATTCTTGCCACAATAAAATCTCTGTAGCCACAGTGCAGGTGATCTCCTAGAACACCCTGTACAGAATTCCTGGCTTTGAGGAGACCACCAGACCTGGCCAGTTCTTTGGAGGGAGAGGGCTTTTTGGAGAACGATGACATTGGGGATATGCAGACCGCCCTAAGGGGCAGCCTTCAGCTGCCTTCGGGTGTGCCAGATCGGGGCTGCAGCAAACATTCTGTGGCCCCGATCAGTCCTTTCCAGGGTGCAAAAAGGCTTTTTGCATCCTGAAAGGGCGCAATAGTTGTGGTGCCATGGATTGAAAGTGCTCCTTTGGTTCTACACCATGTGGATGCAATGCCAGAAGAGCACCGTGATGCTGCATGCCATGTGGAGCGGTGCGGTTGGGGCATATGTCATGTGGACACGATGCCCTGAGTTTACCCCCAGGCTGACTTTAATGGCTGTCTGCAGAGGGCCATTCTCTCAGAGTGAAGCAGAGTATACCGTTGATGAGTGTACCTTTGTCCTAGTATGAATCATTGTTCTTTGTCTTAGCTGGTGTGAGGTACCAGTTTCTGATTATAGTATTTTCAGATAGTCAATGGCTATTTTGCAAACACAGCAGCCTGGAGAAAGACCTACATGCCACACTAAGAGCTGTTTGAAAACTGAGTGGAATTTACTTGGAGATGTTTTTGTTCTGAACAAAATTTGGCTTGGCAAAATAATGAAAGTAGGTTGTGTTAGTAAATAAACTTTACCAGGATGGGTTTGACTAAATTTCTCGATAGAATGAGGTTGTGATGCTTTTCTGATAACTACTTCCTCTTAGAAGGATTCTTCTCATTTATCTAATGTAATGCACTAGAAAAGTTGTCCTGTTAAAAAAATATCTTCTTCCTTGCTGTGTCATGTTCAGTGACAAAGTTTATTTTGCCCACAGGGAGAGACTAATAAGAAGAAAAAGCAAACTTTTAAATATAACATTAAAAACCTCATTCAGGTAATTGTCCACAAATTTAAAAGTTGGCAATATATTTTTGGAGAATAATAATCCAAGGACATCTTGTGAAAAGAATTTGGATGCAGTTCCTATTAGTAGTGATAGGAACTAAATAATTAAAACCATCTAAGTTATGGATTGAGTTGGAAATTTGATAGCAAAAAGGGATTATCTGGTTGATTTTTAAAAATCAAACTGATGGACTTAAAATGGAATTTCAGCACTAATATTTCTCCAGAATTAACATATTTATTTAGGCTATTAATTAATTAAATTATACACAAAGGACCAATACATTTTACAGTTATTGGTCGTTCTTTGCCCAAAGCCTTGTGCATCTATTTTTACAAAACTACTTCTTAGTACTTGTTTTTGGTCCCGGACTACTTACTCACCAACCTCATGGTTGGGAATTATAAAGTTTAGATCACAAGACTCAGATCACTTATTGAAAAATAGTTGCAGTGTGACAAACTTAGCTAAGTTTTTTTTAAGTCTAGTAGTCACAGGAGTTTATCGCATGTAATTTTCATGCTGGGATGGGATCAGGCTGGAACGGGTTAAAATTGATTTTACCGCACACAAAAATGCTGCTGCGCTGCTGCCTGGCCATCACCTGTCCTCCAGCAGTGCTCTGGTGGCTGATTTTGGTACTACGGAAAGTGTGATGGGTGTCAGCGCAGCACCATTTTTGTGCGCTAAAATCAGTTTTAATCCATTCCAGCCTGATCCTGTCCTGTGCCTGGGTTGGTGTGAATATTTCATGCAATAAACTCCACAGAAACTAATCTTCACCAACCAACCACTCCATTTCTAAAAACGGAGGATCCATATTAGTGGAGCCAACTTCAGACTTCAGAAAATGGTAAAATCACATGAAATCTATATGAAACAATCCACATGAAAGCTGTACGAAACCAAAAAAAAAGGAGTGATCCAAATGAATAACTTGAAAAAATACATTCAGATTACTTTCTGCATTTCTTTACAGAACACATTGATTACAGGACATATCCTGAGTCACTAAATTCCAATTCTATAAATACAACATTTTAAAAACATTTTTAAAACCAAAACTGAAGTAAACATTCAATGAGATGTGTTGGCATTGACATACCGAGATCTGTGTAATTTTAATTACCTTGCAATTTTACAGTGAGAAAGAAGATTCTGCTTCAAATGTGATGTATTACATGATAAGACAGATGGGTTATGAATAACAAAATCTGAAATGTGTTGCAGATTGGATTCTACAAGTTATTTAGTTGGTGTAAAACATGGTTTGATGAGTTCTGAGACAGGATTTAAAAGATCCAAGTAGTAGCTCCCACAGATCCAGGAAACTCAATGTGTGATCTTGGGCCATTGATGTTCTCTCCGGTTGACCTAGACTTTTCCCTAGACTTTTTTGTTTTGCCATGCCTCTCAGGTTGACCAACCAAGAGTGTTTGAAGAACAGTGGTGAGCAAACCTTATCTACCACATTGAATTCATTGGAGGAAAAGTGAGGTTTCAATGTAAATAAGCACCATATAAATACCTTTTTTCTCCAAAGGAGGGTTTTTCTTTCACAAAGTGACTTTCTTAGATGGATATCACCTAGTTATTAATTTCACCACAAGTGATTTAATAAAAGCAAATGCTTATCTTAATTTGTAATTAGAATATGAAACAGTTTAGTTAATTCCAATGTTGAAAGATTTTAAGCCAATCCAGTACTAAAGGCTAGCTTGAAAAGGATGAGCTATATTCTTTGCACCAACTGGTCCTCCTGTGTATCATGCTAGACACTGTACAGGGCTTCTCATTTATCTTAAGAAAATGAATTCTGAAACTCTAAATTCTTTGCTGGTATTTACATGGCAATAAGTAATCAAAAGGAAGAGGAGGGTAAGGAGGTGTGATTATAAGAGACAAAGACTTGTTGGTGTGATGTTTGAGAAACAGGATATTCAAAAATTCATGTAGTATTTTCTTTCTTTCCCAAGCTCAAAAGAGCAACAGATGAGTGGGAGAAGGAATAAAATCAGAGTTGGGATTTTCCACATTCATCCTGCTAAGGTTTTTAGTGTAGTAATGTAAATTTAAATGCCAATTTAAAATTAATGAAATTGGTAAAAGTGTTCGCTTACAGTGTAAATGCCATATTAATGCTTAACAGAATGGGATGATCTTCTTCTGCAAACTTTCTTAGCTCTGACTCGGACTTGGAACTTAGTAAAGTTAGTAAACCCCAGAAATGCAACTGGTCATTAGAATGAGGGACATTCTGGGCTTTATTGTCTGAAAGGTACCTTTTCTAAGCTCTGATTATATTGTGTCAGAGCAACATAGGGGTTTTTCTTTTAATACACTTCAGGCACACTCTGTGTGTGTGTGGGTGGGGGTGGGGAACAACATTGTTTGGGAAAGAAGTGGTTTTTTTTAAATGGGAGACTTGTATTTGTTGTGTCTTTTAAACAGGCCTAATGTGCAATTACAGTTGATTGGACTACTGTCCTCATGATGATTTTTTAGCTTTAAGCAATTTGTTCCACTGTCCCTTATTAAAGTACTTTGATTGCTCATTCTAAGGTATGAGTCACTCAACAGCTTTAAGAAGTTATATACTGTATGATGAAGGCCAGACTAGTTACAACTCATGTTAATTTACAGTTTTTCAGTGCTTAATGGACTCTGTGAGCAGGCTGAAGTGGAAAAAGAAATAATCTGACACCTGAGGTGGTGAATGTGTCTATAAGTGGCCTGATTTGGACACAATTTATTCAGTCTGTTTCTAGGCAATTCTCACTTGTTGCAAGAAGAAATGGATTTTCATCTGCAGAGAAAGTGGGGGCTTTGGGTGGCCTCTTGAACCTTCTTTCTTGGTATGTACTGTATGTGTGTACATTAACTTCATGTTACATTGCTGAGGGCAGAAACGATGGAAGAGCCCACCTCTAAAAATATAGCCACTTTTATTTAATTGAAACCAAAGCGTGGATGCCTCACTTTAGCAAAAAGCGTTAGTGTAATTTACTGCAGGCTATAAGACACTGGATTTATGGCAAGCTTGAGGTTTTACTAAATTGATTGTCTTGTCTTGCTTTCCTGCTCCTCCTGGCATTTGGGTGTTCTGCAAAAATAATTATCTCTCCTTTTTCCCTGCTCTAACTGCATTTATTTTATGGCTGCTACATCTTTGGGAAAGTGTGTTTTGTTGGTTCAGCTAGCTTCCTGTCACCCTAAGAAACGTGAATAGGCATTTACGGGCTCAGAATTATTCACTTCAGTGGAGAGTGGTTCATTCTGACTTGCCCCAGTTTGCAAAAAGCTGGGTGCTTCAGTATGACTAAGAGCACTTAAACTTTCAAGGGAATGGTGCCATCCAAAGGCCACTTCTTCCATTCCAGTAGTGTGTGTGTGTGTGAAATTTTTGTGCTATGCTTTTGCCCTCCTCCTAGTTTCATATTATCATGCAGAGTAGGATGCATATATCTGGCATAGAAGTATTTATTGGCCTGATGCAGCAGCATCACTTGGATCTTTCCCCAGATATGCATGCTTACTTTTCTCCTCTCCATGCAAAGATCTAGGCAAGCAGAAGTGGGAAATTATTGTTTATTGTTTTTGTTTGCTTATTGTTTGCTTCAGTGGAAAGCAGATCAATGTTTGGCATTTTGGGGTAATTGTCAGAACCCCCCCCCCCCCCCGCCCAACAGATGCATCTGGAAGGCACCCATTACTGGTTTTTTTGCCACTATGTTCTTGAATAACACAACCTCAGGGGCCTTGTGAGAAAGTGAAATTGCAACTCCAAGCTGCCCAATGGTAATCAAAAATACTGCTGCTACCACCATCCTCACCACAACTTCCAAGCTCACCCTGGACTCCTCAGTAGAGGAAAATAAGGCCAGCTCAAACCTTCCCTTAAGCCTGGAATATCCTTAAAATGGTGTGTTGTCCTGTGTCCTGTTTCCTTGGTAAACATTGCTCTTTCATGGGTCCTATCCAATAATGGAATTGTCTATAGATAGTGAGTCACTGGTGGCTAAGTACTCCACCCCCAACACATACAAGTAATTTCCTGATCTTACTGCCTGCAAACAACAGAGCTTTTTTGTTAGCAGGTTTACTATGAGCACAAGTGACATTAGGCTATGAATGCTCCCAGGGACAACTAGCCTATTGAATATTCTTACTGGCATCACCACTTCTGGCACTATCAACTGACAATGACTTACATTGCTAGGGACTCAATTTTAGTAGAATATACTAAGGCAGATCACATTCCACAGAACACGCAACCAAGGGACAAATGAAAAACCCAGAGTATTCCTAGAGTTGGTTTTGTAATTTTATAGCATTGGAACACTCTGCATATCTCCCCCATCCAAGGTTTTTACAGTGTACTCACAGCACTCGAATAATAGTTGAGCAACTTTATTCTCTTTTTAGTTTGTGCATGTTTTCGAGTTCTTATTATTTTCAAAGGACATTTGTATCCTTATCAATATTGAGGATCACATTTAACAACCTTAGCCTAAAGAAAATCTGTAGTTTCCTTGACTTTCAGAAAAAAACAATTTGGTGACCAATCAATACAGTGAAAATTTAACCTGCATATGGTATGAAATGATATGATATCCATGATGATCAGTGGAATAAGGTTTATCACTTAATTATGGTACTTGTTTAGGAAGAAGAAATTCTCCTATGTATCATGACTATAATTGCTATTGTTAAATAAACAATTAAAATTATTTTTAAAAGAATCAGACCAAATGTTTATTTCCCCAAAGTGTCATAACCAAATATGCCATTTTATTTTATTGAGTTTTAATTTAAAAATCCATATATCAACCTTTATGTTATAAAAGGGAGAAAATCCCCATGGTTCCATGTCAAATTCATTAAAACATCACAATGTAGGTCTTATTTCTGATTTACCTCAGTCTCAGGGTTGTGTATTTACAGAACATTTTCCTCTTTTACTGGCATTCTTCATGTCTATCATGATAGAGAAGGACAAGAAATATTTTTCAATATAATATTTTTCTCTGCCTAAAAGAGCTTCTGTGTTCACCGTTACAAGAGTCTATGTTCCCCCTCAGGACATTGTATACCAGTGATGCAAACTGTTTTTGAAAAGTCATTCTGTTTCACCAGAAATGTACATTGTGCATCTTGGACAAGTACACAGGAAGGGGTCTTCAAAAGACTCCTCTGTATCCTCACCAAGTTATTTTTCCCAAGAGTCTTTGGAGGAAGCCATAGTAGCATAAAATGGGGCCAGGGTCAGGGAAGAGGTGATATTGTCATAGTGTTAGACTAGGATTTGGGATACTGGGTTCAAATCTGCACTCAGCTGTGAATCTCAGGGCCAGTTGCTGTACCTAACCAACCTCACTGGGGTGACATGAGGATAAACTAATGAGAAGGACCACATGTGCTTTACTTGCCACTTTTGTACAAAACCTTAGATATAAATAAAAAAATTCAAAACTTTCCATGAACCTGAAGCTACAGCAATGTTGCTAGTCCTTTGAACTGGAAACAGGAATTGATCAAAGCACAAGTAGATCAGACCTCTGTAATATAGTACGGCGTGACTTTTGCCTCCAAGCACTGTAAGAGTGGTCTTAGTCCCGTCTAGAGTCCCTGTTGTTAGCGTGTCTAGATTTTCTGAAACCTCCCCCCCCAAGATAAAGTGATTGCAAGAGCCCAGAATAAGAGCACAGCACTAGGTCCTGCATATTTTTCATGCAGTTATTAGCTAGAAAGTTGGCAGTGTTTCCATGTAAGGGTTTCCTCACTTTCTATTAGTTGTGGATCACTAGTCATGTATGATACTGGGTGTTTTAGTTTCAGAATGCACCATTGAAATGAGAATAGAGATTGACTACACAGGTTTATATCACAATTTTTATTTGTAAGGTTACAAAACTGTTTTTACACGTTTTTTAAAATAAGACTCTGACATTCACTTTTAAGACTCTGAGGCTGTACAGACTAGCCATATAGGCCAGCATGGGGGTGTGGGGGCATGACATCTGCATGACACACACCCTGAGAGAACACATGAGAGAGCATGATGCCATGTGCCACACCACATGGCAGGCAGCATCATGGCGCTCCTCTGGTGCTGCATTCAGATGTCATAGCACCAAAGGAGTATTAAAAAGCTGTGGCGCCAGCACCTATGGTGCCCTATATGCAGTACAGAGAGCTGCTTTATGCAGCCCCTTTTTGCACTGTGGGAAGGTCAGATTGGGGCCACGACATGCAGTTGCCATGGTCCCAATCAGGAAAAGAAAGTGGCATCTGCAGGCCACCCCTTAAGGGTGGCCTACACAGCTCCTCTGTCTCTTTAATAGAGGGTGGATTGCTTTCTAACTACAACCAACCGCAGCTAACAGTGGAGACCGATGACAGGCTCTGCAGTCCATTCACGTCTGAATGATTACAAGTTGCTAGCTCCTGCTTTAGCTGCTCAGTCATGAGTGGGAACAGATAGTGACTCTCATGTCAGGATGGAGTGAATAGGCTCTGAATTTTATCCTAAAGACTTTAAAGGAACTAGCCACAGTGCCGATCTCCATCTCCCAAATGTGTTAAGCACTGTGGATAGATCTTAGAGACATTCATTGCCATAGAAGGTTCCAGGCACTCTTCAGGAGCAATTCAATAGTTGGCCTTTTCCATCACTGCAAAGCTATGTGAGCTAGTGTGACGTAGTAATTTTTGGACTGCGATTATGGAGACCAGGGGTTGATTCCTAGCTTGGGCATGAAACCCACTGGGTGACCTTGGGTAAGTCACATGTTCTCAGCTTCAGGAGAAAGCAATGGCAAACCCCCTCTGAACAAATCTCAATGATAGGTTCACCTTAGAGTCAAGTCAGAAATGACTTGAAGGTACAAAAGAACATGCTGTAATGGGAAAAGCTTTCCCTTCTGAATACCAGCCTTTATGATATTGGGTAAAGGCATAAAACTCCTTCTGGCTGGCAAAGAAAAAAAAGCACACCAGTATTTTTCTTACATCACATTTGTATAAGTATTGTTTGAACAGAATTCTGCCACAAATACAGTGGGCTATTTGGAATTTATACTTTGGGGGAATATTTTCAAGCTGTGTATGCTCAAATCTGTGTATAAAAAAAATCCGTGGATAATGAGGGCCAAATGTTTACCATTTGGCTTAGTACTTCATCACTGTAACCATACTGGGTTAATATGTCTTTCAGTATATGCTTTGCTGAAAATGTTACTATAACATGATAACAAGCAATCTTGCTCTTAAAGCAGCTAAAGAAAAATGCAGACAAATCATGATATTGGGGGCTGTGAGATGCATGTGGATTCTTTGGAATTGGGATGTTGAGAAGCTTAACATTTCACTATCAGTAGAACATAAAAATCTAGAAACATGTGAAATGGATCACACGATCTCCTTTGAAGTATCGCTGAATTTTTTAAAGTGTTTAATCATTTAAGACTGATGTTGCCCAGTATTTCTGTCAAAATAGATTTTTCTTATTTTCTAAAAAGAGCTGAGAATTTATGTATAAAGTTATATAACATTTAGAAAAGCTGCAGGGATTAAAGAGAAAACATTGCAATACCTTGTTTGTTTAGGGCCCTGCTTTTTCTAGACAAAGTATTCATTGACATCCCAGCTGGTCAAATTTGACCACAAGTCATGCTGAAAGACCTAGAAATTCCTAGACAGAACACTCCACTTGGTCTTTGTAGCTCCTCCAGCACAATTCTGTGCTCAATATCTGACAGAGGCTGATCACAGAGTTGCACTGGAGGACCTAGATATTCCTAGAGAGGTGTTCTGTCAGGTAAAAACACAGTGTTTTTGTTATTTGTAGTTTTTCCACATTCACTAAGGTTCTGTAACCCTAACTCCAGCAAATGTGGAGGGATGAGTGTATTATATGCCATTATGGGCCAAAACACACTGCACAAATAATCCAGTTTAGGACCACTTTAATTGCTCTGGGTCAATGCCAGGGAATTCTGGGAACTGTAGGTCATTTAGCTTTCTCTGTCAGAGAGCTCTGGTGCCATAACAAACTCCAGTTCCTAGAATTTTCAAGCACTGAACAAGGGTAGTTAAAACGGACTCACACTGGATTATTTCTGCAGTGTGTTTTGGCCCCAAATTAGCTTTGACCTATGATGATTGTGTGAATGACAGGTCCTCCAGGGCTGCATTGATATTACAGAAATAGTCCAGTTTGAGATCGCCTTAACTGCCCTGTCTCAGTGCTAGGGAATGCTGGGAACTGTAGTTTTGTGAGACATTTAGCCTTCTCTGTTGGAGAGTTCTGGTGCCTCAACACACTACATTTCCCAGCATTCTATATCATGGAGCCAAGGCAATTAAAGTGGTGTCAACTTAGATTATTTCTTCTGTGTAGATACAGCCTAAAGAGACTCTTTGTCCTCCACACCCCCTTCCTATCATTCTGAGGACTGTGGCAGGCTGATCCACACTGTGGGCAGGCCCTCTACCTCTTCTGTCAACCACAACTCAGCTTCCTGTATCTGAGTCTTCTATATATCTGAGCCTTCTTAGCAAACCCATCAGAATGGTGACTATCAAGAGCTGTCTGCCTTGTTTCTAAGAGAGAGCATACAAAGAGAGGCATAGTCTGCTGTCCCAGATGTCCTGTCCCTCTCCCCCAGCACAGTATAACAGCTTGTTGTGTCTGGAGCGACAAGTGTAATTTTCCAAGTTTAATCTGGGTTGATCTCTGGCCAGTGAGGAACAGGGATGTAATTCTTTGCTCATTTGGTTCCTGAAGGAGCCACTGAGTAATATTAGAGATTCTCTTCCCCACTGTGAGAAAGTCTTTGAAAACTACATAGTTTTCAAACACTATTTGGAATAAGGGACTTATTGTGTTCACAATTTTGCGTGCAATTGATACATGGTTATTTTGCACAGAAAATTGTATTTCCTGTGTAGGAAACAGCATTTTTTTTCTGTGCAGAAGATACTGAAGTTGCAGACTTATTCTGTTCATAATAGCACATAGGTACCCCGCCCCCCCAATAGAAAACAGGATTTTCTATGCAGGGAACAGGATTTTCTGCACAGAACATGCTGTTTTCAACACAGAAAATTGTATTATTAAGACAAACCCTCATACTCAGATTTTATGCAGAATAAGTCATGAACTGTGAAGATTTTTGTCACTCCAGGATTCTTTCTATTGTGGTTTTATAACAAATGAGAACATGTTTTTGATTTATTTATTTTTTTAAAAAATATTCTTTCAGCCCCTAGGGAGGAAAAAGCACTTCTGCCTTTGTTTCCTATCAGGTGGTGGTAGTAGTGGTGGTGGTGGTGGCTTGCTAGTTTACAGTGTTTGGGGGACTTGCTTACAGATGGGATGTGATCTTAGAAATTTGGGGTAATCCAGGCCCCATCAAAGAACTTGCCCTCCAATGTAGCCCTGCATGGGAATCTTGACTTCAGCTGTAAGCAACAGGTTTGGTCTTGAGAGTGAATGTGACCCTTTATCCTGTCCTGATACCATTGCATGCTCAGCTTCTCATTTAAGTCTTGTCACCTAAAGAAGAAACAGATTTCTTCTATAGATACATGCTCTTCAGGAAACACTGCTCTTCCAGAGATTGATATGCATGGTCCAACTACTGAAGACAGTACCTCTGTACACTTTGTTTACTTTGTGAAAACCTTTTTTGCAGGGACTTTTGAAGCTGTTTGCATTATTACTGTAAATTAACCTTAGCTTCTCCTTTAAAACCCCATTTTAACATTTGAATCTTAATAATGGATCTGATTGTGTTTTGAATGGGATATCTGTCACTAAAAAGACATTGGGAAATATTTACTATCTGGCTGAATGGCTTTGGTGGAGATGGACAAGTTAGATGAGATGCTATGCATTGGCCTACCTTGCTTCAACAACCAAGATAGAATCAGCTAAAGGGAAATAGTTGCTGGTTCTCTTAGAGAAACCTGAAAAATGAAATCGTCATGTAAAATATATTGTATTATAAAATGGAAAAGGAATCTCATTTGTTATAGAGTGACTGCACTCTAGTCACTGTACTGTTGTGTTTAAGTGATTTTGTACTGATGTGTGTATGGAAGTCAAGTCACATTTTTCTTGCCACTTAGATTTGACTCTTATGGACTTAAAGGAGAGGAAGAAAACCTGAACAATGGCATTCTGTTGTGTCCAGCAACACAATGTCTACAGTGCATTTCTTCAAAGAAAAACCAGGGAGAGTTGTGAGAAGAAGGTACCAGAAAAAACACCTTGTGGAACTTATGCGAATGTTGGTCTTATCGACCAGTGATTCCTAGCCCTTGGTCCCAGATGCTAGGCTCCCAATCCCTGTCATGGCCAGGGAAGATGGAAGTTGTAGTCCAACAATCTTTGGAGATTTGTGGTTAGGAAGTACTGACCTAGAGTCTGTCTGTCCCGTGTGGCTTGGTCAGGCATTGCCCATGTGCTTGGGAAGAGGGCAAAGGCTGCCTAGCAATGCTGGTAAATGAATGGCAGGCCTGTGACATCTTCTTAGGAGTATGGGTCATGTCAAGAAGAATGTAGGGCATGGGTTTCTTTGCAGGGTCAGGTAGACAAGGAGACCCATTTCCCTAGCATTTAAATTTTTAAAAGGACAATCAATTTGGCAGGAATTCAAACATTCATAGAACTTAAACAAAATAATGGAAGATTGGGGGGGGGGAGAGAAATCTCTTCCAGGCTATTTCAGCCAGCTGAGGTTATGTTCCGTTATGAAATATTTATACATTTGCTTGTAGTTTGTTTAATAAATATTTCATTGCTTAGTGCTATTTTTCTCCTGCTTTTCTTAACTTCGCCCACCCTGTTACTTACATAGTACTGAATATTGTATTCCAGAATTCCTCCCCCGCCCCTTGATTGTCAGGGTACTGCACACATGGTACAGGAAATCAAGCCCTTGAACCCTATACAGCTTGGGTATAGACTATCTGAAAGACCATATCTCCCTATTGATTTGTTACTTTGGAGAGGAATAAATGCTTTGGGAGGGGCATTTTGAAGATTTTTCAACTTAAGTTCTTTTTAAAATGTTTTAAAGAAATGGGAGTAGGATCGTGTGAACAGTAATGCATTACATAACAAGTTGCATTTAAAATTTAATTTTTGAGCCTTGCTATAAAATTTAATCATGGCACTGTCCCTTTTATGCTATGTTTAAGTTTGCCAAGGATCCATGCTGGATTTTGAGGGTTTAGTCATGTCATACAGGCCTGACTCCAGATTTAAACTGGTACAAGTTTGTTGTACAGCATGCTAATGCATGCCTATGGCATTGTATATTAGCAAGGGTATTTAGCTGCATTCCCACTCTCCATTCATGCACTCAAATTATGGTCATCTAGTTTTGAAATGACCTCTTCAGAAGTTTTACAAAATAGAAATAAACTTTGATTTTATGATACAGTAACATATTCCTATAGAATGAGTAGCTGACCATATTGGCACATGGTACAATCTTGCATATGGTGATGGAAGAATCCTCCATTAATTATATCCTCTCCTTCTGAGTACTGCATGAAATTAGCACTGTTCACACTTGTTTAGACTTAATAAAATTGATTTCAGTTAAAATTCAGACTAGGTTGCCATCTGCCATGTAGAAATGCCAAATTTAAATGAGCAGCCATGGGAAGAAAATTATCTTTCATTTTTTAAAATGCATTATGAGGGACACACATACACAAACACACACAAAAACTTAAAATAGGAAATCACTAATTGATTTGAGCACCTATCAGATCTCAAGGTCTCATTATAGTGGCATGATGACATATTTTCAATATTGCTCTAACAGATGTTATTTTTATACCTTCCTAAGATACACTTTCTATAATCATGAATATGCTATCAGTACCCTGAGACCTGTGAATGAACCTATTGTATATGATGATTTTCTCATGTCTCCAAAACCATTTTTAAAGCAAAATGTCTTTGTAATGCATAAAAATTAATTGTATCTCTCAGGAAACAAAACATGGTGTGGCAAAACTTTTCTTTTCTTCAAAAAAGAAAAAAAAGACCAATTTGCATAATTATTCAGAGTGCCTATAATACATGCAGTCATAGTTAATGAGTGCAGATTGAGTGACTGAATGTGACTTATTCATGACCAGAGTGTTTGCACTTTTAACAAAAGGAATGAGAAGGGGGAGAAAAATGACTTTATCAGAAGGTTTAAGAGCTCTCTTTCTCCTTGCAGGCACCTCTATTTTACTTAAATTATATTCAAGGTTATGCAGTCCTTTAACATAACAATTGGCTGTATAATCCACAATGAGTATGAAGTTGGTTATTGATTGATTTTAGTCAACAAAAATTATTAAAAATGTCATATTTCAGGAGAAGTATGCCAACAGGGTTGTAGTGGTTTGGGTTTTGGACTACAACTCTGGAAATCAGGGTTTGAATCCCTGCTTAGCCACATAAGCCCACTCAGTGACTTTAGGTAGGCCACACTCTCTCATGCTCAGAGAAAGTTAAAAGCAAACCAGTTCTGAACATATCTTGACAAATGAAACCCTGTGGTTGGTTTGTTTAGAGCCAGAATGATTGAAGGTAAACAACAACAACAACAACTTCAGTTTATGGGAAAGCAAGCATGCTTGGTTTGACATAAGTAATTGGCCAGAATATTTTAATACACTCTTTGTGCCTTTTCTCTGAAAATGAATCTAGCTTCTGGAAAGGGCTTTCAATATTTAGCATTCATTTAGTGTTTTGTGCGCATTGGCTGGTCTATCTGGGTTGGATGGGAATTGTAGTATAAAACATCTTGAAGACACATACTGGGTAGGACACATTTGTGATTCTTCACCTGATGGGCATCACTCTTTAAAATCTAAAATATTAACTGCCTAAATTTCAATCCAGGGATTGCAAAGGATGCCCTCAATTTAAAAACATTGGTAAAACATCTTTCTTGCTCCTGATAAAGGCCAGAGAAGCTGTCCCCTCTTTCTGAACTCCAATTGTCCTGATTGAAGAACTAAATTATCTCTGTCAGGTCTGTCTTGTGGGAATGGGGTAAAGATTCATCTTTTTATGTGGGGCAATAATCTCACTGAGCTAATGGCATGGATCAGATTGGTGTTCCTTTTTGTCTAGTTGTTCTTTCTGGTAGGCCTGGAATTTTGGCAACGACTCTTGCTTTTAAGATTCTTTGCATTAGAACATTTTCATAAAAATAAAAGGGGTTCTGTTAGACAATTGTTGTAGTGTGCTTACCCTATTTGGTCTTAGAGGAACAATTTATAACCTACACTTTGTTTTTAATTCT
Organism: Urosaurus nigricauda; assembly: GCA_034509955.1. Classification (NCBI taxonomy): domain Eukaryota; kingdom Metazoa; phylum Chordata; class Lepidosauria; order Squamata; family Phrynosomatidae; genus Urosaurus; species Urosaurus nigricauda. The sequence continues at coordinate 271,106,934 of JAOEGL010000001.1, forward strand.
AAAATGTGTGAGCATTTTGTGGTCTTGCCATTCATGAGACTGAAGAAATGGGAAAGCTGACTTAAATTGCTTGCTGATGGTAGCAGTTCGTTTTTGTCTCTCTTGCTTGGAGGTCATCTTTAATTGTTGATCTTCTCCATTAGAGCTGTGCTGACGTCCTGCAGTTTCATCCAAGTAATTTTCCTTTATTACCAGCATTATTAGGAATTTGTTTATGATGTGTATTTGATCTCATGGACATTATTGTAATTGTAACCTATCCTTTGTCCTCCACTTCATCATCACCATTCTTGTTGCTTTTTCTAAGCACTGTTCCATAAAATGACAACAAACTGGTGGCTTGCAGTTTTATGAGATTGAGACAATCAATCATTGACTCATTTTTTCCACAAAAAGTGGAAAAGGACCTATGTTAATGTTTATTCAGAAAGAAACAGAAACTTAGGACTTTACCACAGGAGAAAATAAAGGCAAAAACTAATTGAGAGACTAGAAGCATTCTCTGTGCTGCTTCACATGCCCCCCCCATCCTCTGCCCAAGGGAAAATGGTCATCAAAGAAAAAAGCCTTTTGCTGAATGGATTTTCTCATTTACTTTGATGACCTTCTCCCCTTAGGAAGAGAGTGTAAGTGCTACAGCATCATGTGGAGTGGCACAGAGAAAGCCGCTAATAATAATAATAATAATAATAATAATACTGTAATAATAATATTTTCACCTCCCCCTCCCTTTGTGGTAAAGTCCTTAAATTGTGTATTCACTCTAGTTATTAGTTGAATACCACAACAATGGCAATGGATCCACTCTATGGGATCCTGGAATTAGCAATTTGGGGAGTTACCTGACATTCTCTGACAAGCAGCTCTAATGCTTTAGTTCAGGTGAGTGTGCAAGAGTTCTCTAGCAGTGAATTCCTAATATCTCACCAAACTAAAAATCCAAGGATTTCATAGTGTGGTATAAAACTATTGGGACTCAGTAGTGCAGATGCGCTCTAAAACCAGGGTGGAATGTTACTGAACTGAAAGTCCCAACATCCTCACATTTGGCTATGCTAGCTAGGGCTACTGGGTATAGTCTAACAATGTCTGGAGACATATGATTCCCTCCCTGGTTGGAAGAAATATATTGGGAGAAAACATGGTGGGAAAGCATGGTAGAAAGATAGTTTTGAAAGACAGAAACTGAAATAAATGACAGGAAAAGGATTTTAGGAGCAAAAGTTTCACACGTGCAAGGAAAAACAAAAAGAGTGATGGAGTTACCTATTTACCCAGAAGTAAGTGGCTCTGGGATTCACTCACTAATAATTATTTTTAATGCACTCCTAGAGTCTTTTGGATAAGGATTAAATTTCATGTGATTCAACAATGGAAATCAATGAAGAAAAAGGGAAAATAACATAGTCAGAATGATGAGCAAAAGTAACTATGCAAAAAAACTCAATATTTTCATCATCTTTTCCTCCAATTTTAAATACATTTACAAACCACAGTGTGCCATTCCCCCCCCCCGCCATATTTAAATTAACGTGATCAGCTCTTACAATTACACACATCTTACTCTTAGAGCACGTTTTACATCAAGTCCTGATTAGCTTATAGATCGACTTTCTCATCGTTAATCATGGCATGAAACAATACTATTCCAAAACTCAATTTTATTTATTGGCAGTCCATGTGTTGAAATCAAATACATATTGTAGGAGGAGGAATGACAATCAGATTTCTCCAAAGTCATTTTCCTTTTTCTTTTCCCAGCTAGTCATAGACAATAAGTTAATTTTTCAGATAGAGCAATAGGCCAAACCCTGTCAAGCCAATCCCTTAATGAGAGATCTTCCAACACTTTCCATCCACAAAGCTCCCAGAAATACAGAGATAAGACTTCAATGCAAAAATGTTTTATTGTCATTGTCAAAGATGGAGAAGAGTATTTCTCTCAACTGGATACTTTGGTTAGACACTACAGTCACCTCTCCATGTCTGTGGACTTGAGATCTGCAGACTTGAAAATCTGTGGAGGGGTTACTGCCATTAATCTCAATGGGCCCCATGCATGCATCCCATTTAAGTCCATGGGACTTGAATATGTGTGAGTCTTGGAAATCAGGGGGTGGGGGTGGGGTGGAACAGATTCCCACAAATTCCAAGGGGCAGGTGTATACTCAACTAAGATTTTAACTTAGAACACTGTAACTACATTATGTTTCAGTGAACATGTGACCACATCCTCTCCATCAGCTTCTTCAATTATCTGTATTGATTTCATCTAGTTTAGCTGGACATATATGCCACCTGTGTACTTTAAGTACCCATACGTTTGCTGTTGCTGAAATATGTTTCAGGATAAAGTGTTGAGACTAAGGATGATGGGCAGGTGTGAGATACACCTCCCAGCCCTAGCAGTGCTCTAAGTTAGCAATTACTGCTTTTAAAAAATTTATATATGCTCAGTGGGAGTTAAAGTTTCCTTCTGTTCCCAACACATCTTAGAGCAGGGAGCTGTATTTGTCACAGTCTGTGCCATGTTTGCATAGAACAAGCTTGCTTCACCCTGACTCCAAGAGCTTATCTCTTAGAGACCATTTCAGGTATGCTTGTGCTTGAGTCAATCACTGACAAAAATGGCACTGTGGAGAGGATTTATAATATGCTTCAGCTTGTGAGACTAGCTGAACTTGACAGACAGTTCACGGTACAGCTCAACGTCTTTGCACAGAAGTTAAGAGTCTACCACTTTAATCCTGGAAATTCCCATCAAAAAGTATTCACTAAGGACCAGCTGTGAATTATAATGGAGATGCAAATGCACATCCACAGTGGCTTCAAATCTGCTTCACTATACAGATTTCTTTTTGCTAATTGCCCAATGTGCCTGTTGTGAGGTGCTATAATTCAGTTGCCCTGTGTGTGAGGTGTGCCCACAAGAGAGTAATGTAAATCATTTCAATAATAATAATAACAATAATAATAATAATATTTATTTCTTACCTGCCCCTCTGAATGAGCAATTGGGGCGGGGTACAACATGTTAAAAACATATGCAGTTAAAATCCTCCAACATTCCCACCTCCCTCCCCTTTAAACAGTATTAAACTAATCATAATTAAAACAATCAAGATTAAAAATGCATAATCCTTCAAGTCCCATTTAGGTGACCGGAGGGGACAGGGGTGTGTGTCATCGGACGGTGGGAAATTAGTTACTGTCTGGGAAGGCCTGCTGGAAAAGATGCGTCTTGGTTGCTTTTTAAAAGCCTTCCAAGGTTGTAATAAGACACATCTCATCTTTTAAAAGATTAAAAAGACTCATGGATAATCTGCCAAAGGTTGTCTGACCTAGAATTATAAAGATGCTGTTTGGTGTATTTTGAAAAGAGATTAAAAACAAACAAATTCCCACTGTTAGGACCTGCTGATTTCTATGGTGGTGTTTGTTGGTGTAAATAAGTAGAAGTGCACAGTTCAAGCAACCTCCAATGCCTCTGATACCGGCAACCCTGGAGCTTCGGCCTTATCAGGAATCCTCCTCCCAGTTGATGAAACAGACTGGAGCCAAAACTCTCTCCTCAGAGGTTTTTATTCTTAAGTTGCTGTATTTACAAATATACACACGCTCATCCGACAAATCTCTCCAACCATCCACTCCAGAACACAATTACTTAACAATCCTCACTGAGGTGTGTAGGCTGTTTTTAGACTTGTGTCATGTGGTCACAAACCCAACCTCATCTGATGATTCTCCTTCCGTTTGTTGCCTGCTTTGTTGTCCCCTCAATCAGAAAGACTCTTGATGTTTACATTAGGTCTACGTGCAAGCAAGCACATACTGACCTTGAGCACTGTCTGCTCCCAGCCTTCAGCTGCAAAACAATTCTAGCCATAATTCCTGTTTTTTCCTTTTGTGCACATCTCTACATTTCATACTCAGGCCTCAAAGCCTAACAGTGATGAACTAATGTTCTTATAGCCACTCATTTGTCCAATCAACAACATTTTTTCTTAGAAAGGAAGATAAATGTCTCAATCGTTTTAAGATTTAATTCCTCTGTGTGCTCTGTGTGACCATTGTCTTATGTGATGAGACCTATGTGTTTTCTTTGTCCCTCCTTAGAATGCTTCTAAGCAAACTGGAATAAAATATTTCTAAGCAGTGTTGGTGGAATTGCAGTCTCATTGCCATTTTCTTGCATAATTGAACTGTACAAAACAAAACAAAACAAAACATGGAAGAATTGGTCTCTCAGGTTTGATGGGTCACAAATTTTGCTAAGCCTTGATTAGTCCATGTGATATTAATATGAAATGTTGGATAAATATGACAATTACAAAAACAAGATTGTTGATTTGAAATCACTTAAGATATTATATACATTTAATCCCAAAGCTTTAGCTGGACAATGCCTTTACTAGGAGGACCAAGCAAAATGCCACAAAAGAGTGCCCAAGCTTTTTAGTTCTTCAAAATTCATTCCCATGGGATGGGAGATGACGGGGAAACAGGAAAAATCTAATAGTTCGATGTTGTCATAAATATGATCATATTTGATCTCAGGTTCCAAATGTAGATTTTGCACACTGAATGAGGATCAGATTAAAACTGGAGTTTTGAAAAGTTCTTGAACTACGACTGGCCAAATCCATTCATTGGGATGCAAGGCCCTCTGTACCTCGTATCTATCCCTTTCTGTTGCACAAAACACATTATTTCTAACATAGGCAGAGAGTGAAAATAAAGGGAAACATGAAAGTCTTTGCAGCAGCAACCTTGAAATTAGTTTAGGTGTTGTTCCAGATTAAAAATAAAAAGGAGAAGCATGTCACATTCTTGACCATTCATGTCTGTCTAAGCATCTGTCCATGCATTCCTTCATTTCATTCTTACTAGAGTAAGAAACAGAACACTCTACCGATTATCTGAATGTCTGATTATCTGCCAAAGAATGACAGGAAGTGCCAGCAAATGAACACAGTTCTGCCTCAGAGAAAACAAAACAGAAGCAAAAAGGTGTCATTTTCTCTTTTGGTTTGGCAAGAGGCTCGGCAAGCAGGCAGCCCTTGCATGCAGAGTCAGATTCATTCGGAATTTGCATGCTGGAGTGCTTTGTTCCAATGCCTTGTCGGTAAATGGGCCGTAAGGTAAAGGAACATAAAAACAAACATTGTCTGCCAGTGTGAGGTGCCTTCCTAGACATACTGCAGCAATCTGTTGGATACGCACCCCCCCCCTTTAAAATATGTATTCCTCCATTCCTGTTATTTGGAGAAAATTGGGAGCTGAATTTACACATTGGTTTTTACAAAGGGGTGAAACTGTAGTTTCAGTTTCTAGCTAGCAAACCTTAGATATGTAAATCTTTACTTTTTTATTTTTGCATGCAAGAATGAATTTCAGACATCTCCGTCCTATTCAGGGAAGACTACAAGAGTTTTTGGATACTTCATATTTGAGCACTTAAGTGTTAAATAGTTACTTATGAAAAATGTGAAGAAATGAAAGATACAATTGTTTGTGCAGATGATTTTTTGGAAGGAAAATGGGTTTTCTACAAATGTTTTACAAAAAGGATCCTAAAGGATCCACCACCAAATCTACCCTGTTTCCTCGAAAATAAGATGTCCCCCCCAAATAAGACCTATTAGAGGTTTTGCTGAATTGCTAAATATAAGGCCTCCCCTGAAAGTAAGACCTAGCAAAGTTTCTGTATATAAATATGTATACAGTATATAATAAATGTTCTTTTTTTTGTTCAACAATAAATGAGAATTCTTCTTCATGGAAAAATAAGACATCCCCTGAAAATAAGATCTTTGGGAACAAATATTAATATAAGACACTGTCTTATTTTTGGGGAAACATGGTAGCACTGATCACTCTTTTTTAAAAAGTAATATCTAGAATCATTGAAATACCTTTTCTTCTCAACAAAGAAGTCATAATAAACAGATAGTTCTGCATTTTGGGCATGACAAAGAGACCAGGATGTCCTGAAGCCAGAATGTGAGGCAAACACTGAAAGCATATGACTTAATGACCTTTTTTGGCTTACCAAATTATAGATTGGTCAAGCCAGGACCCATAATGTTCAAATTAACCCTTAGAAATTAAGAGATTTTCAGTATGTGCTAGAAAACCCTTCAGGCTGCTATTGCAATGAAAATTGTGTGTGTGTATGTGGGGGGGGGGTGCTTTGAGGGTGATTTTAATCACTTTACATTTGGCATTAGCACTGTGATCAATTTCACAGCCTGCTTTTCTCCAGAAACTCAGGGCTGGGACAGGCCTGCATAAAAAGCTGGCTTCCAGCTAGCATGGAGGTGTGGCATGCAGATAACACATAAAACAAAACAGAAAAACAGGTGTTTTGCCTTTGCCATTCTCTGATATTGACAGCATGTGACTTGCCCAAGGTCACTCAAGTGAATTTCCATGTATGAGTGGGGATTCAAATTCTAGTTTCTAAAGTCATAGTCCAGCACCCAAATCAATATACCTCACTAGTTATCTCAATATCTAGACACTCCTTAGGCAGTATGAAGCGGTATATAAATGAAGCTGGGTTTTTTTGGTTTAGATTTGTTGTTGGATGTCTTCAAATCATTTCCAACCTATGGTGACCCTAAAGCAACCCTATCATGGAGTTTTCTGGACTTAAGAGGGTATGAGTTGGCCATGATTCTGCAGGGGGTTGTGCAGAGAACTGAACCCTAATTTCCAGAGTCTGAGTCCTATGATCAAATCTCTACACTTCACTGGCTCTCAGTCCCTACATAGCCCCTAGTTTACAGGCTATGTAGAGAGCATGAAAGTCCCCTAATTCCCACTTAATGGGAAGCAGCTGCTGCAATTAATAGGGGTCTGTTCCCCATAATATGGGAAGTGATTAGCTGACATTTCCACACACCAATAATGCAAACAATCTCTGGCATGAAGGGAAATTGTGACAGGACCCTGCTTCTACCTGACTTACTGGAGATCATTAACTGGAAGGCATGGAAATGGTAGCCAGCTGCTTCCCAATCAAGAGGAGAACACAGCATTGTTAATAGCAGTGGTTGCTTCCTAGTAAGTGGGGACTGGGGCAGGAGGATTGGCCAAGATTCACTGTGTAGCACTAAAACTACAGTGCTTATGTGTACATAAAGACCATACAGGATTTCAGCCATAATCCCCCCCCCCCCCCAATAAAATATGTTAAAGCATGCATTCCTGTCTTTTAATCTATCTTTTGTTTGGGGGTACAATATCAGATACTAATGACAGCTATGCTGGATTCTGAATTTTTTTTTTTTTCATGGACAGCTGTTCACTCTACATCACTGAGATCAAAAAAATTATGTACAAAGAAGCAGGAAGATGTATGAGAACTGTCAATCTAGTTTCACAAAATGTATGTGAAACCATCTGCCAACTATCTTTCCCTTTTACAGGGTGCTGGGAAATTGAAGACAAAGATATTGTGGTGTTTTGTTGTTGTTGTTGCTGTTGCTTTCTCCTCCCTATTTCCCAGTCTAACACTCAAGTTACAACAAATGTATGTATAAATATCCCCAAAAACAAAAGTTAAAAATATAATTTATCCATAAAATTAAAATTATTAAAATCAGTAGGAACAGGAGAACAATCCTAGATATACATACACAACTCCAATTTTGAAACATCTTCAATAAATCTGTTTAAAGTGTCCAATGCATGGCTAGTTGCTTCTGCCCCTAATTTCATGGATTTGAATGGTGGGTGTTAGGGAAAGTTTATATTGATGTATCTGATTATTCTTTTATATTTGAAACACTAACTGAGATGTAAAGTGATATACGTTCATGGGTGCTTTTGAGAGTCAGGGACTTTCCTTTGGAGGTCTTTAAACAGAGGTTGGATAGCCATCTTTCAGAGTTCTTTAGCTATGCATTTTCTCATGGTGGAGTGTTGGGAAATTCAAACCTCACTGTAGCTTTGAACCCGCCAGAAAAGTAAATATCTTCAAAGTCATTTCCACTAAATGCAGTGGATCTTTCTTCCCATTAGGTATGTTTGAAATTGTAGCTTAGATAACTTTACAGAACTCACAGTCTCTTTGTGTCATTTCCAGTTTTTCATTCCCAGTATTTCTGCTTACAACCAGGTCATTTGGTCAGTCTTCTGCAGGAATGTTCATCATCATACCAATACCTGGGTGTGGCGTTTGAGCAACAACCTAAATGTTGTTCACCAATGGATGGATTGCTTGTGTGCTGGTCTAGTTCCAGCCCTCTGATCTGCCAACACATAGAATTTTTCTATAGTGCTCAAGAACATTGAGCAGGCAAGGAGTAAGATCCAAATAGCATTTCCCAAAGGAATAGAATATTCCCTCTTCTGTTTGCTATATAGCAGTCAGTAGTGAGAACCATATCCCTTGGGTGTGTTCTGCTACTGAACACAGGAGCAATGGAGTGTGTTCTGAAATCCAGTTCTGACATGCCTTTGGTGAAAGACATATACTTCTCTCTCAAACTCTTTGCCCATTCTCATGATGTTCTCTGTAAAATTACGTTATATGAACAAAAATATTCATACAGTCCTTGACATTATATTGCTTCCACCTAGATATGTATCTAAAAATGAAATAGTTAACATGGTTTCCTTTTCAACCAAAGGTTTACAAAAGATTACACACACACACACACACTACCTGCCTAACACATTGAACTCAGGCTTGAAGAAACTGAGTTTTCCTCATGTTTCATTTCTGGCTTTCATGGTGGGCCATTCTGTATTTTGTCTTCCTGAAAAGTTTTAGCCACTATTCTAATGTCACAGCCTTTATTCTCTGTTCTTGAGTTGCTGTTGAAATTCCCTCTGTATTCCATCCTTTGTTGAGCTGTCTGGGATGATATTTGCTTGTCTTGGGGTTTCCAGACCAGTTTACAGCTATGGATGTATGGGCCCAAGTTTTAATCTTAAATTACCAAGGTTAGTTTCTCAAATGGAATTAGTCCTGATGCTATGGATGTAAAATACGTATTTTCAAAAATAAATACCTTGAGGGGTTCTTCTGTTTTGGTTTCAAAAATCTTCACACTACTGTAATTTCAATTTTTGTCTTTTGCTGTTAAAATATTTATTTAATAAGCATTTACAGCCAAACAATACTGGATGTAATTCAAATCACTGTATGGATGATGCCCAGTTAACACTGTGGCTTGTAAGCACCCCTGCTTCAAAAGCTCTCTTGCCAATCTGGAATCATAGAGTTAGAAGAGACCTCAAAGCCCATCAAGTTCAACCCCTTGCCATGAAGGAATGTGCAAAGCACTACCAACAGATGGCCATTCAGCCTCTGTTTAAAAACAATTCAAAAGAGAGATTCCACCACACTCTGAGGCAGCTTGTTCCACTATCAAACAGCTCTTACTGTCAGGACATTCTTCCTAATGTTTAGGTGGAACCTCTTTTTCTGTAGCTTGAATTCATTGCTGTGTCCTAGTCTCTGGAGAAAAAAAACAGACATCCCTTCAAATTTTGAAACATGGCTATCATGTTACTCCTTAATCTTCTGTTCTGCATGTTAAACATAATCCATCTCCCTAAGCCACTCCTCATAGGGCATGGTTTCCAGACCTTTCACCATTTTGGTTGCCCTCCTCTGGGCACTCTCCAGCTTGTCCACATCTTTCTTGAATTGTGGTGCCAGAATTAGACAAAATCTTCCTGGTGAGGTCTGACCAAAGCAGAATAGAGTGGCACTACTAATTCCCTTGATCTAGACACCATGCTCCTGTTAATGCAACCCAGAATTGCATTGGCTCTCTGAGCTGCTACATTACATTGCTAAACAGTCACCGGTTGATGCCTCACATTGCCTCCCCACTCTAGGTCCTATGTGGAGTTTGCTGCACCTGTGGTTTCTCCTTTCTTCGTGATGCTCTGATTTCTGTCTCCCCTCTTCCTCCAGCCATCTTATTTTCACCTTCCCACTGAGCTCCCAAGCCCATAGCACTCTGTTTTATCTAGAATTCATCTTGATTCCCTCTCCTCCTACTAATAATATGTAACTTTTCCAACCCATGGGTCTTTTATGTAGAGATCCCTTGTGACAGAAAGCATACTTCATTCTCCTCTTAGAAAAAGCACAGCTGGTGATGTAAAGGATATGCACAGTTCTTCTAATCCTTGACAAGAAAGGGTATCTGAGCACTTTGGGAGGGAGAGAAAGCTAGGCAATTTCTGTGAGATTTTTCATATTTTGATTTTTGGTGAAATACGTATTTCTTTTTTGCACAAAGAACTCATGCAATGTAAAAAGCCATTCCATGAATGAAATCAGTGATGATTTTTATCTATACTTCCCACATCTTTCCCTTTTAGAAATTTGAAAGTTTAAGAACATACCATAACGTTAGTTTCTAAGGCAGTGGTAATGGTAGTAAATGTAGGCAGATGATTCCGGGATGGAAGAATTTTGCTTTGTGGTGTCTTTTTTGGCATTTGTTTATTTTTGTTGCTTTTTTATCCTTTAATAAATTTAACATGACATGTAATATGGTGTGTGTGTGTTTACATACACACACAAATGAATTTATCTTGTTGACTTGTTAAAAACAACAGAAGTACTCTGTTGATTTGGTGTTCATAAAATAAAGAAAACTATGACCAAGGTCATTCACTGGGTGATACAGCTATAACAACATAGCGATGAAGCAACTCCCTACAATTTATCTTTTAAGCCATGCAGCCACTGTGACAGAGGAATTATTGATGGGTCTCTGCTGATACTTGTTGCTGAAGATGGGAATGGCTGAAGCTGTCATTGCTCTTCAGTGACCCAGAAATTCCCCTCTGTGTGTGTGCATGGTTTAAAGGTGGTTTTGGGTGGTACTTTCAGTTATTGTGATGGTGCAATGACTGTAAATGCAAACTAGTGTAATTATGATGACCAAAGTTGTACGTGTTTTTGTTGTTATGTGCCTTCAAGTCATTTTTGACTTATGAACACCCTATGGCAAACCTATCATGGGATTTTCTGGGGCTGAGGGTGAGTGAATCACCCAAGGAGAGTCTCCATGGCTGAGTGGGGAATTGAACCTTGATCTCCAGAGTCATAGTCCAATGCTGAAACCACTAGACTATGTTGGCTTTCCAAAGTTGGACTTACAGTATCATAATTACTGAACAGGCTGCCAGTCTTTGTTATTAAATGTTGTTGTTAGCTGATTTCCAGTCAGCGTTGAACCATGGTGACCGAATTAGTCACCTTGAAGTAACCCTAGCCCCAGCAGCATTGCTCAGGTCCTGCAGACCCATGACCCTATCCACAGCAGCCCTGTTCAGGTCCTGCAGATTCTTTCCTGACTGAGGGACTCTTCATATTGACCATTAAGGCCAGTCTGGCGGTGGAGTTGGGGGCGTTGTGTCCATATGACGCATGCCCCAACTCTGCCCCCCAGGGTGCCATGATGCTGCTCCACATGGTGTGAAGCATCATGGTGCCCATTCAGTGCTGTGTCCATATGACACACCACCAAAGGAGCACCGTATAGCTGCAGCGCCATGGCTATCAAGGCCTTTCCAGGGTGCAGAACGTAGCCACTTTTTGTGGCTACTCTTTGCACTCTGGAAAGGCCAGATTTGGGTCATGGTTTGCGGTTTCCATGGCCCTGATTTGGCTAGGACATCCCTTAGGGGCTGTCGGTACAGCCACTGAGTCTGTTCATATAGACTAGAGTGTTGTCTTCATCTCTTCTACTGCCCTCTACCATCAAACATTATCATACTTCCTAATGAGTTCTATCTACTCATTAAATGCCCAAAATATAATAGCTGTGCAATAATATATAACCAAAAATCTGAGCTTGGAAAAGAATAGCTTTGTAGTACATCTCCCAGAACAGAATCCATTATGGATTACAACTCCTGGTGATGCTGAATGGGGGATTTTGGGAATTGTAGTTCAAAACAATTTTTTTCAAGTTGTGCCAAAAATGCACCCACAAAGGAATCTGCAGCCAAATTAAACTAATCTCCACATGGTTGGTTCATGCAATACAACTGATCTTTCCTAGCTACTTCAATAATTGTGATTGGATCCAATGATAATTTCCCTAAGATGAAGAGTTGATAAAGCTGATATGTACCCCCCAAAAGGTAGAGAAGACACCAGGTTTTAGAAGCTTGTAGTTTTTAAATGTGTTCAAATTTTTTTGAATTTTTTAAAATTCCAAATAGCAACTGCTCTATTTGCAAAAATATTCTTCTGCTTTTGAGCAGCTGTTGAGTTTCCTTGGACCTAAAACTCCTTTCCCAATGAATATCATGATATATTCTTTGGCCACCACATCTGGTTCTATGCAGCAAAAGCCCATAAGACTATGTTTAATCTCTTGCAATAAGACATGCCTTGTGCTACTCATTTTGAATCAGCACGGCATGGATTTTGTGAGCATATTCAGTCATATGCAGTTTTAATACCTTCTTTCCTAGAGATGCTGGCTTTGATATTTCCTGTGACAAGAAAATGGGGTGGTGGTGATAGAAAAGTATTTGGAGAAGCTATTGTAAAGGCTTTCTAAACTGAAAAAAAAAATCTTGTTTGTTTTTTAGATTAATCTTCATAACCCCATTCTTAATTTGGTAAGAAGTGATTCAGTTACCAAGTACATAGGCTAAATTCCCCATTATTCTTAAAATGCACAGAACTGATTGTCTTTCAGTAGGGGAAAAGTTGCTTGTTCAAATGTGTGAATCTGCCAGCTTGAAAAACAACACCTTTATATTAAATATAATGGCCATTCACAATGTGCAGGAAATGAAGCAAATATAAATTTTGAAAACTAGCTCAAATAACTATACCAAGACTACATTAATTCAGTAGCTAATTTGTGGGCTCGGTAGGGACATACCAACATTATGTCTGAAACATCTTTTTTCAAATTGTACCTTAGATAACTTGTTATCACTTTTCAAAATATCTGAAGCAAAGCTAACATGTAGGTGTTCTTGCAGATACTGCTCAGTAAAAAATGAATATTTGTTGAAGAGTGCCTTGAGGTCTGCTCCTTACCTGGTAAAGCAGAAAAATGAAGTGAAGTGAAGACATTTTATGACTCAGAGAATGTCCCTAGTGTCTGAATATTATCTTGGGATGTGATCCAACTCTTGAATCCCTGTTGACAGTCCTTCTAATGCAGGGATGAGAACTGTGCAGCTCTCCAGATTTTGTTAGATGGCAACTCTCAGCACCCTTTGCCATCTTAATCAATGGTGATGAATGCTAGGAATTGCAACTCGGCAATATCTGAAGTTGCATGTCTCACCCCTGATGAAATGCATATACACCTATGCTGAAATATGTATATGATTATCATCAGTGGGTCCATCACTATGGTTTGGTCTTTAAGGTAATGCCTTAGCATTAATGCTCTTTGAGGTAAGACTCTCTTGATTTCATATAAGATTGGAATTTATCAACATGCCGTTCAGAGACTCCATGGAAGTCTCTGCACACTACCAAATTTCAGTAGCATTACAGTTAAATGAACTGCATTTTAGAGCAAGAATGAGGCACATGGTGATTGTGGGGTGCTTTACTCTAGAGGAGAACTGTGCTCTCAGAAACTTCCAACAAGCATGGTTCTCCTCTAATGCAAAGTACATAGGTCCCATATGTGCTGTTTCCTTGATATACAGTGGACTCTCCACATTCACTGGTGTTAGGGAAGCATGATGCCTGTGAAAATAGAAAAAAATGCAAATAAAAGAAAACACTTTTTTTTAACCTGAGAGAACATCTCTCTATGAATCTCAATGTCTGCAGTGCAACTCTATGGTAATCACACTGGAGGACCACAAATGCCTAGAGAAGTGTTCTTTCTAGGGATTTCTATGTCCTCCAGCACAACTGTGGGCAACCTCCAATGGAATTTGGCCATAGAGTTGCAGTGGGGAATGTATTGATCAAAGAGAATGTATTGATCAAATCCAGGATTAATCAAATCTGCAAAAGTCAAAGCTACAAATGCGGAGGGTCACTGTGTATGATAAGGTTTCTGAGAAACCAAAAGTGTGTGTGTGTGGGGGGGGGGGAGTAGTTCTGATTGCCTGGTTCACAATGAGTTTACAGAAGGGACTAAAATTGGGACTGATGAAAATGCTAATCCCTATTTTAAATGACTATTAACTTTACCTGCATGGTGTGTGTGTGTGTGAAAGAGAGAGAGAGAGTAAGAGAGAGGTGAAAGGGAGAGATAGAAATGACTCTTGAACTGGCTGAAGGTGAAGAAACATGGGCAAATTGTGGCCCTCCAGATATTAGCCCTAGTCCTCACAGCTGTTGAGGTATGGCAGAGGAGAGGAGAGGGTGATAGATGGTCACTTGTTTATTGCTTATTAATTTAAAAGCCCAATGAGTTTTGGCCTCTATCAGAGTTGGCCACCTTTGGGGGCTACATTACAAAAATAGGAACGTAAAAGGAAGAAGAAGGAAATGATTGGGCCACTTCAGAAGATGGCAAAATGCTAACAGGGGACAGAGAAAAAGTGGAATTACTCAACACCTTCTTTCTTCAGTCTTCTCAGAAAAGGCAAAGGGTGCTCAACCTAAGGATAATGGAGCAGAAGACAGAATAGGGGAATTTCATCACAGAATAAATAAAGAGATAGTACAGGAATACCTGGTTAACCTAAATAAATATAAGTCCCCAGGACCAGATGAACTACATCCAAGGGTATTAAAAGAACTGGCAAATATAATATCAGAACCACTGGCAATAATCTTTGAGAACTCCTGGAGAACAGGAGAAGTCCTAGCAGTCTGGAGGAGGGCAAACGTTGTCCCCATCTTCAAAAAGGAAAAAAAAAAAAAAAAAGAGGATCCCAACAATTATCGTCCAGTTAGTCTGACATCAATACCAGGAAAGATTCTAGAGCAGATCATTAAGCAGAGACTCTGTGAACATTTAGAAGCCAATGCCATAAACACAAAAAGTCAACATGGGTTTCAGAGAAACAAGTCATGCCAAACAAACCTGATCTCTTTTTTGATAAAATTACCAGCTTGGTAGATGAAGGGAATGCAGTGGATATAGTATACCTCGATTTCAGTAAGGCCTTTGACAAGGTTCCCCATGACATTGTTGCAAACAAGCTTGTAAAATGTGGGCTAGACAAGTTAACTGTTACATGGATTTGTAATTGGTTGACCGGCTGAACCCAAAGGGTGCTAAACAATGGCTCCTTTTCAACCTGGAAAGAAGTGACCAGTGGGGTCCCACAGGGCTCTGTCCTGGGCCCAGTGCTATTCAACATCTTTATTAATGACTTGTATGACAGTATTGAGAACCTAGTTATCAAATTTGCAGATGACACTAAACTAGGAGGAGTAGCTAATACCCCAGAGGACAGGATCAAAATTCAAAATGACCTGAATAGACTAGAAAGCTGGGCCAATGAAATTCAACACAGAGAAAGGTAAGGTTCTGCACTTAGGGAGGAAAAATGAAATGCACAGATATAAAATGGGGGACACCTGGCCGAATGAAACTATGTGTGAAAGAGATCTAGGAGTCCAAGTAGACCATAAGCTGAACATGAGTCAACAGTGCGATGTGGCAACTAAAAAGGCCAATGCAATTTTAGGCTGCATCAATAGAAGTATAGTGTCTAGATCAAGGGAAGTAATAGTGCCACTCTATTCTGCTTTGGTCAGGCCCCACCTGGAATACTGTGTCCAGTTCTGGGCACCACAATTCAAAAAAGATGTGAAGAAAGTGGAGCATGTCCAAAGGAGGGCAACTAAGATGGTGAAGGGTCTGGAAACCATGCCCTATGAGGACTGCCTTAGGGAAGTTGGGATGTTTATCCTGGAGAAGAGAAGGTTAAGAGGTGATATGATCACCCTGTTTAAATATCTGAAGGGCTGTCATATTGAGGAGGGAGCAAACTTGTTTTCTGCTGCTCCAGAGACTAGGATGCGGAACAATGGATACAAATTACAGGAAAAGAGATTCCACCTCAACTTTAGGAGGGACTTCCTGACAGTAAGGGCTGTTCGACAGTGGAACATACTCCCTCGGAGGGTGGTGGAGTCTCCTTCCTTAGAGGTCTTTAAGCAGAGGCTGGATGGTAATCTGTCAGGGATGCTTTGATTGGGAGTTCCTGCATGGCAGGGGGTTGGACTGGATGGCCCTTGTGGTCTCTTCCAACTCTATGATTCTATGATTATATCCTTCTATTAAAGAACAACACAAAATTAGCTGTACGTACATGTCAGAAAGCATATACATACGTTAAAATGTATATTACTTGAGCTGTATAAGATACACCCCCAAAGAATTGGACTATTACGCAATGATAATTGGAGACTATCCAAATCTGGCTCCAGACGGCCATAAAGCAATATTCAAAGAGCCACAGGTTGCCTATCATTGGCCTAAAATAACATGGTGGCATAGTGGTTAAATGCCAGTACTGCAGCCAGTATTGCAGTCACATGGATGTGAGTTTGATCTCAGGGCTCCAGGATTGACTCAGCCTTGCATCCTTCTGTAGTTCACTAAAAAGAGTACCCAGCTTGTTGGGGGCAATTAGCTTACCTGTTGTAAACCACTTAGACTTAATTCTGTATGCAATAGTATAGAAATGTAAATGCTTGCTTGCTTGTTGCCTCATAGGAATTCCCCTCTTTCCCTAAATACTCGGCTTGTATCAAGACTGATGGCGGTAATGGATTGGATGAGGGAAAACAGATTGAAGCTAAATCCAGACAAAACGGAGGTACTAACAGTTACCGGTCCGAAACCAGGATTGGGAATACAGTCTCCAGTCCTAGACGGAGTCACACTCTCCTCTAAGGACTCTGCTCACAGTCTGGGGGTACTCCTTGACTCTTTGCTTCACATGACTAGTCAGGTGAACGCGATAGTCAGGAATGCCTGTTATCAGCTTCGGCTGATACGCCAGCTGCGCCCTTTCCTGGACACGGAAAACCTGGAGACTGTGGTATACGCTCTAGTAACCTCACATCTGGAGGGTTTTACATGGGGTTACCCCTGTGCCTAACCCGGAAACTTCAATTAGTTCAGAATATGGCAGCCAGGCTTATCACTGGAACATCAAGGAGAGAGCACATAACACCAGTGCTCAAAGCTCTCCATTGGCTGCCCATTAGTTTCCAGGCACAGTACAAGGTGTTGGTACTAACCTTTAAAGCCCTGCATGGCTCAGGCCCATCCTACCTTAAGGACTGCCTTTTCCCGTATGAACCGCCCCGCACACTTCGGTCCTCTGGGAGGAACCTGCTGCAGCCTATGAAAACTAGCTTGTCGCAGACCTCCCAGAGGGCCTTTTCAGCTACCACCCCTAAGCTTTGGAACGGCCTGCTGGATGAGATGCGTCTCATTACATCACTGGCTAGTTTAAAAAAGGCTTTAAAGACGCATCTTTTCCGGCAGGCCTTTCCCTGAAGGAGGGAATAAATCGAACATCTACTCCCTGCTCTGAAAACATAAAATAGAACTGGGAATGAATTTCAGCTGTCCCTTTGTCTAAATCTGCTGAGTCTATTTAATGCGGACTTGCACATGGATTGTTCATGAGATTGCACTTTGTTTTAATAACTGTCGACCAGTTTTAACTGTGTTAATTTTAAATTGTCTTGGTTTAATTCAGTTTTAAGGGGGGGGGGTGGTTGGGGAGGGATGTGGTTGTTGTTTTTACTGTGTATCCTTTTTATTTTGCTGTACCCCACTCCGAGTATTTATTAGAGGAGCGGGCTATAAATAATAATAATAATTATTATTATTATTATTATTATTATTCAACCAAATATTACAAAGACCTTATGGTCTTCCCATATTCTTCTGCCATCCCTCATATCAAGGAAATTAATACTAGTAACACTTCCTCCAAAAATTCTCACTACTAAAGAGAATTGAGGAATATATACTGCAATACATTGCAGGATTCATGACTGCTGTGTGAAAAATGATGGAGCCAGAGCTTGAAAATGATGTTTCTTGGACTACAACTCCCAGAATACAAAAGCCAGCATGGCTAGTGGTAGCTGGTGTCAATGTGATGGTGAATCTGCTGTGGGTTTTATTCTGAACTTTAAATGAACTAGACAACATGCTGAACCCTTTTGCCAAAACCAATTCAGCGCTAAAACCCACTGTGGATTCATTGTGATGAAGCCATCAACTACCACTGACAGGGGTTTGTAGTCTAAATAAATCAAATCAGGAAATCTTACCCTTTCAAGGTAGGAATGTGATTCTGAAAGGCAACTTCATAATTTAGTTTCAAATTGCATAATGGCAGTGCTTTCACAGCAGTTATTTTACCTCCATCAAAAGTAACAAAAAAGGACTAAAAGATAGCTAACTATTCCTTAAGAACAGTATTAAATGGAGAGAAAACTGAAAGCAAAATCTTGAGTACATAGCTAAATTTTAAAAAATAATACCAAGAAAAACCATAGCAATCAGCAAATCAGTTTTGATTACCTGTAATAAGGAATGGAGGGGTTGCCTATTGCATTTTGTTATGGCTCACACAAGGGAAATTTCCTGTGTTGGCTTTTGACCTTTGTTTTATTAGGATAGCTTTGTAACTTTGGTAACAACCATGGTTATATTTGTTGCATTCAAGAAGACTATAGTGGTGAGGGTGGGGGTGGGGGAGAGAGAATGCACTTGAGGATTCTGACATGAATTTTATCCACAATACATGATTATGACAATAGCAGCTCAATAATTTAATAACATGTTTCAAATATAATGGGCATGCTCAAGTCAGAGTTAAGCACTTGTTGCTCCTAGTGATGTTAATAGGCAAGAGCTAAGCATGTCTTTCAACCTCAGCCATGCCAAGGAGGTACAGAGATTCTGCTGCTACAAAGACAGAACGACTGCTGTAGTGTAGGACAGGAACAGAAAATGCACCAAAAGGAAAATATTGAAGTGGTGCAGAAATAGCAATTCATCCCACTGCATTCTTGGCAACATTACCACTGGGCAAAAACTGGCCAAGATGTGATGGTCGTGGTGTCTCCCACCATCCAGAAATGAAGGGAACTAACTCATTCTAGCTGCCATAGGAATGTATACATAAGAATGGCACAACCCCTCAACACACATGGAGAAAAACAGTGCCCAGAACATGGAGGCACAGACAGTATGTTCCAATCCAGATTAATTTTTTTCTTTGGACCACAACTTCCCAAAGTCCATAGTCAATTGAGGTGAAAAACACCAGATGTTAACCATGTTGGCTGGAGATTCATGGAGCTGTTGTTGAAAAACATAGCAACTCTTCTAAATCCTTGTAAACTCACAGAATCAGCAGGAAGGAGTCTGGACTTTATTATACTCTGCCTTTCCAGGCCCTGGACACAGTCTCCTTCCCCCGTAACAACATATGTTCACATCCCTGATAACCATGCTTTCCTGGGAAGCATTTTGTATGGCCTTCCTCCACCTCTCCTCCTTTGTTCATAATATATAGGTGATCATAATTCTCTTCCCTTCCTGCTAACTTCCGCATATAGCCCAGGATTTGAACTTGCTTTCAGGTAAGCCTTAACCTCTTCACTAGAGACAATTTATGATGCCTAGTTAGTATAAATCTTGGTCCCCCATCCCTCACTAAAGATTTCCATGTTGGACCCAGCTGAAACCAGGGTGTAGGGGGTAATCATAGAATCATAGAATCATAGAATCATAGAGTTGGAAGAGACCACAAGGGCCATCCAGTCCAACCCCCCTGCCATGCAGGAACTCCCAATCAAAGCATCCCTGACAGATGGCCATCCAGCCTCTGCTTGAAGACCCCTAAGGAAGGAGACTCCACTACACTCCGAGGGAGTGTGTTCCACTGTCGAACAGCCCTTACTGTCAGGAAGTTCCTCCTAATGTTCAGGTGGAATCTCTTTTCCTGCAGTTTGCATCCATTGTTCCGCGTTCTAGTCTCTGCAGCAGCAGAAAACAAGCTTGCTCCCTCCTAAATATGACATCCCTTCAAATATTTAAACAGGGCTATCATATCACCTCTTAACCTTCTCTTCTCCAGGCTAAACATCCCCAGCTCCCTAAGGCGTTCTTCATAGGGCAAGGTTTCCAGACCCTTCACCATCTTAGGTGCCCTCCTTTGGACATGCTCCAGTTTCTCCACATCTTTTTTGAATTGTGGTGCCCAGAACTGGACACAGTATTCCAGGTGGGGCCTGACCAAAGCAGAATAGAGTGGCACTATAACTTCCCTTGATCTAGAAACTATACTTCTATTGATGCAGCCTAAAATTGCATTGGCTTTTTTAGCTGCCGCATCACACTGTTGACTCATGTTCAGCTTATAATATGATTATTTTATTTCTATACCGCCCTTCCATAGATCAGGGCGGTGTACAGCATATAAAAAACTACTACTTGGACTCCTAGATCCCTTTCACATGTGGTCTCATTCAGCCAGGTGTCCCCCATCCTATATCTGTGCATTTCATTTTTCCGCCCTAAGTGCAGAACCTTACATTTCTCCGCATTGAATTTCATTTTGTTAGCACTGGCCCAGCTTTCTAGTCTATTCAGGTCATTTTGAATTTTGATCCTGTCCTCTGGGGTATTAGCTACTCCTCCCAGTTTAGTGTCATCTGCAAATTTGATAAGTATGCCCCCAATTCTGTCATCCAAATCGTTAATAAAGATGTTGAATAGCACTGGGCCCAGGACAGAACCCTGTGGGTCCCCACTGGTCACTTCTCTCCAGGATGAAAAGGAGCCATTGTTGAGCACCCTTTGAGTTCGGCCAGTCAACCAATTACAAATCCATGTAACAGTTAACTTGTCTATCCCACATTTTGCAAGCTTGTTTGCAAGAATGTCATGGGGAACCTTGTCAAAGGCCTTACTGAAATCGAGGTATACTATATCCACAGCATTCCCTTCATCTACCAAGCTGGTAATTTTATCAAAAAAAGAGATCAGGTTCGTTTGGCATGACTTGTTTCTCTGAAACCCATGTTGGCTTTTTGTGATTATGGCATTGGCCTCTAAGTGTTCACAGACTCTCTGCTTAATGATCTGCTCTAGAACCTTTCCTGGAATTGATGTCAGACTAACTGGACGATAATTGTTGGGATCCTCTTTTTTTTCCCTTTTTGAAGATGGGGACAACGTTTGCCCTCCTCCAGTCTGCTGGGACTTCTCCTGTTCTCCAGGAGTTCTCAAAGATTATTGCCAATGGCTCTGATATTACATTTGCCAGTTCTTTTAATACTCTAGGATGTAGTTCATCTGGTCCTGGAGATTTATATTCATTTAGGTTAACCAGGTATTCCTGTACTACCTCTTTACTTATTCTGTGCTGAATTTCCTCTATTCTGTCTCCATTATCCTTAGGTTGAGCACCCTTTGCTTTTTCTGAGAAGACTGAAGCAAAGAAGGTGTTGAGTAATTCTGCCTTTTCTCTGTCCCCTGTTAGTATTTTGCCATCTTCTGCACGCAGTGGGTAAGCGAAGTCCCTCTATCCTCTGATTCCCCATCAAACCTAGAAAGTTCACATGTGAGGGACTGATAATCCTGAATGAATCATGATAGGGATAGTTCTTTGAAGATGTGTGTGTGTGTGTGTGTGTGTGTGTGGGAAGGGTACCTGGAGGAGATTTCACTTGGTCTGCAACATTGCATTTGTGAAGATTCTCTTATTCCTGGCTTACTAGTCTTTAGTAATTGATAGCAAAAGTTCAGTTTATGCTTAGATAAATAATAATAATAATAATAATAATAATAATAATAGCAGCCCCTCTGAACTGGCAATCGGGATGGGGTATACCAGTTGTATCTTCTGTTACTGGTAAAATATATATTTCCTGTGAGGTGTTTTATGCCCCTGCCTCTAGGATTCCATTCACCCACTAAGTGTGATCTCTGACTTTTTATATAGATTGTCACAACCCATACTGATCCTGACTTTTAACTAGAGGAAAGAATATCCAGTCTGCCAGTGTTGATAAATCACTTAGACAGATGTCATGCAGAGAAAGTGAAAGAACTGCACACACATTGTTTTTCTTTAGTTGCTTACAGCATGGAAACCAGAGTTTCCTGAGTTATCTTTGACCTGACCAAGGGCAATGGCATGAAGAGTTTTGGGTACAACAAACCTTTTTCTTAAATTTGAATTGTGCATTGCAGTGTATTTCAGGGTAGACTGATAGGGAAAAATATCACAAAGAAGTAGAGCAGCAACAACAATATACATAACAAAACTGAACCATTTTGGTACTTTCTTCTTCTACTGTGACAAAATGAACAGGTTCAAAACTAACGGTATTCAAATCTGATACTTCCAAAACTTTTAAAATCTCTTTGAAATACAGTACTGTATATCTGTCTCTTTCCATGCCTTGGAAAGAGAATGGAAACAATTTGGCAGATGGTAGTGGTGAGGAAGTAATTTGATTTGTTCTGCTGCATGTGGTTTAGGGCATAACTCAGTGGGAAGTTAGACAAAGCAAGCCCCATTGAAATTAATGGGATTTGTACAGGGGTAGCACCAAAGTCCATCACTACTGTCCAACTTGTGCATTTGAAAGGGGCTTCCACATGGCTAGAGCTAAGCTTTGCTACATTTGTTCATGGATAAATGTACTCTGCAAAATCTACCTGTCTGGTGTGTTTGCAGGTGTGTATGAGCATGGGTGTGTTTTATTATTTTAAATTGGGTCCTTGGAATCCCCTGATGTTTGGTTTGAGGAGCCTCCATGGATACCAAAATCTGTGGCTACTCAAGTCCCATTAAATACAATGGCATAGTAAAATGGACCTTTTTCACTTGCTGCACTGTACTCTTGTATTGTATGTATTAGCTGTTTTACAGTTTGTATTTTAAAATAGTTATTGAATATTAAAAACACACACTCTAAGTATAAACCTAACATTCAGTCATCTTGTTTACATCGAGTACATATTAAGTAGACTTCTCCACAGATATTTATAAAAAGGACAGCAAAAATAAAGCTATAAAGTAATACACATAAATACATCCATATCTCTCTGGCTTTTCTTCGCTAACGAAGATTCAGGGAGGACTCATCCCACACTTTCTACAAGCGTGTTGATGACTAAAAAGGCTGATCCAAGATACACAAGTCCGGTTGCAGAAAGCTCAGCAAAAAGTCTCCTTGGGTGATGTTTCCAAGTTGTGGTTCTTTCTGCGTTGTCGCTTCTCTTTGAGACTCGGATAGTGGATAGTGTGTCTCCTTGCCTCCTGATGTGAGGCCAGGGCAGACCATTGTTGGTGATCAATTTGGCCGAGCTTGAGATGTTATTTCAGGGAGTCCTTGTATCTTTTCTTTGGGGCGCCCCTCTTATGCTGATCTGTGGCGATTTCACCATAGAGTACTATTTTGGGGAGGCGATGGTCCTCCATCCTAGAAACATGCCCTGCCCAGTGCAGCTGTGTTCTGAGTAGCATGATCTCAACGCTGGTGATCCCTGCAAACTCCAGGACAGCAACATTAGTCACATAGTCATTTCAAGTGTATATTTAGGATTGTGCATAGACAGTGCTGATGAAAGTGTTTGAGGAGTCATAGATGTTGGCGATAGATGACCCATGTTTCAGACCCATAGAGGACAATGGACAGTACAATGGCTCTGTACACACTGATTTTTGTGCTTCACCTCAGGTTTGTTACTCCAGACTCTTTTGTGAAGCCTTCTGAATGCACTATATGCCTTTGCTAATCTGTGATCAATCTCTTTACCAATCTTGACATCTGAGGAGATGATGCTTCCCAGGTAAGTGAATTGCTGAACGGACTTAAGTACAGATTTGCCTATGGTGATGTGGGGATGACAGTGCTCTTCCTGTGGTGCAGGCTGGTAGAGAACTTCTGTTTTCTTCAGGCTGACTTCCAGCCCAAACAGCTCTGCAGCCGTTGCAAAGTAGGATGTTAGGCGCTGCAGAGCTGCTTCTGTATGGGCAACAAAGGCAGCATCGTCAGTGAAAAGTAGCTCATGGACTAGATAGTTTAGAGTCTTTGTGCGAGCCCTCAGATGGCTTAGGTTAAACAAGCTACCACCAGTACAGTAATGTATATAGATGCTGTCTTCTTCTTTGAGATCTGCCGTAGCCCTTTGGAACATCATGCTGAAGAAGATTGTAAATAGAGTTGGAGCAAGAACACAACCTTGTTTCACACTATTAGTTATTAGAAAGGGCTCTGAGAGAGCATTGCCATATCTTGTGCTGGCCCTCATGTAGCAAGATAATCATTTTGAGGAATTTGGGGGGACATCCTAGTCATTCCAGGATCTGCCACAGAACTTTTCTACACACAGTGTAGAAGGCTTTGGTAAGGTCAACAAATGTAACATAGAGTCCTTTGTTCTGCTCTCTACATTTCTCTTGAAGTTGTCTAAGAGCAAATACCATATCTGTAGTTCTCCTATTAGCTCTGAAGCTGCATTGGCTTTCAGGGAGAAGTTCTTCTGCGATAGCAGGAACTAGTCTATTCAGGAGTATCCTTGCAAGGATTTTTCCAGCAATGGAGAGCAGTATTATACCTCGATAGTTTGAGCAATCAGATTTTGTTCCTTTTTTCTTATACAGGATGATGATAACTGCATCTCAGAGATCTGATGGCAGTTCACTTTTTTTCCAGCAACTCACAAGGAACTCATGGAATTTAGCATGGAGTACATGACCTCCGTGTTTCCAAGCTTGAGGTGGGATTCCATCAATCCCAGCTGCCTTGCTGTTTTTCATCTGCTGTATGGCCTTAATGGTCTCGTCCAAAGTGGGAGCCACATCCAGTTCATTTTTCATTGGTTGTTGTATCATATGTTGGATAGCTGAGCCTTGGACTACTCGGTTGGTACTGAAGAGACTTTGAAAATATTCAGCCCATCAATTCAGGATGTAGGCTTTGTTTGTGATTAGTGTTTGACCATCTGTATATATAAGGAGCTTTGGACCTGATAAGTAGGTCCAAACACTGCTTTAAGAGCTACGTAGAATCCTCTGGAATCACCCAGTTCTGCACAACGTTGTGTCTTTTCTGCTAAATTGATCCACCACTTGTTCTGAATGTCTTGGAGTTTTTGTTGGCGTTTACTACATGTGAGACGGAAGGCTGCTTTTCTTACCTGCCAAGATGGTTTAGTAACAGTCTCAATCCATGTATTCAATCATTCATAGCTTGAAAATATTCCGCACACACACACACACACACACACACACACAAATTCCAAAAAGCAAATCTTGATTTTGCCCTTTTATGTAAGGGACACCATTTTACTACCATACTGTATATAATGGGACTTGAGCATCCACAGATTTTGCATATCCACAGGGGATCCTGGAACCAAACCTGATCAAATACTAAGGGTCCACTGTAGTGGCTGGAGCTTCTGGGAGCTGAAGTCCAAATTATCTGGAGAACCAAAGATTGGTAATGTGTGCTCTAGCAGTTCCCGCATGGGGGAGGTGGTGATGGAATAGACTTGATGGCCTTTGAAACCCCTTTCAACAACAACAACACTATGATTCTGTACAATCTGTGTATGAAGATCTATAGAAGAAGTGAATGTGTGTCGCCATGGAACAACATGCCAGACCCACATGTCTGTTTTTGCAGCCTTCCAAACCTGTCAGATCAGTGGCTAGTCACCTTTTAGGTGAATGTAGATTGTATATACATACACTCTTACATCCTGTTTGCCATAATCCTCCTCACCTCCTTTCAAAGCCAGAAGTGGACTTCTGGCCAGTTCTATTTTTGAGCTAGGGGCATTTTTGGCAGTCCATGTGGCCCCTGGAGGGTTTTAAGGCAGACCATTGGCCCTTGGATCTGCTACAGTTATCCACTTTTGGTATAGCTATAAATAAGTAGGACAAGAGTATCGTTGGACTTGTTTATACATGTATGTATTTGGTAGCTAAGGTCATCCGATAAGTTACCAGAAATCTAAGCCACTTAAAAAAAAAACAACTGTAATAATCACTTCTAGCTAAGAGCAGAATAATGTACGAGTTCATGTGAGATTCTCCTCACAAGTGTCTAAAACTTTATAATGCTGGATAACATAAGGTTCTGTTATTACCCATTGCCATGCCAACTTTGTAGCAGATAGAATGGATTACTTCTTCAGCAATCAAATTAGTGCAGACTAGGGAGCTTGGGGTCTGGCTGATTGTAGTTTGTCATTTGTACCTGACATGTTCAAGTTCATGTCGGACTTCTTCAAAGATCTATCTGCCACCATAGATGAGGGGAGTGTTTTCGATATTGTACTTAGATTTTGATAGGTTTTTTTGCAGTGAAAAGTTTGATCAAAGTGAAATCTTGACATGGAGATAAAAGCACTTGGTCTAAAGGGACCTGGATCATCAAACTGGGAACTCTTGCTAGTGTTAACTTTTGAACTTTAAAGAAATGTGTCAGGTTCTTGGAGCAGCCATTGGTTTGTCGGTGGATGCTGTGTGCCTTTTGCGGAGTTCAGCCACCACTGTGAAAGGTGTGTATTATTAAAAGGAAGGAAATTGGGGGAAAAGGATTTGCAGCTTTCACTTGGAGAGGTGAAAGTTAAAATGCATCCTTTATTCATTGTCTCCAAGGGATCTTAGATTCCTGAGCTGAGCCGCCCATGCCAGCTTCGGCTTCTCTTCTGATCAGGGCTTTATGTATAAGAAACCCGCAGGAAGTTACTTTCTTATAGGAGACTTGGGTAGAACTAGTTGTCTGTGAATATTCAAGACATTCCTGACCCCTTTTAAATTATGTTTTAAAGATGCCTTTGTAGCATCTTTAAAGTCATTTCTGAGTTATGGCAACCCTAAGACAAATCTATCACAGAGTTTTCTTGGCAGCATTTGTTCAGAGGGGATTTGCCATCAATTTTTTGAGTCAGTATTGTGTCACATCTAATATGGAAATATTGCTTCAAAGAATATCATACTGACCCAATATAGGGCTACTCAAACTGACCGACTGCAGCCTCCAAATGGATCCCCCTCCCAATAAAAAGACCTACACAAAGTCTCAGAACCATATATTCACTGGACTAGACCATATATTCTGCCTTCATGTGTTCCACTCTATGTGTAAACCTTGCCAAGTGTGAGCAAATTGATAGATACACACATCTTTATGACTGTGATGGCAGAACGTGAGCCCATTTGTTGTATGAGTGATTTAAGTGAAGTCTCATGTCTCAATATATAGAAATTGTGAGTAAACTACAACTGGTTATGAGAAAACACATAGATCTGAAACAAACCATAACTAAAACTGTCACTGCTCATGATAGCTCTGCTGTACAGTTAAAATGTGTCATAGGTTTCTAACCAGCTGGCCTGGTGTGAAGGACACATTCCTCAGTTCTATTTGCTGTTGTTGTAAAGGTATCAGCATTTTAGTGTCAGGTGTAACTGTTGTAACAAAAACCAGAATTTGAACTTTGCAGTGGCAAAAATACCACTTCAAGGTGACCCTTTACAGCTAGCAAGGGGCTAGAGCTCCCCACATTATCTGCCAGTTTCCTGTGTCTAGTCACACACACACACACACACACACACACACACCATGGCTAGAGTGCTTTCTCTTCCAAAAATCCCACAGGTTTATCTGCACTGATTATATAAAGAATACATTTGGGTTCTTGTGTAACCTGATAATTGGACCCATAGTAAACATTATTATCCAGACATACATTTCCATAACATACGTGCTCCTTCTCTTTGTTGAAGGGACCTGAGCCATTGATGATTTCTGCTAGCATAGGTGTGAGCAACACATGGTATGAGAGTGGCACATGGTCCTAAAAATCCCCAGGTTCTTGTTGCCACAGCTGAATTTGCTAATGTGGTGGTGGCAACCCCTTGCATTTCTTTAAAAATCAGAAGTATGTCCCTCATGTGCCACTTTTAGAGGGAAAACTGTCCCCAGCTTCTAGAATTTGCCCACTCATCTGGTAGAGAAATAGGTACAGACCATTTTTATTTATTTTCCCTTCCCTCAGACTCCTCAAAAAATCCATTGGTTGAGTTGAAGGTTTTTTCCAGACAGCATAGGGATGGTACTGGGGCTGAAAAAGAAGAACTGATGGAAATCACCTTCTTCCCAATTCTTCCTGAGGAGGATCTTGTGATGATCCTGTGATCCACATGAATGAGTCTAGATCCAGGGGCCTAATTCTAACATAGCAACAGATATCTGAGAATAGGTTGTGTCTTACAAGGGATGATGGGAATCTTTTTGCCTTCCTTGGTTTTTGATTAGATAAAGATAGATGTATAGTGGGCCCTTGGTATCCACTGGTGTTTGGTTCCAGGACCATCCAACCAAAATCCATGGATGCTCAAGTTCCATTAACTGCAATGGCATAGTAAAATGGTGTCCTTTATATAAAATGGCAAAATCAAGCTTTGCTTTTGGGAGTTTATATATATTTAAAATATTTTCAAACGGTGAGTGCTTGAATCCATGGATTTAAAAAAATCCATGGAAAGAGAGGGCTGGCTGTACTTCAAAGTCCAGATTATATTGTCATTTTCATCATCATCATCATTACACTAACATTTTTTCTCTCTGTCTCTCTAGTCATGTCTGCATAGGCAAAAGAACATGTCCCCCCATCCTCAAAGAGATCAGTCCAGATGATGCAGGGCCCAGTCCTTGATTCTGTTGCAAATTGTCCTGCTGACATGTGACCTGTTCAGCACTGAAGCCACAGTACACAACTGTTAAACCAAAATGTAAAACTCACCCTTTGTTCTGAATCTTCCTAGAAAATCCAGAGCCCTCCAACTAATGCAGGGCCACTGTTTATAAGATATTCCACTGTGATTGCCTGTTGCTGCTGCCGCCACTGGCACAAATCACTCTTTCTTAGGTCAAGATGAAGTGCCCAGCCTTGAGATCCATGCTGATTATCTCATTTTCAGCCGCAGAGGGAGCAATATCCACCAGTGATGGTAATTGGTGGTATAGTAGCAACAGCTAGTGTTATTCTGGAGTGCCCAGGTAATTGGGGGGGGGGGGGGGGGACTCAGGGCAGCTTTGAAGCCAGAATATTCTGGGCTGGTCATGGAATATTCTGGCTCACACAGACATGGCCTAACACACCCACACTCACCTGTCTACCCACCCACCCACTCTCTCTCTCCCCCGTCTCTCTTCCCAGCTTGCCCTTTTCCCAATCCAGTATTCAAGGCAGTTCACATAAATCAAAACAGATGCATCTAAAATTATAATGCAGTTATTTTTTTAAAAAAATATAAACTATCAATAAAATAAAAAGCAATTAAAAGCATAATAATTAAAAAGAAGTTTTATACACACATACACACAATATATGAAAGGCACCATGCCCAAGCCTTAAAAGCTTGCCAAAAAAGGAGGACAAGGGAATTTCATAATATAGGAGCAGCCACTAAGAAGGCCCTCTACCAGGTACCCACCAAATGTACCTGTGAGGGTGTTGTGATAGACAGGAAGAAAGATCTCAAGATCTTGGCAGGCTCACATAGGAAGATAAGGTCCTTCAGATAATAATA
Organism: Urosaurus nigricauda; assembly: GCA_034509955.1. Lineage (NCBI taxonomy): Eukaryota > Metazoa > Chordata > Lepidosauria > Squamata > Phrynosomatidae > Urosaurus > Urosaurus nigricauda. The sequence continues at coordinate 271,136,469 of JAOEGL010000001.1, forward strand.
ATATTTATTTATTTGTACCCCACTCTTCAGCCCTGAAAGCTATCAGAGCAGCTTACAATTATTATTTTTAATTAGATGGTTCCCTGCCCTCAGGCTTACAATCTAAAAGACACGACACAACAGGAGAAGGCAATGGTGGTGGGGAAGGGGATCAGATCCAGCAGTTCTTCTCTCCCTCTGATGCCTGGACCAAGGGAGATGGACTGGAGGGAGGGCTCTGCTTCTTAATCTAGGACAGGCCCGATGGAGTTTGGCCTGCCCTTTCACTCCCTCCTAGGCCAGATGGTGTTGTCATAGAGAGAAGGCTCTTCAACTTGAGGCCAGGCCTGATGGTGTTGCTAGGCCTGTCCTTTCACTCCGTCCGAAGCCAGATAGTGTTGTCCATAACCTGGACCTGAGCCTCAGAAGGCTTTAAAGGTCAGAATCAGCACTTTGAATTGTGCCCAAAAATGAACCAACAGCCAGTGGAACTGGTACAACAAGGGAGTTGTGTGGTCTTTGTAGCCAGCCCCTGTCAACAATTTGGCTGCAGCACTTGAATCAGAGGTATTTTCTGAACACTCTTCAATGGCAGCCCTATGTAGAGCATGTTACAGCATGTGCTACCTTATTTCTGAAATGACTAGCTTAAAAATAACGTGCTTGTCATGACAAGTTATAATTAGCTAAGCAGTTGTCCCTATTCACCCATAATATTTTCCCTACTATAGGAGCATTAATCTTTTGCTCACTGCAATCTGGAAACAATGGTGTGCATGATGATTAAGAAATAGGGGGGAGGTGGATTCCAGAAGCCATGATACATTTATTTACCTATGAATGTAATTTGTTTACAAAAGGAAAGTTTAAATTTAAACTGTTGGAGAGTCTCGTATCTATGTGCTCAGTTATACATGAAAATTATAATTGTATGTTTGCTAGGAAAAGGATATGCTGTTGGAATCTGCCAATGAGAAACTTGACTATGTCCTAGTTTGAACTCAATGCCATGGCAACCATCAAAAGATGTTAAGGCACACTTTAATTGTTTTGTGGAGCAGTTGCCTTCATACTGTGCCTACTCTTGTTCTACAGGGATTCCTCTCTTTGGGAATGCTTGTTTCAGGAGGTGCTTTACATGAAATAGATCTTTTCATCGTACGTGACATTGAGCTGAGACTAGCCTCAAATGTCAGCTGGGTGTAGACATGAAGAAGAAAAGCATATATCAATGCCATCTTACATGCTGCATAAGGCTTAATTTTGATTAAGCATTTCAAGTAGTTCTAGCAGCACAATGTAAGATGTATGGCAAGACCTAGGAGCAAATCAGATCACCATGGTCTCATATAAAGCAAAGAACAAGCGATTCCAAGTATTGCTGCAATGCTGGAATAGGAATGGCATAGGATATATGGGAGAACTGCCTTATAGTGAGGATGCATCTGCACTGCAGATGGCTTCATCCTGCAGAATCCTGGGATTTTATTTTATTTTATTCTGCTAGGCATCATCACTCTATGGCACAGAAGGGTAAAGGCCCTGTAAAACTACAAGTCTCAGGATTCCATAGGATGGAACTACATCACTTAAAGTAGTGTCAAACTACGTTATTTCAACAGTGTTGATGCACCCCAAGTCTCCTTCTAACCCAGTATGACTAGCTCTGACTTGCTGTGGCTCCTTCAGAGTTTAAGGCAGGAGTGGGAATCAAGAGACTCTCCAGAATTTGTTAGACTACTTCTCCCAATATCCTTCAACAGTAACTATGGTGGCAAGGGTGTTGGGAACTGCCATACAAAAAGAGCTGGTGGACCACATTAACACCCCCCCCCCCCAATCCCAGTTTAAGGTATTTTCAAGCTATAGTGACTTTCCTACTCCAGCTGGGTGGGGCACATCTTAGCATTAACACAGTCCAACCTTGCTGAGCTTCCAAATCAGGTGAGAGTGGTGTGCTGTAGTTGTGTGACAAGTAGTTTTAGATTGTCCTCAATGTTCCTAGCCAAATTTGCCTGGCTTGGGATCACAGCCAAAGAAAAAATGGAACCCAAATTGTCCCTGTTTTTAAGCAGGTAGCAGTTATAATTCTGCATGTAGTATGGAGAAGTAATTAATTTCCTTGGGCATAAGGAAAGCCATGTGTAATGCAAGCACGTACACAAGGGAATCCTCATTATGAAAAATACACTTGATCAAAATGTTAGATAAGGTTTACTAGGTACCTTAGGGATTTTTAAAAATGCTTATCATATGAACTGTTGTTATCTTTTATCAGATATCTTTTGTTCTGAACACTTACATATTGACAATATGCAAGCAACACTTTTTTTTTCTTTCCTCAGGATTGTGGTAAAGAGCATAACAGTGACACATTCCATTTCCAAAGTGAATGCAATTTGATCTTACAATACATGGCAAGAGAGAGAGGTTGTGGGTGGGTAAAGACTCTTTGCTTGGAGACTAAAAATGGAAAATAAGAATTGGATAACGGAAGGTCAGGTGACAGTGAAGATCTGGGATTTTAACACTGCATCTTCCAAAATCAGTTATGTGCAATGTATTCAGGGCAGTATGAAACTGTCAATACAAAAATATAGTTCATTTTAGTTCTTTATATTTTATAGAGTAAAGTACTGTCAGCCCTCCATATCCATGGATTCTGGATCCATAGATTCAACCACCCATAGCTTGAAAATATTCAAAAAAATATATAGTCTGAAAAGCAAATCTTCATTTTGCCAAAAAGAAACACCATTTTACTAAGCCATTGTATATAATGGAGCTTGAGCAGCCACAGATTTCGATATTCATGAAGGGCTCTGGAACCAAACTCCAGAGGTTACCAAGGACCCACTGTATAAGAATACTTTATTCCACTGCTACTGATCATTAAAGTTTGTCCCCAAAATGCTAATGCTAATGCTAATAGTCTGGCACTTTAATTCTATACTCAGTTGAGAGTAAACTAATCTGCAGTCAGTAGGGCTTTTTTCTGAGCAGACATAGATAAAGTTGTAGAGTTACTTTTCAGCTTTTAACAGCTTCTACTCCTAGTTTATTAGTTATACCATACCTGTAGATGCTGTAGGCTGTATTTCAGAGGAAGGAATGGCAAAACTGTCTTTGAGGCCATGTCTACATGGGCCAAATGACATGTCCTCTACCCCATCTTCAAGGCAATCATTCCAGACAATGCAGGGCCCAATCCCCAATGCTTATGTGAACTATTCTGGTGATGTACAGCCAGTTCAGCACAGAATCTATGTTATACCACCCTTAAAATGGATTTTAAAAACTCAAATTTTGGTTCAGGTTTTCAGAGAAAATTCAGTGACCCTCTGAATGCCAGGAAGATGTTCACACATGTGTCCCACTGTGCCACCTGCTACCACTGCTGCAGGTGTGAGTTGTTCCTGCTGATGTCAGATGAGGAACTCAGTCATGTGATCAATACTTGTGCTTCATTTTCAGCCTCAGAGGGAGATGAATCATAGAATCATAGAACTGTAGAGTTGGAAGAGACTACACAGGCCACCCAGTACAACCCCTGCCATGCAGGAAATCACAATAAAAGCATCCCCAACAGATCACCATCCAACCTCTGTTTAAAGACCTCCAAGGAAGGAGACCCCACCACACTCTGAGGGAGTGTGTTCCACTCTGTCATGCCAGTGGCTGCAGTGGCAGGTGGCACAGCGGGACACACATGTGAATAGCTGCCCAGCATCACTCTGGAGTGTCTAGGTAATGGGATAATTTTGGGACAACTTTGAGGCCAGAATACTCTGGGATGCTTTGGCCTGTGTGGATGCAGCCTGAGTATACTTTGCCTAAGAAAACCCTATGAAATTCGTGGGGTTTCCATAAGTTGACAGGTGACTTGAAGGCACATACATAGAAACACGAACATGCACACACACACACACACCTACAATCTATACATCTGCTATCAATTTTTAAAATGTATTTTGTTGAATAATTACTGCATGTTCTGCCTATATCTTGCCCTTTAAAGAAGAAAAACAGCAAGAACATTCTTTAGCATAATCAGATTTAAGATCCCTTGAAAATGATCAAAACCTTTCCTTGGGTTGTTGACAAAAGGATCATTTGATCATATTTGGGATATTATTATTATTATTATTATTATTATTATTATTATTATGCTTTATTTATAAAGTGCTGTACATTTAAATATCTACTTCAGTGGAGCTTCTTTTGTTTTCTTTTTCCTCTTTAAACATATGCCAGGTGAAAATTGTGGCATGGTTCTCTTCTAAATCTTGACTATGAATCATTTTGTTTAACACAGGTTCAAATTAAATGCATTTTTTGGACTTTGAAATATTTATTAGATTTATTTGTTCACTCATTTTAAGATTTCTTTACAAATCCTTCACTGCTAAAGGCAATTATAGGGTGATACACATCTGATTGTAAAAGCAATGTAATATAACCATAAAAAAAAATTAAACAGAGGCATAAAATACACAAAACCCAGAAAACAAGCAAATAATTTAAATCTATATCAATAGTTAATTCATTTCCAAAATTCTCCTCAACATGCCTGAAAAATAGGAACATTTTAATTTTGTGCCAAGTTGACTATCCAGTCATTAACACTAGTCTTATGTCTCTTAGGGCTGAAGCAGGGGGCCTGGAAGGAGTGATCTCTGGCTCCTCTGGCTGCAATTGCTTTGGGGCTGTGATGAACGCATGGCTCGCTCCTGAAGCAGGCCACCACTGCAGCCCCAAACAGGCCACTGACCAGAGCAGATTAAATGCATTCCATTTGCCAGTGGCTTCAGGCCACCTTAAGCAGCCTCAGAATGACTTTGATCTGCTTCAGGGGCATATTTCCTCTTAATGCCATGTCACTAAAGCAGCAAGAAGCTGCTTTATTTGGTCTGTCTGTTTCAGGCCTTATCTAGGTATTCCAAAGTAATGGGGATGGCACCGCAGAGAAGACCTTCTTTCATAGAGCCAAACTAAATCATAGCTATACATCTGAAGATCTCAGTATACAGTCAAAAAATTGCAGAGGGAAATGCTCTTATAAATATTTTCCCCTAAGTCACTGAGAGTTAGCATGATGTAGTAGTTTGAGTGTTGGTCTATGACTTTGGAGATCAGAGTTTGATCCCTTGCTCGGCCATGGAAACCCACTGGGTGACCTTGGGTGAACTACACACTTTAAGGTACAGAAAACACCATGATAGGTTTGCCTTCAAGTTGTCATAAGTCAGAAATATCTTGAAGGCACACACCACCACCACTGACAAGAAGACATCACTGAAGGCTTTCAAGGATGATTTGAAACAAATTGGCAGGATAATTTTGATAGACACTTTGTGACTATAAAACACACATTCGTTGCAAAAATTTTCTTGTGGGTGGTCTACCCTAACTAGGGCAGATTTCTTTTTTGTAAAGGGTGTGGAACCTCTGGCCCACAGGTCAAATTTAGTCCTCCTGGTGAATCCAAATCAGTTGTGGCCACTTCCCTTTAAGAGGGTGGGAGGTCAGGAGCACAGTTGACATGCAGCTCCAGTCCACCCCCCTATACCAATTCATGGAAGGGCAGCAAGGAGTGAAACTGACTCAGAAGACTCATCTGTAGCTTCCAGCAATGATTGTCAAGGGGATGGTTTAGTATCACATTCAGTTTGGGAAGGTGCTGGAAATGCAAAAACATCTCAGATTTAGCCAGTGCCTGAAGCATACCTTTTATACATGCCTCTCCACTTGAGTCCTCCAGTGTGTGGGGAGAGGACCAACTTGCCCCTCAACCACTGCCAGTTGCCAAACTCTGAATACATAGTAATCCAATGAATGATATAGAGAGATGAGACCAAATGAATACTGTATGCACTTGTGCATAAGTAAGTCAGTAATTAAGTGGTTTTTTTTTTTTTTTGATACCATACACCATACTCTTTGTTTTGTTTCTCAAGACTTCTGAAGTCCGGGGAAATGATTTGTTAGTTGTTGATATGAAACAGTTGCATAGGAAACAGGACAATGAAAGGATAATTGTTTTAGGTTTCCCCTTTTATTGAAGCTGCATTTCAACCAATGTTACAGCAAATCACCTGGCTTGTTGTTGTTTTATTGCTTTGTCAAAATGGGTATAGATAAATGCTGGGCTTTTATGTAATCTTATTTTTACCTTCCTTTGTGTGGAGAAACTATACACTCTATAAAATGTTGTATAGTTTTTGAATTATAAATGAATTTTAAAATACTGGAAAGTATCTTTCTGAATTGGATAGACTGAGAGAGACACCACTGAAAACTGTAGCATAAATAATGGCAAATGAATCCCATTTCCCTTCTTTAATCCCATTCCTTAGTGAAATTAGTGAAGAATTACATCTCCAACAATGTAGGTACTGAATATCAGTGCGTGCAATGGTGTGGATGTCTAAATATGGAGTTAGAGTACATACGTGTACCATTAAAGCTCAAATTTTCAAACATCCCCTAACCTTCCATTCTTCTGTAGAACTGCTGTGATAAGGATGTTCTAGGAATATGTTGAAAAAATGATGTGATAGTATAATGCTCTGCCTCCTGCTTCTCAAACTGAGCTCGGGAAACCCTCTTTATGGGTCCCCTGCAGGCACTTTTAAAGCTGCACTATAAATAATATTTTGTACTTATATAAAATTATTCGGGTTAATAGGCATTTTTAAAATTGAGACATTTTACATGCAGCTTGATGTGTATGTACACAGTATTGATACTGCAAATTGTAATTTGTCTCCTGTCATATTTTTTGTTTATATATTGCTCCTTTTCTTTCTTTTATCAGCCCCTGAAGAAGGTCATTAAATATTACAAGGCTCAAACGCATTGGGCTAATTGGAAGAATTAAATCTTTGTCTCTTCTCTACATCCTTTCTATTGGATGTTACCAGTCTTTGCTGCTTGCTGATATAGTATAACCTATCCTCAGGCATCATTGTGAGGTGCCTAAAAAGGAAAATATAAATATATTAAAGGGAGGATATAAATGTAATGAACTTTGGCTTTTTTATGCTTCCCAAGTGGAAAAAGACATGATAGATACAATGTGCTTTGGGCATCTATTATTTATTAGTTACATTTCTATCCCTCTCTTCCACCTGTGAGCTCAAGATGGCATTCTTCTCTTTTCTGCTTTATTCTTATAACAACCCTATCAGGTAGGTCAGTCTGAAAGAGAAATAACTGTTCCAATGTTACCCAGTGGGATTTCATAACAATGAAAGATGAGGAGATATAGAGATGAGAAAGTGGACCATGTGACTTCTATTGTCCACCTGTGGTAGACAAGAGGCAAGATAGGTAGGCTTTAGACAATAAAAACTTTAGTAGATACACAGTTCCAGTGCCATACAGGCCAAAAATAAACATATGTGAGAGATTGAGAGAACATTGTGGGAGGATTGGTGGAAAAGATGGATGGATACTCAAGCAAGTCCTACATCCAAAAAAATTTCCCCTGCAAATCATTCTGAAGATTCCCCAGTTGGGTTCATCTCTGGTTTCTGAGCATATATGCAGTGAGACAGGAGAATAAAAAAGTGACTGCATTTACAGAAGCCACCCTGGGTTTCATTATAAAATGTAAATGATCTATCCATGGTCTTGAACCTATTTTGAAAAAGGATTCACCACCTAGGCCAACTCATGTAAAGGTCAGACCAAAACACAAAGCGGATTGACTGCCCCACTGACCTGGTTGCTGTCAGATTTTAGTTCCTAGCAGCCTGAGACTTCAGTTTTAAAGATCACTTTTATCTGCAGGAACTTTTTGCTTCAGTCAAGAATATAATCAGACTCTCCAGATGAGAGCATTTTCCTTCTAAAACTGTTACCTGCAAGACCTACTATGAAGTTCATTGTTGGAAAGTTCTGGATTTTTAGTCCTCAAATTGGATTTAATCCTCCAGATCATTTTTGGAATGCTCTGGATTATGGATATACATAATAATATTTTTTGATCTTTGCTTATTGGCTCTCAATGAGCTGCACTTTCCATTAATGTGTTAGAATTGCACTTTCTGTGTGCTCTGTTCCTGTGCTGCTGTATCTTGCTATGATGATGATGATGGTTTACTACCTGCCTCTCCCTATGGATTGAGGTGGAGAACAACAACAGACTTGCAAATATACAAATCAATTAAAAACATGCATCAGTTTAAAAGAATAAATAAGACACATATGTATGCAAACAATCCACATTTAAAATTCATCATTTAAAATTTGCAATTTAGCTCAGGAGAAAAGATAGTTCATGAGGTTTTATGGCTTAGCTGCTCATCAGTTCTGTCCAGATCTGATGACTTCCCTAGATTCTCTCAGCTGCCATGTGTCTCTGATTTCTTGCCATACAAGAGTAAAAGGTGATTCTGGCTCCTCCTGGGAGCAGTGGCATTGAAACATAATGTGTCATAACCCTGAGTAAGTCAACTGCATTTAGAATCTCAGCCTTGACCTACTTGCTTTAAAATCCCAGTGGAATCACCAGGACTTTCTTTTGATTTAAGCCTGTCCATGATCATCATATTTAGAGTTGAGTGCTTGTGCTGCAAAAAAGCACTAAATTCACAGTTTGCATTGTTTTGCCTGCTCTTTTGAGGCCTGCTGTCATACAAAACTCCCCCCCCCCCAGTTTCTAGATCTTTTGTGTGCATTGTTTTGTTGTTATTGTTGTTACATGCTTTAAGGTTGCAACTTGTGGTGACTTTATCAGGATTTTCTTGGCCAGGGGTTTGTTTTTGCCTTTCTCTGATACTGAAAGAGAGTGGCTTCTTTATGGTCACCCGCTGTGTTTCCATGGCTGAGTGGGGATTCACATCCAGGTCTCTTGGGGCCTTAGTACTACATGCAAACCACTACTCTGTATTGATTGTATGTATGTCTGTGTCTATGCATTTACTGTAACATCACTATATGTTGTGACTAGCCGCCCTGGGTGCATGGAAAGTGCCTTGGTGTTACAAATACAAATAATTTGAGGTTACAAATATGAACAGATGGCAATAAATAAGCTTCTCCAAAACTTGTTTTTTTTTTTTGTATATAAAAATTTAGGTTCTTCAGCTTTGAGTGGAATAGTGGAGGTAAGGAAGCCACATTGTTTTTAACCAAGCACAGGTTGTTTTACCAATACTTCATTCAGGGGATTATTCAACCATTCATGCAGTCACTTCTCAATGAGAATACCAGCCATTTCTGTTTAATATTTTGCTGTATGAAACACCAAGTATATATCAGACTATGAACACTGCCTGAGGCCTTCTTGAAAATGTTTTTGATATGCAGGTTTCTAATTCTATGGATGCACTGCCCAATTCTGTATCAAATTTCTTTGAGTATAAAAAGGTGTATGTGACAGAGAGTAAAGCATCTGTAAATATATGCATGAGTCTGTCAGAGATCCATAGGCTATCTTTTAGTGTGACACACTGCATTTATGTTCTTCAAAGCCAGATGAAAGTTATGTGAAAGACAGCTCCTTATTACATGCTAATCTGAGTATAATGGATAAGGTTCTTTTTAGTAGGTATTACGTTTGGACAATAAGGATCCATGATAAGCCATCTGAAGTCTGGCATTGCTAAAATTGGATATATGAATATCTTGGAAAATTCCTACCCTTTGTTTCACCTCAATATGAGTACAAGTGTGGGGATGTTTATAGGAGAATATATTTCACAGGTACAGTGGGCCCTTGGTATCCACTGGGGTTTGGTTCCAGGACCAAAAATCCATGGATAGCAAAATCTATGGGTGTGCAAGTCTCATTATATACAGTAGAGTATTAAAATTATGTCCCTTATATAAAATGGTAAAATAAAGGTTTGCTTTTTGGATATGTATCTTATTTTATTTGAATATTTCAAACTGTATATTTTCAAATACTAATGCCTGGAATACAGAATAAAGAATCTGTGGATATGGAGAGCTGACTGAATACTGAGCTCTGATTTTTGAGCAGAGGGACTACCGTGTTTTCCCCAAAATAAGACAGTGTCTTATATTAATTTTTGCTACCAAAGATGTGCTAGGTCTTGTTTTCAGGGGATGTCTTATTTTTCCATGAAGAAGAATTCACATTTATCATTTTAAAAAAGAAACATTTAATATACGGTATATATATTCATATACAAAAACCTTGCTAGGTCTTACTTTCGGGGAGGCCTTATATTTAGCAATTCAGCCAAACCTCTACTAGGTCTTATTTTATGGGGATGTCATGTTTTCGGGGAAACAGGGTAGCTAAGAACATGAGCTGTAATCCAAGAAGCTTCACTTTTGTTCCCCAAATTCATTAAATGGCTTTAGTAAGTCACTATGGGAAAGTGGAATCAAATTTTGTTTGGTACTAGGATATAGAAAAGACCTAGGGCCTTTCCACACTAGACAGTTACAGTACTTCCATTACCGCCATGGCAACATCCTATGGATTATTAGGATTTGTAGTTGGGGGTATACTTAGTATTCTCAGCCAGAGAGAACTAATGCCTCACCAAGCTACAAATTCCAAGATTCCATAAGATGGCTATGATAGTGTAGTGTTAAAGGAGTTGAGAAGTTGGAAGACTTTCTTTTGGAGGGTACATTTTCTGTGAAGAGATGAAGGTTTCCAAGTAGCTGCTGAAAGTGCCTGTTTTAAATAGCTGCCTCTCCTCTTCTTTTAGCCTTCCTAGTGTCTTTTGAATAGGGAAGATGGGGAAGGGGGGTAATACATCTCTTAGAGAGAAAAAAGCTTTTGAATCACCTGTCTCCTGGATATCATTGTACCACTTTAATCTACCTGGAGTCCTTCCTCTGAACATTTTAAAGGATAAATCTCATTTGCTTTCCCTGAAAAAGAGCCTGAAAACCCTATTTCCAGTAGAATCATTGGAATGATTACTGGCATTACATTCCCTAGAACAGAGACTGGTGCTATTTAACTTGACATATTCTTCCGGGCAGTTTCTACCACTAGTGGCTGTTGTACGTACCATACCATTAGTTTCTGTTGTAAATGTGAGGGTTTTTACAACTGAGGTATGTCAGGACAACTTTTGTAGGTATCGCAGGCAGTGAAGCAGTTTTATGTGGTTCTATTAGATATGGCAGGTTAAAAAAAAAAAAGAGAAAAGCAGTGGTTTCACAACAGGCCTCAACAATACTGCTTGCAGTTATATTGAACTATAGTGCTGCACACTTATGTAGCTGACAGATATGACTTTGAAAAGGAAAGAAAAAACAAAGTTGTGTGATGATGGTAAAATTTGAAATTGGAGATTTTTTCTATTGCCAATAACGAAGAAAATAAACATCTCCAAACTGCCCTTGGCTGGATTTTTCTTCCCCCTAAGAAAATTAGAGCAATGACCTTATTTGTTTTTAAATATGCAAAGGAATCTTGTAGCTCCTTAGAGATTAATTGTGTGAAGGAAGCTGCAGCGTAAGCTTTTGTAGACTTGGTCTACTTCCTTAGATGCATGCATCTGAGATACTAGACCAAGTCTATGAAAGTTTATGTTATAAATTCTTTTGCACAGTTAATCTCAAAGGTGCTACATGAAGCCTTTGGATAGGATATCCCAGACTTAACACAGAATTGTTTGTTGTTGTTGTTTTTAAAAAAACCCTGAGGCTGAAACAGCACTGCAGAAATCATGCAGTTTGACAACATTTTAATTGCCATGGCTCAATGCCATGGAATTCTGTGATTTTTAGTTTTGTGAGCTGTTTACCCTCCTCTGTCAGATCTCTGGTGTCACAATAAACTACAAATCCCAGGCTACCATAGGATGGAGCCACGGTAGTTAAAATATATCAAACTGCATTATTTCTGCAGTGCAGTCTGAGATGTTCAAGTAGATGGTTAATTTTACAATGGCATCTGCCTCACTTTCAGAAATCCTGGCTGAGATCCAGTTGCTTTCACATGGAGGATAACAGCCACTCATGTTCGTGTAACTGCAAAACAGACGACATTCCACAGCTAGACTTAGATTTGCAGCTAATCAGTGACTGGGGCTGGCATGGAGCTGTGCCCAAGTACAAGGTACCATTGTACAACTAGGGACAAGGAGTTACACTAGAAAGTTTCAGATACCTCCCTATGCACACTCCAGGGATTCCACCACAGTGGGTCAGCATGAGGGTATTGTCCACTCCAAATAAGAATTTTGTCCTCCCCCACCAATGAAATATTCCTTCAGTTCTCAAATTTCTATCCTTGCAGTAATTTAAATATTCCACTGGGCATTTAGAAATACAGTTTAAGCAGCCAAAGAAAAGTTGGCAGGCAAAGTTACCAAGGGAATGGTAATTCAGCAAATTAAAAGTTCTAGGTGTGAACAATTTTCACTGTTTCATTCTCTGCAATGCTGGAAATTTGGTAACTGAAGGACTGAAGGAGGGAACTTCTAGTTGAGAAGACAATATCCTCTTTTCAACTACCTTTAGTTACATCCTTTCCACTGCCCCAGTAACTCCTGGTCAACAAGAGAATTCTAGTCTTAGGCTAGAGTTCTGTGTACATTTACCTCAAAGTAAGTGCCAAGGAAATAAATAGAGCTGACTTCTGGATCTCTACAATTATTCTCCTAGATTTTAGAGAGCTAAGAAAAGAGTCTGATACAATCATTGCTCCATATCCACAGATGTTTTTATCCATGGATTCAAGCATGCATTGCTTGAAAATATTTTTAAAATATATAAATTCCACAAAAAAAAAAAAAAAGCCATACCTTGATTTTGCTGTTTTATAAGAAAGACCCTTTCACAATGCCATTGTATTTAATGGGACTTGAGAATCCAAGGATTTTGGTATCCCCAGCGGGTCCTGGATCCAAAACCCAGTGAATACAATGGGTTCATTGTATTTGTTGAATTCTCTAGCATGTATGTCCACTCTAGAGACTGGAAAGACTTGTCAGTCTTGATTTGGTTGTTTCCCCAAATCTACTTGCATTTTTTCTCCATTTATGTTTTGTGTGAATTTGTGAGTTATTTGTTCATGGAAATTCATTTGCATTTTGGTAAGTACTTTTCCTAATGGATGCATTTTAATGTACAGTTTTCCCTGTAACTAAAATATATTTGAGTACATTTTAAGATAAAAATTTTGAGCTGCTCACATTTCATTCTATATAGTTTTTAAAAAGAATATTGCTTGTAATATTCAAAGAGGCACCCTCACACAACATAAATCAAAAGAGGTGACCTCACACCGAACACACTTCAGATAGAATACAATTCTTTTAAACAATGGTTAATGCAAAATTCCTTTCCATTTCCTAGTGCACACTAACAAAATCCACAAATGGAAAAATAGAGACAATGGTGTATCAGGAAAGTATCAAACTAAGGGCTGTTTCTTTTAAAGAAGATATGGATTCCAAACCAGCAGTATTTAAAAAGATCATGGTACTGCAAGTATGTATTAACATTTGCAGTGAACACTAGTATTGTTGATATACAGTAATTTTTAGTGACATATCTGTGGCATAAAAGCAGAAAATCTGCTATCATCAATTAGAAAAAGATGAAGACTGCCTTAAGTTTTCATCTCTATGATCACTCATTTATTTTAATTCAAATACTATTGTCCCTTTTTTTGAATTAAATTTGATTATGTCTGTTTTACAAGCAATTGTTATAAACAGATCAGTCAGTCCCTGATAAAAGGAGACTGTCACTCCCTTCCCATTGGTTGATTAACTAATGGTTGAATCAACAAAGAGAAGAAGAGAAGCGCTGACTAGAGTGATGGTGTAACCAGACACATATGGGTTTGTACAGTTTTCAGCATACTAAGAAATATATTTATTAATTGATTGCACTTCTAAATCACCAACTAACCAAAGTTTTTCTTTTTTTTTTAAAGTCAAAAACAAGACCTTTTTGGGTTAGTCACAGGCCATTACTCAGGCAAAACAAGATTAAACCACAAACTTTGAAATAAAATGACTGATGGCAAGAGAAACGAACTTTTTAGTCAACATATTTCATTTAATGTACAGATAAAAAGAATAGGAACTCAAACGTTAACACACCCTCCCTTTCCTCACACTTCCATTGTTCCGAGTCATGTTGGCAATCTGTCATGTGGAATTCAGCCCATTCCTTTTTAATAGACTGAACTGCCACTAGAAAGCTTGCCAGTTCATCTGACACTATGGTTTGGCCTGTTAGCAAGAAAATTGGTATATTCTGTTCTCCACAGTCACTTTTAACCCCTAACTATTGCACTATCAATTTCTCTGCTGGGCTGTGGTATGAGCTCAACTGCAGCATTCTGTATTCCAGGTTTTCCACACCATTCTGCCCACACTAGGATCAAAGGAATCCTTGCCAAACATCTTAATATTACTAATGGTAGAAAACTATTCATTCTTGTAACCAAAGGTCTTGGGTTGCTGTACAGTTTGTTAAAATATAAATTTCAACAATCAAACAATATAGCAATTACTGGATGCATAGTTAGGAATTGAAACTACTCTGCATATCTTGTATTGTTTTCATTTACCATCTATGAAAAAAACTTAAAGGAGTTAAATTGACACTATTGGTGCATAAAATTTTAAAATAAATCTTACAAGCCATACCTGTTAGCAAGTGAGAATGCATGGTTGCACCCATGTTTCTTTTGTGTGGTACATGTAAAACTGTGAAAGTCACATAATCTAACACAATGGGCGCTTGGTATCCACTGGGGTTTAGTTCAAAGCCCCCCTCCCCCCCATGAACACCAAAATCTGTGGATGCTCAAGTCCCATTGAATACAGTGGAGTAGAAAAACAAGGTATCTTATATAAAATGGCAAAATCAAGGCTTGCTTTTTGAAATTTATATTTTTGGGGAGTATTTTCAAGCTGTGGATGCTTGAATCCATGGATAAAGAATCCATGGATATGGAGGCCTGACTGCATATAAAAGGGCTGTAGTTGGTTTCTCCTGTTTAATAGCAATGGGTATTGAATGTGTGCAGTTGGGCCTAAGATTGAGGGTTTAGCTGTGCTTTTTTGACCTCATTGAAAAAAGGTGGCAGAGAAGTTTGTTTCTTGAAATCCCAATAGAACTAAATGTGCTGTTTAGCTTACCAGAGGGTATAGAAGAGAGGGTTATATGTGGATGAGTAAACATGAGTCTCCAAACAGCTGGCTCTGGCCCTAACTTGTGTCAAGCAATTGGCACAACTCCTGATTAGAAATTAATTAGATCGATGTCACCAGAGCACACACAGTTTCCTTCTCATAGAAGAACATGCCAAATCCATTAAGAATAAACTACTTGATGCTGATTCCAGTCTTTCATGCTTTGTCAGTTCAGCTGCATATCTCGCCAGTGTTAATGAGATTCACTGTATGAGTATTTTTATTGGCATAAGTGTGCAGTGTTTCTACTTTATATAGAAATTTCATTCTCTTTGGCTGCAACACTTTTCTCCAGAACAGCAATCAGGTGCTAGCATTCGATCGTATGGTATAAAGCAGCATTTTAAAAATAATAAAGAGAAAATAGTAATTTGTTTTGATTTGTTTGTTTTCAGTTTTGTAGCGGTGTAAAGATTCTGATCCTTAGAGGTATGAAAGAGTGTTCCATGAGTTAAATTGTAAAATGAGATCCAGGCTTGAGGCAATGATTTTCCAACTGTGGGGTGCAGGATGTGTGAAAGAAGATTTCCAGGAAACCGATAGGATCCTGAAGCTAGTGGAAACTTCCTCTCCAGTATCCAAAATGTTTATGTTTTGAGCATCTCTTTCCAATGAACTCTCACTAACTCACACTGGGTAGGAAAAGATGCTTGCACCCCTTCTCCATCATCCTATCAAATCTGGCAAATATAGGAAGAGTTGCCATTTAATTTTAATAACTACTCCCTGTGTGCTTTCAGATAAAGCTATGCACATCATGTCTTCACCCGTTCTTTTAATGACAGAATTGGACTACTACTTCAGCCAAGATTCTGGATGCATCTTATTATCAGCATTGGACTGGGAAGGTGGGATTCAATTATCTCTGCCGCAACACCCAGGAACCTATAAAACAGAATTGTGTTTTGAACTGTGATTTCCCAACTTGACAGGCAAGCCTCTGTACCTTTTACAGAGCAGGCCTTTCTCAATATACGATTAGAATGCTATGTTTCTTCTCAGACTGCTGTGGCTGCATCCTATGGAATTCTGGGATTTTCAGTTTCTCAGCCAGAGACCTCTAGGGTCCATTCATACCACACAAATATAATGCTGTATTCCACATTAATTGTCATGGCTGTGTCCTATGGAACCCCAGAATTTGTAATTTGGTGAGGTACTTGAAGTGCTGTCTGGCTGAAAACTGTAAATGAACCTCCCTCAACTGTCAATACCAGGATTTCATAGGAAGGAATAATGGCAGTTACAGTGGAATATAGTGTTACAATTTGGGTAGTGTGAATGAGGCCCTCGTGTCCCTCCAAACTAAAATTCCAAAGGTTCTGTAAAATGCAGCGATGGCACTTGAAATGGAATAAAAGCACTATTATTGTGTAAGGATGGTTCTGTGAGGCTACAGATTTGAAGAGCACATGCTTTGTAAAGTTTTATCCAGAAGGTGATAAATCTAATTCTTGCAGAGTAAGAAACCAGAGAGAGTTAACGAGAACTGATCAGAGATGAGAGCAAAGGATATACCTCATCTATTCTGTTTATGATTAGGAGTATTGAGACTTGGAAGGCATATTGGAGGGTATAGGGAGGGAAAGGACAAGGGATATCCTAATTGCATGTATAGAAGTTCACTCAAGTAATTCTATATTTAGCCCATACGTTTACTGTATAAACCATTTAATAGATTTAATGCAGATTCAGCTATTTTAACACATCTTTGCTTACATTCTGAATAAAATTAGAAGATTGCATTGAGAGCCAGCATGTTGTAGTGGTTTGAGCATAGGACTAGGACTCTGGATTCAAAGGTCTAAATCCCCCCCCCCCATAGCTATAGAAATCCACTGGGTGACCCTGGGCAAGTCACACTCTTTCAGCCTCAGAGGAGGACAACGGCAAACTCCCTCTGAAGAAACCTGTCAAGAAAACCCGATCATAAGCTCCCCTTAGGGTCTCCATAAGTCAGAAAGGACTTGAAGGCACACAACAGCAATAGTCAAATATATTCAGTCTAGAAAAAGATTAATTGAAATTCTTATTCTTAACCTCTGTAGCCCCACAAGGTTTCCTTGCTAATATTGGGAAAAATAAGAGAATTTATTATTTCTGTATTTTAGAACAGTGCTATTCAAAGTGGTGGTATTTAAGACTGTTACTGATCCCTACCTGGTCTCCATGAAAGAAAGAAAGCATTGTATCCAATGGACACAAATGTAATGCTGCGTCCTGGCACATTTGAGGAAAATGATTGCCAGTCCCCCACTTCAGATAGCCTAAGAAGCACTGGTGTAGAGTTAATCTGTAAATAGCAGATATCTAAAATTATTTTACAAATAGTTAAAAATGATTTATTTCATAAAGAATAGATATATAAAATTTTGCATAAAGTGATGGTTTATTATACTTCAAAATACAGACTTTTAAAGCCCAGTTGTTTGTAATAGCAATGGTTTTCTCAAGGCTTTGCCTGGATTTTCCCACCACCTCACTCTTCAGCTAATACATAACTGTGAGAATTGGCAATAATAAAGGTATGCAGAAGTGCTTTTTGATCTTTAGCAATTGGACAGTGGCAGGTGCTAAACACAAATAATGGTGCATGGTCAGTGGCAGATCTAGGTCAGAATCTTGGCTGGGGACAGAAATCTAATCTCTGCTCTCTATGTTCTATTTTTTCTTTCTCTCAAAGTACTGCTTGATATATGCTTTTTAAAACTTTCTTTGCTGGCACTCCTGCTCGCCTGTTAAAATGGGTTCTTGCTGCTGTTGCATCTTTAGCCCTCTGATTTCTACCAGGCTGTGCATATGGATTATATGCTTGGTTACTCTCACATGGATAATTCATTGCATATATGCTCTGCTTGGTAAGCATCTGGGAATTGTGTGTAGAACCGATGTGAAGGGACAGAGAAGGGTTGCAGAGTAAATTGAAAGATGTGATTTCTGTTCCCTGAGTCTTCTGACTTCCTGTTTCTCTCTGCGTGAAATTTGGAATTTGCCTATTTAAAGACTTGGCCTTCTAAAGCTTCAGGTTACCTGTCTCATAAGCCAAACTTACATGCATCTGATTTATTTAATGTATACACTGCTTTTGTATATTCCCTGATAGCTCTCCCTAATAACTGAAAGATAAGAATGTGAACTGCCTTCCAGAGTTTCATAACTGGGTCACAATCATGTAGCCCTATCCTTTTACCTCCAACTTGCCTAAAGGAAGTGGTTGTGAGGCCTTTGTTGAAAAAGCCATTTTTGAATCCTTCTATAATGGTTAATTATTGGCCAATGCCCAACCTTCAATTTTTGGGCAAAGTATTAGAGCATGTAGGGAATGAAATGGATTATCTAGATCCATTTCAATTGCTTTTTGACCTGGGATGGAGTCAACTTTTGTTGCCTGGGTGGATAACCTATGCAGGAAACAGCACGGGGGTAGTGTGTTGCTGTTGGTTCTGCTGGACATCTGACAAGCTTTCAATACCATTGAGCATAGTGTCCTTCTGACCATCTCACTGGTATGGGACCTGGAGGCATTGCTTTACAGTGGCTCCATTCTTTTCTGGAGGGGTAAACCCAGAAAGTGGTGCTGAGGGGGCTCCTGCTTGACCCACTGGCTTTTGGCTTGCAGGATCCCTTGGGGTTCTGATTTGTCATCCCATGCTATTTAACATATACATGAAACCTCTGGGAGAGGTCATCCAGAGTTTTTGGGTGTGGTGCCATCAATATGTGGATGACACTCAATTCCTTTCTTATACCCCAAGCAAAGGTGGCTGTCCTGGTCCTAAATGAGTGCCTGTCATGAGTAATGGATTAAACTGGCTTCCAGAAAGCCTTAGAGGGTTTAGTGGTTGGAAATGCCGGCAATTCTGTTGAAATCTTGGTCGACACTTGGAACACCGATATTACCAAGGCTATCAGCACAATTGCCCCTGAGTGTCCTTTCCAGCTGCTTCTAACTGCAAATCCTGGTTCATGGATGAACTTAGGAGGATGAAGCGAGTTGGACAATGAGTAGAGCACAAGTGGCAGAAGACTTGGCTGTTGTCCAACAGAACACACCATAGGCAGCACCTTGGCAGCTAGCAGGAGGCACTGTGTGCAGCGCGGAAATCCTTCTGCTCTGCACGCATTCTGTCTGCAGAGTCCCGTCCAGCAGAGCTATTTAAGGTGGTGGGGGAGTTGATGCAGGTTCCTCCTGTGCCGAATCCCCTTCTTGACCCAACGACAGCCTGCTGTGATGCATTTAACACCTACTTTGCAGATAAAATCTCTCGGATAAGGTCTGACGTGGATGTCAATGTTCCACCAGTATCTGTAGATGAGGTGTCCAGCAACTCTGTCCCTGCCACTTTACTGGATGAGTGTCAATCTGTGAGTACCGAGGACGTAGACAAGCTCCTTGGAAGCGTAAGGAAGACTACTTGCCCTCTCGATCCAGGTCCTTCTTGGCTGGTCATCCAGGGAGAGGACACATTGAAGGTATTCCTTCGGGACAATCAATGCATCCCATAGGGAAGGCACCATACTATCCTTTCTGAAGGAGGCGGCTGTGAAGCCTCTCCTGAAGAAACCTTCCCTTGAGCCCCTGGACGAGAACAACTATAGACCAGTTTCCTTGCTTCTGTTTTTAAGCAAGGTGATCAAGACAGCTGTTGCTTCCCAACTCCAAGCTGTCTAGGATGAAACTGATTATCTCGATCCATTTCAAACTGGCTCCAGGACAGGATATGGAGTTGAGACAGCCATGGTTGCTCTGACTGACGACCTCCGCGTGAGCATCAACAGGGGTAGTGTGACCCTGCTGGTGCTCCTGGACCTATCAGTGGCTTTTGATACAATAGATTGTTCCATCCTTTTGGATCAGCTGAGAGAGTTGGGAATTAGAGGCACTGTGTTCCAGTAGTTCCATTCCTTTCTCCCTGGCAGATCCAAAGGGTGATGCTCAGGGACAGTTGCTCCTCCAAAATCAAACTTAATTGTGGCTTCATATAGATATTAAATAGCATCTTGTCCCCGATGCTATTTAATATCTATATGAAGCCGCTGGGTGAGATCATTCGGAGGCATGGAGCGCAGTGTCATCAGTACACTGATGACACTCAGATATATTTCTCCATGACTAGATCGTCGGCTCAGATTTCAAATGGCGTCTCTCCTCTTAATGACTGTATTGCGGTGATAATGGATTGGATGAGGAAAAACAGATTGAAGCTAAATCCAAACAAAACGGAAGTACTGACAGTTACAGGCCCGAAACCAGGTCTGGGAATACAACTCCCAGTCCTAGATGGAGTCACACTCTCCTCGAAGGGCTCTGTTCGCAGTCTGGGGGTACTTCTAGATTTGTCGCTTCACATGACTAGTCAGGTGAATGTGACGGTCAGGAGTGCCTGTTATCAGCTTCGGCTGATATGCCAGCTGTGCCCTTTCCTGGATATGAAGGATCTGGAAACTGTGGTTACACACTCTGGTAACCTCACGCTTGGACTACTGTAACTCACTCTACATGGGGCTACCCTTGTGTTTAACCCGGAAACTTCAATTGGTCCAAAATATGGCAGCCAGGCTTGTTACTGGAACATCTAGGAGAGAGCACATAACACAAGTGCTCAGATCTCTCCACTGGCTGCCGATCAGTTTCCGAGCACAGTACAAGGTGTTAGTTTTAACCTTTAAAGTCCTACATGGCTTATTTCCATCCTATCTTAGGGACCACCTCTTCCCATATGAGCCCCATATTACTTCAGCCCATGAAGACTAGGCTGTCACAGACCTCCCAGAGGGCCTTCTCTGCCACTGCTCCCAGCTATGGAATGGCCTGCTGGATGAGATACGTCTTATTACGACTCTTGATGGCTTTAAAAAAGCTGCAAAGACGTATATTTTTCGACAGGCCTTTCCAGATAGTGGTTAACTTTTCCCGGCTCCAAAAGCTATACATTGAGTCTCTCCAGCTTCTCCCATCCGTACATCAGATGCCACTGCCTTGTTACCAAAGAATAACTGGTTTTTAGATATTGTATTGCTGTATTGTTATTCTGTTTTTAATTTGTGTTAATTTAATCTTATTTTAAGGTGTGGGAGGTAGGGACTGGGTAGTAATAACTTTTAACCGTAACTGTTTTTAAAATTTGTTGTACCCCGACCTGATTGCTTGCTCAGAGGGGCAGGTTATAAATAAAATTTATTATTATTATTATTATTATTATTGGAAAACAAATTGAAAAGTAACCCAGGCAAGACAGAGGTGCTCTTGTTCAGTTATAAGGTAGATCAGTGAATAGGGATTCAGGCTGTGTAACATGGGGTTATGCTCCTCCTGAAGAAACAGGAGTACAGTTTGGGTGTATTCTTGGACTCAGCTTTGAACCTGAGGCCCAGGTTTCTGCAGTGGCCAAGATTGTTTTTACAGAATTAAAGCTTCTATGCCAGCTGTGCCAGTTCCTTGAGATCTGGTCATGGTGATACATGCCTTAGTTACATTCCATATGGACTACTGTAACATATTGTACTTGGGGAAGCTCCAGCCAGTAGGAAAAGCTGCAGCCAAACTCTTAACTGGGGTAGGTTACAGAGACCATATTATGTCACTGTTGAAACAGTCTCACTGGCTGCCAGTTTGTTTCCAGGCACAATTCAACATGTTGGTTATGACCTATAAAGCCCTATATGGCTCAGATCCAGGAGGTCTGGCAGACTTTACCTGTATGAACTGGTCTGGGCTATGAGACCATGAGGAGAGGCTCTTCTCTTAGTTCCTCTATAAGTACAATGAGGTGAAAGAGAGGGGGGGGGGGGCTTCTCAGTGGCTGCCCCAGACTCTGGAAATCTCTTTTCAGGGATGCCAGAATGGCCCCTTCCTTGCCCTTTTGACGGCAGGCTAAAACCTTTTTATTCTGACAGGCTTTTAAAACATAAAGGTTTTACAGAACAGGCTAAGGTGTGCTGTAGTATTTTAACTGAATTGTTTTTAAGCACTTTCTATCTTTTAATTTCACTTTATTCTTTTAACCTGGGGATATTTTGTTTTAATACTGTAAACACTTTAATTCTATTTTAACGTTAATTTTTCTATGTTTTAATTGTATTTTTCTTTTCAGTTGTGAGATACTTTGACTCTCAAAGGAGGAAGCAAAAACAACAACAACAACAGCAGCAGCAGCAACAATAGTTAATGTTATTTGTTTCCTGCTTTGAGAATCAAAGCATCAGAGCAAAACCACCTCCAAAATGAGTGGATCTTTTCAGCTCCTATTTGCAGCCATAGCCCTGGGGTGATCAGGCTCAGAGCAGCTTCTAGCTGTTCCTTTTGCTTGTCTGCTTTGCCCCATACAGAGCTTCCTAGAGCAAAAATTCCAAGATTTGAATGTCTTCCTCCATATTAATTTATGCCAGAGCTTGAGCCAATTATGACCAACATTGTTAGCTTAAGTAGTTACTTTTTGAGTAATGAAGCGGCAACAAAATTTTGTTTTAAAGACATTGAAAAAAAGTGAGACCAAAGTTACTTTAAAGGTGTAACAAATGACAGTTTCTAGTTATATTTCAAAAGTGTCCTTTGAGGCATCAGACATTCACAAAAAGGAGTTTTTAAGTTTTATGCTATTATCTTATCAATCTTACTTTCTCCTCAGAACAACAACAGAAAGTAATGAAAAAAAAAAAACAAGCAGAAAAACAAGGGATGTCATATGCTACCTCCTTTTCTAAAAATCACTTTTGTCACAAATAATAGGAATAAAGTACTTTTGAAAACTGTAATAAGTAATGGAACAAGATACTTCTGAAAAATTAACCTTCCAAGCTCTGATTTTAACCTTATGCAGTGATATATTGGGGAGGTGCTCCTTTATGTGCTCCTATGATCTGTGATGTGGTGGCTGTAACTGGGAAGGGGCTTTTTCTGTTGAGATGCATGTGTAAGCATCCTTACAAAACATGTTACTTTTTTCTCTGAATATAAAAATATTGAATATTTCTTATGTATACTTTCCCCCTTCCTTGACCAAGGCAGCAATTAACATTCCCTGTGCTGTGGGACCAAGGTGATGATGGTGATGATGGATGAAGAATGATACAAACTGAATACACACATTCTTTTTTCTAAACCCAATTTGAGGAACAACTTGTTCCTTAAGCAACATTTTTTTATTATTTGTGGTTTCTTTGCATTCTTCAGTTTGCTGCCATCCATTTAAAAGGAAAAGAAAGAAAGAAAAAATCTGAATCTATAGAGTAAAACATGCAAAAACTGGTATTTTCAAAGAATCTTAGGTTTGAGCTTCAGACCTAGAGATATTTCCTAGAGGACTGGATTCCCTGAGACATGTTTTTGTTGTTGTTGTTGCTGCTGTGTACTTCATGTCATTTCTGACTTATGGCAACCTTAAGGTGAACTTATCATGAGGTTTTATTGGCAAGCTTTGTCCAAAGTGGTTTTGCCTTTACTGATCTCTGAGGCTCAGAGAGAGTGAGTTTCCATGGCTGAGAGGGGATTTGAACTCTCCAGAGTCAATTTCCAATGCTCAAACCACTACACCACACTAGCTCTCTCAGTCTCTACAGATGTTGTTGTTGTTGTTGTTGTTGTTGTTGTTGTTGTTGTGTGTCTTCAAGTCATTTCTGATTTATGGCAATCCTAGATTTATCATGGGGTTTTCTGGAGATAAGAAAACGTGACTCACCTGAGGTCACCCAGTGGATTTTTGTGGCTGAGCAGGGAATCGAACCCTGTAGTACAGCACTCGGAATACTACGCCACATTAGCTGTCCTCTGAGACATATTTCTAAATAAATAATTTCAGGCTGTTTGCAACTAGGTTGAAATAAATATCTTATATTACCATCAGTTCATTTTTGGCAGGGGATTCTGGGAGACTGAGTCAAAAAGATAATTTTTCTGAGCTCTGACAATAATAGCCAAGGATAAATCTTTCCCATCAAATAAATTAATGTCTCTGCATGAATCATTTCCCCACTACATGCATAACTGGAAATTCACCAAACTACTTAAACACATTTTAAATTTTGGTCTTGTTTGAAATTATATCATTTGATTGCCATTTCAGTTATATATATGGGAAATATTAATTTTAACTAAATTCTTATGGGTTTTAAAGCTAAAATCAATATATTCATGGTTGTGTGATAGGCATGTCCACTATCTGAAATTATTTTGGACTGGCAAGAATTCATACAGTGCTTTAGTATAGTTACACCAATTGCAAATACATGCTGGTTTGATTCTTTAAGAACAAAGAATTCCAGGAAGAATGAATACAGCAAAAGCTAGTCAGCATTTCAAGAGATGGAAGTATTATCATAAAGAAATAATCAGAAAACAATCTTTTGTTTTAAAAAACAAAGAAAAATCACAATGTTTAGACAGACTGAGGAAAGAACAAACTTTGTCAGTTTTGTCTTCTTAAATAGTCAATTTTTTAAAATGTTGTTCTCGTTGTTGTTATGCCTTCAAGTCATTTTCTACTTATGGCAACCCTAAGACAAACCCATCATAGGGTTTTCTGAGGCTGAGAGTGTGCGGCTTCCCCAAGGTTACCCAGTGAATTTCCATGGCTTAGCAAGGATTCAAACCGTATTATTTAGCGTTGTAGCCAATGCTCAAACCACTGTCCCATGCTGGCTACAAGAAATTGGTGAATTTTGGTAAGTTCTTATTAGAAACTAACTAAGGCCCAGTACAGACTGGTGCCTGGGGCCAATTTAAGGGCTTGGGAGAGTGGAGCATCTGCATGCTCCTGAGCCATACCATTGTGTCCAGACATCGTTTTGCCTTGTGTGCTGCATCCAAATGGTGCAGCACATGAGAGACGTCACTGCACTGCTCCAGGGTGCTAATGGCACCTCTGTAGTGGTGCACAAAGAAGCTGCATTTTGCAGCTCCTTTTTCTGAACACATCATTGCTGCAACATGTGGTCACCACATCAATGATGCAGGGGATGTGTGTCTCCCTAATTTTCAAGTGTTTGTACTCACCAAATTCAGCAGTTTCATCTATTTCCAGTATGGAGAGAACTATGCTGTAGCTGTATGTAGAATGATGAGCAATCTATCAGAAAAAAAGTGACTCACCATCTAATTGAGCACCACATATGGCTGAACACATGAGCATTCAAACCAAGGCCTTCAAAAGCTAAACATTCACAGTCCTCTGCCTGGCAGGATGAATTGATCAGTTTACCCTCTCTCAATTTCTAAAACTCAACAAATATCTTAATAAATGCCATCCAAAGAACTTGAGATTTTAAGAAAAATCTGAAAGTTTTATTTTTAAAGGTAATTGAATGAAATTCACATCTCTTTGTTTACCTTACAAAAATGCAGCACAGTATAGGGCACACAACTACACGATGGCAGTACAACCCAGCCCAAATATGCATCTGATCCCTTATAGGAAAACATGGGCTACATTTTTCAGGTGATCTATTTCAATTTTTTTTAAGGCAAAGATGATGATTTACTATACTTTGAACCCACTTTTCAGGAGCTTTCTCCTAAAGCTTCTTAGATCAGTAAAGAGAATGAGAGAGCTTGCCCTGCTGTCAGACTTCTAATCAAAAGACCACAAGGGAAAGGAAAAAGGTGCAGATCATTGTTCAAGGGCATAAAAGAACAGAAACTGACCCTGTGTGGCATAGTGGTTTGAGCATTTTCTGGAGACTAGGGTTCAAATCCCCTGGGTGATCTTGAGCAAGTCACACTTTCTCAGCCTCAGGGGAAGGAAATGGCAAACCTCCTCTGATCAAATCTTGTCAAGTAAACCCCGTGATCAGTTCACCTTAGAATTGCCATAAGTCAGAAATGACACACAAGAACAAACAACAAATCTTTCTATCCAGATTCAGCTTGGCTGATTTTCCCTTGCAGGTGTTCTTGCTTTGGTAACAGCACTTGGTGGCGTCAGTTCTTTTGGCTGGTGGTTGGGTGCAGATTGTTCTTTCCTATTAGATTTGCAGTCACAGGGCTACAGGACTTTGGAACCATGAATTCTCTCTGGCAGGGAGCAGGAAATTAGCCATAGCAGCTGTTCCTTCTCTGGTTGATAGATGGTCCAGGTAAGGCTTCCCCTTGGCTTGATGTTGTTCTTGAAAATCAGGTGATGCAGCCTCTTACTTATCCCACAACTGGCCTATGCTTGTGCCAGTTCTTTCTCCAGGGAACTCCAAGCAGTGTGCACAGTTGTTTTGCCTTTCATTATTCTCACTTTGAATGGATAGGCATAAATATAATAAGATCTAATACACTTGAGCTGATTTTTTCCCTTAATATTCACTTAAGCCTATTTGTGTTCTCTGAGAGTGTTTCACTGTTGTTGTTCTCTGTTTAATTCATTTCTGACTTAGGGCAAACATTATGATGTTGGCATTTTCTTGGAAAGATTTGTTCAGAGGGGGTTTGTCCTTGACTTCCTCTGAGGTTGACAGAGTGTGGTTTCCCCAAGATCACCCAGTAGTTTTCCATGGCTGAATGGGGATTCAAAGCCTGTTCTCCTAGGATGCTTGTTCAATTTTCAAACCACTACAACATGCTAAAAGCCGAAATGGTGTAATGGTCTGAGCAATGGACTAGCCACATTTCTGCACTGCACTCTTATAGTGGTGCTGTTCCACTTTTACTTCTCTACCTCCTGTTGCATTCTGGGGCTTGTAGTTCAGTGAGGCCTAAGAGCTCTCTGGTTGAGAATTCTAAATTCCCCTCCTTAAACTGCAAATCCAAGAATGCAACAGGAGGCAGCCAGAGCATTTGAATAGCAGCAATATAAGAGGGTAGTGCAGTAATCTCCTAGGACTCTGGAGACGAGGGTTGGAATCCCCTCTTGGCCATAGAAACCGATTCAGGCACAAGTCACACTTCCTAATCCACAGAAGAAGGCAAGGGCCAACCCCTCTAATAAAATCTTGCCAAGAAAACTCCATGATAGGTTCACCTTACACTCAATCACCATAAGTCAGAAACAACTTGAAGGCACATAACAACAACAACGACAACAACACTACGGAGTTTATCACATGGGAGGAATTTCTCTCAATTGCAAATGGAGCCAATTCGCAATTACATCAATTCACTAGTTTAGCGAATTTAGGTGAAATCTGATTGCATTCAGAATGCATTCAGAATGACTTCCCATTTCCCAAAAATGACCTCCATTGCCCGAAATTTTGTGAGATATTCTAGTACACAATTATGCGAAACTCCATGAATGCATTCGGAATGACTTCCCATTGCCCGAAATTGCGTGAGATACACTCATTTGCAATAACAGGAAAACCCATGATTGCATTCAGATTGCCATTGCATTATACCCCCAAATTCCATCGTATGATAAACTCCTACGTTGGCTCCTAGAGTTTATCTTACTACACAGCTGTATATAGTTTCGGTACTGTTCCAGCTATCTTGGAAGATATCATCCTGAGAAATATTTGCTAGAAAGCTCTAGTCCCCTTTCCTGAACTACAGTGCTAGAGGTTTTTTTACAAATGCAAATCCAAGAATTCTGTATGATGGTTGTTTCAAATGACTATTACTGTTTAGATATGCACTTGGGATGTTTGTTGGTGAACAAACCTACTGCATCAACTGAAGAGTCATTGCTGCAACTAACAAACTGCAATTTTCCTTCACATGCTACTAGAGATAGGGGAAAATTTCTTTGCAAGTTTCCTTCCTTCCCACTTCTGAAACTTATATTTGAACTGGAATATATTTGTGCTCTGAAATCTGCACTTTTGCACATGTTACAGTCAGATGCAGTAATAAAAATGAACAAATAAAAATACAGTGATTGCGAAACTTTTAGGGACTGAGTGTCCAAACTCAAAGGAAATTCTGGGGTGAGAGGGACTTCCAGGGGTGGAACTTTTGCCCTCTGGGGGTGAGACTTCCCTGAAGACAGCTAAAGGCTGGGGGGGGGGGAAGGAGGAACAGGCAACTGAGGTTCTGGGAGGGTTGAGGAAAGAGGAGGAACAGGCATGTGGCTGTTCTTCCTCTTCCTCTGCCCTCCTGTCTCTCTGCATGCCCTCCAAAATGGCTTCCTGTGCCAGAGAGAGTACGCATGCCATAGGTTTGCCATCACGGGCATATAGGGGAAAGTGCACATTAAATGTGTTTATTATGGAAATCTGTGCATGTTGGGGAAGAAACAGAATGCATTATAAGTGAGAAAATCTGAATATTTGCCCAAAGTGAACAAATATGTGCATATGAGGGAAAAGGTACAGAGAAAAAGTACAATTTATTTTTTTTTTCCAAATTTATGCTGACATGGGATAGAACAAACTGAAATTATTTGGCTTCAGATTACACAATCCAGAGGTTTTTCTCTGACACTTAGTTTGCCACCTTGCCTACAATCTCATTGCCTTATTGCTCTTTAAATTACCCTTCCTTCAACTCTTTGTGTTCTCTGACCCTGAAATGCACAATGTCCTGGAGCTGTATACCATTGAAATACAGAAGGGATTACATGGTATTTATGAGAACTGCTAACTCAGGTCTATTCTGAGTGTGCCAGGTCTATTCCAGGTTGGTTACTCGTGTAGAAAATAGTATGCTAATGTGTTTCCTGCTCTATATATAACTGGCTCAAATGTATTTTCTTCCAAATACGAGGGCTGCAGAGTCTTGAGACAGACTGTATTCATCCTGTGTTCCAAATATCATTTGCCTCCCATAACTCTCATTTATTTATCCCAATATTGTTTTGCCAATGGATCTGTGTAGTCTTGAAGCGTTGCTTGTAGTTGCACAGTGAAATTCCAGCCTGGAGCAACTTTAATCTGAAATTCAGTTTGATGAATGTGGAGAGAGACCTTCAAGAAGCTTTTTCTATACAATCAATCAAAGTGTGCCCCAGCTGCATTTTATCCTTTGTGAGATACTCCCACATGTCCGTATAGCATGATACCTCTTTTAATTTAAATGAAATATCTCCAAGGGACAGGGTGGGGTTATACTCCAGGAATGAACAGTGTTGCTTTAGAAAGAATAGCTACACTGTCAGTTTGTATTTTTTCTTAAAGCATGAACAAGCACACGGTGGTGTAGTGTAGAAGAGAAGGTGATTCAAGGACCAAAGATGTTACATAGTTTTGACTAATGAAGGGTATACTTATGTCGACCATCTCCAGGTGGCAAATGACAAAATGGCGTATGGAAGTAACAAATTACAAGGAACATAATTGTGTGCAACTAGGTACTTTCAAGGAACAATGATGGAATTGTGCTACATTTACAAATTAATGTAGTGGGTAAGTGTAAAGCTACTTCATTGGTATAGTGGGTTCTAGCTATTTTCTAAATTTACTTTCAGGGGAATTTTAAGAGGGATTTTAGCAGGATGTCTTCAAATTTTAGTCCATTCTTTTATCCATCCTACATCTTTCATCCTTCAGAAAAGTAATGAAAAAGTCATAAACAGTGACAAGAGTAACACAATGAGTGACACAGAAAGAGTTCTTTTAAAACATGAGTAATGGAAGAAAATACATCTGAAAAGTAACTTTTCAAGTATTGGAGAACGGAAAATTTTGTGTCAGTCAGATGGCTGCACAAGGGAACTGACTGTCAGCTTCTCAAGACTATTCCTCAAGAGTCTTTGTCAATGAGCTTTTTGAACAAAATAATAACTAAATCTAGTTTTGCAACTGGGGTGGACAACTTCAGAGGGCTGGGGTCATTTCAATCCCTTTAGAACCACTGCAGTCCACAACAGCCACTCCTGGCAAAATCACAAGTAGCCAAAAGCCAATTCTCAGTTTTTAAAATACTGTTGCTATTGCTATCATTGTTGTACACTAAAAGAAGGTACAATTGGCACTTTTTCTTTTACACAGAATCACAGACCCCTGGAGGCTTCTGGAAGGATGATTCTTTTTTGGGGGGCTGGGGGCATAGGAGGCAAAACATTGATAAATGCTGGGGCTGCAAAATAGTTATGAGGAATGCTTGTGGCTTGTGGACCATATGTTGATAATCCCTATGCTAGAAGAACATGCTTCACTGAACCTTACATTTACACCCTGCATCCCAACCTTACTGTGAGGATAACAGAATCACCTGTTTGTAAACTAACCAGATTTTCTTGTTAATGTCAAATTCAAAGAAACTCTTGTTTATTTTAAACTCTGGCTTGTTCATACAAGTCAGGATCATAAGTCTTAACTTTTCAAACTACCTTAGTTTAAATTAAGCAGAGTTGTTCTGAATATAGATCCAACAAGAAGCTTTGTTTAGTTTAAAAACTGAGATTAATGCTTCCAATTGTTCATGGCCATGTGACAGGATCAGAGAGGAGAGTACATAGGTATAAGGCTCACTGAGTTTTATTTATAATTCTAGGCCATTGTTTTCAATTATGTGTGTAAGGGCCTAAGCTTTCATAAAACAACCCACACTGATTATCACCAGTAGTCAGGCCTTGTGATGGCCACCTGGACATTGCTTAAAAATGAAAGGACATGTAACACCAAAAGAGATGTAGATTTGCATATCTATATCTATATATGCCATACACTCAGCTTAGCAACTGTGCCCTGGGTTCTTTCTCTGCGCTCTGTCCCCCAGCTGTCCTGAGTTTGCAGAGACAATCCCAATTAATCTTCTATTTCCCCATTTTTCAGCTGCTTCTAAAAGTCCTATTTTTCTTTCCTCCTCCCATTTTCCCTCATACTCCTCATCTTACTACAGTGGTGTGTGTGTTGTTTGCCTTTAAGTAATTTCTGGCTTATGGTGATCATAAAGCAAACCTATCACATGGTTTTCTTGGCAAGTTTCTTCAGAGTGGCCGTTACCATCTTTGGTAATCCTCTGAGGCTGAGAGACTGTGACATGCCCAAGTTCACCCAGTGGGCTTTTATGGCTGAGGAGGGGTTTGAGTGCTTGTCTCCAGAGTCATAGTCCAATGTTCAAACTTAGACACCATGCTTACTTCAATTGCTGCAAACTAATTTCAAAGTGCAAAAATAGCTTGCGCCCTACTCAGTGGAGGGGAAAGTCTGATGCACTGCTTTATCACACTAGGGAACAAACAGGATTTAAACGAGAGTTAAACAAGAGTTAAACAGGAAATGTCCTGTGATAAACAGTCTCTCATAGCTTGTGTGTTTTTCCTAATTTATAACTTTTGCTATCTTGATCACACTCTGATAATGCTTGGCCACATGTGCACTAGATTTCATCTGTGAAATGTAGGGTATGCTTCAAGACCACTTTTCTGCCTTCTTATGGTTACATTCTTTAAACCACTCTTGTGCTGCACAATCCTTTAGAGAGAGGACTGGATTCTGCAAAGTAGGACACATGATCACACTACTTATACCATGGTTCATATTACAAATGCAACAGTGTTATTTGTAGGGAAGAATTGAGTTTGTAAAGTAATCAGTAATAAAACTGATTGCTTACATGCATGAAGAGTAATTAATACACAAAAACCATGAACCATGGCAGTTAAAACGATGCCAAACTGCTTTATCTTTTCAGTGTTGAAAAATGTGGTACTTCTACAAAAGAAGTGTAACCTCCTGGGTAGAATATAAATACTGTAGTATGCAGTCTATAAGAAATGAATAGGAGGGAAAGCTGACAGACTGAAAAGCTAACTAATATCTTGTGCCCTAAGTCCCAACCAGCATAGGAATACTGAAGCAGTGGAACTGTTGCATGTCAACAGCTGTGTAACGTTCCATTGCTTCAATGAGGCTATGGCAGTTGTTACATGCAGGCTGTTATATATTTTTAAAGTTCTGATTGCTTGTGTGCATGAAGTGTAATTAATACACAACAACCACGAGCCATGGAAGTTAAAGTGAGGTAAAATCACATTATTTTTGCAGTGCACATGGAGCCCGAGTATATGACCTTATACATGGTTGTTTTGCAGCAAATCAAGTGAAGCCAAAGAGCTATCTTTCAGCAAGCATAGAAAGGCTCGGAAAGGACTATTTGATATCCTCTTTGATAGGATATATATCCTATTTGATATTTGAAGAGTCTAGTTTGAAATACATCAAGAGCCAGTCTGTAAATGACAGACCACACTAGTTTCTTTAGTGTGAGATTAATAGGGTGGTTCAATATACTTCTGCTGTTTGAGTCATAGGTGTCCCCTCCAGTTCCATATATGAAAGCTGTCTGGATTAGCATTTTAATCTTCCTTCATCACTGGGAACACAAATAGCAGCTACCAATACAACTGAGGAGAGCATTCTAATTTAAAGGGTTCAGGAAAAGCTGTGTGGCACTAGATCTCGGAAGCTTTACTTTTGGGGGCTACAACTCCCAGAATCCCTCTGCCAGCATGGCCACAATGATGGCAACAGCAACCAAAAAGTAGTCTTTTAATATGTTCAGGCCATATAAAAGGTCTTTCCCTTGACAAGAGGTTTGCATACATAGTTCTTATGAAAACAAATAATTAGCATGCCAGTCCATTCCCAAGGGCATTCTGAGCTTGCTTTGAATTGCCTGACACTGCCTAGGCTGCTTAGAGATCTGAGTGTTGCTGAACACCTGGAGGAGGCTGCATTTCTAGAAGAAAAAAACCCTGAAAAATTGCTTATTTTGTGTGTGTGCAGGCATTATGAGTGAATGTAAAATGTACTCACACCATTTCCCAAAACTTGATAGTAGCTTAAAGCTACTCATCTATTTCATTTCCAGCCAATATCTGTTCCTGGCAGCAGAAGCATTTATGTGAAAGGCTGCTATTGCTGTAGGTATCTGAAAACCTACTAAGGGAGCAGCCTCAGCTCTCATGCCATAATTCATCCTTTTTCATCTTTCAGATTTCTCTGGTCTTGAACAAAAAGGTCCAATCATAGCATTTACCAGCAGCACTGTATTTCTTGTCGAAACAGAAGCCAGCTGCAGCTTTATAGCTACGGGTCCAAAAATACAGTTGCCAGTGACAACCAAAAATGTAATTTCAGCAACCAGTAGGGAAAGCATCCAATATAATCTGCCACAGATGCCAGATTTTTGTATTTTTTTTAAAAAAGTTATTCCACTTTCAAAATGGCAGCAAGCTGTGTTTTGGGTTGGGGTGTACTATCAGCGCTGGAGGGAAGAGCTTTTTATAAGCTTTCTTGACTGATATGTGTAAAAAAACCCAAAACAACTGCAGAGCTCTTACAAAGAAGAATCACATGCTTTGCCTCTGAAACAGAAATCCTGAAAACAATGTTACTATACACAACCAAAATGTATGGACTTCCATTTACTGCTGTTTCATTTTGCTAAGCCAGGGACTGACCACATATAGCTGGCTGTTCTTGCAGCTCACTTTGCTTTGATTTCAGCAGTGTGGCGCTGCTGTAACAAAACAGGCAGCATTTTTAGATTGGTAAAGCAAGGCAGTCAGGGAGCAGGCATCTTGTTTGTTATAGAGGAGAATCACCATTCTGAAGACTTCCAGTAAGCACAAATCTAACCTAAAATCAAGGTCTGAGCTCAGATGTGAATCTTACTGGTTTATTTATTTATTTATTTAATTTATATTCTGCCTTTCTCTCTGGAGGGACCCAAGGTGGCTCACAGATAAAACCTTTAACATTGCAAAAAAATTCAAAACAATTAAAATGTCTATATCCAATATAAAAATCACATAAAATATACACAAGTTTAAAAAAAACTTAAAAATTCGCATGGTTCATAAAACCTCCATGCTATGCATTATATACAGAAAGCCTGCTGGCATAGCAATGTTTTTACTAGCCGGTGAAAGGCCAACAAGGAGGGGACCAGCCTAGCTTCCCAAGGAAGGGCATTCCAGAGGGTGGGAGCAGCCACCGAGAAGGCTATCTGTCTTGGTCTCACCAGAAAGCCTTCTCCTGCAAATCTTAGAGGTCTTGCAGGTTCATATGAGGAAAACCAGTCTTTCAAATAGTCTGGACCCAAGCCATGTAGGGTTTTATAGGTCATGAAAACAAACAGTTAGCCTTTTTAACAAGGGAGTTACATGCTCCCTGTAGCTGACCCCGGTCAGCATTCTGGTTGTGGCTTTTTGAACCCGCTGAAGTTTCTGGACAGTTTCCAAAGGCAATCCCACATAGAATGCATTGCAGTACACCAAACAAGATGCAATTAAGGCATGTATCACCATAGCCAGATCAGACATCTCAAGGAATGGGTGCAGCTGGCACACAAAGATCATTTGAGGATGTTTGAGGATCTTCATGTTTGCTTTGTTAGACTAGAAGTGTCTATTGGGTTTCAGCAGTATGTAACCCAGAAAGCCTGGGGTCTGGGCTGCAGTGAGATCCAGCTTTGTCTCCTGAAACATCAAGGTTGCCCATCCCTGAGCTAAGGTCAACTTAAGGTATGCTTTACACTTTTAAACAGAGAAGCAGTAGATCTTTCTTCAGGCATAACAGGAAACTAATCATATTTGAGTAGAAATTGAAATCAAAATTGCATGCAGGCTGTTTCTCCCTCCACCTCTCGAGCAACTGTATTTGGTTTGAAGCTAGGAAGCTGCCTTGTGCTTTCACATGCAAAGCACATGTCCTACCACTGAGGACTATTGCCCTTGTCTGTCAGATGAAGAATGAGTCCATATGTGGTCCATAGATAGTCATAAATAAAAGAAACAGAAGAAACGTGTCATCTTTGGTGTAAAAAGAGCCAGCCCAATAGTAGTGGAAAACAATACATTTCCCTATAGCGTATATATCAAGTGTATTGTTACTTCTGACCTTTGGACTTTTTCAGCTAAAAATATGCACAAGTTGGCAAGACAAATAAGTGCTTATTAGTTATCTGGACAAAGTAGCAACCTCCTAGCTCTCTGATGCCCCCCCCCCGGTCCCCGGCATTCAACTTCTTTGAATTCTGCACTGTGATTAAAGCTACTTACATTTTTAAGCAGTGAGTGCGAAACTGTGTAGAATAGGCCAGCAAATGCTCATATCCTGGGATTTTCTTTAATTTTTGTTTGACTAGATTATTTGTAAGAATGTTGAAATGATTTCCAGCTAATTTATTGTGTTTTAGCAAAGGAAGAGTGCTGAAAGCTGAGGTTTCAGCTCCTGTAGTTGCAGAGAATGTTCTGAAAACATGGTTAATTTGAAAGATATTTGAGTGACCTCAGTGGCTTTCATAGCCAAGCTTTTAAAAAAAATCAGAAAAGCTGATAGTTGCAAGAACATCTCACAGAGTCTAATGTCATGCTAGGATGTGTTTGTGTGTATGTATGTATGTATATCCCAATTAATAGTTTCCTCTATTTTCTTAGTCAATGAGATTAAAATACCACATATAATTTTTTTTCTCTCAACTTGCTTTCTTGCTAAGCATAGTTGCTATTGCCAGAGTATTTTATCCTCCTTCATGAATTATATGAGCACAAAGTACTGTTTTAATTCAGAAATATTATGTGAATTTCTCATGCTTTTCAATTATCCTTACTTATTTCTGTTTGATTTTGAAACACTACCTCTTGTTTTTCTATCACACAATTCTTTACACGTCTGTTTAATAATAATAATAATAATAATAATAATAATAAATAAAAGTTTATTTATAGCCCGCTCCTCTGACATCAATTGGAGCGGGTTGCAGCAATTAAAAAACATCAAGCTTAAACAATTACAATGGTCCAACATCCCACCTCCCACCCCTTAAAATTAAATTAAATCAGCATTAAGTTAAAATCAGGAAAAACACATACAACATAAAACATAAAAACAGCTAGTCGTACTATGGACACTGTAGGTGTAAACTTGTAAAAAAGTGCTGAGAACTGGAAAGGGAGCACATCCCAATGTCTTAAACCAGTGTCAGGGCCAGGCGTTAAGATGTTTCTGGGAAGGCCTACCGGAAGAGATGCCTCTTCAAGGCCTTTTTAAAGCTCTCAAGAGATATAATAAGACACATCTCATCCAGCAGGTCGTTCCATAGCCTGGGAGCAGCAGCAGAAAAAGTTCCCCGGGAGGTCCGTGACGGACTCGTTTTCAAAGGCTGAAGTAGATTTCTCCCGGAGGATCGGAGTGTGCAGGGGGGGATTATACGGGGAGAGGCGGTCCCTAAGATAAGATGGACCCGAGCCCTGTAGGGCTTTAAGGGTTAAAACCAACACCTTGTGCTGCGCCCGGAAACTAATCGGTAGCCAGTGGAGGGACTTGAGCACAGGTGTTATGTGCTTGCACCTTGATGTACCAGTAATAAGCCTGGCCGCCATGTTTTGGACTAGTTGAAATTTCTGGGTTAGGCACAAGGGTAGCCCCAAGTAGAGCACATTGCAGAAATCCAATCGTGAGGTTACCAAATCTACTGAGATGAATGTAGTTTACCCACAAGGAAGGAGGAAACTTTACAAAATTTAAGTGGTGGCTAAAGATAAAATACAGTGGAATTTATTTATGTCATCCAATGGAACACACCCAAGTATTTCAGAAGAAAATCAACTTTTGTCTTATGTGTAGATCACAAAAACTTATGGATCTCATGTCCACCAAAATTTCACAGGTAAAAATTTGGACATGTGTGGCCAAGGAAAATCAGAATGAGGTCAAAATGGGAAAAGCTATTAATAAAGAAAAACACACAACCTAGGAAAGTCTGCAGCTCTTTGCCTTTGCCTGAATCTACTGCGAAGGGCAAGATTCAACCCCCTCTTCGCCTCTCCTCCCTGCTGAGTTAGTTGAATGCACATTACTTTTGCACTTTGACCTCAGTTTGCTGCAGTTGAAATAAACTGATGACAAAGGGGGAAAGTGAGAAGAGGAGAAAGAAACCAGGACATTTTAAAAGCACTTGAAAAGTGGAATGGCAGAGGACCACTTGGAACTGTCTCTGCTAAAGCAAAAGTGATGGAGTGTGTGGAATTTCTCTGAAATAAATGAATGTGGCTGATCATTTGATTGTTCTGATTCATAACCAAAACACTGGAGAAAAGGACACTGTCAAGAAACAATATTGAAAAACATAATAATTTCCAAGTGGCAACAGTTTGTTTTCTGTGCAGAAAACTTGTTGGGATTTTTTTTTTCTGGAGGAAACTTTGGGGCTGTACAAACAGGCAGCTCTGTGTTGCCCCTTTTTGCCCTGCATCTGTGCTGCAGCATCCACATGCTGCAGCACAGACACGTCATGAAAAAGAAGCTGCCTAGAATGGCTTATTTTTTTCTGACACTGCAAACAGAAAGAGGCACCACCATGATGCCACTTCCTGCCAGCAATGTCTGGATGCTGCACGGTGTTGGCGTCATCATGGAAGCTGCCATGTGGACAGGAGGCCACCATGATGACTAGGGTTCTGGAGCACATGGTTGCTCCACACTTCCCGCCTATGTGTATGAGCCCTTTGTTTTCTTTGCATAGTAAGAGTATTAGTTGCACAGGATAAATCCCGAATTGCAAATAGCCTTCAAAAATTGCAGGTTTAATTATTGTTTCACACTAAGGAGAAAAAGGGTAAAATTTTCTTGCAAGCTAGAGCATAATTTACAAATATCTACATCTCTAATCCTCATGTCCATTATCTTTATCTCAAACCCTCTATCTGGTTTTTCCACACTTACTTTTAATATTCAGATCTCCAGATTGGTGTGAAGCACTTCAGATTGTCAAAATGTGTGGATTCCAGATCTGGAATCTGTTTAGAAGCGAATTCAGCCAATCCATTCTGTTCCAAAGGTCATACAATAGGTCCAAATTAGCCTTGTTTACTTAGTTATTAGGGATGAGTTGCACACTCCTAATTTCTAATATCAGCTCTGCTACAGGAATGGGAACAATGATGAAGCAATAGTACAGTAGTTACTTTTGCAGTAGTATTGCTTGGCTGGGTGAAAAAAGGACCATAACACATTATTCACTTTGCACTTGAATGGCAGCAACAACAAAGAGGAGTGAGGATATCATCAGAACAGCAAAGAACAGTGATTATATCTGGTGAATTCTACAGCCAGGGCCAGTTTTAATTTTGTTTCTGCTTCCACCATCTGATTCTGTAACACATTTATCACCTTTGCAATAAAGCTTCATAATTAATTGCCTACCTAATTAAAACTCTCAAGTACCTCATGCTACTTATTCAGAAGGCAACAAAGCAGAAGAGGCAAGGTGCAGAATCTTTGTGTGAGAGCCCATTATACTTGTTACTAGGAATGTGTAAGGAATTCACCAGAGTTGTTTTTTTTCCCATAAAAAAATGAATTACCCAGACTAAACCTCTTGGAACTGAGCATAGACCTGGATGTGATTGGTAGTCAGAAATCTGTCGAGTTGAATTAATGGCTTGGCTCAATATACAGCAGTTTCTTATGTTGTCAAGCTGCTTCAACAAAGCCCAGATGCGATACCTGGGATATCAGTGATTTCAACTATATATTAATTTCTATATTTGCTTTATTTTTTTAAAAAAATAAATGTGCCAGTTTCCCCACAAAAAGGTACAATAGCACAACTGCATAATTCGAAGGGATCAATAGCACTTACATGTCCAACACCCATTACTTTTGAGTACACCATCTTCAACCTACTTGACCCATTAAGTTCAATGATGAACAATAAATGCCTGCAAAATGATACTGCAAACAATATCTGCAATATCCTACTCACTGTTTCTTGATCCATGAATTGCAGAATGATAACTATTAAGATCATTATAACATGAGCTTTACTCTTGCTGCAAGTGCAGTAATTAATGAAAATGGAATCATACAGGTTTGTGAGCAGCCATCATCACACATCAGAATCAAATGACTAGGGCTGCTGCTGCCATGACACTCGCTTCCCACCTCCCCCTTAATCCTGCCTTCCCACCCTATGCCCTACCTAGCATGAATTTAATTTTTTTTAAAAAAAACAAAAACTTTTTTAAAAACTTTTTTTTAATGCAGTCGTGCAGTTCTGGTAATGCAATTAAGGTTTTAAAAAAGAAAAGAAAGGGATTAGAAAAAAAGAGAGGGAATCGGGCTGCTTCAGAATAGTGTGGGAGTAGGGACAGGAAGAGGGGAGAGAGACTGTCACACCATGTGACTGCCAATATTGCAACTACCATGACAGTGACATTTCTCACATGAGGAATACTGGGATTACTGTGCAGTTGGGAACTATTGATAGGTTTTCCTCATCAATGAAAAGGGGTGACGTAGCTACATTTGGCAGACAGAAAAGCTACAGGCTTTTGGCAACGTTGTATGATAAGGCCCTATTTTACAACCATAATAGCAGTTTAGAAGCTACATGTGATAATGTTCTAAATTTCTGTTTCATTACTTACAACTTGTGGCATTACTTTTTGACTCTTAGACGTTGGGCAAGATGATTATTCAGAATAGCATCAAGAGTTCAGAATGGTCAAATTTTACAGTCCTTCGGTCTGACTTAATTAGCAGCAGACTCAGTTAATTTTATTTGAATTATCTCATTATTCATCTTTGAAAATGCAAATCTTGGTTGTATTACCTTTTTACTGTCACAATCTTAGCATAGAATTATCTTGGTCTGCATAATATTGACTCATCTTAATACCTTTGCTTTAATGCTTGCAGCATGATATCATCTAAAAACAAAGCTAAAAGTGACTGCACTCCTTTCTTCCTGACAATAATGCATTCTTTCTTGAAGCATGAGCTTTATTTTTTATTACCTGAATTTGTTGCCTATAAAATAAGACACACACCTGCCCTCTCCTGGTTGTTAGGGTGGTAGCTGCTATGATTTTGTCACTTAGTGGAGAATTCTAATAATCTAGTAAACAGAAGCATTTTACTAGTACATGTATATCCTTCTAAGACAGTAGTACTATAAAAAGAGGCATTATTGTGTAACTCCAAAGGAGAAAAGAAGTAGAGAAAAACAACAGAGATAATTGTTTGAGGAGGCTTTTACAAAAATGGAGCAGTCAGTTTTTATAATATCCAAGAACCAGATTTGTGTTTGTTCCAGGGATGACAATAAATTAACAAATCTTAACCACATGAAAGAGAGTTAAGCTAAATATGGCTTGTAAAATGCTGGCTTTGTTTATTCAGCAGGTTGAATAAAGCATAGTCCTTTTACACTTCAGTTCTGCCAAGCTCTCACAAAATAATGTAATGTGTACCACTCAAATACAAAAACATGAAACACGTGGTTAAATAAGCAGATGACAGTTTTAAAAAGTATGAATATGTATTATGCTGAAGCAGTGCTAGAATGATGCTCTTGGCCTATAACATTAGCTTTCTACTGCTCAGTAACTTTCCTACCTATTTAGAAGTTTCAGTTCATTGTAAAAGTAGAACAGAAACACCTTTATGACTGTTAGAATGAAAACTTCCCGGAGTTGAAAATCCTGCTGGTGAATGAAGGTTGGTGAATGGGAAGGTGGTTGCCATCATCATCATCATCATCATCATCATTTATATAGCGCTGTAAATTTACACAGCACTGTACATACAAGCTTTTTTAGTTGGACGGTTCCCTGACTTCAGGCCTACAATCTAAGAAGACATGGCACAAAAAGTGAAGGGAATGGTGGAGGGGAAGGGGATCAGGTCCAGCACTTCAACTCTCCCTCAGAGGCCTGGACCAAGGCAGAAAGACTGGAGGAGGGCTCTTCTTCTTTCAGGCAAGGCCTGATGGAGCTGCCTTGCCTATCTTTCTCTACTTCAGGATGATGGTGGGTGAGAGAGGGCTCTTTTCTTTCAGGAAGGGCCTGATGGACCTGGTCTGCCTCTCTCTCTTCCTGGATGGTGGTGGAAGTAGTATCAGATCAAATATCCAGTAACAGTTAGATAACAATCACAGAATGCCTGGAAACGCTTCCCTAAATGATATGGTCTTCAACTCAGTTTTGAAACCAGTTAAAGAAGAGATTTGACCTTAAATGAGCAAACCACCCTGATATGTATTACAGAGACCTGGCTTGACAAGGCTGAGGGTGTGGGGCAGGTATCTTTAGCTTTGTCCACCAGGGTTCTGTG
The DNA here is from genome assembly GCA_034509955.1 of Urosaurus nigricauda. Classification (NCBI taxonomy): domain Eukaryota; kingdom Metazoa; phylum Chordata; class Lepidosauria; order Squamata; family Phrynosomatidae; genus Urosaurus; species Urosaurus nigricauda. The sequence goes on from JAOEGL010000001.1 coordinate 271,177,532, forward strand.
TCCAGCAACAGGTGAACTGGGAGGAGGGAGTTGCAGTTGCAATTGTTGTTAACCACCCTCGAGTCAATCTCAGCTCATGGTAACCCTTAGGATGAGATATCTCCAAGACTCCCTATCTTCAGCTGCTCTGCTTAGGTGTTGTAAATTCATGCCCATGAGCTCCTTAATAGAATCTATCCATCTAGCATGGTGTCTTTCCTCTCCTTCTATATCCCTCCAGCTTTCCTAGCATTATTATCTTTTCCAGTGAGCCATTGCTTCTCATGACATGACCAAAGTATGACAACCTCAACCTTATTATCTTGGCTTCCAGGGAGATTACAGGCTTGATCTGTTCTAGGACCAATTAATAGCAATAGCAATGGCAAGTACATTTCTATATTGGTTATCAGTGAACTAGCACTCCCTAAGCAGTTTACAATGTTTAAGCCAATTGCCCCCGACAAGCTGAGTACTCATTTTTTTTGTCCTTTTTGGTGGTCGATGATGTCCTCAGCACTCCTCCAGTACCACATTTCAAATGAACTGATTTTCCTCCTATCCACTTTCCTCGCTATCTAGCTCTCACAACCATATGTGGTAAGAGGGAAAACAATGGCTTGTATGATTTTAAGTTGGTGCTCAGGTGTATATCTTTACATTTTAGGATCTTTTCTAATTCTTTCAACATATTAATTTTTTCCACATAGTCATTCCACTGACCAGGTACCCTATCCCACATTTTCTGGATTTGAATGTTCTTATTTGAAGTTGGGTGGCTGGGACAGACTACTGATTCTGTTTGTGTTTGTCCACCCCACAGCACAATAGCTTGCCTGCCTTCATTTTTCAATAGTCTCTCTTTCTGATCTGTCTGAGGTGATCTTGGGGTTGACCTGTTGGAAGTTGTATGATAAGCAACACCTGCTGAAATCCCCTTTCTTCATAGCCATTAAAGGTAGAGGAGCAGTCTTCAGTTTTCATTGTGGCAACCCTAGACACCATACACTGTCATAGAAACCTTAGCAACAGACAGTGAAGCAACTTCCCTGAAGCTATTCCTTTTAGCCTTCTTTTACAGGTACTGCTTTATCACACTAGGGGGCAAACAGAATTTAAACCAGAGTTAAACGAGAGTTAAACAGGAAAGGCCCTATTTTTATTACAGGACATTTCCTGTGTAACTCTCATTTAAATCCTGTTTAACCCCTAGTGTGATAAAGCAGTAACCCTTTGTTGGAGGATGCATGTTCCCTATGGTAATCAGCTGCCCTAAGGTGTGGGGAGCATATTATCCTATAGGCAATGCTGAAGTAAGATTCAAGTGCATACCCTCCAACTATCCCAGTTTGGCAAGGATACTCCTAGTTAATGCTCAATCATCCCACTTTTAAAATATCTATTTTCTATCTTTTCCTCCCACTTTTCTCTTTCGTCCTTGGCTAATTTCTGTTGCTGCAAATGAAATTCAAAGTAAGAAGGTAGCTTGTACTCAATGACCTCAGTAGAGGGAGAGAAGAGAAGGAGGCAGAATCTTGCCCTTCTCTGGAAACTCAGGCAAAAGCAAACTGTTGCAGCCTCTCCTAGCTTGTGTGCTCTTCCTCGTTAATAACTTTTGCCATATTGACCATATGCTGATGCTGCTTAGCCTCACATGCCCTGGTTTTTATCTGGGAAATGTTAGTGGCTATGCAAGTGCCAATCCTGTTAATTTTATATGTGGAATAGTCTGTATTTGAGGCTAGAGGATGGTGTTGCCATCTTATCCTTTGCATCAGACATCAACATGTTTGAGATAGGTCTGTAAACAAGCAATTAATTCAGCTAAGTGCTGTTTTCCAAATCTGTATTCCTCTGTACAAAGAAACATTGTTTGCCATGTATTATCTAACTGTACCAAGACTTCTGCACAGTGATGATGCATATAGACTCTTTCTTCTGATGTTTCTTCAGAAATTACTTATTCTGTATGATCTGGTATAAAAATGCAGTGTTAGGTTTCACCTAAGAACTTCTGAAGAATCTCAGATGAGTTTGTGATTAAACTCTTCTGGCAGTCAGGTTATAATTAAACTCTTAAGCACTGAAAAGCTGAAGATTTTTGAAGTGACCCATTAACTGTTCATTCTTTTTCCGTTTGCTCGGTTGGTTGGTTGGCATTTCATAGTAGAAACTGAAATTTCTCAAAAAACCTGTTACTACATAATATTCTAAAAGTGTTGTTTCCCAATTATATCCATTTTGTCATCTCAAAATGGTGAATACTAATTTATTCAGGAACTGGTGCTTAAGTGTCTAATGCATTTAATGTGAAGAGATTCTCCACTTTTTATTTATTATTTATGTATCTGAAGCATTTTACTGAGCTCTCCAGCAGAAAAAGGCTCCTAGAGTAGTTTACAAAGATCAGTAAAAAGACAATCACAGCTATGTAAAAGGCAAAAGACAAATGGAATAGTTCTTCTCACAAAAGACAAATAGAATAGTTCTTCTCATTTTCAGCTGGTGATAATGGAAACAGTCCAAAGAACCAAAAGTCATTGGCCTCTCACCAGAGAAGATGGTATGGTCCATTTCCTTATAGCTCCTCCTACAGCAGCCCAATAAATGGCCAATTATGTTGTGTGTATATTTTGCAAAATTTACGGCCTTGAAAAATGACGGTGAAGGACCAGTATCTTCATAGAGTTAACAGCATATAATATAGACACTTCTGGGCATCAAGCCACTTAACTATAAATCTTAAAGGGGGAGAGTCTAGCCAGGAGAAAGAAAAATTGAAAAGGTGTACTTCATTGTTACAATTGTCCTTAATAGTCATAGTCATACATGGTGTAACAGCCAGATCTAAAGATGTGTCTTTGATTGGTGGTATGCCAAAGGACCAGTAAAATCTCATTTCCCATTGGATGATTAGTGACCTTGAACAAACAATTTACAAGTCTTGTCTAATTTGCTAATAACAAAATACCAGCGAAATCTACTGATAGGTGGAGAGAAACAAATAGGAGGTACTAAGAGGAGCTAAGCAAATTGCAAGTGTTTCGTCTACTTGCACATATGGTTGTTCTAAATGTCTGTTCTTAAAATGCTGGTAAAAGAGATAGAGAAATCCTCCCTTTTGGACCACCTATGAGCACACACCTGTTATTGTCTGAGAGGTAAAGGCCTCTTTGAGAAGTGTAGCATCTCTTTACAGATGAATATGTTATAGTGCTGTGTAAGATGCTTAATTCTATACCAATTTCACCTTAATGATGTTACCTAATATGAATATAATGTTCCAGTATGATATAAGATGTTTGATTCCTTATGTGCATAGAATACATAGTTAATGGATGTACTGAAACTGTGATGTCTATGATCTTCCTCAAGGGGAGTGGAAATCCACATTACTGATTTGTTTAATTTAATAAATAGTCTAAAAAATGCTTCTTAGGATAATTGATGTGGTGGACAAGCAATATTTATTTATTTATTAGTGTATTAGGAACTGGAATGATATTTGTATCCACTGTATACAATTGTTTTCTTTTTTGTTTCTTGTCAAGAACTTGTCAAGGACAAGCTGCCAATGGCATAGGGACTACCACTGGTCTGGGAATCACCACTTTGAGTAGCAGTGACTTGCATATTAAATTTCTCATGCTGAATATTCTGAAATTCCAGTGCTTAAGATTAAAGGAAATGTTTATGTTAGACAGTGCCAACCTGACTTGGATTGGCTTTTTTTTTAAACATTTCAATCTCCATAGTCAAGGACAAGCAGCATAGGGACTACCAGGATCACAACTTTGAGCAGAAGTGACCTGCATGTTCATTTTCCCATGCTGAATATTCTGAAATTCCAATGCTGGTGACAAAAGGGAATGTTTATGTTACACCTCTCTGTGAGAACAAGACTGTTATCCATGAATTTGGAAGCTCAGGTGAATTTGGAACCAGTGGACTCTAGGGAACACTGAAAAGATACAGACTAATCCTGTTGCTTTTTCTTGTAGACGCATGCTGATTGATGCTGATTGATAGTGATAATCTTTATTTATACCTTGCCTTTTCCCCAAAACTGGGACACATGCTGGCTTACAACTTAAAATAAATATAATTTTTTAAAAATGCACAAAAGCTCAATAGGTATTCAAATAGAATTAACATATTAAAACATGGAAAAACTTGAAATGTATAATTAAAATATTAAAATGCAGTTTTAAAAAGCTGTACTGTCAAAACAATATGATATACTGTTAAAAGCTCTTCCATGGAAAACCTTTAGTTTTCACAAGACTAATAATAATAATAATCCCTTTGTCTAATGACAGAATAGCAAGGAGGAGTCACTTCTAGCTTTCCTAGGAAGGGATATTTCAAAACTTTCACTTAACAGTGCAGATCATAATACAGGAACCCATAAGCTGATGGACAAATACCCTGGCCAGAATTATCTTTATTCTAGACTGTGTGTTGGTCCATACAACTGAATTGTGATTCCCTGGTCTACTGCAATGTACAGTAGTGCAAAGGTGCATACTTGAATTCTCAGACATTAGTTATCATATTTATCCATGAAATATTGATAAGACTAAGACAAGAACAAACAAATGTGTTCTAATCCCTCCTATTTTTCCTCTTTGAATTTCTTTCTCTCCACAACTATGTCAATTCTCTCAACTCTCCTTTTTTTAATCACTCATTGTCTCTCTTATTTTAACACTATCAACTCTCCACAACCTTTTATTCCAACTGGATGTGAGACAACTATATGTGACATTCCAAGTGCATGTGAGGCCCAGCACTGAAATCAGGCTTCCTTTGCTTTGTTCTTTCTAAAATGAGCTGGACTTGATCCAGGAAGAGGCAGACAGCCTGAGAACATTAAGCATACAGACCATTGATTTTAGTAGCCTAAGATATTTATTTAGCACCTTAGCAAAATACTTATAGATCTTGTGTTCCTACAGCAAGTTTTTCTGATGTTGTAGTTGTACAGAAGGATAAACAAACACTTTTCTTAAAGTAATTCATTTTTGGACATTAAAATGCTATTGATTCTTATATCTTTCTACTATTAGATCAATCAAGCCTATCAACTGTAAAGAAGGAGGGAAGTCTGTGAAAACAAATAACTTCCAGCCAAACCCTAGTCCTTGCCTTCGAGGAAATGTAAAAGCTGTCATTGCATTGATTTCTCTCCCTTCTCCCTGAAAGCCTTTAATTTCTCTCTCTCTCTCTCTGTCTCTCTCTCTCTCTTTTGTTTTGTCATGCCTGAGCTAACAGATTTATAAGGCATCTCTTTGAACAGTAAAAATCATTTGCCATTTGGTAGAATTGGCTGACATTTCATTTTTGCTGTACAGATTGCAGATGATGTTGACATTATTTTGCCGGGCTCTGTGCAACATCATTAACACATTGCTTATGACTGAAAGCTGAAATGGCATCACTCTAGTAGCACTATGCTTCACATTTTCATCTAGGTTAGGAGGGAAATACACACACATGCCACAGCAACCCTACAAACGTTTGCTCACATTCAGCTGAAGGAAAATGGTTTTTGTTGCAGTACAACAGAACACGAGTGATATTAAAATGTCTCACTAAAATCATGTGATGGAAGTGTAATCCCACCCCCCCAAACAAACCAACAAGCTCTCATGACAATAACACATGACAAGTTTACAGTTAGCAACTGCCAGTCTTTCTTTCATTTAGATATGAATTGTGCTCATGAAATGCTGGGCTTCTGCTGGGAGATCATGCCAGTATGTTCGCTATACGGGTCTTATATGATAGATAGATGGCACATAACACCCCACTTTCACTTTATGAAAATGAAATGCAGTCTCTGATCACAGCCTAATTTCATTCTCCAGCTCTGATTATTTCTTCTGAAATGAGATGCAGCCTAGACGGCTATCAGCAGCATCATAAGATGCAGTTGTTTTGGTTCCCTGAAAACACCTGCAAAGCATTCAGTTAAATAAATTAGTAGTCAAGTGCAAGTGCCTTCTTCTGAGACACTGGAAGGTCTGTAGTTCCAGAAATTCATTTGAAAGGAAATACCATTTTCTTTGGCTGGCAATTTTAGGCTGTTTAGGCCGAAGAGAAATGAATGGATTTAGGTGGCATTTGTAGATTAGAGTTTCACTACACATTATGATAGATTGGACAGATTTTCATCCTGTTACAGATAGACTTAAATTAAGCTAGGGATGGGTAATCTAGCCTTAGTGTGGTTGCAGTTTATTAATTTGGGCATCCCCAAATAACCATGCTCTGAACTCTGTCCCACCACTGCTTGATGGTTTCCCAGATTATGTATGTTCTCTTTCCATTCTAAAAACTGCTTATGCTCCTGCATATTTTCATTCCTCTTCCCCACTTGCTCCCCTTTCTTTCCTCCTCCCTCCTCCTCCTTTTCCTCCATGTTTTTTTTCATTCATTCAATCATTCATTCATATCCTGTCTTTCTTCCAATAGTTAAATGCAAAAGTGCATAGAAAAATTAAAACAAATACAATTGAAAACATTACAAGGAGTAAAATATGTAAAAGTTATTTTTTAAAATACGATTAAACAAGATATAGAATTAAAATCTTTTCAAACAAATACATTATAAGCTAAAAGATAACATTCTGCAGAAGACATCTGGGGTAGCCATGATGGCCATATAGCAAATCCAATAACGCCCAAACAATGATACCTTTATTGAGCAGAAGAGTACACAATTAAAGGAGCATCCCTTGAAAGCTCTTGCAATCTATTCCTAAAACACCTGATTGAATATGAATGCTGAAATGCTTCTTCTAAGGTTAGTAGTTTTAAGCTAAAACACATTGGCATGTTAGGTCCCTAGACTAGAATGTTCTCCTTGAGACATTGAATCTGGCCCTTGGTCTGAAGGAGGTTCTCCACCCTTGGACTAAGCTTTTTTTGCTCTTTAGTCATATACATAAGGACCAAATCCTCCCTCACCAAGTCTATTGTCTAAATGTACAGCTCCCTTTTTCTGGATGGTCCTCCTCCTAGTAAGACTGCATTGTTGACTATCAGGGACCAATTAGTCCATTATCTTTCTTTTCCCCAAACACTCAGATATGGGCAAATCATATTTAATCCATTTTTGGGTAGATTACACTTGGAGATAGTATGACTTTTCCAAGAATAGGCAATGAATGTTATGGCTGAGTGTCTCCAGAGTTGAGTCCAGCACTCCATTAACTGATTTGCTCTTCCATGTTGGAAAGGTTACTTATTTGATTTTGGCTTCCTGAATATCTAGGCCATGCTACTCTCCAATCTTCAATTTCTAATCTTTAATCTTGTGGTGGAGATCCAGCATGGTTTAGTGGTTTGAGCATTGCACTGTGACTCTGGAAACCAATGTCTGAATCCCTGTGCAGCAATGGAATTTAAGCAAGCCATACTCTTTTGGGCCCAAAACACATGGGCCAAATGCTTTATGAGAATGGTGTTCAAATGGCACATGCCCCCAAATCACCTAGAAGTCACTCTGAGGCCACCTAAGGTAGTCTGAAGCCAGCCCAAAAAGGAGCGACAAAAAGCCACTCCTGTTGGTGGCCCATTCAGGACCATTCAGCAGCTGGCTTTGGGACTGCAGTGTCCAATCACCATGATCCAGGAGCAATCGGGGCTCGGGCAGTCTCTCACCACTCCTTTTGTTCCATCTGCTTCACCTCAGTATCTCAGAGGAGGGAAAAGCAAATCACCTCTGAATAAATCTTGTCAAGAAAAACCTTTGATTGATTTGCCTTAGAGTAAGTTGAAAATTACTTGGAGGTACACAAAAACAATCTTGTGGTCAGTTTTCTGAAGTGATTCCTCTTTTCTTAATATCAGTGCATAATATTAATGTATTAATATATTTTCTTGATATTAATTATTTGTTATCCATTAGATAGATTGGCAAGTCATTTAAGAGAGGTGATTTGGACATTCTTGATAGAATCTATTCTTTATCAATTAAAATGGCAAACTATTAGTGTCTCATTATGGATGGCTAGGATATTCCCTTTTGTTCCATAGTGACTGACTGTGTTGGCAATTGTAAGGCCCAATTCACAGAAGACAAACTGGGCATAGCGGCAAGTGCAGAACGAGGCTGTTCTTTATTCTTTGGATGAAAAGAATGTATTACAGCTGTGCTGGCCACTTTGTACTGGCTATTGCCAGGCCCAACTCAAAGTACTGATTGCCTGGCCTTAGGCTTTTTTACAGGTTAGAAGTAAGACTTAAAAAATCCTAAATTCATCCTAGGAGATGGATTTAGTTGTGTATTCTTGCATAGCAGGTGGATGCACTATATGGCCTTTATAGTCCCTTCCAACACCATGGTTCTACAGTTGTTACTTCTAATACCCAAAAGAGCTTGAGTGCAGACAATTTCTGGAATGTCCGATTCAACAGAAAATAGTGCATTCTTTACAATCTTCTTGGAAGACTGTGTTCTGGATTCCTTCCCTGAGTGTAGCAAAATGTATTGCATCCAGAATAGGACAGGTTATTTGATGGCACCATAATTGTCGAATCATCCCTAGGTTGCCTAGTGTAAATATATAATACAATATGTATCTATCTATGTATTGATTGATGTAATCTAATCTAATCTGACCCAATCCAATCCTATACCTTCTGTGTCTTATCATATTGATGGGGTGATTCTAGGATGCATAGTCTAGGCAAGTAACTTTCCTAAATTCTGAACAGATGAACTTAGCAGAATCTTATATCAGATACTGACAAACATAATTGCAAGCATGAAAGAAGAGGTAAAACATTGTCTCTTAATCACATTTCTATTTGAATGTTGTCTTGTCTTATCTGGAAAAAAAATGCTGCCGTCATGTGTTTCATTCTGGGGGGAAGGTCTGCTCTAAATTAATAAATAAAATAAAATAAATCATTTGCACACTTGGATCTGTACCTTTGATTGGACAGGACAGGCCCCACTGAGCTTAGTGTGGTTTACTTATTGGTGAAAAGTTGTGGCATTTTTCTTGAGTCTTTCATCAAATCACCAATGCTATATATTTATATGGATTCCCATTTTGTAATAGCATGTGGGAGGTTATCATAGACTGCCATACTACATACCTTTTTCTTCTGCTGCTTCTCACAGACTGAGGAATCTCTTAGCTGTCAGGCTCACCAGTAATCAAGATAAGACATACATTGAAGAGCAATTAACAAACAGCAGGGGGACAGTAGAAGTTCAACAGGCAACCCAGCTATAAAAATCAGCACTGTTGCCATGGAGAAAGAGACACAGGGCCTGTTCGCACTGGAGAAATAACCTGGTGTGGGAACCGGGTTATTTCCCTGAAATGCAATTTATTGCCAGGATCAATTCTATCCATGGCATTGATTTGACATGATCATGGCATTTTACCCCAGGATTCTGTTCACATTTGGCAACAGGGGTAAAATGCCACGATCCTGGTAGAAGGGGGGGGGGGAGGATGAAGGCGAGGAAGAGTGGAGGTGGCTGAGGAAGAGGAGGAAGCAGAAGAAGGGAGGGGGCAAACAGAGATCAGGGGAGAGGAAGGCTCTAAGGCAGGGACAGAGGAGGAGAAGAAAGAGGAGATGTGCGATAGGGAGGAAGGGTCCAAGGCAGAGACAGAGGAGAAGGAGGAAGAGGAGATTGAGAGGGAGGAAGGCTGATCCAGGGCAGGGGCAGGAGACAGAGAGGAAGAGGAGGGACAACAGACACCGCAGCAATGAGGGCAAGAGGAAGAGGTAAAACAGTGATAGCAGATGGGGGAGAGGAGGAGGAGAAAAGAGGAGGAAGAGCAGAGCGAATGGGATTGATTTGTTCCCATTGGTGTTCCAAGTTCCCATTGGTGGCTCCTGAAACCCCCCCCCCCCATTTTGAGAACCTCTTTTTTCTCCATCTTAAAAAAAAACCCCAGTTAAGGGGGATTTATACCCCCTCGCCCCCAATTCGGGTCAGGGAAACCCAGTGCAAGTGTGAATGACCCCAGGAAAACCCGGCACAAGTGTGAATTTCACCAATTTGAACCAGTTCACAAACTGGTTCAAAATGTAGTATGAACAACCCCGTAGAAGCAACCAGTTTGTGGAAGGGTTGCTGGACCTCTTGGGATAGAGGATAGTTTTGGTGCAGGAGGAAAAAATCTCCCCCTTCCCAAAGAGGTATGGTCTTGTCTAGGAAAGAGAGAGCGAAAAAAGACCCAGGAAAGATGCTGTACCAACAGGTCACCAAAGAGTCCCCAAATAAAGATTCCTTGTCTATCAGAGTGCTGGGAGTAAAACTCTGAGACTCTGTGATGACACTACCTCAGGCAGTAGTGATGGATGAGTTTATGATTATTGTTAAACACTGGAGTAAATAATAGCTCTATGTGATCGTTTGGCTTGGCACTTCCTTGAGAGTTGATGAAGACAAAGGTCTGTGATGTACCCTCTCTCCATGAAGGGAGTAGATGGAGTCATATAGTGGTATAAGTTTACCAAGACACATGGGATTGGATCCAGACATACCCCTCCATGAACAGAAGGGCTTCTTCTATTTACAAAGGAAACTGGAATACAGCAGGGAACTATCAAAAGATGAAGATGGCATGGTAGCAATATGTGCTGATTCTTTTTTCTCCCAGAGACTTCCCAAAAACACAATTCATGCTGTTTTAGGTGGTCTTCCAAACCAATAGACCAGCTTTTCAGGCACAGGTGACTGCAATGGGAAGGAGAAACAAGCAAGAATCACCCTTAATTTCCTTCTGCAGCACCAGAGGAATTTAGCTGAGGATCCAACCAAGCTTTTATAATTTCACCACGAGGAGTCTAGGGCTGACTCTGCCCTGCAGAAATAATGCAATATGACACCATTTTAATTGCCATGACTCATAGCTATGGAAGTTAAAGTATTGTCAAACTGCATTGTTTTTGCAGTGGAGATGCAGAATTGTCTGAAAATAAGAAATGGGGTGGAATTCTGCCATCTCTCTGTCTCTCTCTGTCCCATCCCCAAACCTGGAAGGAAGTGGTGAAATCTTAGATCTCTGGGTCACCATTATCATAATTAGCCCAGCACTATATTGTTCCTTGTGGCTCTTCTCCACTTGCATCCCCATCCCTCTGAGTTTTCTGTGGTGTTCCAGCATATTTATTATCTGTGAATATAAAATATGCAAATTAGCTATGGGCCTCTGGTTCATAACACATTGCAGATGATGTGACTTTGTGAGCTAAAGACATTGCTCATCATCACTGGGCTTTGCTGTTTGTTTGTTTGTTTATCCGTGCTTTGCCATTTCCATGGTCTTTGCAAGTAAATCTAAAATGTCATTTATGAAAAGTATTCACATTTTGATACTCTGTGCAGCGGCGGCGCATATTGATTGAGTCACTGATGTTGCATTAGCAGCTACTTATCTCCTTCTCTACACATAGATGATTACTTGTTGCCAAGGAGACAAGGGGATCTTTTCACAAGATGTGCTGTACAGAATAAGCAGATAGTACCCTGCTATGCCTTTGCAGAGAAGATACCTTGGGGTCGATTATTGCCACTTTCCCTTGCAAACACCTGCAAAATATTTTTTCTACCCAAGTTCAGTTCCCGTTGTTCAGAAACTCCCCTGCTAAATCGATGCTCTTGTGCTGTCTTGATTTGTGCCTTTAGGAGACATGTGGTTGAATCCTCTTACATGGGCATATAGATGCACACATACAGATGTGAAAGTGTTCACACAAACACACTGCAGTGGTTTCAACCTCATACCCAGGATTTTGAAAAGAAAATAAATAGAGGAGTTAACTATTGTTTAACCTCAAGACACCACTTGAAGATTTTATGGCCTGAGCTGAGAGTTAGTCATGCTTAGAGTAAATACACTGAAACCAGTTGGAGACGTTAGCTGTGACTGAGTTGACTCAACCCAAATGAATGATGTTTCCATCAGATGGAAGTCTCTGTGTGAGTTACTTTGGCTGCATCTGTTCTGTGGAATTAATGCAGTTTGACACCACTTTAACTACCATGAATCCATGCTATGGAATTCGGGGATATGTAGCTTTGTGAAATATTTAAGTTTTTCTGTCAAGAGTGCTCTGGTACTACAGCAATCTACAAATTCCAGGATCTCATAGGATGGAGCCATGACAGTTAAAGCGGCATCAAATTGCATTAGTTCTGTTGTGTGGCAGCAGACCCAGTTAACTAATACATAACTAAGGACCTTATCACACCAGACCAATTCGGATTGAATCTGAAGTGAACTTGGAACTGATTTCTGGGAATTCGGTTGTTACTGAATTCTGGGGTGACTTTGGATTGCCTTTAGAATGGCTTCATAGTAACAGCATTCACGCGGGACAAATCAATGTGCATTCATGTGAATTCACTTGGATGGATGCAGAGTGACTCTGGATTGGGGCTGCAAAAACCCTCATCTGATAAGGGCCCTTGTAGATGATATAGAATACTGGCCAATGTTTGTTTACTTTTACTATATGAACAATATGGAACAATGCATCTACTCATGGTTTCTCTTAAAAGGCAATACAACAGGGAAAGGGAATTTAATTTTGGTTTTCCTTTTCTATTTGTGCTAAAGAAAGTCCTCCAAACACTAGCAAACACTTACTGTCAGACAGGAAATATTCATTTCCCATGGGAATGGAAGACTGCTTTGGATTTCACAGTACATTTGACTCACTAACTGAAATTACCTCATTAATATTTAATACTCAATAAAATCTTGCTCACATGTATCTCTTTACATGTATAAGGAAACTACAGAGTTGTCTACAGTGTTGATGAAAGAATGGTAGTTAATTATGGCTTTCTTTTGTGTTTTATTTTAAGGTGAAGGTTTAAGACAAAAATAAGTAAAATGTGATATCAAACCTTATAGGGAAGAGAATTTTTAGAACAGCTTATTGGAAGAGCAAGAAATAGTGAGGAGGGAGTCATGGGGATCTACTCTTGTTGTTTATCTGTAAAACAACTGAGTAGTTGGCTGAAAAACAACACTGGGACCAAAGAGCTTCATGACAGTGGATTGTAATGTTAGATATCCATACTTAAATAAAGCACACTATTTTTGAACTTACATCTTTTCCTTGCCTAAAAAAGTATTTGTTTTCTTATAAAGTTTAAATATAAGTATATTTCAAGTGCAGTCCACAGTCTGAATGTTCCCTCAGCCTCTAGTGTGGCTAACCACACCACCATGTGTGATGGTTATTTGTACAAAAAATCAAATACAATGGGGCATTTATTTTATTTTATTTTATTTTATTTTATTTTATTGATACTTGGTGGATACTTGGTGGAGTACAAACTTGTTTATATTGAATACAACTTTCCAGAACCATAAGGCAATAAGTAACTGTGTCAGCTAGTAAATTTGAATGTAGAAATGGCTAGAGTAATTATGTATTTCATTAATGTAACTTGCTATGGTAATGGCAAATGCTGAGAACCAGCATGCTGTATTTATTTATTTATTTATTTATTAACTATCCCAGTTGAGTGTTGGACTAAGGTTCCAGGAGACCAGAATTCAAATCTCTGCTTAACCCATGAAAATCACTGTGTAACCTTGGCAATTCACATTTTCTCAGCCTCAGGGAAAGGCAATGGCAAACCTTGACCAAATCCTGCCAAGAAAACCCTATGACAGGGTCATTATAAGTGAAAGAAATATTGAACGGACATAAATAATCAAACAAACTAGGAAATCGTGCATTACATATTCCAAAGGAGCATTACTGAAAACAAGTGAAATAAAATGCCTGAATCCTCAGATTAACCTTTTTTCTCCTTACCCATTCATAACAGGCACTAAAGAAGAAAACCTTCCTAGTGAATAATTCTGAAGACAACTCGTGGTTACTTAGAATGATGTTATATAGCAATGAATGAAAACAGTTTAACTAAGCATTAGGTTACAGGTCATATTTATCATGTTTGTTTCTTAATATGCATTATCAGTACTCTGAATCATGAAAATGAATCGCAGTGAAACATGAGCTATATAAATAGTTAGTGATCAATAAAACAACAACAAGATGACAGGATTGGTTGACATCACTAGAATATTATTTCTAGAGAGAGCTGGAACAAAAGGCATTTCCCCCTGAGTAACATATTTCATTGTGAGCAAACAGGCAGGGTTGTAAATAGAAAAGATGGGCTTCTATATGGCTGAATGTATTGTTAAACTAGAAAGACTGTAGTGATTATTGTATTCATTGCTAACTGATACATGCTGGGAAATTGTAGCTGTTAAGTAACATTGTCTTAAGGGTCATTTTATTTGGGTAACATGGAAAAATAGTATCTTGTCCTATGGGTTGTTCTGGCCTCACCACCTAAATTAGAAGTGGCTGGTTCTCAGTAACAAAATTGTACATCTAGCTCTGAGACTTGTTAGTTCACTAGTATATTCACATGGAGATGAAGCCTTATGAAACTGAAGATACCATCCCACATTACCTGGACCCTACTGGCAACCAACAGTGTCCACATAGTATAACAATTAGAAGGAATCCTGAATGTCATCAAGTTCAATGTGAAGTTGAAGGCTTTCATGGCTGGCATCCATAGTTTTTTGTGGGTTTTTTGGACTATGTGGCCATGATGATGATGATGATAATGATAATAATAATAATGATAATAATAATAATAATTTTTATTTCTTACCCACCCCTCTGTCAAAACAATCAAGGCAGGGTACTCTAAAAGAGTTTATTCCTGACGTTTTGCTGGCATCTGTGGCTGGCATCTTCAGAGAATGCTGGCATGGAAATGAGTGAGGTGTATATATATACTGGAAATAGGTTGGGAGGAGTGATTTATATGTTAATCTATGTATTGTTCTGTTATTGAATGGCAAGGCATCAGGGTGGGAGGATATGCAAGAAGGATTTGTGTCTGCTTAATTAGTGGTCCATTGTCTGCTGGGAAAACCCTGATCCTGGGTGGTTTTCATTTGTATTTTGCTAGGTCTTAATTTTAGTGTTTTTCAGGACTAGTAGGTAAACTTTGGTTTAAAACATACTGCAGAAATAATCCAATTTGAGACTGCTTTAACTGCCTTGGCTCAGTGCTAGGGAGTGTTCTGGGAACTGTTGTTTTGAAAAACATTTAACCTTCTCTGTCAGAGAGCTCTGGTGCCACAATAAACCACAATTTCCAGGATTCCTTAGCACTCAGCCAGGGCAATTAAAGCTTCCTCAAACTGGATTATTTCTGCACTGTGTTTTGGACCTTTGTTTACTTTAAGGGTTTCTTCTTTCCTGTTGAGGTTGCCCAGGTGTTTGTGGGTTTCAATGGCTTCCCTGTGCATTCTGACATGATAGTTGTTGGCATGGTCCAGTGTTTCAGTGTTTACAAACAGCATATAACATTCTGGGCATAACATTTCTCATGCGAAGCAAGTAAGCAAAATTCCAGTTTGCATTAATAATATAAAAGAACATGTAGCATCTTTTGGATTTAGGCTCTATTTACACTTCATGAATAAAACCATTTGATATTACTTTAACTTGCATGTCACAATGCTGTGGAATTCTTGGATTTGTATTTTGGTGGGGCACCAGAGCTCTTTGACAGTGAAGGCTGAATATCTCACAAAACTACAAATCCTAGACAAGGCCTAACTGAAAGAAAAAAAGAAAGAGTAATAGAAATTGGAGCAATAAAGAGTCTGAAAGCTAAAAGATGTTTAATGCATCAACCTTATAATTATGTTTCATTTTTAAATGATTTAACATATAAGTACATAACTTATTTACTAAGCCTCAGTATGCACCTGCACAGTAAGCATAATTTGCTTATATTCTAGAGTTGCATTTATTTTTGTACTATTTGTACTAGTATCCAGGTGATTTGATGGCTGGTGCTGAGAACATCCCCATTTTGTAGTAGTTATTAGATGAAAATCTATGTTTGAAATGAGTAATTAGTAGTTTCTACCCACTATGGGAAAGATGTAATGTAAGTCCCTTGTACAGAATCTACAGAATTGTACACCTCCTCCATCTAAGAATTTTGGGGATCATAGAATCATAAAGTTGGAAGGGGCCCCATACATAGTCCATCAAATCCAACCCCCATCAGTGCTGAATCTCTAGCTAGAACATCCCTAGCAGTTGGATATTCAGCCAATCTCTAAGTAATTAGTTCTATTGCCAAACCACCCTTAGTGTCAGGAGTTTCTTTCTAATGTTCAATAAAACTCCACCCTCCTGGAACTTAAGACCATTAGGCCTAGACCTAGCCTCTGGAGCAGCAGAGAACAAACCTGTAGCCCCCTCCCTGTGACAGCCCTTTAGATATTTAAAGAAAATAATCATGTCACCCCCTCAGCCTTCTCTTCAACAGCCTGAACATGACCAATACCCTCAACATTTTCTCATAAGTTTTGTTCCCCATACTTTTTGTATTGGTTGCCCTTCTTTGAACCTACTCCAACTTATATATATACTTTGTAAAATAAAGTGCCCAGAACTCAACACATATCAAGGTGTCGGTTGGCAACAAGAAGGCGAGGGCCTATTTTATTTTATTTTATTTTGATGGCCATATTCCCATGGCATAATTTACCAGGGCCAGCCACCCATTTTCTTTCTCCTGCATGCCATCATCTTTTCTCTGTCTCTTTCTGTCAGTTCTTTTGCTTCCCTCTTCCCTCATGACCAGTGGGATGCTGGTGAAATGAGATATCATTGTTTCTGACTGAAGAGACCTGGACAGATGACCAAGGGACAAAGCAACTCAGTCAGGGACCACTTGTGGCTTTACAGCTACAGAATAAAAATACATAAGATGTTTAGGTAGCACGAACTAGCATTGTTATCTGTGTAAAAGCATAATAAGACGTGGAGCACTGCTGAATACTAGCATAATTTGCAATGAGTGCCAGTGAAAATCTTTCTGTATGTGTTTTTGTGTGCATACATGCATGTGTGCTCACTTTCTAATTAATATCCTTCATTGACATTGCCAGCTGTCAAGTGTTTTTGATAGAACTCACTTGTACGTGTTGTAGACGGAGACTTTGGCCTAAGAGCTTTACTCCTTCATTGCTTTTTTTACTTATGTACCATATGTCTGTTTAGCTAGACAGTGTTACCATGTCATTGTCAGATATTGTTATAGATGGAAAAATCTGTAAGCATTGCTGTGGTATTTGTTCCACAATCATCATACAATAGGAATAAAATATGACTGCAAGTTAAATTTTCCCCACAAAAATGTTGCAAAGAGAAAAAGGTCTGTCTTGAAAATGGAATGGGGAGAGAGAGAAAAACATTCATTTTTTTAAAAAAATATTTTTATTAACACAATTCAATTCAGGAAGGGGATAGATTTTCCAGACTTCAACAACTGATGTTCTTTTTCCCCAGGCACAGAGCTGTTCCCATCACTGGAGTAGCACTGACATTCTGTTTTCTTCTCCACACGGTTGTCCTCTGTTACAGCTGGTACTCCCTTGTTACTTTTTCTCTAACTACTCTAGATATCTTCCTTCTCCCCACAGTCTGACTGAATAGCTGCTAGGCAAGATCTCCTCAAAGGAGAGAACAGGGAATGCAGAGGAAATCATCATAATTTCTTTTGTTTTGTATCCAAAGCCTCCGGCAGATCACAAACTACAGATTACAATATGAGTAAACTACATCATTGTATGAGGTAGGACTGGATAAAATGTTGCTTCCAGGACAGCTCCTGCTAGGCCACAGCTATGCTGGCCAAATTTGTGTAAAATAATTGGTCAGTTGTAGGCTTAAACCAAACACTACTGAACTTCTAATTACATGGTTCATTGACTTTAAAAAAATCTATAACCAAGGCTGTTAAAGATCAAAGTAGAAGCAAACAGCTATTTAAAAGCATGAGTATATTGGAAAAGTATTCACTGTAGCTCTTTATAAAATAGGAATAGTGGAGAAGTAAAGAACAGGCAGACCTGACAACAATTAGAGAATTTTCACCATTACTTTCTAACAATGCAAGTGATAGACACTGAACAGTTGCATGTATCCTATTTCTTGAATTGTTCTAGTGAAAACATTATGTGCCTTTTTATATTTTGTGTGTGTGTGTGTGTGTGAGAGAGAGAGAGAGAGAGAGAGGTGCAAACCTTATCCAAAAACAAACCTTACACATATACACTAGAAAGCTATTTAAGCTTCTCCATGCATGCACATAGATGTGACATCTTTCTATGATACGGCAGTTATCCCTTTGTTTCAGCAGATTCTGCATCCATGGACCCAACCATCCATAGCTTGAAAATATTTTTTTTTAAAATCCAAAAAGCAAACCTGACATTTATAATTTTTATAAGGGACACCATTTACTACACATTGCATATAATGAGACTTGAGCATTCATGGTTTTTGGTATCCACATGGGTTCTGGAACTAAACCTTCAGCAGATGCCAGTGGCCCACTGTACATAATAATTTGAGATATTTCGCTCTTTACATCTATATAGGTGTCCTTATTGTGTTAATTCTTATCACACTAACATTTCAGATGAGCATTATTTGATCTTAAGGCAGTTGTGTTTAAAATGTGTGTATTGGTCAGACAGCCTGATGTTTCTGATTGAGAGACTTAGGACTTTATCACACCAGCAAAAAAGACGGGAGCATAGCAGGATGCTCCCATCAGTGTTGTGTAATTTGGCCAAGATTTTCAGATGACATCACAATAATCCTGCCATTATTCAATGAGTAAAGAGGAGTTTTCCAGCTGCTTTTCATTCATGGGACTTTCTCATGAATGAGAAACAGCTGGAAAACTCCTCTTTATTCATGGGATAATGGCAGGATTTTCATGTCTTCTGAAAATCTTCTGCTCCCATCTTTTTTTTTTTTGCTTTTTTGCCATTCTGAAAAAGTCCCACACCTGATCATAGTGAAGATTTAAAGGCCCATTTTAGATGGGCACTTTGCGGTGTCTTAAGGGCTAGAAAGCCCGCCTTTAGGGTTAGGGAGGGCATAGCTTTTACACCCTCCCTAAGCCTAAAGCTTATAGACGCCGCCATTTAAAGATGGCGGCGTCTATATGGAGGCACGCTGCGCACGTTGTGATGCTTTTGCAGCGTGGAAGGGCGCCAATCGCGCCCTTCCCGCGCCGCAAAAAAAGAGCTCCAACGCGGAGCTCTTTTTTTGCGGCGGGTCTTTGCCGCGGCCTTTAAATGGCCACGGCAAAGACCCAGGGAGAAAGGGGCTGCGGCGGCGGCCCCTTTCCCCCTTCAGCCCCGCCGAGGGAAGCAGGGTGCAGCGGGCGCCCAGAGCGCCCACTGCACCCCGCTTGGAGGCCGTGGGGAACCGGCAGTTTGCTGGTTCCCCTCGGCCTCCAAAAGCGGCGGGATGAGGTGTCTGGGGCTGCCCGTGCGGCAGTCTAGGCCTCATCTCGCCGCTAGAAGGGGCGAATACGGACCGCCCCTTTTGGGCAGTCTAAAAAGCCCCATCATGTGACAACTTGCAAAGGCATATCTTCAGATGTTTAAGGCTGCTGCCACACTGCAGAATTAATGCACTTTGATACCCCTTTAAATGTCATGGCTCTATTCTGTGGAATCCTAGGATCTCTAGTGGCATCTAGTATTCCATAGCATTGAGCCATGACAGTTGAAATGGTGCCAAACTGCAGTAATACTGCTGTGTAGATGCAGCTTATATCCCATTTTTTATTTCTCAGGCACCTGTACTATATCCTTGCCCAGTCAAACACCCACTGACAAGTCAGTCTGTGGTGACTTTTAAAAACAAATCATATGTAAATGTATATGTATTCTTGGTTATGTCTACTAAAGAAGAAGAAGGGAGGACATTGTTTGGAAAGTGCCAAGCATAGCTATCCATCTTTTCCCAACAGACTCTGAAGATTTTTCTCAAGCCATGTAAAGAGTACTAGTGGAATAAATCTCTATTTATGTCATGACCAGCCCAGTGGAGGATTCAGAGGAAAAGGAGGAGGTCATGGCTACTCAGATGCAGGAGCAATCTGAGGCCATGCCAGGTCCCAGTTCAGCCCTGCCAGATCCCAGCTCTGTTCCTCCAGCCCCAGTGATTGAGGATCAGCAAGACCTGAGCTCTGTGGGGTCTCCCCTACAGGCTCAGCAGCCTAGGGTTGCTCCAGAGGAAGAACCAAGCATGCAGGTCTCTTCCTTTAGCCAAAGGAGGGCTGAAAAGGCTTGCTTACAGAGATCTGGCAGGCAAGCATACAGCAGATAAGGAACAGCTGGGATAAGGGAGGGCTTCGCTGATTTAAGGCACCTGGAGAACACTGATTCTTTGCTAGAGATTATTGCAGATCCATCATATTGGGTGCTTTTGGCGCTGGCTCCTAGGATCCTGTGCTTCTTGAACCTTTGTTGGACTTAGACCTATGACTCTGGAATGGACTTGACTACTCCAAACCTTCTGGCTCCCCTGACCTTGGCATGTTCTGACCTCCATGACTTCTGGTATCCTGACCCTGGCTTTTGTTTGTGGTTTGGTACTTTCAGATTCTTTAAAAGTCTGTAGACTGTTTGCTAGCTGCCTACTTGGCTTCCCTTGCTGAGCCATTCCTATCAGCATTTGTTTGTGTGTGAGTGCTGGCAGCAGTCCTGGAGAATTTATACTTTTGGTGCCCTTGGATACCAAATGTATGAAAGGCATCAGGGACATCAGAGGTTGTCTGTCTGTCTGTAATGCTTATGTTACATGATAGGGATGAGGTCCTTAAGCTGAATGGACATTTCCTCAGCACATAGACTTTTCTCATTGAGGATAGGAACCCTGATTGATCAGAATTCCTTTCTCTATAGAGGAAAGCCTAAATGTATAGAAGCACCTATCCTTTCTGACTGCCTTCAGTCATGTGTAGATCCATGGCTGAGGCTAACACACATACTGGCATAAATGGAGAAGGTTACTTTGCAAATGCCCACTACCATCTTACTTAATTCTTTCCCAAAGGTCCCTGAACACATTTATAGACATCTGTCAAAATTACATAGAGTAATTTTGAAGTGGTTGAGTTGGATGTGCCCTAAAACCTGAGCATGCCTGCATGCTCTCTCATTTCTCTCAGTTGCCTTCTCTACTTCTTAGCAAAATATGCCTTGATTCCCGTTTTCCTGGAATGTAGTCTTTTGTGATTAATTCCCACTTTTGCCCGTTTTAAGAAGTGTCAAGATGCTCAAACTGTCTTTTAAAACTGTTTTTACAGTTTGACCCTTCTGATTTTGATAGTGTTATTGTTTAAAATTGTTTTGCAGTGATGATTTTAATAGTATTGTTCTTCACTTTGCTTTGAATTATATTAACTGCCTCCTTTAAGCTCTTTCTTTAAAAAAGTGGAAAGGCAAGATACAATGAAGAGGCTAAGTAAAGAATTCTAGGTGACAATGCTCACAGTGCTCAGATGACAGTGGGATCAGCCTTCTTTCCTTTATACTTTGTGTTGCTACCCTAATGCCTTTTTTATTTTTTAAAAAAACCTTAGTAGGTATTAAGATTAATTGTACACTGATTGCTATACTTTGCATAGTCCAAGCACAGATAGTTTGTTATTGTTTTCTGCCTTCAAGTCATTTCCAACTTCTGGTGACTCTAAGGCAAATCTATCATGGGGTTTTCTTGGCAAGATTTGTTCAGAGGTAGTATTGTCTTCCCCTGAGGCTGAGAGCATGTGACTTGTCCAAGATCACACATTTGTTTTCATGGGCGAGGGGAGAATTGAACCTTGATCTCCAGAGTCATAGACCAACACTCATACTATTACACCACACTGGCTCTCACAGAAAGTCTATTATTATTTTTTCATTAAGGAAACCTGAAAGCATTACCAGGTTTTGTTTTGTTTTGTTTTTTTGGATGAGTCAAAATTAGTATCTGGTGGCTGAAGTATCAGGGTGGTGGTTAATCTGTTCTGGATTTTAGTCTGAACTTTTAAAAATTTACCCAGGGTTTTGAAGCCTATCTCAAAATAGGTTCAGCACACCAGACAGCTACTTTAATGTTGAAATCAAAACCTGGTGGAGGTCCAACATGGAAGCCACCAGCAGCCAGTGCCAAGGTGTCCTCCATCTCAAAATAACTCGTATCTAACTTGAAATCTCAGTGCTGCTGCTGCCTTGAATGTAGTGTTTCTGATAAACCAGGAATAGTATGCAAGTCTTGACTACTTTTAAGAAGTCATTGATGATGGTGATAATTTGGACTAAGTGACTCAGTGTTCTGATCCATCTATCAGTTGTACCCGACTAGCACTGTAATCTGAGAAAAAATAGAATGGTTTTGCTTTGAATTCTTTACAATGGCCTTCTTCATCTTGATGTCCTCAAGGTATGTTAGGGTACAATTTCATCACTTTTAACCAGCATGACCACTCTAGACTGAAATGCTTATTATTCCAAACATATCAGAGTTATGGGGGAAGTTAATTTTTTTAAAGGATTATTGTCTTGACTACACTCACCATTAACAAGTCCAAAATGTTAAATGTACTATGGATGTCTGGTTTGGATACCCCTGTGTAACTCTTCCTGTTCTACTATTCTGCCTGCCAGCTGTTCTCCTGAGCAGGGAAAAAAAGGCTACATCAACCCACAGTCAAGAGCTGAATTTGTAAATTTCATTACCCTGCTGGCTTACAAGAAAAGACCCGGGAGGCAGGGAAGAGCAGATGTACACTATGCATGTAAACTCTTAGGCTGCATGCAAAATTTAAACCACAGCTAAGGTGATTGGCCTGACTTGAACATTTCAAGATTTCATAGTGTCCTGGAAAAAGAGAGAGAGAGAGAGAGACTCGGAATTACAATGCAAATTAAAGGTTAAACTACCTATCGGTTTTAAAAGATACCTTGCAGCTATGCATTTATTTTTTCTTTATTTGTTTTCTTTATATTTATATATTTCTTCATACTCTTGGCGATCTCATTTTTATTGTGATCCTCCCCTCTTCAGCTTCCATTCTTCCACCAAACATCTGACATGTTTATGTTCTCTCATTGTATTCATCTATGGGCCAGAGAGTCTGCACCACCAGAGAAATGAAGGAACAAGCAATGGTCATCCTGCGCTGACCAATGTGAATCAGTGGGGCTTTGACGAGACAGAAGATCCATAGCTTATCCCTCCAAACCTCATTATAGTTTGCACTGCCCAACAGCACCAACACCATCAGATTCAAAAACCTTTGAGAGGAGCTTGTAAGGTATATTCTATGGAGTTTGGGAATTAAAAACCTGTATCTGACATATTTTATTTGATATTCCTCTTGGAGTGTGTAGAGTAGAACAGTTGTTAAGGAAATACCCATAACCCCTCCCCTCAGGTGAGATGGGGGAGAATACAACAATTTTGTTTTTATTTCTCAGAGAACTTTTAGCCAGCCTTAATGCACAAAATGTCACACTTCATTGTTTCCAAAGCATGAGCAGCATATTAAGCAACCTGTCAATGCTTGTTCTGAGTAGGTCTTTCTACAGCTCTGACTCATTCTAGTCTGGAATTGCATTATTGAGACACAAGGCTGGGACTGAGTAGTAGGCGAGGAAATCAATATCCTGCATCAGAAAACCAGCTTCTCTGTTAAGGGTGGCTGATAATAAATATTGACTTGTAACTTAAGATGACTTTGTTTAAATCTAATTTAAATTATCTCAATAACTATAAATACCACAAGGCAATCTCAACACCCTTGAAGTCAAGCAATTGCTTTTCACCTCTTTGTCAAGTTGTTTTTTTTTGTTTTTTTTTGAATGAGGAGTCTTACTAAGTGGAAGTGAGGGAGAGGGAGCAAGGTATTCTGGGAGATTATTGGCAACCAAATGAATTTGAGGAATTATGACTTGACTGTTTGTTGAGGACTGGACAAAATGTCAGCATCTGACACAGTCTGGTGATCTGACCCATTCATCGAATGATTAAATATTAACTATAGATCATGGTCTTTTCTTATTTGGTACATCTTGTGTAACAACCTGAAGTTTTTCTGCCGGAATATATAGGCCAGGAAGACTAAAAACCCTGTCATGTTTCTTTGCCCTTTCTGATCCTGTGTCTATGTGTGTGTTCTTGGAGCTTAGGGTTCTAGAACTACTTATTCCTATTTCTTGCATCTGGAAACATCATTGTTGTTAGGCCACTTTAAAAAAATGGTGTAGCAAAGTTACTTCAACATCGTCGCATGGCATATATGTCACCTCTTTTCCCACATAATATTGATTAGCAGCTACAGGATTGCTGCTAGGTCTCCATGTGAGCTCCTGCAATTCTGATGTGAGTACTCACTCTGTTTGTTTGGTATCCCACATTATCCCTTCCAGTGCTGACACTCACAAAAAGAGTAAAAATAGTTACAAATAAATCAACCAAAAATGATAAAGTTAAAAAAAATTCCTTGTTTATGTGGGCATAGAATCATAGAATCAAACAACCAAAGATCTGGAAGGGACCAGACTAAGAAGGAATCAATTGATATTTACTTCTGAGAGGTGCCCAATAAAGGAATGTATACCACCATTCAAGGCAAATGCTCCACGGTTGAACAAGCCTTCTTTTGAGCAATTTCTTTCTAATAGTTTAGTTTATGTGCAGAGTTGTAAGTAGTAGGGTGATCTGACTGCTGAGGAACCTTTTTCTAATAGCAAGGCCTGTCTTTATGCAGACCTCCAATTAAGTACAGCAAGTATCTGCTTAGCAGGTTGATCTTATAAAAGTTCTCAGGGATCTTTACTCTTGTCTGAGCAGAAAGGCCTGTCATTTTGTCTGCAGTGTCTGTTGCTGTTCATCTCTTCATTATGCACCAGTATGTTTGAAAAGGGAGTTGTCCTTTCTCTCTTGGCTGTTTGGTTACATCTGATCTAGGCAGAAATAGGATGATGGAATTGAAGCCTTCCAATATCATGGTGCAATTATTGGTACATTCTGTTCATTAGTCTGCTGTCTTGGTTAGTGGCAGAATTGTCATGGATGAGTTGGTAATGCCTAGATCAGAATGTTGTCTTCATTCTGAACTATTTTTGACTTTGCTCTTTGGAATCTACAAAATTATGATTAAATTAAACTGTTAGAGCTGTAGACCACTCATGGCTCCATTTCTTTAGCACAAGAGGCTGAACTGTACATTAGCCTCCTTTTCACTGAACTGTGTATTAATTGTAACTTCTGATTCGAACACCATTTTTATAAATAGTTTTTTTCCTTAGTGAAACCCCTTGTGTAATTTATTTTACTTTATTTTTTATTAAACACAAAGACATTGCAAAATAGAGAAAAAAAGAAAAGAAGAAAATAAAAAACCATACATCTTTTTTAAAAAACAAATATACAAACACACAAACAATACTACTATCAACCCTCATTCATTATGTACTTCCCTCCTATTACCTCCACCATCTTCCTAATGCTACCTACACCCTCCCATTCTTCCATCTTCCATACAATCTTACACACTCACTTCCTCCCTACCAGTTATATAAAGAATTGTTAGAAACTTGACTATTTATTTTCCTCTAAAAAATCTAACTCCATCTAACCACTGGTTCCAATTTCTTCATGACCTCCCCTAAAGGAGAAAAACAAGGATTTAGCATAAATTTAAGTTTGTCACTGCTAATTTATAATTTTGTGTAATTTATAAAGTTATGAGATGAAGAGGGAAAGGAACAACAAGAAACCATCTGGAATGAAAACACACACACAGAGATAAATATATATTAAATATTGGTAATGTATTTTATCTATATCCTAGGAAAAATATGGGTATGTTTTGACATTCCCCAAATACAAAATATAATTTAGTTTGTGACCTTTTCTTTCTTGATATATTTTAATAACATTTTTATCCTATAGTTTGTCACCAAGAAATATTTACTGAAACTTTTATCTGTAAACTGGGTGTAATATGCTCAAGATATTAGAGATTAACTACCCTTTTCTGAGGGAAACAAATGCATTTAACTGCCATGTTTATGAAGTGAATGTGACGGATGCAAAGACACCACAAGATACATTATGCATTAGCTACACTGTATACTAGAGGATTTTGTTTATTTTGGAACACGGTTCTGTTTCACCCTGGAAAATCCTTGATAGTCATTCAGGAGAAAAGTAGGAGTCTTCTGTCAGGAAAGATTCTTATTATACTAAATTGTTAAGTACTATCCTTACTCATGATGAGTGTAGGGTTGCCATATGACCAGGATAGCCGAATTCTACTTGGATTCTAAACGTTCTGCTTACCACTCACTTGGACCATTAGTTCTGCTTACCATTCATTTGGACCATTACAAGGAAAGAATAAATACATCTCTAGCTCTGCTGGACTGCAAAAATTGCAATCCCATTATTTTGCAAGAAAAAAACCTGCTGCTGCCCTTTAGTGTTTAGATAATGAGAGAAATATCACAGCATCACTGAGATGTAAATTGACCTTCTCCCAGTGGGTCAATTGTTGCAATTTAAGCCTAGTCTGTTTAAGCAAAGGTGAATTCTTGCAGAGGTACCAGAATACAGTATAAAGAAAATAGGAGAATCAGTACATGGAAAGGAATAAGTATTAATGGTACTATGGAATCCGTTGTATTTGCTGCAACAAGTACGACAATCTTTACTGGGTTTTCAGAAAAAAAAGTTCCATGTTACTTTCACCAGAGTTCTTTATATCTGAACTGAGTGTCTCAGATAGAAAAGAGGAAAGGAGGGTGAGAAGCTTGTTGGATTAAGGTAGATGCTTGCTGTGAAGCTGAGATTTCTAGTAATTTCAAATAATAAAATATGAAGTTCTTTCGGAAAGTGCTTAATTTCATGTTTCTTTATTTTGGATAAATATTTTGCTGAAGTCATTCGAAATCTTTATTCAGGCCTTTGATCTACCTTGTAAGGTAAATGGGTCTTAGAGCAAATTAAAAATCCACAAGAGATTTATACATGTATTAGGAGTCCAATCCAATACCCACTATACTGCAAACCATAGCATGAAAAAAAAATGAAACAGCAGTGGACTTGTTAGAGACATAGGGCATACTTATTTTGATGAGAGTGCACTGTTAATGGAGAAACACAGGTCTGCAACACTGGTGTGTGGCTTGCAGTCAGCCCTCCACATGCACGGATTCTTTATCCATGGATTCAAGTATCCACCGCTTGAAAATATTCCAAAAATATATACATTCCAAATAGAAAATCTTGATTTTGCCATTTTATAAAGGGACATCATTTTATTATGCCATTGGATTTAATGGGACTTGAGAATCCACAGATTTTGCTATCCAAGGGGGGTCCTGGGACCAAACCCCAGCAGATAACAAGGGCCTACTGTACTTTGAAATTTTGTATGTGTGTGCATGTGCATGTATTCTTACGAAAAGGAGGGCATTTTTTTTACTTTTACGAGGACACATTAACCTCTCAAAGAAAAGAACATATGGATTAGTCATGTAATTCTTCACTAATTTAATTTTGGAAACAAAAAGTAATTTTTAGCAAATTTCTTATGCTATGAGAAAGTCTTTGAAATATGTGTATGTTGAACAAATATATTGACAATTCAGGACCCACTTTGTCCAAAATTTGTGCATTTTTTGTGTACAAAATTGCATTTTTTTACAGAAAGTAATATTCTTACAAAGTTATATCTGCATAGACAATGCTGTACAGTAGTTGCAAACTTTTTCTATGTAAAATTCACAATTTATTTGAACACATAAAAGAATTCTGCTCAGGAAATGCATAAATACAATTTTCTGTAGGAACCCCCCCCACACACACACACACGAAAAAAACAACAACATGTGCTTTCTCAAGTAATTTGTAACCTCCAACACTCACAATTTGGCAGGGATAGTCCCAGTTAATTCTCTCTTGTCCCACCTTTTCAGTTGCTTTCAAAGCATTCCAGCTTCTCTCTCCCACTTTCCCCTTTTGTCTTCAGTTTACTTAAATCACTGCCAAGTGAATTCAAAGTGGAAAATTTGTTGTTGTGTGCCTTCAAGTCATTTATTACTTATGGAGACACTAAGGTGAACATATCATGGAGTTTTCTTGGCAAGATTTGTTCAGACAGGGTTTGCCTTTGCCTTCCTCTGAGGGTGAATGTGTACTTGTCTAAGGTCACCCTATGAATTCCCATGAGGAAGCAGGGATGCAAACCCTGGTTACCAGAACCATAGTCCAAAACTCAAACCTCTAATCCACACTGGCTCTTAAAGGTAATTTGCACTCAGTTCACTCTTTCCATCCCTAAGATAAAGAGCCAAAATAAATGTCCTTTGGGTGGGGGGGGGGGCGGAATTGAAGCTGCCCTATTCGAAGATGGATTGGGGCCACAGCAACCACATGCCACAGCCCCAATCCACCTTGCAGCTGGCCAAAAAAGGAATGCTAAAGAGCCACTACTTTTTGGGCAAGCAAAAAGGTGGCTTTTCCTGCCCCACCATGGCTCATGGGTGGCTGTAAGATGCTCCAGTGCCATATGCTACCAGAGTGCCCAGAAGCCGACTAGCATGACTTCCAGGCATTTTGGGAGCATGCAGCAACTGTATGCTGCACTCCCAATCTAGCTGGAAGCCAGCTTTTCATGCTAGTCTGTTCCCTCTCAAAGTGACAATCCAAAAATATTATTTGTGCAGGGGGATGTTCTTTGTGGGATGTAGAGTGGAGACATGCACTACGTCTCTGCTATACTTTGCCTTTCTTTTAAAAATCAGATCTTTTCAAAGCAATCAATCTGGGATTCTTGGGGCCAAAACAGACCGCCACAAAGAGATGGTTTGAAACTGTCTCTGTTTAAAACGCATTGGGATTGTGGTCCAAATCCACTCTGAACTTGGTCCAAATAGGAGTGGAAAACATCTGCTCCTGTTTGGGTTGGGAAAGAGCTGCCTTTGCCAGCTTCTGGGTGCAACAGCAGTGTGAAGTGTGTAAACACCATGCCGCCAGAGCATCTTGAAACCATGCGTGTCTGGGTGGGCAGCTGGCTTCTGGGCATCAGGGGAGTGTGTGGTGTCACCATGCGTGGAAGGTGGCTTTAATGGGCCGTCTTTTTCAGCCCTTAGTCAGAGCCTATTGTTCTCCAAATACATGGCTGGTCAAATGCAGTGTTTAGGTTCAAGCTAATCCCTATTTAAATTCAGAGGTTTTTTTAATTAAAAATCTAATGCTTAAGATGTTTAGCAGCTGATATACAATTATTAAGCAGTAATAACAGCTAATATGATAATTAGGTTCTAATTACTACTTCTCTTGGGGAAAAGTGTGAAAATCTGTTTTGGGGTAGAAAGCATGTATATGTCCCACATGTGATTCATTTGCTTCCACAGTCTCACATCTTCTCTGAAGCCTGAAAGTGTGATATTTTGCATTAAAGATGGTTTATTATTCAATTATTTAAGGCATTTGTGAACCAGTGTTCCTTTGAATAGCCTGCTGTTTCTCACCTGAGTACTTTAGAAGACACAAATATTGTTAAATGACAGGATAATTTCAAAGTAGAGTAAACAATAGGCTGTTAGTAATTTGGCTGGTGGAGTGAAAAAAATGGCAGTTGAGATAAGCCTCACAGCTTGAGAATTTATTTATTTATTTATTTAGAATAATAGAATCACAGAGTTGGAAGAGACCACAAGGGCCATCCAGTCTGACCACCTGCTATGCAGGAAATCACAATCAAAGTATCGCCGACAGATGGCCATCCAGCCTCTGTTTAAACACCTCCAAGAAAGGAGATTCCACTACACTCTAGCGGAGTGTGTTCCACTGTCGAACAGCCCTTACTGTCAGGAAGTTCCTCTTAATGTTGAGGTGGAATCTTTTTTCCTGCAATTTGTATCCATTGTTCCGCTTCCTAGTCTCTGGAGCAGCAGAAAACAAGCTTGCGCCCTCCTCAATATGACATCTCTTCAAATATTTAAACAGGGCTATCATGATATCTCTTAACCTTCTCTTCTCCAGGCTGAACATCCCGAGCTCCCTAAGTTGTTTCGCATAGGGCATGGTTTCCAAACCCTTAACCATTTTAGTTGCTGTCCTTTGGACACACTCCAGTTTCTCCACATCCTTTTTGAATTGTGGTGCCCAGAACTGGACACAATATTGTTACTCCGGCCCCCCTAAATCCACTAGCAAAAAAGTAATTTTACCAAGGTATGCTAAAGATAAATGTGAATTTTCAAGGTTATGCCTGTGATGGGTGAAATTTGTGGGTATGCATAACAACCTCATATGCCCAACCAGAATTTGAACCATTTGGTTAACATAGTTTTGACTTATCAATTATACTAGTCTTCAGACTTCTGATGTGCAGACATTCTATAGTCCACATTTGTTTTGAAGCCTAGTGACACTTCTTCTCCAGCCAACGGTTCAAGGCAGCTCACAACAAATATTCGAAAACTGACATGCAAAACTATTAGAAATGATTTATTCCAACGAGGCCATTTTAGTATAATGAAGTGCAACTGTGTGTATGATTTGTCAGTTTAGCCTTAATGCCAGTGGGATTGCATTATCTTCAGTGTAAGAATCTGATTTGATTGGTAGCTAATAACTTTCCAATGTGGTTTTTTACAAAATCAGTGAGATTATAGTATTAGGATATACTATCATTATGTTGGATAAGATTTTTTGTTGCTTTTGCACATTTGTGTTGGATCGTGAGGCTTAACTTTTCATCTGGTATTGTTATAGATATTCTACTGTATTTTTGCAAGCATGTATTCTGAATAAAACAAACAAACAGAAACAATTAGAGCATCCTTCTGCACACCAGGGATCCAAGAAATACTTTTATTAAGCCAAAGAATGATTGCTTATTAGATGTTATACTGTTTGGTTGTTCTTTTCATTTAGGAAGATAGATTGTTTTAATAAAAGAAAGATACCCAAGACTCGGCATTCTCCCTGTATAGTGTACCCTGGATAGATGAAACCAAGTAAATACTTTGACTTAGTAGGCACACTGTGTCTTATTTTTCTTCCTTGTTTAGAAACACTTTGGGAAAACATGCCTTTTGTTTCATTGTTAAAGAGTGCTTTCCAAGCATATGGGTAATTTTGTAATTGTTCATGTCCCAGCGTTGAAGCCAATTAAAATGCACAGATCTCAAGGAACACATACTGTCTGTCTAAAGAAGTAGCCCATTGGCTCTATAAATCAGCTTGTTTATTTCATCGTGGATGTCTCTATCTATTTGTCAATGAAATCCCATTTTGTCTGTTCTCATGCACAGTAACTATCCATAGACCCAGGTTAGGATCTTTTTTCTGTCACCTTTCAATTGGGGATATCAGGATTTGAATCTTAGATCTTCTACATGAATCTTCTATGTGCAAAAGCATGTGCTCTTTTATGAATCATAGAGTGTTAGCATCATAGAGTTGGAAGAGACCTCAAGGGTCATCAAGTCCTACCTCCTCCTATGTAGGAATACACAATGAAAGCACTAGTGACAGATGGCCCTCCATTAGTTTAAAAAAAAAAACTACAGGGAAAGAGACTCCACCACATAGCTTCCTAATGTTGAGGTGGAATATCTTTTCTGGTAGCTTGTATCCATTGCTCCGTGTCCTAGTCTCTGGAAAACAAGCAAAAAATTGTTCCATCCTCAATATGACATCCCTTCAAATGTTTAAACAGGGCTATCCTATCACCTCTTAAATTTCTCTTCTCCAGGCTAAATGTACCCAGCTTCCTAAGTCACTACTCACAGGGCATGGTTTTCAGACATTTCATCATTTTTGGTTACCCTCCTCTGGACATGCTACAATGTTTCCCATAAATGACAAGGATGTAAAGTCAGAATCAACAGTGCCTCCCATAAATGACAAGGATGTAAAGTCAGAAGTAAGATGGGAGCTGAATTTATTCTTATAGATGCTGTCTTGAATCCCATCTCAGGTAAAAGGTGAGATATAAATTCAATATGGAGCCAGTGTGGTGTAGTTATTGAGCATAGGAATATGATCATGGAGACAGGGGTTTAAATCCCTGCTCAGCCATGAAAACTCACTAGGTCACTAGGTCACCTTGGGCAAGTAACATTCTCTCAGCCATCAGAAAATACTGTGATAGGTTTTCCTTAAGGTCACCATAAGTCATAAATGTCCTGAAGGCAACTACATAACAGATATATAAATTAAATAACTAAATAATTAAATATTTAAGAAATAAACATTATCCCAGTCCCTAGAAATTCAATAACTATTTTTTAAAAACTATAAAAAGGTCACCCTTAAATCAGAACTTAAATTATTGAGCTTATACATTAGGAACACTTATCTGGAAGTAAGTTCTATTAATAGCAAAATAATTGTGCAGAGGACAATGATGTAGTTCTGGTGATCCTTCAAACGTGAATAAGACATGGGATTGTTTACTCCCTCTCTGAACTGACAGAAATACCTTCTTTTCTTCCCAAAGACCCTTCCCTGGTTAACTGTTAACACTGAGATGGTTGTAGTTGCTATGTGCCTTCAAAGCCACTCTGATTTACAGTGACCCTATCTGAGGGGTTTCTTCGTATGTTTTACTTTTGCTTTCCTCTGAGGCTAAGAAAGTGTGACTTGCCCAAGGTCACTGAAGAGGTTTCCATGGCTGAGCTAGGATTAAAATCCTAGGGGCTTTCTAGATTGGCAAAAAGAAGTGTGTTCATGGCTGCATGAAACTCTAGCCTTTAGATGAGCAAAAGGGAAAGTGTGCCGTGAAAATGCTTTTTTTTTTTTTTTTTTTTTTTGCATTTTAGTGGAGAAGAAGTGCCTTTAAAAAGGTGCTGGTTTTCCCAGCTTCTTTTTTAAAAACTGTGGAACAGCGCAGCTCCATCTAAAGGCTGTGGTGCAGCTGCTAAGCATTAAGGAAAAGGCAACTTCATGTCACACTTTCCTGCCAATCTAGAAAGCCCCCTAGTCTCCCAGAGTCCTGACCCAGTGCTCAAACCACTGTACCATGCTGGTTCTCGGTTTACATTTGGATTTCAGGGAGTTAATGTACATTTATTTCATAAAAGTTATATAATTTGCATAAATAAATACATTCATATACATATTTCTGCATGTGTTTACTGTGGGATTTTTTCTTCATATTAATGCGTGTATATTGCACAAAGTACAAATTTTCTCCCCACCAATGGCACTGCCTGGGATAATGGAGCATGTCAAAGAAATTTGAAAGAAAATTGGTCTGTGCTTCATCTATACAATCAAAGGCAAAGCCTTTGATTGTATAGATCATGAAAAACTATGGATCGTGCTTAAAGAAATGGGTGTGCCAAAACATTGGATTTGTAGTCATTATTGTTGTCCTGTACCCAGGACAAGAAGTTACTGTTAGGACAGAAAATGGAGAAATGGAATAGTTTCTAGTTGACAAGGGGTTCAGGCAAGGCTGCATTTTATCACCTTATCGGTTTAACTTACACAATGAGCATATCCTACAAAAAGCAGGATTTGATTTGGAGTAACGAAGCATGAAAATTGGAGGAAGGAACATCAACAATTTAAGGTATGCAGATGACACTCCTCTACTAGCGGAAAGCAGCAGACTTTGAACAATTATTAAAGAAGTTCAAGGAAGAAAGTGTGGTTTACAACCGAACATTATGAAAACAAAAATAATGACTACAAATAATTTACTTAACTTTAAAGTTAACTTTAAAATAAATAATGAAGGCATTGAATCATGAAAGATTTTCCATACCTTGACTCAGTCATTAATCAGAATGGAGACTGCAGTCAAAAAACATGAAGATGCCTAGGACTTTGAATGTCAGTTTTGAAGGAACCAGACAAGATCCTGAAGTGTCAAGATATATCACTGAATACCAAAGTTAGGATGTATATGCTATTGTATTTCCATTTTCTGTGTATGGTTGTGAAAACCCATAAGAAATCTGGTAGGAAGAAAATAAACTGATTTGAGCTGTGGTTCTGAAGAAGAATTCTGAGGAGACTGTGAATTGTGAAAAAGACAAATAATTGGGTCCAAGACCAAATCAAGCCTGAACTTTCCCTAGAAGCCAAGATGAGTAAACTAAGAGTGTTGTACTATGGCAATATCATAAGAAGACATTACTCCCTAGAAAAGACAATAATTCTTAGTAACATAGAAGGCAGTAGGAAAAGAACAAAACTGTATGCCAGATCGATAGACCCAAAGAAGCCACAGCCCTGAGTCTGCAAGACCTCAGCAGGGCTGTTGAAGATGGGTGACTGGGAGCTCTCTCATCCATGGGACTGCCATAGGTCAAAGGTGACATGACAGCAGTTAACAAGTTTTTTACCCCCAAAATGTTTCTGTAAATGAAAACAAGATGCGTCAGCCCCCCTCCACCCTAAGAAGTCCTGAAGAATGTCGTGGCTAGTCTCCTTTTCCTTGTTGTGATGTCTTGAGTGTCAAGTTTTTAACTGAAATGCAAATTTTAATCAGTTTTTTTTCACATCCTTGAGGAACTGACCAAACATTGGAAAAGGAAAGAAGAGGTAATTAATTTTGGAATGTACATGGACTCGATTGCACAAATCCATATTTCTCATCTATTTCTTGGCCCTGGTTACACTAATCAGAATTTCTTCTTAACTATGGCTTTGATATAATATATTTCCTTATTTACTTTGTATAGCTCACAGGAAAACATCACAAAAATTAACCATTTATCAAAAGGAGAAGGGAGATTGTGAAGAGGAGCCCTGGTGGCGCAGTGGTTAAATGCCTGTACTGCAGCCACTCACTCACTCAAAACCAGGTGGCAAGTTCAATACCAGCAAAAGGGCTCAAGCTCGACTCAGGCTTGCATCCTTCTGAGGTCACTAAAATGAGTACCCAGATTGTTGGGGGCAAGTAGCTTACAGTTGTAAACCGCTTAGACACTGCTGAGGTGTTATGACATGATATATAAATGAAACTGTTTGTTTTTGTTTGTTTGAAAAATTGTTTACAGCTACACATGGTTGATGCTGGATTTAACATAACCAGTATTAAAGTAGATAGAAAGAGAAAGGTTAACTAATATTTGTGTGAGCAGTAGCTTGGAAGAGTTAAATTCTGACATCCCATGCTGCTTCGAAAAAAAGTTAACCACACTTTCCCATTTCAGATGTAACAGGAAACTGTGGTTTTAGCAAACCATGATAGACCCACCAGAGCTATAATGTAAGTAGAAGACAAGCAGGGCATTCTGTGCTTGATAAACCAGTTAAACTGAGATTGTTAGATCTGAATTGGCTCAGTGTATAACTCGGGGGGGCGGGGTAGTTATTATTAGAAAGGGAACTGAAAATAAAAATGTCAGTAGTGTGGTGCCTTTGTATTATTATCTTTATCATCAATGTTATTTCTAGCCTGGAAATACTGCTTACAGTTAAGATCAGCTTAAATGATAGAGGGTACTAGTATACCCTCTCTAAAGGAATTGCTGAAGAGTTTGGCGATTTCTAGGTGAAATACAACACGACTGGAGCAGCCAGATTAGAATATGCAAAAAACTGGAGAAACACAACTGTACCAGAAATACATGATTGGTTAGTTAAATAATTAGAATTAGCCAATGCAGATAAATTAACCTGTTTGATTAAGGAAAATAATTTGAAAAGCTTTGTCCAAAGTTGGGATCAAATTATAAAACATATAAATGAAAAATGGGGATTGAGGGTATAATGAAAAAGATAGAGTTATTAAATATGTATAAATGAAAGCTTCTTGGATTCTCAGGTGGAATGAGATGGACTGGACTACTTGTTTAAGAAGTTTGAGAAGTAGCTTAAGGACAAAATCATGAACTTGGATATTGGAAGATGGAGCTAAGAGAAATACTAGAGGAGGGGGACAAGAATCTGAAAAATTGGAATGTATATATTGGGATTGATTGTATGTAAAATAAAAAAATTAAAATCAAGGAGAGGCAAGCTAGAAGTTTCTAAAAATAAGGTATGAAATAAATATGAGATAAATTTCTCTTCCACACAATTCTTGATTTCAGTGAAATTCACTGGCATTAGTTTAAGAGCAAGACAAAAGGGAGTGGTGCTTTGTATAATTCATACTTAATTTATGGAATTCACTGTCATAAGCAAGTTTAGATGGTATTGCAAGTGGTAATACAAATTCACAAATGGTTAGCTAAATTGAAACATGATCTTTAAAGCAGTGTGTCACCTGTTCAATGTGAAGGGCAGGTTTTTGTTTTTTTTAATGTTTGGATTTTTCTATATACATCCAACTGGAATACCTGTTCCATTGGTCTGCTTAAAAATGGATACAATAAATATTTTTATGTTCCCTTTTAAGGGCCCTTTCACACATTAACTTAAATTCCATTGTTTCTGCCTAGAGTAGACCTACTAAATCAATGGGATTTACCTATGTATTGACTCACTGTTCAGCAATTGATTCAATGGGTCTGTCCTAGTTAGGACTAACCAACAGGATTCTAGCCATCATGTATTTAGTAGATACATATTGCAAATCTAAAACATGTGTCCTCTGAACTTCATTGTGTGCACCTGATCCATGATTGATCATGACTTGCTATGGTTTTTACCCATAGTGTATTATTTATTTATTTATTTATTTTCAATAGACAGCAACTTCAAGCATTATTATTTTAATAAGCATGAACTATGGATCTATAAAGCGTGCTCATTCAAACAGCAATATCAGAGGTTACCCTAACTGTATCAGGTGAAAGCCATTAGTCTGCCATGCCTTGAAATGTCCACTGTCAAGCACCCATTAGTAGGTACTGTTGTATTGAGATAGCTGCTTTGAGTGATTGTCCTGTTTGTCTTTTAAGCGTGGGATATTACCCCTATTTGCATGAATGTAAATACCACTCTGTGGCTGCATAACAAAAAGCCTCATTAGCATTAAAGAATTCTCTGTGGGCTGGGAAATGGATACTTAGAGAAATGGTCTATCAACAAAAATATAACCAGCTGCCCCCTTTGCAAGCATATCAAAAACCATTATGGCCTGAAAAGAAAAGATTGCCAAGTTAAGTGGTTCAGCAGAGTCTGCTTTGAAATTCAGTCTTTCCCACTGATGGGGGAAAATGCTGTGCTGACAGAGAAGTCTGATGCTTAAGGGCTCCCCAACGGATCATAATGGACTGGTAATCAAAATCCTGTTTTCTGTGTGAGCATTAATGGCTCTGGCTAGC
Source organism: Urosaurus nigricauda (assembly GCA_034509955.1). Classification (NCBI taxonomy): domain Eukaryota; kingdom Metazoa; phylum Chordata; class Lepidosauria; order Squamata; family Phrynosomatidae; genus Urosaurus; species Urosaurus nigricauda. The sequence continues at coordinate 271,214,662 of JAOEGL010000001.1, forward strand.
CAACATCTGCAGCAAGTGCTTAGAAGTACCATAGACAGGTAGTAGTAATGTCTTGTTTATTTTTATGTGGCATCTCATCTATAAATTGTCCCAGATATTTTGCTCTTTTAAAGGTCTGTGTGGTTGAGAGGGGGGGGGGGGCAGAAAGCACTGTTCCTCAAAGTGGACGTCTTCTCTCCTGATTTCATGCAAAAACTGACATGCAAAACTAAAGATCTGGCAGTGGATCAACCATTATCTGAGCCACAGAAATACCAACCAAACTAAAACTCCCCTGGTGGGACCCTTGCTTTCCCAAAGTAAACTGCTTAGCATTACTCATGGTATTCTTATTATACAGGGAGTCTTATTATATGGGTATGATGGCCTCCAGTAGAAATTTTGAAATGTTGTCCTTAGTTATAGTCAAAGGCATTGGCCAATTTATTTACTCTCGTAAACAATTCTGGGGAGATTTCATCTGACTGGAAGGATTCCATCATAATTCCAATCTTTAAAAAAGGAGACAGACAGGATCCTAGTAACTACCATCCAATAAGTCTTCTTTCGGTAGTCAGCAAATTATATGCCAGCTATTTGGCTTTGAAATTACAGAGTTGGATGAATGCACAAGCCTTGATAGACCCGGAACAAGTGGGTTTTAGAAGTCAAATGTCTACTTTAGATCACATAACAGTGCTTTCATTTCTCATAAACAAATACTTGTCACATCCTAAAGGTAAATTATATGGAGCTTTTATTGACCTGAAGGTGGCTTTTGATTCAATTCATTGCCCTTCACTCTGGGACAAGTTGAGTAGGCTTAATATAGATCCTCAATTGTTGTTTTTATTAAGTCAACTGCATACAAATAATCATTGTAGAGTGAAATTTTCCAAATTGGGCCAATTAACAGACTCTATTTACTCAGATATAGGAGTCAGACAGGGTTGTGTGCTGGCTCCACACTTATTTAATCTATTTGTGGCAGATTTACCAGCCTTTATGGCCTCAGTAGATTCCCATCCACCTTCATTGGGAGATCGTCTACTATTTGTACTCCAATATGCTGATGATGCTGTATTGGTCTCCCTAACTCAAGTGGGTATGTCAAGAGCCCTGAATAGATTCTCTGAATACTGTAATAAATTTCACCTACTGATAAATTTTGAGAAATCCAAAATATTGGTATTTTCTAAAAGATTTGTTCCAAGAATGTGGAAGGTTGGTAATCAAACAATCGAGCAGGTCAAAAAGTATGTCTATCTTGGTGTTCTTTTTCATTTTAATGGGCAGTGGACTAAACAGAGAGATAAAGTAATACAAACAGGGAAAAGATCATTGGTGGCCATGCAATCGTTTTACTATAAAAGGGGAAACCAGTATATTCTTGTGGCTTTAAAAATCTATAAAGCTAAATTAAGACCACAGTTACTATATTGTATATCTACCTGGATTCCAGCCTTCAATAAGGAGATTGAAAGTCTACAGACACACTTCTACAGGAGATTATTATCTGTACCCCTGTGTGTACACCATCTGACTCTGTATGCAGAATTAGGATTAAATATCCTTGAAACTGTAGCCTGGTTGATGGTCTATAGATATTGGTTTAAAATTCATTTTAGGCCTAACAGATCTAGCCTTTTATGGTTTTTATTATCTGACAACTATTATACCACTTGGGCCAAATTCTATGTAAAAAAAGTAGATTCTATGGGTTTAAATTTTGATTCTCTCCTTTTACTAACTGAAAAGGAGTGTTTAGAGTCTATTAAGATCTGTCTTGTAGGAAGAGAACATCAGTTGACATGCCCAACTCCTCCCAGAGTGTGTTCTCCAGTGATGCTTGTATGGTAGGATTCCAGATTATTTTCTCTCTCATTGCAGGCGACAAGGAAGGTCTTTCTATTTGCAAGACTGAATATACACCCTTCAAATGTTACTAGGGGCTGATATTCAAAGACTTCTTTTGTGAGTCGTATGTGGGCAAGCTCCTGACGTTCTTCACCATATTATATTACTTTATCCGCTGTATAAAAATCCGAGGGAAAAATTGTTAAGAAGGTTATTCGAAATGAACTTTTGTTTGGTTGGATTATCAGTGGAATACTTATTGGAAGATCGGAATCTGCATGTTACTAGATTAATGGCCAATTTTCTGACAGAGGCAATGAAAATATGGTTTAAATTAAACTAAATTAATCGTTTAATATTTTAACAATGGTTTGCATGTTATTGTAATGTATGTTGTTGTATATTTGTTGCATGCCTAATAAAGGTTGGTACAAAGGTAAGGGAGTCCTTTTCTCATGCTGTTAGTTGCTGCTATGTTAGGGAAGTACTTAGACTAAGTATACCTAGACCAGGGATGAGGACATTTAGCCAATTGCTCCTTCAGATCTTTTTGGCTAAAAATCTAACAAAACATTGGCACTAGATGTACTGGCTGGGGCTTCCAAGTATATGTAAGACCAAAGTTTCTCCTCTACTTTCCTGCCACAGAGCTTGAAAAGTTACTTTTGAAAAGAATGGACATAATGTCATGCTGAAACCAGCCTGGCCAAACACTGTTCAGATGAATCTAGGTCCTAAAATATTTTCCTACTACTGCTTCAGTTTCAAAGTTCTGTCAAAACATTGGAGATTATTGCAACCAGAAATCCCACCAGGATAGATGTGGGATTGAAAAGTCAAACATGGGTGTTATCACACATAGCTGCGGCTGGGTGAGTACAACTCATATGAAGCCCTGTCCCCTGCTGTGGCTTTTTAAAAAAACAACAGCTTGCAGTTTTTGAAAAGCCACAGGATAAACACAGCTGGGGGCTAGGCTGTATACAGGTTGCACTCACCCAACCATGGCTGCATATGATAACACCTGTGTTTAATTTTTCAATCTCACATTTATCCTTCCTGGCAGATATTTCTGGGTGTGATAATCTTCAATGCTGGAAGGTGGTGGGAGACTTGCCATTGGACACTGTTTTTGTTAGAAATAGTAGCAAAGTTCTTCAAGCTCCTCTGGTATTAAAAAAAATCCTCTTCAGAACAGTTTGGTCTAAGTTAATGTATAATGTCCCCCAAACTCTTGCCATTTCCCTTTCAATGCAACTGTGCCAATATCTTTATGTCCATATAGAACAGCCAGCTGATTGTGCCTGGTTTGCTCCATACTTTTCCATAGAAAGGTCTTTATTCTGTGAAGGCATGAGAATGACCTTTCTGATGAACATGATGAAACTCATATTGTAACCAGTTTTGATCAGCTTTGTCAATTCTTGTAGTATGTGCTGCAGATATTTGCCTAATGTCCAAAACAGATCAACCACATCTAGTTGAAACTTGAATTTATATATGTTTCAAATTTTGTAAGGCTGCCCAGTATTGGGCAAAAGGCAGGATACAAATAAATAAAATAATAACAATAACAATAATTCATTCATTCAGAATGAACTAATATCTAAATATTCTTTTTGTGTATGAAAACCTACTTCTCTTTCCCCCTCAAACACACACACCTCTCCCACATGACAAAATATAGAATGGAAATGGAGTGGAAATGTTTATTTCCTTAAAATAGGGCTCAGTGGGGACAGATTTCTCCCTTCTTTTTTGCAAGAATATTCAATTACAACCACCTGAGATGCCCAGCTAACCCATGATTCACTTCTTTACTTAGCTAGAGCAATAGCTACCAGGGGAAAAAAATACTTCTTTTCAATTTTATTGCTTGCATGAGCAAGAAAGAACAGCTGCTTCTGCCACAGGGAAGATCTTGTGGAGCCTAGGCCTCAGTGCTGGGTGGTGTTCAATAACAGCTCGGTTGGTCCCACAGTCCACACAATTCTCTTCTATGGTTTTTTCATAAACATTTTCCCAAGAAATCTTTGGCTCCTCCCATTCTTATCTATGCATAAACAAGAAAGTAAATCCTTCCTCTTCATCTGCCCAGCAGATCTCTTTTTTGCAAGACAAAAGCCATTCTTGTTTTGTGTCAGGTCCAGCCTTCCCTAGAATTATTCCCTTCTATCCCCTCAAGTCTTGTATGATAAAAGGTTGGCCATTTAGGAATTGCAGTGGTGGAGAGGTATCCTTAATCTTTTTTACTCAGAGACACTGAGTTATAAGAGATCCTGGTTGCCTGGAGGGGACTTTTCCAAGTCAGGGAAATCCCCAGAGGTGGCTTGAACCTTGATGCCTTCCTATAGTTTATGCTCCTGATTTGGATGACAGTAATAAGTTCAGCTTCTCTATTTTTTTTAAAAATAAATACTATTGAGCAACTGTGGTTGCTTCAAGAAGTCTGTTTGTTTCACTACCATGCAAAATGGCTGTGTGTGTGTCTGTCTGGGTGTGGAAAGAAATAAGATGGAAGAAGGTGTGGGAAAACACTAGGAATTTACTGGTTGAAGAAAGCATCTATGGAAGTTAGCATGTCTTTCTGTCAATGGGAATGGTCAATTACCCTGTAAAATATTTTCTGGAAGGACCAGGTTTCCACAAAAAAGAAAATGAAATGGCTGAGATTCTTTTCTTGTGTAGCATGAGCATTTCTCTATCAGGTGCTCACCACAGATTTTAGTACTTACTTATCTGGGCAACATAAAGTTGCCCCACTCTTACATCTGCAAGTCATGGGCAGGTCTTTGGGCCTTGATTCTCAACAACACATTTGACTTGATGAATGTTCTGATTACATCATTATATGTATATATTATTTATGGTCTACTGTTGGACACAGTCTAATTGGAGATGAATTCATTGACACGGTGGCTTTTGTCTCCTGTAAGCATTTTGGTCAGCTTTGTTGTGAACTACAATATTATTTTACTTTATATTCATTATAGAAATATTTATAACCCCCTCATATTAGCAGTTACAAGTTGGCTAAAAAATCACATCACAAACCAAACTTTTAAAAGACCAACAGCTGAAATAATTAGAAATGACAATCTAAATATGTTATAGTAGCATCAAATCATATTAAAATTCAGAGTGATCCACTGTATTGTTAGGAGTAGATGCCATGAATGCTGCTTTGGTAAACTAACATTATTAGAGCTGTGTGGAAAAAAATTGTGCCACTGAATACATGTTGTAAAGGAACAAAGAAAGAAATGGAATATAGGAGTTTAAATGGTGTTTTTAATAGTAGCAAAACAATGTAGTTTCTGGGTGCATGTTCAGCAGACAATGGTTGCCATTCAGGAAAGTAGGCAATTTAATGGCTAGCTGTAAACATGCCATGCACAAATTGTTATATGTGAAATGAAGCACTAGAACAGAGATACATGAGGTAACCTATTTTGCATAATGTAAATAAGTATATGGACAGTTCCTATTTTGTCTTGTCTCTGTGGTCATGGACCATTAAAATTTTGGTTGAAGGAAGGGTTGAATTATAAAAGTTAGCAGCACTGAAAATTTGCAGTGATATTTTGTATGCTTTCTGCAGTACTGTATCAGAGTGTTGAGTTCTTCTGCCCTGTTTTTCTCCATTCTTCAGCTCATAGATATTAGTCTTGTTTAGATTATGAGTAATGCTCAGAAATGTTTATTGCCTAATTCCAGTTTGCCCCAAAGCCCTTTTATATTGCTCAGAGCACGGACAGGGACTGTAAATGTGGTGAAAAGCTATATTTCTTTGAAAATTATAGTTGCAATATATTTACACTCGCTCGGTGGATAAGTATAGTTTTGGCTTCCGACACTGGACTTTAATGTAGCAGACAAAATTATTGAAAAGCAAAATAGTCTTTGTTTTTTTCCCACCTTTAAAAAAATAGTATGCAAAGATTCTTGTAGCACCTTTGAAACTAACTCAGGAAAAGAAATTGTAGCATAAGCTTTCATAGACTTGGTCTACTTCCTCAGTTCACTCCATGCATCTGAGGAAGCAGACTAAGTCTGCAAAAGCCTATGATACAGCTTATTTCACTTATTTTTGAAGGAGCTACAAGAACCCGTTGTATACTGATATTCCAATCTGAATATAAAAAGTGTCACTTTGTAGCCCTAGAATCAGATCCAGGACAGAAGAGCAGGAGGAGTGATAGGAGGCCAAGGGTTGGAACTGTACAGCCAGCTTTGACAGGGATCAGTCACAACTTAGTTATATCAGTACTAGTGTAACTGTATACAGATACATTTCTGAGTGAAAACAGAGTGGCATAGATGACGGGGAGAAGATAAGATTATTTTTTTAAAGAGAAATATGGAGCTTTCATTGTCTTTTAGCAGAAGACTAAGCCTTGCATTGCTAAATGTATGCAGTGTGTGTATTTCACATTCTTTTTGCATTTTGAACATGTATAGATAAATGATTTGCAGACATTATGACTGAATGGATATTCCTTTCCTAACAATGTAGTACAATGTATTTATTTAGCGTAATTTATTAAATTCTAACCCTGCTGATTAATCATTATGGTGGAACATGACTGATATGGCCTTCTGTTCCACATCAGCCTTAAGCTATTTTTTTTAATTTATTTAAAGAAAAAAGCATAAACAAATTTACACAGAATAACACCAAATAACATATATCTTTGTTCGGTTTCCAGAAAAGACTTGCAGTATCTTATAGATTTAAAGAATACATGTCGAGTCGTAAAATAAAATAACTGTTGGGTTTGAACAGTAAAAATTTTAGTTGTGCCCAAATCTCCTTCCTCTAGGAACATTCACTGATTGGAGAAAATAAAATCGAAAGGCTATATATTTAACAGAACCTAGTCAACATTATGTGATTTCTTATAACTGTGGTCATAATTCGGTTTTTGTGAAGTTATCTAACAGCTAGTGGAAAAGATTGTATGTGATACAGAATAGCTGCTACTAAGATTGAGACCATCTGTTATAACAGAAGGTTTTGACTGCTTCCCAATCCAAATTGGTACTGTCGGGTGTTTTCCCTTGTAAACGTACAGAAAGATAGTCCATTTCCATATTATCCATAACTTTTAAGAGCCATTCGTCTGTGGAGGGCAGATCGTTCGATTTCCATTTTTTTGCTACAAGAATTCTAGCTGATGAGATCATGTATAGAATGGCCTTGAGGTGTTTTTTTGCCTCTTTGTCGAGTGTTGTGTATGTAATGTTTAATAGATAGAGTTCAGGCCACATTTTAAAGTTTAAACCCAAGATCTGATTGATTTTTTTATGTATTTCTACTGAAAAATTTTGTAACTTCGAACAGGACCAACACATGTGGTACCAAGTACCTATAGATCTTTTACACTTCCAACATCTGTTCTCTGAGTTTTTATTGATTTTTGCAAGTTTAGATGGGGTGAGGTGCCACCTGTATGCCATTTTTAGATAGTTCTCTCTAATGTCTTGACATTTGGTAAATCTAAAAGTCTTACCCCTTGCAATTTCCCAACTGTCCAAATCTATCGGTCTCCCCAGGTCTTTAGCCCACTGTATCATCGTATTTTTAATTATATCCTGTTCATGCTTTCTTAAGTGGAGAAGTTTTGTATAGTTTAGATACAGCTCTTGCTTCTTTCCCTTCCAGAATCTTGTCTAGTTCGGATTTCTCTAAGTTAAAGGAGTAGTTTTTATAGTCCTTCTTGAATCTGTCTGTAAGTTGCATATATAAAAACAAATGTTGTTCTATTTTGAGATTTTTTAGGTCTTTAATTGGCTTTATTGAATATTGGTTTTGAGCCTGTTTGATCAGTAAATCTCTGTACCTTATCCAATCTCCCTGTAGTTTAGATCTTCCAAACAGTGCTTCTTGAGGTGATACCCATCCTGGTAATTTAAAATAAAATGTTGCTTTAACCTTTTCCCAAATGTACAAGATAGCTCTGCGCACAAAATGATGGTTGAACTCCTTATGTATTTTTGCCTTGTTATACCAGAGATAGGCATGCCAGCCATAACGGAGATTGAATCCTTCCAGGTTGAGCAGTTTTGTATTTATTAAATTGACCCAGTCCATCATCCAGTTAACTGCGTTGGCTTGATAATAAAGCCAGAGATCAGGTAGGTTGCACCCACCATTTGTTATTGAGTCCGTTAAAGTTTTCCACCACAATGAACTTCCCAAATGAACTTCTGTATTTCTTTATCCCATTTTTTGAAGGGTTTATCATTAGTTATGATTGGGAGGTTAGAAAAGAGAAAGTTTAACCTGGGCAAAATGGACATTTTTAATGTAGCTATCCTCCCTAGAAAGGATAGCTTGAGATTTGCCCATTTTTGAAGGTCTTGTGTTATTTTGTTCCAAATTGGTTTGTAGTTGTTATCAAATAGGTCTGTGTTCCTATTCGAGATCCATATTCCCAGGTATTTTGCTTTTTTGACAATTTTGCAATTAGCTGTGGCTTGAATATAGTTCTTATCTGCCTGTGAGAGGTTTTTAGTAATAAACACAGACTTGTCTTTGTTTAGCTTGAATCCTGCGATCGATTCAAAAGTAGTTAGTAGACTCATTAGTTTGTTAATATTATTTGTCGGGTCCTCTAAGAAGATTGCTAGGTCGTCTGCATACGCCTTTAAGTTATACAAATTGTTTTTAATCTTAGGTCCTTTGATCTCCTTCCTTATAAGGTTATTGAGGGGTTCTAGTGCCATGATGAATAAAAGTGGGGACAGCGGACAACCTTTCTGGTCCCTTTTTGGATTTTGAAGGGATGGGTCTTTTCTCCGTTAATTAATTAATTGTGTTTTGTATATACTATCTACCCAGCCTAAGAATTTGTCTCCAATTTCCATTGTTTTTAATACTTCACGTAAGTAATCCCATTTGACACTGCCGAAAGTCTTTTCCGCATCAGCTAATAGTAAAGCAAATTTTTTGTGATTGGCTTTTTCGTAATATTCAATTAGATCTAGGACCGTTCTTACGTTTGTTTTCGCGTATCTCTCAGGTAGGAACCCAGACTGATCCTCGTGGATTAGCTTCCCGAGTATGTTTTTTAATCTTGTTGAGAGAATCCCCACAAAAATTTTGTAATCCAGATTAAGGAGGGATATCGGTCGGTAGTTCTCCATTTTAATTCTGTCTTTCCCCCTCTTTATGAATTAAAGTGATGTTAGCGAGCTCCCATGATTTTGGAGTGCCATCTTCAAGCACAGAGTTTAATGTGTTTTTGAGGGGAGTTTTTAGAACCTCTTCCAGCTTTTTGTAGTAAGTGGCATTGAACCCGTCAGGGCCGGGTGACTTTCCTGGTTTTAGGTTGCGAATTGCAAGAGAGATCTCCTCTTCCGTAAAGTCGGCGTTTAGTTCAGCCTTAAGCTATTATAGTAGGTTGCCACCATGAGAAACATAACAGGCATACTTCTGGAAATGTATTTTAAAAAATCTGTATCAGACTGTTCTGGCCACCTCTATTATAGCTAGCATCATGGGGAATTCATTTGTGTAAACTCTTCAAGGAGAAGCTTTCAGGTTTCATGTTCCCTGTCAGTATCTTAAAAATAAAACATTTCCTGAAAACCTGTGCAACTCTCTCCTGCTTTTTTTTTTTGTTTGCATTACATGGATTGGTTTATTAAATCATTTGGGTTTTTTTAATTGAACTTACCTAACACTCCAAATCTGTTTTAAAACCACCAAGCCAACACCTTGTGTTTCCTTGGCTAAAGGAATGTTCATAATGCAAGAGACTGAGTTGTATGGCTTGTGATAATTTGTGGAATAAACTTTTTAAAATATACCCTAATAAGACTCTGTTTTAGTCCAGTCACTTCTACTTATTAAAAGGATATTTCACAATGTGAAGAGGGAAAGAGGGTTGTGGTCTATTTGCAAAACTAATTCCATTTTATGTTTAATTCATGTTTACTACTAGATTCCTATTGTACAGTGGGCAATTTTGTGCAGCACCGATTCATTTTAGAATAGTTTTTCAGGATTTCCTAGGTGAATATATCCAGCGAGTACCATATAGTTGATGGGGATGTTCTGTTATTTTGATGTAATTTATTTCCACAAACGAAAGCATAAAGCTTCCATTTTCTAAAAGCTTTTTTTCTAAAAGCTTGCTGCAGGGATAACTTGTTTATCATAAATATGGCATATGTCATGTTTCTCCTCTTTTGGAACGTGGTTATAGATTATGAGTGATTTTAACTGATGTTAAACAACCTAAGGTGAATGCAGTGACTATCTGAAAATGTGTGTGTGTGTGTGAATGTGCAATTAAATATTATATAAAGAATCATATAAATGTTAAGACACAAGTACATTCCATTAAGTATTTGGAGAGGTTTTGCTGAACAGCTTGTAACATGACAACAAACCTCAAAGCATATTCCACACACACCTGTTTCCTCCTCCCTGTTGTATGGTGTGGTGCTCACGATTACATGGAGACAATGTATAAGTAGCACATCTAATGGTCCTTGACTGATTTTAGTCCTTCATTGGTTTTGATTGCAAGCAGAACTGCATTAACATGATGTGTTACATTAAGCACACTGAATAGGGTGGAAGTGGAATCAAAGGGTGAACAAAGCAAATATTTTCAATACTTTGAGCTGTGCCAGTTTTGGATAAAGAACTCACTTCCATGAACTGTTGCCAGTCAGTTTGGTAGGTTTGAACTTCAAGCCCAAACACTGGAAATCAGTCAATTCCCACATCTGCCTCCCTCAAGCTGTTAGACAGAGATAGACCAAGGTTTGGTAGCTTGTCTATTTTTGAATGACAAGATTTATTACTCCGCTCCCTGCTTATCAGACAGCATGTGTTGCATGCCTTACTTGGATTATTAATAAAGCTGAATAGGTACAACAACATTTAGGAGAGCAACTGTCAAGTTTTGATGAACCAGTGTGACTCATGACAGCCCACTGGAAGACAGTATCTGGCTGCATAGGCTATTATGGGGGTATTATGGCTCTATTTACCTATTTTTTACAATATATGAGCAGCTAAATTTGATTAGTTGATTGGGTGCTGGTAAATCTAGTGTCAGCTCTGTTAATGCTTGTGGCTTACTATTTTATCAATTAAGGGATTGAATCAGATATTAATGCTTTTCCTGGCCTATACAAAAAAACAAACGAACAGCTTCATTTATATACTGCTACATACCCTTAAGGAGTGTCTAAGCGGTTTACAACTGTAAGCTACTTGTAAACCAGTTCTCTTCATAGGTAAAATACCACTTCTCTTCATAGGTAAAGGATTTCAGGTGGAATTCCTCTACTGCAGTACCTGTTCCTTGCATGTAGAAAATGAATGCATTAGGGGAAAAGAGCCTTCGGTTGCTTTCCGATTTCTCTCCTCACATGCAGGGAAGCTTCTTGTTGAAGGTATTCAGGCACACAATCACAGCCTAAAATACTATAGTTCATAAAACCTTTCACTATTTGATTCCTAGGTGATTGTGACAAGTGGTCCTAAAGTGATGTAGAGTTGTACAGTATTTGACTGACCCAACTACCATTGACATATGTTATGCACTGTTGTATACCATTCTCTATGGGACCTAGTTTGCTGCTGTGAATATAAACAAGTGCTGGCTGTACACAGCACAGAGTGGCTTGTATTAGCTGCATCATGTTTCCACTCCTCTTTATCATCACAATTGTTTTGCAGGAGCTTTAACCCTTTTTTTAAAGATAACAAAAAAGCATTTAAATTTAATTCTATGCTTTCAAAAATAAGATGGGATACATGTTTAAAAACCGGGGAAGGACAGGAAAGTAGTGTTAGAATTGCTGATAGGTTTCTGTGTTGATCTGTTGAGAAAACAGAAGGAAGTTGCATTTACTCTTCAGAGGAACAACCCCTTTTAAAAGTAGGGGTGGGATAGAGTTTTGCACATGAATCAGAACAGAATTGGGCTTTACAATTTGTGCTTTTACAAACACTGCCATTATCTCCTGCATTGGAAAAAAAAGTGTGTAAACAAACTGCATATGTTAGGGAAAAGTGTACATGCAATGCACATATTAGGGACAATTAAAAAAAAAACCCACTGTATAACATGGGGGGGGGGCTGCATTTAAAAATGCATACAGAGTTTGCACAGAATAAGTCCTCAGTTGCAAAGATCTCCCTTATTTCCAGGTTTCCTATAGTCAAGAAACAAGTTTTTGACCATTTTGAAAAATATTTTCCAATATTTTTCCTCCCCTAAGAATGATTTTAATTATAGAAATTTGATAGAATGAATTCACCTATAGAGTGCATTCACCAGCTCCCTGGCAGCAGACCCACCAGATTTCCCTGGTTATTGTGTGTATCCTCACTAAACTAACTTTTAGCTTTGCAAGGAATCCTTTATGACAAAATATGTTAGTTTCTTCTTGGGAGGCTACCTAGTCTATTTGTTGTTATTATGTGCCTTCAATTCAGCTCCCAACTCATGGTGACCCTATGGTATGCTTGTCTTGGCAATATTTATTCAAAGGAATTTGCCATTACTTTCCTCTGCACACAGTCTACAGCTCCCAATGTTACCTAGTGGTCTCTCTTACAATTACTAACCAGACCTGACCCTGTTTAGCTTCTGGGGGGCAAAGCAGACAGGTGGCAAGGAGTGCTCCAGCTGTGATTGTGCCAAGACTGCGGTAACTGCATGGCCTTCTTCCAAAGTGGGATGAAACCATGGTCCCAAACCAGCTGCTGTCAGGAGTTGGTTTATTTCTGCTCCTTTTTGATCTGGTCCAAAGGACTGGATCCTGCATTGGAGTAGCTTTTGGCTGCTTTAGGGGCATATGTCATTTGAATGCCATGCTGCCACAGTGGCCAGAAGTCACTTTATTTGTCCCATGTGTTTTGGGCCTGAGATAGACAGGATCTGGTGCTTTCAGTGTACTTAGGCATCTAGTTCATTATAGGACTTGAACACCAAACCCTTATATCAGAGCCAGTCCCATTTCCAATTGTAAGGGATCTTCAAGTTCTTGAACTTGAGCTTTAGTACACAAGGACGATTTTTATTTTTTTTTAATGATTGCAACAAACAATGGTCTGGCTTTTTGCTACTCATCTGTACCTTCTAACACAGCAGAGGAATATGCCTAGTCATTCTCTTACTACCCATCTTGTTGCTTCCTGCACATTGAGTAGAAAGAAGAGGCAGTTGCACATCAAAACGCAGAAAGAACATTATGTGTGTACGTGGGCAGACAGGAACATTGCACAGGACATTGAAAAGTGCAAAGCTGTTTACAAGGTATACATTTCATATAGGAAAAGTCTATTAAATTGTCAATTTTGTTGATATAAGTCTGCTGTCTCTTAGGAGGTAATAGATTATTTTATAGCTTATCCAATTCCGTGAAGCCTATTTATTCAAATATATTTAAGTTACTTGGTTACAATTGACTCAACCCCCCCCCCCTCATAATCTTTTAAAAATATTGATTGGATAGAATACAACACTTTTTTAAAAACTTTCTTCGCCATTGGATATTTAGATTTAGCATGAACCTGTAATACAGTGGGGCCTCTTTATCTGCAGACTTACCATCCGTAAATTCCAGCATCTGTAGGATGGCAAGACCCCAGTTTGCAGCTATTGCAGATGCTGCCACCACCACCTTCCCTTCCCTCCTCCTCCTTGCAATTGTTGCCACCACCTGAAAAGAACAGCTTCTGCTGGATTGCGACAAATGCCCATGGGGCTATGAGGGGCTGCACTACCCTCAGCAGAAGCTGCTCTTCTTGGATGGCAGCAGCAATTGCAAGGAGGAACAGGAAGAGAATGAGGAAGAGGAAGGTGCTGTCAGTGGCAGCTGCAACTTGTGTAGAAACTTGAGCATCTGCACATTTTGCTATCTGCAGGGGATATCCGGAACAGATTCCCTGTGGATACCGAGGTCCCACTGTAATCTCCAGTGTTCTGCAGCATTTTTTTTTTAAAAAAGCACACTGAACTCAAATTGGAATCCATCTTCAACTCCCAATTTTGAAAAGCTCCTGCTCTTGAAAAGCTGCATGATAAGCATCGCTGGGATCCAAACTGCATATGGGTTGCACTTTCCTGGCTGCGTCTCCATGTGGTAACACCCATTTATAAAATTAAATGCAATTTTATGCCATCAGGGATAAGTCATTTTAAATACAATGCTATAATTTTCTAAGTCTTTGGAGCAGCAGAAAACAAGCTTTCTCCTTCTTCTATATGACATCCATTCAAATATTGAAACATGGCAATCATGTCATCTCTTAACCTTCTCTTTTCCAAGGCTAAACAGACCCAGCTCCCTACGTCACTCCTCCTATTGCATAGATTCCAGACCTTTCACCAGTTTAGTTGCCTTCCTTCTTTAAGACATAATGCTAAAACATTTCTATTTAGAACGTGTACCCAACAGCGGTATCAAATCTGCTTTTTCATTACATTCCCAGCAAGAAGAAAAAGAATAGGATAGTGTTTTTTTCCCCCCAACCTCCATGGGACACTGTGGTTTCGCTGCAATTGCTAGTTCCCTTAAGCAGATCCTTTGACTCAGTTGCTGACTAGCAAGTGAATCTTACTGATTCAATGGATTTACATTTGTTGGGAGCAGGAATCTGATTAAAGCCTGCATCATTATCATGAGATCATTTTCAACTACATTATTTGAAACACATTAACATTAGTTTCATATCAGCCTTCTTCAGATATTTCCAACTTGTTGATTTTTCTATTTAAATCCTGAGCCTCATTTTGAACAATAGTTATGCTTGCTGTGACACACAGTCAAAGATGATGGATGCATACTGTCCAACTGTTCCTATTTGGCAGGGACAGTCCTGATTAATTATCTGTTGTTCCACTTTTGCAGCTGCTTTTAAAATGTCACAATTAACTTCTCTTTTTCCCACTTTATCTTGCACTTACTTCAAAAGAAGTTCAAATTACAAAAGCAGTTACATTCAATTAATTCAATAGGGAGGGGGAGGAGAAGAGAGGACAGAATCTTGTCTTATCTGGTAGGTTCCAGAAAAAGCAAACTGTTGCAGCCTTTCCTAGCTTGTTCATTGTTCCTGTTTAATCACACTTGCTGTCTTTACCACTCTGTGATGTCACTTGGCAACAAATGTCCTGGTTTTAATCTGTGAATGTGGGAGGCTATGTGGATACAGCAATATTAAATATGAGGGTTCTGTTTCCAAATAACAAGTACCACAAGCAGTCAAACAACTGCACAGGGATAATGCAAACTAACTAAGGGGCTTTCTAGATTGGCAGGAAAGTGTGGCATGAAGTTGCCTTTTCCTTAATGCTTAGCAGCTGCACCGCAGCCTTTAGATGGAGCTGCACTGTTCCGCAGTTTTTAAAAAAGAAGCTGGGAAAACCAGCACCTTATTAAAGGCGCTTCTTCTCCCCTAAAATGCAAAAAAAGCGTTTTCATGGTACACTTTTTCTTTTTCTCATCTAAAGGCTAGAGTTTCATGCAGCCATGAACACACTTCTTTTTGCCAATCTAGATCAGGCCAACATTCCTGGGGTCCAGAGACAGAGTGAAAGCCAAACTTGGCTAACATTTAGATAATCTGTCTTAATATAACTATTGATAACTATTCAAATTTTGTTTGTTGATTATGACCTCAGAGCAATTTTCCTTGAGACACTTGGAAGAAGTCTCATTTATGACTTATGTGCGCTTACTTAAAGAGATTGAAAATATGGCTTTTCGGCAGAAAAGTTGATGATAATCCTGCAGGTCAAACCAAAAGTACAAGCTGTTCTTCCATAGCTAGAGGTAGCAAAATGAAAGTGAAGGCATTACTACTCATTACTACCCGCACATGTGTTGGTGATTGGTATCTAGAGCCTCATAGATTGGCACTGGGCAATGGACCACTACTTTAAGTAGCACTGGTCTATAAGACCCTTCTCCCCACAATGACTGTATGATTCTGGTTCTTGAACACAGTGCTGTCCATTCAATGACATCATACTAGCCTGCCTGCCTTCTGTGGAATTCTTTCATCTGTTTTAGTTATTTGCCACCACTATCTCTTTTCTGTTTGTTTTCATACACTAAATTTAGAGGGAAAACAGATTTGGGGGGAAACAGGCTTGAAGCCACGCCTTCTGAAGATGGATTAGTGCCACTGCAAACACATGCTGTGGCCCCAAGCCACCTTGAAGCTGGCCAAAAAAGGAGTGACAAAGATCTGTTCCTGCTTTGGTCAACAAAAAGCCAGCTTTTTCCACCCTGGTACAGTTTGAAGCTGGCTGCAAGCCGCTCTGGTGATGTGTGGCGTATGCATGCTGCACTGCCAGAGCATCTTGAAGCTGCCCACATATGAGTGGCTGCCTGGCTTCTGGGTGGCTTCAGGGTGTCATCAGAATGTGCAGTGTGTAAATGGTGGATTTTGATGATGCCCTGAGTGCGTCTTTTACAGGCCATCTGTTCTGGTCCTTAGTTCTTCAGGTACATTTTTTTCTTGCAGAATGGAGTCAAAGCTAGGCCTACAATGCATATTATTCTATACCATTGTCTCCTGCATAGTAGTAAACAAGTCTCCAAACCACAGCCATCACCAATATACGTACATTTTTCCTCTAGTACAGACTTAGTCTACATTTACACTGAAGATAATGCAGCTTGACACTGCTTTAACTGCCATAACTCAATGCTAAGGAATCCTAGGATTTGTGGTTTGTTCTGACATTGGTGCTCTCTGATTGAGAGGGCTAAATAAATCACAAAACTACAAATCGCAAAATTCCATAGCATTGAACAATGAAAGCTAAAAGCATGTCAAACTGCATTATTTGTTCAGTATAGATGCAGCCTTAATCTTTGTTTGTGTGCCCCACAGCCCATAAAAGACCCCTGGATTCCTCCCCACAATTTATGCCCTAAAGTGCTCAAACTATATTTTTTTTAAAAAAGTTTAAAAAGGCAGTTGCCCACTAGTGATATTTATTTATTTGAAAAGAATGGCTAGGTCAAAAGAACATTTCAGCATAGCAACTGTCATTGGCTTTCTTACTGTATCCCAGACAACATTTAGGATAATAACTGTTCCATGTTTATCAGGAATTCATGATGCAGTGAAACAGAAGTAATATGTTGGAGCTGTCAAAAGGGTGATCTTGTTTTTGAGAAACTGAAATTTCTCCTAGATAGTGTCAGAAAATAGTCCTTAGTGGAAGCAAACATCTTTTATTTTAAAAAATTGACTTTGTTTTATTATATCTGATTTTATTTTTATTCCACTTGATGTTAATAATAATAATAATAACAAATATTTATATCCTGTGTACAACATATAAAATACAGATACAATTATAATATAGCAACCCAAACCCTCCTCCCATCCCTTAAGATAAAATTAAACTGAGGTCAGATTAAAAATAGTAGGTAAAACCATAGAACATTAATGTGGCTGTCATTAAAATGATAGGCGGCCTCAAAATGAGTAATGTCTCTGAGGGTGAGTCTAGATGGCCAATAGTGGTATAGATTTAATCATTGTCGGGGAAGGCCTGCCGGAAGAGATGCGTCTTGACGGATCTCTTGAAACTGTCCAAAGTTGTAATAAGGTGCGTCTCATCCGGCAGGCCATTCCACAGCCTGGGAATGACAGTGGAAAAGGCCCTCTGGGAGGTCTGTGCCATCCTAGTTTTCTTAGGCTGTAGCAGATTCCTCCTAGAGGATCGGAGTGTGAGAGGGGGCTCGTATGGGAAGAGGCGGTCCCTTAGATAGGATGGACTTGAGCCATGTAGGCCTTTAAAGGTCAAAACCAGCACCTTGTACTGTGCCCGGAAACTAATCGGCAGCCAGTGGAGAGATTTTAGCACAGGTGTTATGTGCTCTCTCCTAGATGCCCCAGTGACTAACCTGGCTGCCATATTTTGAACCAATTGAAGTTTCCAGGTTAAGTACAAGGGCATCCCCATGTAGAGCATATTGCAGTAATCTAAACGTGAGGTGACCAAGGCATGTACCACAGTTTCCAGATCCTTCATCTCCAGGAAAGGGCGCAGCTGGCATATCAGCCAAAGCTGATAACAGGCACTTCTGACCGTCACATTCACCTGACTAGTCATGTGAAGCGACGAGTCTAGAAGTACCCCCAGACTGCAAACAGAGTCCTTCGAGGAGAGTGTGACTCCATCTAGGACTGGGAGTTGTATTCCCAGACCTGGTTTCGGGCCTGTAACTGTCAGTACCTCCATTTTGTCTGGATTAAGCCTCAATCTGTTCTTACCTGTTTGAGTGAAGCTCATTCAATTCTCAATATAAATATTCCTTTGGACATGAGGCATTTTCATTTTATGCAATATATTAGTATTCTTGTTGTAGCCATAAAATACAGCTCACACTTAGACCAAGATACAGCATAATACAGCACAGCATAAGTATTTCTCATGGGAGACTCTGGTAAGGATCCTTTATTACCAAGTCATGGCTCACTATTGTGATAGCCACCCCCATTTCCCATGGCCATTCCAGTGTTGTTGGAGAGTGGAGGGTATCAGAGAATTATCTGGCTGTGTTGAGATAGATGCAAACGAAGACATCTTTGAGATCCACTGGTGTCCTCTGGAGGTTTCAGCAGATGATGCCATCATCACTCTGCCTGCATCTAGCTATGGGAACATACCTAATTCTTGTCTGATCTCCTCCATTCTCCAACAATAGTGGAATTGCTGTGTACATGAATGCTATCACAACACAGTGACAAGTGCGGAATGGAAGGCCTTGGCTATTATGTAAAGTGGAAGAGAATATTAAGCTCCACAATGACTCCAAAAAACTACATAAGCATAAGATGAACATCTGCCTGTGTATGTAATGAACAGGATCCCAGCCATTGTAACTTTTTTTCAATTCTAGTGCAGGAAGACTAATACCACCCGGTGGCAGCTACTGGTTTCCATGCCAGTTTTAAAAATGCTATCCAATGTGCCAAACCTACTTTGGGGATAAGGCTCAGTACCTTGTAGATAAAGTTCAGACTAAACACTGGACCAGATAGACTGTACCACTGACACTAATACTGCCTGTTATCACAGCTTGTCTATTTACTCATCTTTTGGAAAGTGGTCCCTGTGATACTGCTTCTTATTATTATTCACAGAGCATTCTTTCCAGCTAACTCAGTGTCTGTATCTAGATGTATTCAGCATCTTACGCTAATTGCTGAATCTTTGTGAGATCTAAATTGGTACCATTTTAAGCATCCATTTGTAACTTTCATTCTCAGTATGTAAAGCTTCTGTTTTCCAATTATTTGAGCATCCATTTCTCAAGGGCTGAGTTTTTATAGGCTCAACAGTGGTGGCGGAGGAGAGGGAGGAATATCCACTTCTTTTCCTCTAGCTGCGAGGCAGGAGAAAATATGGATATGGTTTGTAAAGCTAAACCTTTTGGGGATCTGATAATATATTAATTAGGAGAGTGATACTAAATTTATGAAGTGACTATTATTGCCTGTTTGCCTTGCTTGTCTAGCACATTAAGTTGCTCCAAAGTCTCAAATTTCAGTGGGAAATGCAATTGACCCAAGTGAGATTTTGAAAACAAAATAAGCAATCAACAAAACGCCTGTGAAGCCTATGTGAAAGGAGAGGTGACCACCAGAATTTGTGTGTGTGTTTGGTGTGAAATGTATGTTCAAGAAGCTGCATGCAATAAGAAGCCACAATTTTGCACTGAGCAACTTTTCAATTGTCTCTTGATGTTCCTGGGACCACAGTGGTCCTATGAAATATATATTGTAAAAACAATAACAGACATGTGGATTGTTATTCTTCATCTCTTGGTCTGTCAGAATACTTCAATTTGGGCTCAAGCCCTTACCTTCTTTGCCTTCTCTTTCTACTCTTCATTGAATTAATACCTATAGTGGTATATCCAGGGGCAAGAAGTACAGGTTTTTGGACAGCCTTGCTATGGCTATCTGCTGAGAGCAGCATGATTTGCATTTATATTCTGTACCCAAATTAGGCCCCTCTGGATATTTTGGCCTGTGACTCTGGATTGACTAGAGTACTTTGCTATAAGGATAGTTTCCAGTTCGTTCCTCTAAAAATCCACTGCTGTTGTGATCCTCCCTCTGTGCCTCCTGCTTTCCCTCTGTGCCCTCCAAGGCTACTGTTCCTCTGACATCTTGGAAGCCAGGGAATAGTATTTTTGCTTGGTAACCATCTTATTAGTGGGTGGGATCCTCCTCATCTCATTGGCTTCAAGGGCCACAAGCAAATGATCAAGGGAGACAGCTGGAAAGGACTAGCCACCTTTTTTATAAGACAATAGAAATTTTAATTACATTTCTATCCCTTGCTTCCCCAAGTCATAAATAATAAATCTGGCTGCAGAATAATCTCTTTACTTTTATCAACAGCTTCCCCACCTTCTGAATTGCTTTGATTAGTGAAAGCTCTCTCTCTCTCTCTCTCTCTCTCTCTCTCTCTGTGTGTGTACACACACACAACTGTTTAAATTTGGCCCTCTGAAGGATTCTGGGGTCCACAGCCTTCCTCACTATGTATTCTATTTCTGTCTAAGATGCATTAACCATTTCTATAACTGAATCTATTGATATAGATCAATATATGCACATTTGTGTCTTCTTTTTTCCTCATTTCTGGGAAGGCATGCATAGCTGGCAAACCTATACAACTCCCATAAACTAGCTAGCCTAGTCACTCCAGCGAGAGATAAGATGTATTGTTTTATATTTAGTATATTTTAGATAATATTGTACTGTATGTTGTTTTTGTGTGTGTGTGTGTTGTATATTCTACTCTTAATGTAATGCCTCCTCAATCTGCAGGGAGAGGCAGGAAATATAAATAAAAAATATTATTTATTATTATTTAATATGGCCCAAAATGTCTGGTGAGACCTGGGTCTGGAATACTGCTATATGTGATTACGCTATGCAGCACCTATCAGCTCCAGCGAGCATGATTCATGGTCAATGACAATGGGAGTTGTAGTCCTAAGTATATGCTGGGATTCAGTTCTGGAATACTATTATATACCATTCTTCCATTACCATAGATGATCTGTATATCTTGGACCCTTATTTTTACATAACTTATCAGGACATACTGGTAGATTTCAAAGATATAGCCGTGTTAATCTGTAGAATCAGTATGTAGAGAGTTCTTGTAGCACTTTTGGGACTAACTGAAGGAATGAAGTTGGCAGCATGAGCTTTTCTAGCCTTTAGTCTACTTCCTCTATCAGGACATAGCTACTTTTTTTTTTAAAAGGGCTAAAGATATATAGATCATATACTGTAATGTAAGTACTGTGTATGGCAGCTCTAAAGCCAGGCTTCAGTTGGGTCAACCTGTACATTTCTCATTATAAAAATTAGCATGATGATCCAAGTAGTAACTCTCCCTTTTCAGTTCTTGTGATTCTTTCTTTCTCCAGGGGGTATTTTCGAATGTGTGGAATCTGGCCCAACAGGAGCAATGGGAGCAGAGGAACTGGCTTTCCGATTTGCTGTGAACACAATAAACAGAAACAGAACTCTGTTACCAAACACCACATTAACCTATGATACTCAGAAGATAAATCTCTATGACAGTTTTGAAGCATCCAAAAAAGGTGAGTTTACAGAGGTTTTGTTGCCAAGCTGCAAAGTGCCTGACTGCCCTGGGCATTGGTTACTTTCTAGTTAAGCGCTTTATCTTACACCTCCGGGAGGGCTGGGGTGGGTTAATGGTTATTTTTCTTTTTTAAAAGAAAATCTGAGAATGTTTATTAAGGTTGCAAGTTACAAACACAATACAAAAGGAATCATAAAAGGTATAAGAAAAACACACAGTGCAAGAAAGGTGTCTATCATCTGTTGGATATAGGGAAAAGGGAGACAAAGATCAATACCAAAATGTGTTTCTCCACATTTGCCCAAGGAGGCAGTGAAAGTCTGCTGTTTTACGATTTCCAAAACAAATAAAAATGAGCCATGCTTCCATTAATGAATCTCATTCTAAATCATTTTGACTCCACTTTGGTTGTATCTGGTGAGTCAGTTTCTTTGACATTTCTCAGTCCAAAATACTATTGTTCAATTCAGAGAAAAACAAAGTTGTCATTTTCAAGAGGTTTTTAAAAAGCCATTTCTTGTCTGATGGTAAGCAAGAGAAAAGTGATGACAGATATTGGATATTTCTAAATTAGGCTCTTGAAATATTCGTAGAAAGGCCATATTTAATTTCAAGGCGACTGCTTAGTAATTATCAAAAAATCTACTTGAACGTATTTCTAAAAAAAATCTATCCTCTTTTGACAGCACAAAGATTACATTCCAATACCTCCACATTCCCACAAAAAAGACCTTGAATTGCCTATGACCTAGTTTCACTGGTTCTGATTCTAGTAGGAGATGCAGTCAGTCAGAAATCTATCCAGTACTGGAAATGTTTATTTTTCATAGGAATTTTTTATGTTACTTGTCACAATGTTTGATAAGTAATCAGCAATGTCATTCACACCACTTTAACTACTATGGATCAATGCTGTTTTTGTCAGAGAGTTCTGGTGCCACAACAAATGAAAAATTCTAGGATTCCATAGTATTGAGATATGACAGTAGGATTGAGAGAATATGGTTCTTTTGGCATAAAGGGGGGAAATCTTGTCAAAGTAGCTAAAAAAATGTCCATTGAAAAATGACATTTCAAATTACTCATTGCATTCAAATTGCTTCCAACAAGGCAAATTTTTCACAGACTTTCTTGGCAATATTTGTTTGGAAGGCGTTTCTCTCACCTTCCTCTGATACTGAGAGAGTGTGACTTGCCCAAGGCCGCCCAGTGGGTTTCCATTACTGAGTGAGAATTAAAACCATGGTTTCCACAGTTATAATCCAACCAGTACACCACATTGGTTCATGTAGGCCTCATACAGTCCCCAAACCACAGTTTGACAGTTCTTGAAGACTCTTTCCATTCCTTTTAAACATCTTTTAAACATAAATACATTTGTACCCAGGATGCCTTGGGCACAGTCCTAACACTTTGCGACTTTCATTGGTTTGTTTTCATGACATCTGGGATTCAAGATAGTTTTATGCATCTGGAAGTTATTTCTGGAAGACACAAGAAGTCAGGGAGGAAATGTGACAGGTCCAGATGAAATGGTGATTTTCTTGTGATAGAAACCTAGTGTGGTTACTCAAGATTTTCCTATTAGTGACTAGGCAAATGTCACATCAATATAGTGTTACTTTGGACTGCATGGATTTCAGCAGGTTTTGTGTCAGCAGTAAGTTTAACTGTGTAGATATTGTGTACCATAAAGAAGAAGAATTCCTGTCCAAGGGCAGTTTTCCCAAGTTATAATTTGAACTAGGCATACTGGAATTTAATCAAACTTCTCCCTAATTTGTTTTTTAAAAGACCATACTGTGAGCTTAAAATAACACCAGTTTAAACCATGTGTAGAAAAAACTAATATATGAAAGAAAGATCTAGTCTAGTTGGGAAAAAGTGTATTTGCTAGCTGTCATTGCTGTTACAGATTCCATCTCACAGCATTTCTACAACTAGAAGGTACACAAGGCCAATCCATTAGTTAATAATACTGTATAGAGATGTTTTTAAATGCCTTTTCTGTATGAGGGTGAGTGGCTTCATTGGGATATTCCAGACTTCATCAAGAAACCCAGTTCCCCTATAAAGTCTATAGCAAAACTTCCACTGATTTATACTGGAGTTAAACCTGGATTGTATCCCATTGCATTTAAGTAAATGTCACTTGTTTTTGAATATTATTATATATTTCAGGGTGGTACCTCTATAGCACTCTGTAGGAGAGACACCATAGCTCCATGGTGTATCTTGTTGTTACAACTTTGCTTCATCAACACTCCCTGAATTTTTTCAAGATGTCAGTGCTTGGAAGTGACTTTAAAAGTAGTTATTTAAGTTCCAAAGTAGTAAATGGAATAATTATGATTTTAAGAAATATTATTTGCAGTGGCTCAGGAGTGACTAAAACTTGCTTTCTGTTACTTTTGAATGATTTTAGTTACTTTAAAGAAAAAAAAAATCAGAATATGTCCATTCAGCAGCACCAGATGTTGCATGAAGCAGCATTTGAACTAGAAGGTATTCCTCCTCCACCATTTACTAGTAGAGATATGTCGAAAATATAAAAAGGTATAATACATTATACTTGCACTGCAAAAGAATGAGATTCTGCCATGTTAAGTTACAGTATTTATAGTTGTTGTTATATTCATTTATATTCTTTCTTTTGCCCCATAATGGGACTCAAGGTAGCTTACAACACATTAAAAAATAATACAGATTTAAAACTTTTGAATAAAATTAGAAATAGAAAAGTTATTTAAATGACAATTAAGCAATATACAATAAACAATAAAACTATTAAAATTCATTAAAAGACTTTATACAAACAATAAAACAACTGTATACCATTAAATGCTCTCTTCACTTAGTTTCTAAACCTTGACAGCATAACAGATTTTTTTTTTACTTGACAACGGAAGAAGAGCAAAGAGAGAGCCCTCTTGGCTTCCCTAGCAAAGGAGTTTCAAAGTCTCGGAGCAGCCACTGAGAAGATGTATAGTAATGTAGTTATGCCTTAGTTGTTGCGGAGGAGAAAGAATTATATGTAACTAGTTCTTTGTAAGCTCTACATGTTATTTACAAAAATGCACTGACAGAACAGTTTCGTGATTATTTTGAGAAAAGTTTAGCCACACTGCTTTATGTTAAATAGAAACCTCAGAAAGTAGCTTGTTTAGGTTCTTGTCTGTGTTGATCATTATTTTATGAAGCAGCTCTCTGTGGATATTTTGTCTAGATTATTGACATCGTGTATTTATAAAGGAATTTAAAGGGAAACAGTATAAAGTTACTACCACTGAATTTTGTTTTCTTTAAAGGGAAAAGATGATTACAGAAAAATGTGCAAATGGCATAGCAGTAAGGTGCTAAATTGTTGAAATATCAGTGGCTTGAAAAATAGTCACAGTCTTGATGGATTGCTCTAGACATCTCACATGTACACCAGTGAGAGATCTACCTGCCCTAAATCTCACAATCATAATTCTTGGTAAAACAAGAGAGACCACACCTAAGTTTCTGCCTCACTTTTTCTGCTGTGGTAGATTCAAGCTTCTTTTCTCTTGTGTTATCTAGTGTATGTTGATATTTACTGAGTTTTTATTCTGTATGATAGCAGCAAAATGAAGGGAAATAAATATACAATGTAAGGAGGTATACTGACTTACAACACCAGTAGCTTGTCAAGAGCCATGATTTTATATGGCAGGGAAATAATGCTCCAGGCAAACAAGCTGGTGCAAATTTAGAACCAGGCAGTGATACAGTCTTTATGGAGGCAGTGCCAACTAGTAACAAAGTGCAAACAACAGCATATGAATCTGATGGCCCAAGGCTATTCTGTTTGCTTAGCTAATAACAAGCAGAAGTGTTAGAAAAATAATGTCAAGGCAAAATGGGATTTTTTTCAGCCTGGTTCTCTCCAGTAACCTATGAAATTGATAGTGGAGCACCTCTGCAGCAATCATGTTCAAGGTCAATTGTCTCTAAAATGCCAAAGTCAATGAATTGTGTCAGCAAGGTGCCTTAAATGCTTCTGATTCCATAGTTCCCCTGTCATGATTCTGATAGAATCTTCCCTTCTTCCTAGCTATCCAAGTAATAACTGGAATGAGACTGACAGTTCCCTCCTAAGCCATGGCTGGTAATTGTGCAGCTCTCTACCATTCTTGTTGGAATGGAGTTTTCTTGTGGGCTCCTTAGCAGGCATAATCAATGGCAAAGAAAACTAAGAAGTGAAATCTAAAAGCATCCGGATGGCCATGCAATCCCCATCCTTGGTTTAGACCGTTGGTGTCCAAATGGTGTCCCTCGGTTGACAGGAAGATCTTTTGACCTAGCAGAAGATTCAGTCAATAGAATGGGGAGAGAAGAAATTTTAATAGCATCCCTTTGAAAGTTCACCCATTCTTCTGAAACAGACTTTGGGGTCTGTTGGAACTTGTAGGTCAGGGGGAACAATCCTCCCCCCCACCCCCCAGATTGGACCTCAAGTCCAAATACCTGCATTTTCTTCTGCAGTTCCTCTCAAAATGGCAAGAAGAAGTAAAGTCATGTCCTGTCACCATTTTGATAGGGCAAAAGCAGAGGACAAAGCAGGTATTTGGGTGTAGTACAGTGTACAGTGTGGTGTAGCGGTCTGAGTGTTGAACTATGACTCTGGAGATGAGGATTCAATTCCCTGCATGACTTTGGAAACATTTGAGTGAGTCACATATTCTCAGCCCTAGAAAAACCCATGATATGGTTGCCTTAGCATTGCTATAAGTTGGAAACAACTTGAAGGCACATGAGAACAACAGTAATCTGAGCACTTTGTAGGAGCATTTCTGCATGATTACATGCAGGGGGGCTTTCATGTAATTCTGGTGCAAAAATTGCACTGCTGTTTTTTCAGTGTTAGGGTTAGGGCTTAGGGGGAACTGGTGGGAGCTTCAGAGGTCACTGAAGTAGCATGCAGAGGTCATATGCAGTCCATGGGCTGCACTGTGCTCTCCTCAGCTTTTGTCTTCCTTGCACTTCTTCTCCTGGAGTGCTCCTATCAGTAGAAGGATACTGCTGGAGATAGATACACCCTAAGCATGTATTTTTAAAATATTTAATCAGTTGCTTTTTACTTGGAAAGAAAGACTAGCAGCAAAAGTGACCCTGCTTTGGCAGATGATTGCAAAACTAGCATGGTTTTTGTTTTTACTGTTGTTCTTTGCAGGTGGCTAATTGCATTTTGTCCTCTTTCAGCTTGTGATCAGCTCTCTCTTGGAGTGGCAGCCATTTTTGGGCCTTCGCACAGCTCTTCAGCTAATGCAGTGCAATCTATCTGCAATGCGTTGGGGGTTCCACATATACAGACGCGCTGGAAGCACCAGGTTTCAGATAACAAAGACTCATTTTATGTCAGCCTTTACCCAGATTTCTCTTCACTCAGCCGTGCCATCCTTGACCTTGTGCAGTTCTTCAAGTGGAAAACTGTCACAGTTGTTTACGATGACAGCACAGGTAAGCATGTAGTAGCACTTTATGCAGTAGTATTGGTGGGAGTCCTTAATACATATAATCCTCTAAAGCAACAAACAGGTTTTTAACACAGGGAGTCAGCTAGTCTGAGGATAGTGAGATTTTGTTGCAAATCATTAAAATATATTCATACTGCATACAACACTTTCATTATGCATAATGTATTTGTGTATATTTTTATGATAAAAAGGAGAGGGAGACTTGAGATCAATGCATTAAAAGCTAACATTTTATCCAAGTATCTAGGCATCTTGATTCAAAGAAAACATCTGAAAATTTCATGAGAGCAATCCCCTTTTGCTGTTTGAGACAGAAAACAAATCAGGGAGAGTTCTGTTTTGTGTCCTGATGTGTCTATTTACAGAACACTCTCTGAACCATGGATTTCACACACTGTAATGTGTGTGTGTGTGTGTGAGAGAGAGGGATTTTAAATGTACAGTATATTTTCATAAATGCTGCATGCCAGCCAGTTCTGAGATACTCATCCATGATATCTGGGGAAGGATTTAAGGCATGTACATTTTGCCATGCATGGAAGTGCATAGAAGTAGCTCCAGTGTTATCACAGCAACTTCCTATTCACTTCATTAGATGTCAGCAACAGTTCTGTGTGCTGAATGCAAATGTAAACACAGAGCTGTCCCTGACAATCAAGTGAGTACTGGAGCTGACTAAAAAGAGAAATGGAAATATGCATAAAGAAATTTGCATGCTATAAATCTTAAAAGGACTCAGGAAGAAGCATATCTGATGATGTGAATATTTCACTTGAATCATACCCCTTACCAAAATGAATTTAGATGTGTTTGGTTCACCACATCTATATAGCACAACAAATAAGAAAATGGAGAAGAGTTCTACTTCAGTGGAAGAATACATACATTGTACACAAAAGATGTCAGTTCTCATCCTTGATACTTCCAGATATGGCTGGGAAAGACTTACATCTGAAGCACCAGAGACCTGCTGCCAGTGGTCTGCCTCAGAATAATAATTGTTTTCTTCCATAGTACCTTATCCAATTGTTCTTCATGGGGCAGTTTTCTTATTTTAAGAGTCCACATGCAATGGAAAAATGACTCTTCCCTAAATAGTAAAAACAACATTAAGCTTAAATGTATAATTGTGCTCAATGTTCTGGAACACATTAAATATTTAACCTTTAAAGCAACATTATATTTGCACATCAATAGCTATATGGCCAGGTAAAATATGACCAGACAGAAATACAATAGATCATAATAGTGTCCTATATTAAAGATAACCATATGATTTGCTAATCAGTAAAACTGTGTGCCAGCCAAGTAGCCAATTCCATCTATTCAATTTTCTCCCCTCTGCACAGCTTGTACTTCTGGAACACTGTTCTTGGAGAATGCCTGTCCTTGGCGCATGCAATATAAATATTTGGAAGGCTGTCCACAGGGCAAAGTCATCCCAGAAAGAATTTTGATAATCCTGGGCAATAAGGAAATTGCTATACCGGGACATGCTACCTCTTTCATAGGTAGAATAAGGATAGAAATCATTGGATTCCTCATCCACACAAGCAGGAACAAATAATTCATTTCTCTTCTTCCCCTTTCATAATTTTGTATGTCTGTGTATGTATCTCTGTGTGTATACAAAACTCAGATATATATATATATATATATATATATATATATAAAACAACAGCTACATCAGATGATATATATATATATAT
This sequence comes from Urosaurus nigricauda, assembly GCA_034509955.1. Lineage (NCBI taxonomy): Eukaryota > Metazoa > Chordata > Lepidosauria > Squamata > Phrynosomatidae > Urosaurus > Urosaurus nigricauda. The sequence goes on from JAOEGL010000001.1 coordinate 271,243,339, forward strand.
ATATATATATATATCTCAACAGCTATATATATAATTTGCCCCATTTTGTAGCTCTATTCATGCCCTACCAACTATTTCAGGGCTGAAATACATGTGGTTTCTGTGCTGAAAACATTTCTCACACAAATTACACAGTTTTCTACATAGCAAGAACATTTCCTGCATAAAAAATGTGTTTCATGTTCAGAAAAAAGACATGCATTTTTGCACATATTATAATTGTAAATTAGTTTGCAAAATAATGTAGCTGTTGTTATTTTGCCTGAGAGAATAACAGAGCACCAAGAAATCTCATCCCAACAAGAAAATAAATTTTAAATATCAATTTTCTTTCAATCCTTAATTCAGAATTAGTTTGATTTTTTTTTTTGGCCTGACTGAGCCCCAGGAAGGTTAACAGCCACTACATAGAAACCCACTGCACAACACATCCTGTTTCCCAGATAATAGCTGCTTAACAAATAGTTTTGGTATTAGATCTCTGCTAACAGAAGGCTCCTTAAAACAACGTTGACATGCTGTGTGTCCCTGACACTGCTTCATACTATAAGTATGCAGGAGTCTATCTGCAATATGAGTCCAGCTTTATGGTATCTATAGAAAACTTCATCCAGTTGACTTAACAATGTGTTCTCTTTTCTGTTTGTGACATGCTCAAATCTAGATGAAATGTATTGATTGCATGCAGAGATGTTATGGAAGGGAGAATGCACATTGAACATTGATCTTTCTTGCAATATGTTTCAAAATGCCCAAGAGTTTATAGTTCTTCTATGTCTTATGAAACATAAATGCATATGTTGCTTAAGAAAAGTCACAGACTTGAGCAAACAGATATTTGACAGCTGCTTTTTATTTAGTACATTGCAAGTAAGCAAATACATTTCTATGGTCCAATACAGACTGGCACAAAGCACTGTCTTCGGGTCAAAACTAGGACTGGGGAGGGCACAGCAACAGCACGCTCCCCAGCCCTAGTGTGTATGGATGGCGCCATTTTGAAAACACACCATCCACTGTCCCGGACTGCGGCCATCACACACCAACAAAAGTTGATAAGACAGTTCCACAAACCTAAACGTTGATCCCAAGAATAGTCCAAAAGCCAGAGCCAAGGTCAGGGTTGGGGAAATCACAGAAGTCAGTCCAGTCCAAGGTCAGGGCAAGGAGAAAGCAGCAAAAGTCCAAGTTGTTCCAAGGTCAAGGCAAACCAGAGTTCCAAAGACACGAAGCCAGCACACAGTCACACCAAGAGACTTACAATAAGTTCTGGCAAAGGGATGGCGTCCCACAGGTGCTTAAGTAGGAGACACCCTCCCTGCTGGCAGCTGTGCTTTATTACCAGCTTGCTTTTCAGCAAGCCTGCGGGACCGACGCACACAAGCACTCTCAGCCCTCTTCTCCATAAAGGAGGGAACCACCAAACTGGATTCTTCATTTGAAACCTCACTCAGCTGCTTAGCCTCTGAAGGGAGCTCCACAGTGCTAGAGCCTGGCTGGGCTCCCACTCCTGGGGCTGAAATGTCAGGACTGGGGTCTGGCATGGCAGAACTGGGACCTGGTCTAGCCTCCAACTCCTTTTGCTCTTGAGGAGCCATGTCCTCCTCCTCCTCCTCTGACTCTATCTCTTGGCTGGCCATGACACCCACATACAGCACGTGCTGATAGCATAAGGAGTGTGCCACATCCAAATGGACCAGCATGCCCTTGATGTCACCATGACACCCTTGGGAGCACTGCAAAAAAGAACTCCAAAATGGAGCTCCTTTTTGCCACACGCATTTTCCCCCTTTTTCAGGCCATGGGGAAACGGCATTTTGCCGCTTCTCCATGGCCTGAAAAAGCACCAGATTGGGGCTTCTGGGCTGCCAGTGAGGCTGCCCTGGCCCCAATCCAGTACAAAAATAGGTGCCTGCAGACTGCCCTTTCTAGGCGGTCTGTACTGGCCCTATACCACTTAGCAGTGCACTTAAGCACTCCCTAAGTGATTTACAAAGTGTATGCTAATTTCCCCATCAAGCTGGATACTCATTTTAGTGATCTCGGAAGGATGCCAGGCTGAGCCAACCCTGAGCCTCTGCTGGTATTGAACTCACAACCTTGTGGTTTGTGAGAAACTGGCTGCAGTACAGGTATTTAACCACTGCACCACCAGGGCTCCATAACACGGAGGTTCTGAAGAACATTCCTGTAATCAAGGCCTGTCTTCACATGTTGTAAAGGAAAGGAAAGGAAACTTGGGAAGAAAGATCATTGTGAAAAAAGTCTCAGTTCCAAAAATCTGCTAACACAATTTACACGCACCATATATTTTATTAAAAAACTGTATTATAAATGTTTTATAGGAAATAACTTGTAATAAATAGACAAAAATATGGTTATAACTAAGCATGGCACTAGCCTGGATAGTTCTAAAGTGCTGTGTACTGTAAGGGTGTAATATAATTAAATAATAATAATAATCATCATCATCTGATTTATGGGCAATTTATTTCACACACAGAGTAAGAACCTGTTATGGGAATGAAAAACTATAGTTATAGCAAAGGGATTTTATCTCTTGTACTTCATAACTATCTATTTCATTTTTAATAAGCATGTTGAAAATGCATTGTTTATCAACTCCTCTGAAAGACCTTAAAACCTTAATTTCAAGAGGAACTGTATGATGTTCTGCATAATCCCTGAACAGATATTTTGAGAATATTGGCACTCTAGGCATGGAAGATGTGGGATGCTTTGCTTATCAATAAATGGGCAAACAATACCAGCTGCCACTCTGCATTATACAGCTGAAGTGTAGAAACCTTAGGATTTTTCTTGTGTAAAAGAACTGTGAGTCTATCCAGTTGTGTTCCTGAGAACAATTTCTTGGGCTCAGCAACATAAATCTGGGACTGATACCAAAGGGTAAAGGTCTGTGGAACCAACAGAATTTATATGAGCATTGAATATTGGGATTAACAATTCCATTCAGGCCAGAATTCTTTAATTCTGAATGGATATCTTTTTCACTAGGCTCCAGTGCAGTACATTGCAGGGTTCTAGTAAATAACAACAATAATATGACATGGCCCTGTCATATGTGTTTTGCAGACAGATCTTTGTGTGTGCATATGTGCACATACATGTGTGTGCACGCACATACACACACTTTCCCTTGTGTTATTTTCCTAGGATGAGATTGTGAGCTTTAATTTCAATCCCAAATTGTTAACAACAGATGTGAAGATGAGTAATTCAAACAGGCAGACTAATATTACAGAAGGACATTATCACACTAGGGTCAATTCCAGAACCATCCCACAATCATCCCATTATTGGCAATGAATATCCCATTATTGGCAATGGGATAATTGTGGGATGGTAATGGGATGATTGTGGGATGGTTCTGGAATTGACCCTAGTGTCATAAAATGAGTCTGTTTGAGATGGTGTCTTCTTCTTCTTCTTTCAAGAATCATGCTGATTGTTGGAATAAGGTTCCTGGCTGTGATGGCCATTCCTGTTGCCTTCTTTGGCTGGTTGAGGGACATAGTCCACTGTAAAGCCTTTATGCTCAAGAGTGTAAAAACTGGGAGTCTTGTCTCAAGGCTTTATGAACAAGCTTTAAAACATCCAGTGATTGTTTCAGCTCCACCCCAAACTGCTTTGGATGCTATGCCATCTTGTCAATTGATAAACGCCACCTTGGTACTGGACATATGAAAGACCTCAGTTTCAAGTGTTGGTACGAATAAGGAAGTAAAGAAGGAGGTGATGCCTCCTCCCTCATTGCCCCCACTGACTCCAGGATGATCTGCACCATTAAAACAGTGATTCTCAATGATTGGCCCTCCAAATGTTTTGGACTTCATCTCTCAGAATTACTGACTGGCTGGGGCTTCTGGAAGTTGAAGTCCAAATACCTGGAGGACCAAAGTTTGGGAATCACTGCATAACAGCACTCCTCTCCCCATCATTTGGGTGATAAAAAGAAGAAACATTCAAAACATTTCTGTGACAACGACAATTACTTCAAGATACAACAGACTATTTCAGCCCTGGCAGAGTCCAAACCTGTGTACTGCCTGACATAAATGGCCAGAAAGCCTCTTTCTCCTGCTGTCTCTCCAGATTGTTGAGGTTTGAGTCATATCCACTTCAGAAGATGAAATTGTTGACTCTCCTTGGAAACAATTGCAAACCACACATTGGTTGTGTCTAGCCCCAGTTCCTGCTCAAATGGACTGATACTCTGCTTCCTCCTCTTTGCGACCACCTTCCCTAAGATACCATGGGAGATTGCATTCAAGGCATGGTACAAGACTAGATAAAGGGTTTAAATATAATTCTCAGGATTGTTATTATCATGGCTCTCATACAAGACATTTGACCCAACACTTCCCTTATCACCATTATGAACCCATGGATCTGTTTTTGAGGAGGATTGTGGATGCTATATTGTGCCACCAAGCCATAGTTATGAAATCCTGTACCATCTCTATGTATGTGATCTGCCTCATTGCTCAGCTTCTTCGCTGGCAAGATCCAGTGTGGTTCAATGAACTTTGGTGTCATGGTTTCATCTGTCTTCTGTATTGTGACCTATCGATCAATAACATGAGGCACAACAGGTCAATGTGTCAGAAGAGCAGTCGCCACCAGTTCCACCTGGACAACAATATCTACAACAAAAACTGCTACCTGATTCACCTCATCATTCTCCATCTCTTCCTGCCTTGGAGACAGGTTCAGTGTGGCCAGAAATGCCTTTGTTATGATTTGGCAGAGAGGTCTTCATCCCATAGATTAATGGAACATGAATTATCTTCACCAAAGGATGATGTTTGGGCTTTCTCTGAGCAACTACTACAGATGGCTAACACACTTGACATCCAAGTGAGACAGCTTGAGGCTGAACTGTTGTATCCAGTTTACTGACTCATCTAGTCAACTTTTTTGACTTTTGTGCCTATTCCACTCTTGACATCAGTTCTAAAAATTCTCACCATTCTTGGGCAACTCCCTCCACAATTCCTTTTACCCAAGAAAGATAGACAATCTGTAGCAAATCACTGACTCATATTCAAGCTGGCTTTTTGAACACCCAAAGCCGAAATTGATCATTGTCATGGCATACCCACTGAAGTTAGAGCATTGATCCCAATCAACTCCTGTGTATAAGGAAGGTTATAAGCTTAACCTTATGGTGAAGAAATTTTACTCTGCCTCTGTCTTGAGTCTCCATATCACCAACCATATGGCCTGCATGGGGTTTTATCAACAGAAGTTGTGGGAGAGGATTTAGCTACTACTTGATAAGCTCCCAGAGGAAGAAAAGCATTTTACCTCTGCAGGGAGAGGAACATTCTTTGGCAGGACAACAAATTAATTCCTCATGCTATGTGGCTGACCATGCAGCCAAGATCCTAGCAGGTTTGGTGTTCTCGGGAGACATGCCTGCTGTGTTCATCGGCTGTCTATATACAAGCAAAGGTAATCATTGAGAACATGCCCTTTGATAAATCCAGCTTGTTTGACATGGACATGGATGGAAATTTACAATTAAAACAAAAAGTTAGTTCTACAGCAAAGAAATATGGTATGCCCCCACATACCAGGTCTTCATCATATCTCAGTATGGATGGCAGAGACCTATCTATGGCCAAAGGTGATCCTTTAGTGAGGTGATACAAATACCCTTCCCATTCTTCAACATTGTTGGGAAATAGGCAACCCTTCACCTCGAAATATTTCACCTTCAACAAGAAAAGTCTGGACCAAGGCTGTCGTTGACTTCTCTGCTCCTCTTCTCACTCACTAGGAGAGTGAGCTAGCCTTGTGCATTGTGGGTCAACCAACCTTACCTGTGATTTCATTGGGACAAAGAATTGCTCCGACCCAATATATCTTTTTTTTTACCAAAGGTTGTTTCCTCATTCCATTTGAACAATCCATTTATTGTGTTACCATCTTACATGAAAAATCTATCTTCGGCTTTTGAACGAGCCCTGTATTCTCTCAATGTTCATAGGGTACTTGCTTTCTATGTTGACATAACATTGAATTCCAGATTTACTAACAAACTTTGTGTTACCTAGATTTGAAGCGAGGGTAGCCTGTTCCTCCACAATGATTCTGGCCACCTTTCTGGCTATTGAAAAATGCTTTGCCTTTGCCTCTTAGAAGCCACAAACATCTTTGTGGTTAGAAATGGGTCAATTTGCCTAGATTCTCCTCCTCCTTGTCATCTAATCCATTTCCCAACCCTTGCAGGGATGTGCAGCTGAGGTCCTCCACATGTTTGTGGCTAACAATTCCCATCAACACTACCCAGTATAGCAAAAAATGAGGGATTATAGGAGTTAAAATCAAAAAAACATATGGACCATGGTTGCTTGTTCTTGCCTTAATGAAATGCCTTGTAATCCATTCCTTAAGGGCTAAGGGAATGAGAGAATACTTTTCTTTTCTACTTAATCCAAAGTAAATGTAGGGACCACACTCAGATCAGGACATTCGTGTGAAAATTAGGTTGGTGCATTCTAAATCTTTTGAACCTGATGTAATCTGGATGACAGCGCATGCATCTATAATATTTATTGCCAAAATATGATCTGTTTTTAATAGCTCATGTTTAGGTACTATAAATTGCAATTGTGGAGCTCCCAATCTGTCTAATCAAGATATCTTTAATATATTGTCTACTTCAGTCCTCTGTATTCTATCTTTAATGCAGATAAAGTCAGCAAGGGACTAGGCACAGTGCAGAACCCCTTGATACAGTATATATACTGTCAAGGGTGGTTTACTTGGCCATTTCTTTGAGGATTTTCTAGCTGTTAATGGAACCATTCCTTTTTGAGAAGGCTTTTGGAAAGTTAATATTTTATGGCCCTTTTCTGTTTTTTCATTTATGTTTCCATAATTGGATGTTCTGCTGCTTTTTATCTTTTTATCTGCTGGCTGTGTGCTTGGAGTTATTTTAGTTTTGTGTTCTTTTGTATTTTTTTAAAAATCCCTCTTAGCTAATAATTTTAACTTGTTTTATTAGTTGTTTTATTTTAATGGCATTTGATGCAGCTTCTGGCAAGGTTGTTAGTTTCAGCAAGTGAGGGCTTACCTTTTGTTCTACTTTTTTAAGCTGCCTCAGTGAATACTTTGGCTCTGAGGCTGTTCAGGATCAGCTCCTGGGGTCATCTTCAGTGGCAACCCCATGTGAATCACATTAGAGTATTAAATAAAAGACATAGCACAGATGAATATGCCAGTGTCAAACCTGTCTCCCCCCCCCCTTTTTTTTTTTTTGTATCTGAGAAGGAGTACAATATTCCTGCTTGGTGTAACTAATAGAAGGCATTTCCTAGGCACAGCTGTAACCTGTGCTTTCAGGTGTGAAGCCAAGCTGTTGTTTTGCTGTATTTAATCATCATTCCATTAACCATGGATACCACTCCCAAACCATCTGCTCACCATGTCATTCTACCCCTCATCTTCAATGGATTTTATTTTAGCCTTTTCCGCCTCATTCATTTGACTGCAGCCTTGTAGACTCTAAACCAGTGGTCCCCAAACTATATCCTTATGAGATTTTGGCTGAGCAATGTTGGCCAATAGTTTGGGATTCTGGGAGTTGAAGTCCAGAATCCCTTAAAGAGCACAGTTTGGGGACCATCGCTCAGCCATTTCAAGTTGCTCAGACTAGAGCGCTGTTGGCAGAAATCTCAACTCATACCCGACAAGACACATCGTAGGATCTTTCTTAAATCCTAACAAGTGGCAATAGATGCAGCAAAGAAGTCTTTCTACTCTGCATCTATTGTGTCTGCAAAGTCTTGTCCAGCAGAGCTGTTCAGGGTGGTAAGGGAGTGAACTCAACTGCCCACCACCCAGAACCCCCACCCAGAACATCACAGATAAAATCTCTCAGATAAGAGCTGACTTGGATGCCAACCTTAAAACAGAAGTAATAGGAGAGGCATCCATCGCCTCCACCAATGCTGTTATACTGCATCAATTTGAGTCAGTAAATACTGAGAATGTGGACAAGCTCCTTGGCAGTCTGAAAAAGATGACCTGCTCTCTCGACCCCTGCCCTTTATGACTGGCCATCCAGGGGGGAGATACAATGAAAGTAATGTTGAAAAATATAGTCAACACATCCCTCAGGGAAGGCAGCCTTCCATCTTGCCTAAAAGGGACAGTGGTTAAACCACTCCCAAAAAAGCCTTCCCTTGACTCCCTGGACAGAAACAATTACAGGCCAGTCTCGATGAGCAAGGTCAAGGTCATTCTTGAGCAAGATTGAGAGAGCAGTTGCCATTCAACTGCAAGCAGTCTTGGTGGAAAATGATTTTCTAGATCCATTTCAAGCCAGATTTAGAACAGGATACGGAGCTGAGACTGCCATGGTCTTTAGTCAGTGATCTCCATCTGGGCATTGACAGGGGAAGTGTGACCCTGTTGGTGCTCTTGGACCTCTCAGCAGCCTTTGATACCATTGACCATGGTATCCTTCTGGGATGCCTGGGAGAGCTGGGAATTGATGACACTGTTCTACAGTGGTTCCATTCCTACCTTTCAGGCAGGTTCCAGATGGGGATACTGGGTGACAGTTGCTCTTCTAAAAGAGAGCTAAAATCTGGTGTCTCCCAGGGCACCATTCTGTCTCCCATGCTGTTCAACATTTACATGAAGCCTCTGGGCGAGATCATCCAGAGACATGGGGCGGGGTGTTATAGGTATGCTGATGACACCCAAATATACGTCTCTATGTCTCAGACCGATGCAGTGACTAAGGATGGCATCTCTCCCCTGAACGCCTGTCTTAAGGTAGTAATGGACTGGATGAGGAAAAACAGACTCAAACTGAATCCAGGTGAAATAGAGGTACTTGCTATAGGGACCTCTAATCTGGGAATGGAGATATGCCAGCCAGTTCTGGATGGGGTCACATATCTCCTGAAGGACTCTTTTCACAGCTTGGTTGTGGACCTTGACTTGTTGCTTCAGCTGACAGCTCAGGTGGCTGTGATAGTCAGGAGCAACTGTTATCAGCTTTATCTGTTATGCCAGCTGCGCCCCCTCCTGGAGCTGGGAGATCTAGAAAAAGTAGTACATGCATTGGTAACCTCTCGACTTGACTTTTGTAACATGATCTACATGGGGCTACCCTTGTGCCAAGTTCAGAAACTCCAATTGGTACAAAATATGGCAGCCAGATTGGTGGCGGGTACAGCAAGAGCCGACCACATAACACCTGTATTGAAATCTCTTCCCTAGCTGCCAATTAGTTTCCAGGCATGGTACAAAGTGTTGGTTATTACCTTTAAAGCCCTACATGGCTTGGGCCCAGACTACCTGCAGGAGCACCTTCTTCCACATAGTCTGCCCCGGACACACCAGTCCTCTGGGAAGAACTTATTACAGACCAAAAAATGAAAGCTGTCTGCTATTACCCAGAGGCCCTTTTCCACCACCGCTCCTAGGCTATTGAATGACCTGTCGGAGGAGAATTTCCATATTACCACCCTGATGGCCTTTAAGAAGGCATAAAGATGGATCTCTTCCAGCAGGCCTTTCCAAATTAGCTACCCTTCCTCAAGAAAGACAGCTGCCCGCCCTGCAAATATGGACTCTCCCACCTCAATCTGTTCCTCAGTTTAGCTGATTCTATTTATTGAATGTTATTTAATACTGTAATTGTTACTTTATTTTGCTTTCTTTTATAATTGGGCTGGGGGGGGTAGGGAAGGGGACTTGTTTTAAATATATTTGATACTTTTTATTATATTATATATATTTTTATGTTGTAACCCACCTTAATTCCTTGTGAAAAGGCAGACTATAAATTGTCATCATCATCATCCATCATCATCATCATCATCATCATCATCATCATCATCTCCTCCTCCTCCTCCTCCTCCTCCTCCTCCTCCTCCTCCTCCAAACTGTCTGCAGGTTCCATGGTAAATATAAAATATATCTAGAAAGAAAAGTTACAGTGTATATGTTTGTGTGTGTGTGTGTGTGTGTATGTGTGTGTGTTTGTGTGTGTGTATGTATGCGTGTGTGTGTGTATATATATATATATATATATATATACTGAGCAGAGACTAGTCAGTAAAAGCCCAAGTGGATAGTGGACTCTTTGCTATTGCAGTACAGAAGAAGATATTCAAGAAGGCAAAGGGCAGACTGCCTAACTCCCAAGACCAAAGACAGAGGGCATGAGATCCCACCCATGTCACTAGGAGGAAAGAAAAATTACATCTTATCTTCATGTGATACACACAAAACAGCCTCCTGTGTTTCTTAGTAATTTGCATGGCTCCTAAAATCAACTTCACAGCCTGCATTTACCTGCAAAAATTCCAGAGGACAGGTTTTGGACTTTAGAAAATGATGTCCTCAGATGTTGACAATCCAAATGGACATCTTGAAGGTTGGTCCATGTTCTACTTTGACATATGACATTCACTCGAATGGCACACCAAGAAACCTAAGAACTCACTGGATGCAGTTTAGTATTGTCATATACCACTCTAACTTCCCAAAGCAAAACAACACTGGGCCTATTTGAAGGGCTGCTGTAATAATGTACTGTACACATTGGCAGCGCTACTGTATTTACAGAGTTTAAAAAATGAAGCAAAAATAATTCCTAAATCAGAATGATATTGAACTTGTGTCCTTGCTGCCACCTTTTGTTTTTAGGGGAAAAAATTATCTCTCTCTCGAATTTTATCACATGGGTAAAATCAGGGGAAAACTGGGGCTATAAACAGTGATTATACTGTGAAAATCATGTGATCGCGATTAAGATTTTCACACCATTGCGATTAATGAGCCATTATCCTGCGAATAAACAGGTGATAAACAGCAACAATTCATTCACAGGATTTCCCCATGAATGATTTGTTGCTGTTTATTTCCTGTTTATTCCTAGGATAATGGCTCTTTAATTGCGATATGTGTGAAAATTGTAATCATGAGCACATAATTTTCACAGGTTTAAAGCCCCAATTTTTCCTGTGTGATAATTCCTCTCTGTCTTTATTTATTGGAGGGAGTTATCACTTCCTATTAGAGGAGATGAAAATGAAAGGCATTAAAATGCAGCATGATATTTCTTTTCCAGACAGTCAGTGTGTCAGGTATTGCTATGGTTTCCTTTAATTTGTCTGAAACTGAAAGTGAGATGTCTGGTTACATGCAAAGAAACTGTCAGAATCACAACTGTACATTTTGCCCCATAGCACAGGGTAGAGAAATATTTTGGGGTGGGGAATAAGAGGTAAGATTTCCTTCTTCTTTTTTTTTTTTTAAATGATGGTGTATAGTATAGATGTCTTGGGAATCTTATCTGTACATATAGTTCTTAATATCTTAATATCTATCTTAATATAGTGTGTCTTTGGAATCTTTATGTAACCTGGTATAAACTCCATCTCATTACCATTTGTGCCATATAACCTATTACAAAGTCAACATTTTTTAAATATTGAAGAGTTGACAGTCCTCTTCCAGAATCGTATCCAATTCATAGCATAACTCTCTGCTTTACACTGCACTGCCTTTTGCTCCAGCTGTCAGCCTTCTCTTACATAGAAAGATTACAGTTATTTCACTGAGAAATTTAAACAAGTATGTGTAGAATTGTGTTGCAATGTACTGGACCATTTCTGACTGGCACCTGCGAAAGATCAACAGTATGTAATTAAATCTTTCTCTTTTATGTGAGGGAAAGCAAATGGTAAGACATGGTCTTTTGTATTCCCCCTGAGGTCTGTAAAACACAAACAAATATATAGAGCTAAATGACACAGAGCTTCCTCCCTGGATTTCAATAAAATAAAAAATAAAATCCAACTACATGAGCTAATCTTCTCTAAACTAAAAGAAAAAAGTGGGTGGGAATCAGTCCTGTTACAAGGAGTACCTTGTGTGTAGTGATATTTTGAAGATGGATTTCAAGTTGAATCCTTTGTGGGTAAAAAGACGATATCTTTACTCTTGGTTTGTATAAACGATTACTTGCAAGTTCAGAGGCACCTAGTGGCATATGTAAATAAGTTGCTCTAAGCAGAAGTTACCTTTCCCATTAGCATTTGCAGAGCCTCTGATGAAAGTTTTAAGCACCATAAAGACTCTTTTTGTGCCTCTGACTGAAAGCCAAAGAGACAGATTCCAGAAATGTTTCAAGATTATTTGATACAATTTAAAAATGTAAAACAAACCAAAACTTTACAAATGGGCGGGGGGGGGGGAGCACAAATATACTGTAGGGCTCATTCATGTTTTAGTTCTGATCTTTTTTTTTTTATTTTGACAAAATTAACAGGCAAGTATGAGAGGGTGAATAGACTGGGAATGGGCATTGATAAGTAAAGAAACCTTACAGTGCAGTCCTACATTGTTGTTGTTCTTGTTGTGTATGTCTTCAAATCATTTCTGACTTGTGACCCTAAGATGACACTATCATGCGGTTTTCTGGGGCTGAGAATATGTGACTCACTCAAAGTCACCCAGTGGGTTACCATGAACAAGTGGGTATTTGAACTCTGGTCTTCAGAGTCATAGTCCAATTCTCAAAGCACAACAACACACTGGCTCCTTACGTACACCTACAGAGCTGTAGTCAAAAGCAAGTTCTGTTAAATTTGTGGTGCTTACTCTCACCCCGAGGTTGCAATTGTATCCACACTACCAGTAAGTTTAAGTGTATATAGGACTGCAGTGTAAGTGAGAGTGACTATTTTCTTACAAATCTGAAGCTCAGTCTGATTTTATTAATCATTCAGCATTTCTTCAATTATATACTACTTATTTAGATGCCACTATGTGTCTCTTTACATAATGCTATTTATAATTATGTGATATGAATGGTGAAACAGCAGATTAATAACACATAACCTGAAGACTTGCTTTTTGTTAGTGTACAGTGTGTGACAGTATGGCATAGTGGTTTGAATTTTGGACTAGGTTTCTTTGAGACCACGGTTAAATCACTTTTCAGCTGTGGAAAAACATGTCACACTGTATCATACTTAGAGTAAAGCAATGAAAAATGTCCTCAAAGAAATCTTCCAAGAAAAAAGTTTGGCACAATTCTGAATCTACATGAAGACACATAGCAGCAACAACAATCCTATGCACAAACTCGAAAAAACATTCTTTTGTGATTGTTGACATTGATGCTGACTATGGCCTAAATACAATTATTAGTTCCAATTGGAGTAGATCCATTAAATGTATATAAGAATTGACTTATGAAATTCACCTTGATTCAATGGTCCTTTTAGTTGGTATGAAGAATTGGCTTTAGGCCTATAAGCATTAGCTTTGCTTGGCACACTGTAGTTTGGTACATAAATATGTATCAAAGAAGGAAACAGGCTGGGTTTTTAATTTATTTTTTTTTACAATATTAAGTGTGTGAACAAGGTACAAATTCATTACAGAGGGAAGAATTATAATCAATGATAGTGTCAGTCAGTGTTTTATATACAAATTATCATTCTCAGTCCAGATGGTCAAATTCTGGTTTAAAAAGCCAGACTATTCACAAGTTCAATGTGCTTACATACAGCTCCTTTACTTTATTAATGCCAATCAGGAATCTGCTGTTACCTATAGCTTCCCATTAAGTTTCTTATGAAAACTTTAGTGAAAGATTAAAAACAAACTAGAGTTTGGAAGCCAACTTTAAAACACAGTTTCAAGTTGGCTTCCTAATCTTGGTTTGTTGGAAGCCATTAATCAAAGCTGCTAATTTGCACATAAGAAGAAGCTATGGCTAATTACTGTTTCCTGGCTTGTTTCCTGACTTGGATGCAGGCTGAAATGCACCACTTGTATGTGGGGAGAAGCAGGTGTCTTCAAAGCTGTTCATGGCCCATTTTAGATGGGCACTTTGCCGCGTGATTAGGGCTAGAAAGCCCATCTTTAGGATTAGGGAGGGCATAGCTTTTACACCCTCCCTAACCCTAAAGCGTATGGACGCCGCCATTTAAAGATGGCGGCGTCCATACGGAGGTGCCGCAAAGGCGTCATCACGTGAGCAGCGTTTTGACATGCTGCGCACGTTGTGACGCTTTTGCAGCGCGGGAGTGCGCCAATCGCGCCCTTCCCGCGCCGCAAAAAAAGAGCTCCAACGTGGAGCTCTTTTTTTGCGGCGGGTCTTTGCTGCGGCCTTTAAATGGCCGCGGCAAAGACCCAGGGAGAAAGGGGCTGCGGCGGCGGCCCCTTTCCCCCTTCAGCCCCGCCGAGGGAAGCGGGGTGCAGCGGGCGCCCAGAGCGCCCGCTGCAACCCGCTTGGAGGCCGCGGGGAACCGGCAGTTTGCCGGTTCCCCGCGGCCTCCAAAAGCGGCGAGATGAAGCCTCGGGGTTGCCCGTGCGGCAGCCTAGGCCTCATCTCGCCGCCAGAAGGAGCGAGTATGGACCTCCGCCATGTATATCTGACTCGCTAAGCCAAATATCATAAACTGATCTAGGGCATTTTGTGAGCTGTGTCTTTAAAAAACTACAACAAAGTTAGTGACTAGGTAATGACATCACATTGTGTATGCCTTTTTTAATGTTTTAATGTTTGTAGATACAGATATTATAGTCTTTAAAGTCATACATAATAGGCTATATAAGCTGTTTGTTTCCACATAGAACCATCTCTTTTCAGTATGTGACACATTAAATTGTCACTTATATCAGTTGTATGTGTTAACAGGGATCTTTCTGGTCATTCAGCATAATCTTAAATACGGATTGGCTTTTGTGAGTTAGGATTTGGCACAAGCCAATAATGACCACAAACAATTTATATAACTTTAAAGTGGACAGTGAAGACACTGAAATAGTTAAAGATTTGCTATACCTTGACTCAGTCATAAATCAAAATGGAGATGGCAGTCAACAATCAAAAAGACTATGACTTGAAAGAGAAGCTGTGAAGGGATTAGATAAGTTTCTCAAGCATAAAGTGATATCATTACCAATGTGAAAATTATTTATGCCATAGTATTTCTGTTTATATTTGGATGTGAGGGTGAGGTACATCCATTATTGGTGTTGTAGTAGGTTTTGCTTTGATTGTGTGTTCCTGCATGGCAGAGAGTTGGACTTGGATGGCCCTTGAGGTCTCTTCCTATGATATGATTCTATGATTGTATTAAAGCTGACAGAGAAATAAAATCAACTCATTTGAAATAAGGTGCTGGAGAAGACTTCTATGGAGATAATGGTTTGCCAAAAAGACAAATAAAAAGGCCCAAGACCAGATCAGTCCTGAACTCTCTTTAGATGTCAAAATAACTAAATTGAATCTCTCATAATTTGGAAACGCCATGGGGTGACATGATTTACTGGAAAAGACAATAATGCATAGTAATATGTAAAATAGTAGGAAAAGACGAAGACTGCTTTACAGGTGAGTAGACTCAGGGGCTTTACAGACAGGTGGCTAGACACCGCTTTTCGCCCTGGGTTGGGGCCACAGCAATCACATGCCACATCCTCTGCAGGGAGCAAAAAGAAGTCCTGAAAAGGGCTTCTTTTTAGCTCCCTGGAAGGGGCATCATAGCCACTATGGGATAGCATTATGACACCCCTTCCATGCTGCACTGTTTGGGCGCTGCACGGCAGTTGCACCATGACGCCACACGTGGTGTAGAAGACTGCATGGCATCATGGCACAACAGGGGCAGAGTCACGGCATCCAGCATGCGGAGCCTATGCTATGACTCCATCCACAGGCTGGCACAAAGTACCAGTCTGTATTCCCCCCCCCCCCCCAGTCAAAGAAGCCACAGACTTGAGTTTTCAAAAACCTTAACAGAGTGTTAATAACAGGGTGTCTCATTCATATGGTCAGCATAAGTCAAAGGCAGCTTGATGGCGATTAAAAACGACAGCTCTTCTAACAGCAGAAATCTGTCTCTGCCAGTTGAACTCAGAGATCTACCCACAGAATGATCTGCCAGCCATCTGCTGGCAGAAGAAAAAATGGGGGACAGGTGTAGAAAAGAAGAGGAGAAACAAGGTGTGCCTGATCCAGACTTTCTCTAGTCTGGAGTGCCATTATTATTATTATTATTAACCTTTATTTATATAGCACTGTAAATTTACACAGCACTGTACATACAATCATTTAATTAGACGGTTCCCTAACACTAAGTAGTGCCAGGATGAGGGTAGTCCCAAGTAATTCCCAACACACCTAAAGTGGAAAATGTTAAATTCAATACAGCTTCATTTGGCCTAGTGTCAACTCAGGTGATCCTTGGACATCATGGCCCCTTAAGATTATTACTCCTGGTGCCAGTAATTTTGGGTATATAACTACATTGATGTACCATGTGGTTCCTGTTACCATACACTACAAGTATAGTTGTTGTTATTGTGTGTGGTGATATAAATAATAATCATTCTCTGTACTACAACCACACACAAAAAATGCAAGATTAATGGAACATATGATAATTATGAGACCAATCCACAGGAACTCAAAACTGCTCGGGTTTACTTGGCCTGTCTAACAATTACAATGCAACCTTAAGGAAGATAGTAAGCTGCACCCTCACTTGGCTATGTATACAGTGAATGGAAAACATAATAGTTACTTTTGCCTCCCTGCATATTATGTGAATTAGTCCCAGGATATGAGAGTTACAAAGTTAGCAATTACAATAATATAGACTGAGTATGGAACACAAACGTCTCTTATTACTGTGAGATGGGAAACAAACCGTTTTTGATGGTGATGGGAACCCACATCCAAATGCAAACAGTATTTTAAAAAGATGTGCAGTCTAATGAAAAGTTGCTTCAAAAGATCCCAAAAACAAATTCTACATCCTCGAGCTGACTAGTATTCAAGATATGAGCAGGTAAAATATTCTATTAGCATATAACACTTTCCAGTCCATTTTGTTGGGTGTGAGGATATTGATTTTGAGTGGTATCACATTACTATGTATCCTCTCAGTGCAGAATATTTTAAGTGGCCTCTACAGTGACACCAAGGGCAAATAAAATTAGTAATTATATACTAAAGCTAATTACTGCATGATGTTTTCCTTTAATGGAAAGCTATTGTTTTATTAGTTTAGGAATGTTTAACTGTATTTGTTTCTCAGTGTTAAAATGCAGAAAAAATTATATTTTAATTATTGTTCTGATGGCTTTAACCTCTCTGCATTAATATTCTCTTGTGATTGCAAACATTAATTTGACTTACATTTAAATAATCTGCTCTTTTTATCTTTATAAATCATATAAAGTTCACTTGGAATCTGAAGAAAGACAGAGACTCACTTGGAAATAAAGAGCAAGAAATGCTTGGTTATAATTCTTTTTGTGATAATGAAGCAAGCACCCAGGGGTTTTGTCACTGTTTTGGACAACAGTAACATGCTGTATGTGGGACTTCTTTTGAAAACTTTTCTTTGGAAAGTTGAGTTGGTTCATATTTTGGGAGCCATATTGTTGCTGGGGGACCACATGAGTTCCTTGTTACAAAAGTTTCACTGACTACCAGTTTGCTTCTCAACAGAACTTAAATTACTCATTATGGGGCTTTTTAGACCGCCCCAAAAGGGGCGGTCCATTGTCGCCCCTTCTGGCGGCGGGATGACGCCGAGGCTGCCACACGGGCAGCCTCAAGGCCTCCTCCCGCCGCTTTTGGAGGCCGCGGGGAACCGGCAAACTGCCGGTTCCCCGTGGCCTCCAAGCGGGGTGCAGCGGGTGCTCTGGGCGGGGCTCAAGGGAGGAAGGGGCCGCTGCCACGGCCCCTTTCTCCCTGGGTCTTTGCCGCGGCCATCTAAAGGCCGCGGCAAAGACCTGCCGCAAGAAAAGAGCTCTGAGAAGGAGCTCTTTTTTTGTGCCGCGGGAAGGGCGCGATTGGCGCCCTCCCGCGGCACAAAAGCGTCATCACGTGCGCAGCGCGTCAAAACGCTGCGCACGTGATGACGCTTGTACGGCGCCTCCGTGTAGAAGCCGCCATCTTTAAATGGCGGCTTCCATGTGGTTTAGGCTTAGGGAGGGTGTAAAAGCTACGCCCTCCCTAACCCTAAAAGCGGGCTTTTTAGCCCTAAACGCGCCTTTTTTTGCCCGTCTAAAACGGGCCTATGAATTTTAAAGTCCTGTATTACTTAGGACAGGGTGTCTATGTAAGATCATATTATACCAAGCCAGATTGACAGGGTATTGAGGTTTACAGTAATTTTTCTTTTAGAGAACTCATGGGCAAGAATGATCACTGAACAAAGAGGAGAACTTATCACTGACAAGCTGACAAAATGGTTTGTGGGATCCTTGAGAAAACAACAACAAAAACAACAACAACAACAACAGAATCATGTTGTGTAATTTTGACTTCCAAGTTTATTGGATGTCCTCCCCATAGGGTCTTTTGTCTTTTTGAAGTGTCTGGTTGTGCAAAAGTAAAAAAACAAAACAAAACAAAACAAAACCTTGGGTGGCTGGTGTGTTGTCAAAAAGAAGATTAGTTTTACTTGGAAGAGCCTAAGCCAGTGATGTCCAAACTCTGGCCTTCCAGGTGTTTTGAACTTCAGCTCCCAGAAGCCTCAGCCACCTTGGCCAATGATCTAAGCCAACTTCCATATCAGCAGAATCAAGTATCAAGTCTTCTTCTCCATGTTAAACTGTTGATTTCTTCTATTTTTGACTCAGTCTTTGGAAGACCAAAGGAATGTAGAAACTCCAAAGTAGGCTCTCCCTTCCCTGTGTGTGTTTGCCCACACATACATTCTCCATCTCTGTCATTATCAAAGGTACACATTGTCGAGATAACAATAATCATTTATATGCAGGTGCCTTGGATAGTGGCAGAGACGGGGAGAGCTCATTTATATCAGGATCTATGTACATACAGATATGTCAATAATCAGTAAGCTCCCCCAGTCTCTGTCCCTATCTATGGCCCTTGTAGGCTAGAGGTGCATCTATACTATAGAAGTAATGCAGTTTGACACCACTTTAAGTGCTGCATCCTGTGGAATCCTTGGATTTGTAGTTTTACAAGGTCTTTAGCCTTCTCTGCCAAAGAATGCTGGTTCTTCACAAAATTACAAATCCCAGGATTCTATAGGATGGAATTATGGCAGTTAAAAGTGATGTCAAACTGTTATTGCTATAGTGTAGATACACCTTTGGTCATAACAGTCACCTTTATAGAGCCCCTTGAACACCTCTTATATTTAGATTGTTCAGTCTTCATATCTTCCAGCTGTGGAGTATCAACATCATCCAAACTTAAATGTAAAACTAGTTCAGTTTTAAACTCTATTCAAAAATGATTGTTTTACATGAAAAGCTTTTTTTTTTAGTGTGTTGTATTACTTTTATGAGAGCCAGCATGATGTTGCGGTTTGAGCATTGGACTATGACTCTAGAGACCAGGGTTCGAATCCCTACTTGGTTATGGAAACCCACTGAGTGAGCTTGGGTAACTCACACTCTCAGCCTCAGAAAACACTGTGACTGTAGGGCCACCATAAGTTGGAAATGTCTTGAAAGTGCAAAACAAACACATATTACTTTTGTTCTTTACTTTGCCCTGTTGCACGTCCTGACACAGCACAAGAGCAGGCATGGTGTAGTGGTTTTACTGTTGGACTGTGACTCTGGAGAACAAAGCTCAATTCCGGGCTCAGCCATATAAACTCACTGGGTGATCTTGGATTTCACGTTCTCTCAGTCTCAGAGCCTGACAATGGCAAACACCCTTTGAAGAAACCTGCCAAGAAAACCACGCTATAGGTCCACCTTAGGGTTGCCATAAGTTGGAAATGACTTGAAGACACACAACAATCTAATAAAGTTTGGTTGGTGGGTACACATAGTAGGCTTTTTCTGTAGCAATTCCTCAATTCCCTGCCCAAGAATGTTAGGTTGGCCCCATCTCTTTTCAGCTACTAGTGGGAAGCCAAAGCAGTGCTTTTAATTGTTTTTTACTTGCTCATTGCCTTGGGAGCCCCTGTGGGTTGGGAGATGATACAGAACTACTATAAATAAATATAGAAATAAATATCAATACTTTAAATTAAATTCTGCTGACAATTTAAAAATATGTTAATCATTACTTTTAGCACATTCTTGCTGCATGTGTTTTTATTTGTTGTTCTATCTGTTTTGCCAGCCAAACTGAGTGCCACTTTTGGGGAAAAGGCGGGTTGTAAATAGATTAATGAAATAAAACAGATTAGATGTGCCCTTTTACAAGATCATGTTCAGAAATACTGTATTACCATTCAGCCATCTGTCTTGTAGAACTATTCTGAAAAGAAACAAACTAAAAACTGCAAACCACTTTAAAAAAAAAAAAGCTTCAACCTAAGAAAAGGTGACAAATTAATTAAACCTGTTTAGAATGTTGCTAGACAGTCCAAATCCCAGCTGCTGATTTTTATCATGTATTTACATAATATTCATTATATTGTTGACTGCATCTATAACTTAACTTGCTGTTTTGCTGAGACAGGATCATTGTATGTGCTTCCTCATGTTTTTTTTCTCTTTTATTTGAAACAAGTCAAGGAAAAACTGAGGGGTGATGCCCTAAACAGAAACAAGCAAGTGGGAGAACAAAAAGTTTAGGAGGAATGAATGTTACAAACACACAGTGATGTAGTAGACAAACAATGTATTTACTTAAGTGTTAAAAAACACAAACTGGCTAGTGAGCCAGTCAGTGCTGTGCTAGGTAAACTGCAAATCACACTAGGAACAATTCCCCTGTGTCTCATAACATGGGGAAAAAATGATACAATTGGAAGAGACACACCTGAGGCTAAAATATTGGGGGGGGGGGGGGGAGGGAATGTAAGTACAGGGAAAAGAGACACCACTGAGACTGAATTACATGGGATAACGCAGTTGGCTCATTACATATAAAAATACCATAACCAAGACCAAACGCGTTTCGACGGAAGTGTCTTCATCAGTGGTCATACATTACTTGTAAATTTGTTATGTAGCATGTGGAATCACCCTGTCAATAAAGGTAAGTAGATGGTCCTCGTAGGCCTATGATATTGCCTAGGACTGGGATGTCCCACATGTGTTTGTAAGAGGGCTCAGATTTAGCCTCACATGTGTCTCTTCCAATTGTATCATTTTCCCTCCATGTTATGAGACACAGGGGAATTGTTACTTGTGTGATTTGCAGTTTATCTAGCACAGCACTGACTGGCTCACCAGCCAGTTTGTGTTTTTTAACACTTAAGTAAATACATTGTTTGTCTACTACATCACTGTGTGTTCGAAACATTCATTCCCCCTAAACTTTTTGTTCTCCCACTTTTTTTCTTTTATTTAACATAAAGTCTGGAAACAGAGATCTCAAGAGATTTGTGATTCTTTTTTAGAGCCAGAGTAACAGATAACTTCTGGTTTCTTCTATCAGCCACCTCTCCACATGCATTAAACAATTCTTCACATGGATGTCAACAATTTTGGAGATCATTGTTTCCCCTCCATCAACCTCTATGCTTGAGAACATTCTCATTGGGATTCTGTTCCATTTTTTGCTGCATAGAAATAAATCCTCATCTTCCATATTTGGCAGTTTAGGGAACAGTTTTCACAACATGTATTCAGTTAACAACCCTCATATATTTTGCTGTCAAGGCCTCTTTCCACTGTAGCATCTCCACAGAAAAATGTTCATTGAGGTTATGCATGAACTAGTGGAGTTTAAAAAATCAGTACCATTTAAATACTCAGTTCCATGTCCAATGACTCACACAATGGAGTTTATCACATGAGGGAAATCCTGTGCAAAAACATGGGTTTAAATTGGAAAAAAACCTGCAAGAGCGGATTGATTTTTATACAGCATAATTATTAAACTTACGTTAAAACAAAAACAAAAACAGCTCCATTTATATACCGCTTCATACCCTTAAGGAGTGTCTAAGCGGTTTACAACTGTAAGCTATTTGCCCCCCAAAAATCTGGGTACTCATTTTAGCGACCTCGGAAGGATGCAAGCCTGAGTCGAGCTTCAGCCCTTATGCTGGTCTTGAACTTGCAACCTTATGGTTTTGAGTGAATGGCTGCAGTACAGGCATTGAACCACTGCACCACTAACCTGAACGGAAAGTGGAGGGAAAGTAGACAAAAACCACTTCTTTTTAGTTTCGGAAAATCCCGAAAGTAAAAAGGAGTGGCTTTTGTTTACTTTCTATTTGGGTTAACACAAATTTAACAATGGTGTGGAGAGCAACAGGTGACACACTAAGCGGGGTATGACACCACTTCTCCTCAAACATTTCCTTTTGGGCTGAAATGGGCTATGGCATTCACCTGTGTCCTATCAAGATGCTGAAGAAATGATGTGAGTGGGTTGAGGCTCAGTGGGAGGATGATGATGATGGAAACCTTGCCCTATGAAGAACGCCTTAGGGAGTTGGGAATGTTTAGCCTGGAGAAGAGAAGGTTAAGAGGTGATATGATCGCCCTGTTTAAATACTTGAAGGGATGTCACATTGAGGAGGGAGCAAGCTTGTTTTCTGCTGCTCCAGAGAACAGGACTCGGAACAATGGATGCAAACTGCAGGAAAAAAGATTCCACCTCAACATTAGGAGGAACTTCCTGACAGTAAGGGCTGTTCGACAGTGGAACACACTCCCTCAGAGGGTGGTGGAGTCTCCTTCCTTGGAGGTTTTTAAGCAGAGGCTGGATGGCCATCTGTCGGGTATGCTTTGATTGGGAGTTCCTGCACGGCAGGGGGTTGGACTGGATGGCCCTTGTGGTCTCTTCCAACTCTAAATTTCTATGATTCTATGATTCTGTGATTCTATGATGATGATGATGATGATGATAATAATAATAATAATAATATATTTTCCCCCTCTCCTGTGGATTGAGGCGGTATTACATGAAGGATAAAATAGACAATACAATACAAATGTCATATAAAAATACAATCAATCAGATAATAGCAATTATTACTGAAATCACTAAAATAACTAAACATCATCTGTTTTCTGTGCCATCGTAGTTGGAAGTGGTTCTATCTTGAGATCACTTACAAAATGTTTGATGGATAGGCCCACTGGAAGAGATCCATCTTAAGTGCCTTCTTGGCGCCTTCTAAGGTGGTAATGAGATGGACAGATCCCAGGCTTTTTAAATATATATTAGCAGCCCTGGTGGTGCAGTGGTTAAATGCCTGTACTGCAGCCACTCACTCAAAACCATAAGGTGGCGAGTTCAAGACCAGCAAAGGGCTGAAGCTCGACTCAGGCTTGCATCCTTCTGAGGTCGCTAAAATGAGTACCCAGATTGTTGGGGGGCAAATAGCTTACAATTGTAAACCGTTTAGACACTCCTTAAGGGTATGAAGCGGTATATAAATGAAGCTGTTTGTTTGTTTTTGTTTTGTTTAAAAATATTTTTATTTTTTTAAAATTTTCATTAAAAACATCACCTTTTACCAAATTTTCACTTCAGCCCATGAACTTATGAATATGTAAATGCACTGAGGCTGTCCGTATCATGATGTAATTGAAAGGTATAATTTTAATTTTTGCTAGGTTTTTTTTTTAATGTTACAGGTGTTACCATTACATTCAGTGATATGCAGAAGTTATGATTAATGAGTAACAGTAGTACAAAAACCAATACTAAAGAATCTGTATGGTGATGTAAGGGAGGAGGTCAATGGGGGTTGACACCATGAGTTACCACACTGGGTGAGACCTACCCACCACTGAAGGAAGGTAGTGGCAAACTCCCTTAAATAATTCTTACCAAGAAAACCCCATGATAGCTTTTTCAGGGTTGCCAGAAGGCAGAAATGACTTGAAGACACACAACTACAATAGTCAACACGTATATCTGTTTGTTGTTTTTGTGTGTCTTTAAGATGTTTCTGACTTATAGCAAACCTGAAACAAAAGTATCATGGGCTTTCCTTGGCAAAATCTGTTCAGAGGACACTATCCATTGCCTTTCCCTGAGGCTGAGAGAGTGTGACTTGACCAAGATCACTTAGTGGGTTTCAAGGCTCATCTGAGAGTCACATCCTGGTCTCCAGAGTACATCAGTTTGGCTCTCACATATTGTTGTTGTTAGCTGCCCTCAAGTCAGTTCTGACTCATGGTGACCCCGTGGTTGAGACATCTCCAAGAATCCCTATCCTCCACTGCCCTGCCCAGATCCTGCAAGTCTTTGCCCACAATCTCCCTGATTGAGTCTATCCATCTGGTTTGTGGTCTTCCTCTCTTTATTCTACCCTCTACCTTGTCTAGCATTATTATATTTTCTAATGATCTGTGCCTTCTCATTATGTGGCCAAAGTATGATAGTCTCAACTTGATCATCTTTTCTTCCAAGGAGAGCACTAGTTTGATCTGTTCAAGAACCTATTTGTCTTCTTGGCTGTCCATGGTATCCTTTACTCTTCTCTGGCACCACATTTCTAATGAGTTTATTTTTTTTCTGTCTCCTTCACTATCCAGCTCTCACATCTGTTCATGGTAATTGGGAATACAATGGCCTGAATGATTCTGACTTTAGTGCTCAGTTGTATCTCTTTACTCTTCAGTATCTTTTCCAACATACATCTGTACATGTTTATTAAAAGGTGACTAAATATCCTTCCAAAGTTGACACCTGTATGGTATGTTTTCCAATACATTGGTCCCCCGGGTTACGAAAGTAATCCGTTCCAGATTACTTTTCGTAACCCGGAAATCGTCGTATCCCGGTGGACTGCTTTATTTGATGGACCGCGCGGCCAATTTAAAGGGGCCGCGCGGTTTTTCTTATTCGGATCCCGGGGTTTTATTCGCATCCCGGGGGCTTTTTGTCGCCCCTGGCTCTTTCGGCTCCTGGGGATTTCGTTCCCCGGGGGCTTCGTATCCCTGGGCACCACTGTACTGAAAAGAATTCAGTATAGAGTTCTTTTTTGAAAATTTAAAGAGTGGTACACAGGGAATTCTCCTATTCCCAATGACTCACCTATCTAGAGCTCTTTTTCCAAGCACTTCTCTATGTTTTGATGCTCTTTTACTGGAAGTCAGTTAATGCCACTCTATTCTGCTTTGGTCAGACCTCACCTGGAATATTGTGTCCAGTTTTGGGCACCAGAGTTCAAGAAGGATGTGGACAATCTGCACCATGTCCAGAGGAGGGCAACCAAAATGGTGAAAGATCTGGAAACCATGCTCTATGACGAGTAGCTTAGGGAGCTGGGTATGTTAAGACTGGAGAAGAGGAAGTTAAAGAAGGGACATGATAGCTATGTTTAAACATTTAAAGGGATGTCATATTGAGGATGGAGCAAACTTGTTTTCTGCTGCTCCAGAGACCAGGGCATGCAATGGATGTAAACTACAGGAAAAGAGATTGTACCTCAACATTAGAAAGAACTTCTTGATGGTAAGAGCTGTTCCACAGTGGAACACATTGCCTTGGAGAGTGGTGGAATCTCCTTCTTTGGAGGTCTTTAAACAGAGGCTGGATGACCATCTGCCAGAGGTGCTTTGATTGTGCATTTCCCCATGGCAGGGCCCTGGACTGGGTGGCCTTTGTGGCCTCTTTCAACTCTATGTTTCTATGATTCTATGATTCTGTGTGAGGGAACTATTGGTAGTAGGGATGATGGGACATTGAATTACAACAAGATACAATGTTTAAACTGTACACCAAAAGTGGATAAATCTGTTGTGTTTCACATTCATCTACTTGCAGATAGTTCATTCAAATTTGTTCTGCTGAATTAATGAAAATCATAGCACATTTTGTAAAGTTCTTATAAAAAAATCAACTTCTTAACCATTTGCACTATCCAAATTTAATAGGTACAGCAGTTCCCAGTATGCAGAGAATCATGCTGCATCAGCTTGCTATATAACTGTCAAAAATGAAGAGTATGTCAGAGTTTAAAAAGAAGAGGTGGTGACCTTGGTTTAGCACCACAAAGTTAAACTCACAGTGATTCACATCGATAAATTCAGGGTCAGACTTTTAAGATATTCAAAACCCCTCTGTCTGGATGGGAGAATTCATCAGTTTCTGTTTGTCTTACATTTGAGTTTATTTAACCTCAAGTTTTCTCAGTTAAATTTATGATCCAAAATCTAAATTTTCTGCTTGTCCCTTTTTTGTTGTTGCTAAAATCAGGATCTGTCCTTCTTCCATACTATGTGATTAGTGTTAAATCTCAAAAACACGAGACTAAAGTCTACGTCTCGCTCAGCGTTCTCAGCTGTAGCTCCAAAACTATGGAACAACCTGCCAGAGGAGATCCGTCTGATGCCTACATTGGAGGCATTCAAAAAAAGCACTAAAGATGGATCTCTTCTGGCGGGCATACCCACCCAACCTTATGTAACCCCCATTGACCCAGGAACTCCCCAGATTATTGATGTGACTGTGGTAATTGTTTTTAATTGTTAATATATTGTTTTAGATATTTTACTGTATTGGTTTTTAATATGTTGTAAGCCCGCCTCGATCCGTAGGGAGAGATGGGAGATATAAATAAAAATTTTATTATTATTTATTATTAGTTCAGGTCTATTTGTAAGCAGACAGAACTGCTGCCATTACATGGACAATTGTTTTACAATATGCACATTCTTCTCAGGAATACTTGATGCTGAAACCTCTATTCACTCATTTCTTTTGCTTTGTTCCAGTCATCCTATTTCTTTCTATGCTGCTGACCATTTCCATTGTTCTTTGCAATAATCCTCATATTGGTACCTTCAACAACAACAACAACAACAACAACAACAACAATATTTTTTATTATAACCTGCCCCTTTGAACAAGCAAGCGGGGCAGGGTACAACAAGTTAAAAAGCAAGTACAATGAAAAAGTTACAACCAGATCCCTACCTCCCACCCTTTAAAATGGAATTAAACTAACACAGAATTAAAATAAATAGAAATAAAACAATACAATGTATTAAAATCAACATTCTTGGGCAACCTGAAGGTGGCATCTGATGTGTGGCTGAAAGAACTGGATAGGTGTCATTGGAGACTGGGAGAGATTAGCCATCATCCGGAAAGGCCTGCCGGAAGAGATGCGTCTTTGCAGCTTTTTAAAAGCTGTCCAGGGTTGTAATAAGATGCATCTCATCTGGCAGGTCATTCCACAGCCTGGGAGCGATAGCTGAAAAGGCCCTCTGAGAGGTCTGTGAGAGCCTGGTCTTCATGGGCTGTAGCAGATTCCTCCCAGAGGACCAGAGTGTGGGGAGATAGGATGAACCCAAGCCATGTAGGGCTTTAAAGGTTAAAACCAACACCTTGTACTGTGCCCGGAAACTGATCGGCAGCCAGTGGAGAGATTTGAGTACAGGTGTTATGTGCTCTCTCCTGGGTGTTCCAGTAACAAGCCTGGCTGCCATATTTTGGACCAATTGGAGTTTCCAGGTTAAGCACAAGGGTAGCCCCATGTAGAGTACATTGCAGTAATCCAAACGTGAGGTTACCAGAGCATGTACCACAGTTTCCAGGTCCCTCATTTCCAGGAAAGGGCACAGCTGATGTATCAGCCGAAGCTGGTACCAGGCACTCCTGATCATCGCATTCACCTGACTAGTCATGTGGAGTGACAAATCTAGGAGTCCCCAGGTTTATTCTTCCCAATGCTGTTATTTGCCAGTTGGATACCATATAAATATGTCTTATCATGTTTGGTGTATGTTAAGCACTGTATTTTTAGCTGGTGGCTGCACTCTGAAAGCTTTGTTCTTCCCACAGGAATCATGTGGTCATGAATAATCATATATTTGTTGACTCATTTATTATTTAAAAATATTTCCAGACTACTTTTATGCTTTTCAAATCATGAAATAAATCGAGGTTGTAGACATTATCTGTTAACTTTTTTTCCTGTTCTGGGAGCCAGCTGCTTCTACTGTCCCTTTGCCACAAGTCTGAAGACCAAAGCTATTTAAGCCGCGTTGTGTGAAATTAAAATGGCAGTTAGACCCAGCTAAACTGATGCTATTGCTGCCCAGTATAGCCAGATACTCACCAGAACCCAATAAAAAGATGGACCTACCAGAATGCACATTGCCCTGAAGTTGGCTCTGAGCAAGCATAAAAATATAACTAAAACAGATAACAATAATTAAATAAAAATATAATATGAGAAAATGCAGCAAGGTAATTCCCTCCTTGGAGGTCTTTAAGCAGACGCTGGATGGTCATCTGTCAGGGATGCTTTGATTGGGAGTTCCTGCATGGCAGGGGGTTTGGGCTGGATGGCCCTTGTGGTCTCTTCCAACTCTATGATTCTATGATTCTGTGATTCTATAATGTTTTCTATCCCAAGAGCTTTCTGGCGTGCTTGTCAATGTTACTTTTCTGGACTCCCAACATCTAGAATTTCCCAGCTAGTATGGCCACTGTAGGGTATTTTTGTTGTTGTTGTTGTTACCTTCATAAAACATAACCAAAACACTTTCCTCTTCACTTTAGTGAATTGATAAATTAAAAGGGGGGTGAAGGGCATTTATGAACAACTTCATATGAGGGGTGTTTTTTTACATCTAGTGTTGCTAGACTGAAATTCCAAGACTTAAATATGCTCTACAATTAGGAGAGCAGGCAGCTACAGTTTACCTCTTCAGGCTTTCCTATTTGTCTTCCATATTCCCTACCTAGTGACAGTGAATCTAATCTAAGGTTTAGACTGTGTATAAAAGGAGCAATCCAATCCCACACCCAAAATAGCTGCAGAACCCTGGACAGCTCCTTTAATGTTTAGAGTAAAATCCAGAGCAGATTCCCCAACATGCTGACAAGTGAGCCAGTGACCTTACAACCCCCACTTTCCATAAACAGCAGGACTCTTAACAGGTCACATATACTAGTCAAAAAGAGAAAAAGGAAGATTATGGAACTAAAATATTGATGGGGACTGACTACTTTTATTGGCTGCTTCAGCAGGAGATTTGAAAGTACAAGCATACCTCCCTAATATGGTGAGTTAGGTTCCAAACCACCACTGAAACATGAATATTATTTTACAGCAAATCAGCAGGGGAAATGACCCCTGTCTATTGTAGTGGCTGCTGCCTGGTAAGTGGGGACTCAGGGACTTTCATAGGGCTACATAGGGGTGATGAATATGTAACAGTCATGAATGTGTAATTCTAGATCAGGCATTTGGAACTGTCATAGAGGATTCCATTTAGTAACGCCGTACTTTTCTGTATAAATGAAATGGACCACATTGATGAAGTGTTCTAAAGCAAACCACCTTAAAGTGAGATGTACCTGTAAAGGGGAAATTCTGGGATGCTTTCCCAAACTGATTGATTCTAGATTGGGGCTTTCCTTGGTGATGTGATTTCAAATCTAAAACCTCTGTGCCCCTTTTCTCTTCACTATTGTTATTTGCTGTAAAGCTGTCTTTGACATTGCACGCCTGTGAGTGAGAGTCTTCCAAGGGACCCTCTTATTAAAAGGGTTCGGGGCATCCTTTATTGAGTCTATCTACATGTAATGTGGTCTTTCTCTTTTCTTATTGCCCTCCACTTTACTATCATATTTTCTAATGAGTCACATGCCATGATACAGGGTGATTCAAAAAGAATGGTGTAAAACCAGATAAGAACAGTTTAATTTTTGTACCATTCTGTTTGAACCACCTGGTATCTGAAGTATGACAGCCTCAGTTTAGTTGATATGGTTTCTAATGATAGTTCAGTCTTCCTTTTTTGACCATTTCATTGTTGTTGATGCTTTTGTAAGTACATGGTATCCACAGAACTGTTCTCCAGCACCACATTTCAAATAATGGAACTAGCTGTTCTGGACTGGTGCTATTGGCCTGTGTAGCACGTGCACAGAGTCCTTAAACCTCAATGCTTTAGTAGTGTGCTGAAGAAGACTTTTAACTAATTGAACTGGTAAAATCACATGTTTTGCATGTTAAAAGACCCAGTGTTATTTCCAGATATCTTTAAGCAGAGATCGGAAATAATTTCCTTTTGAAACCCTGGAAGACTAGTGCCAGTTAAAATAGAAAATGGTAAATTAGATGGAACAGTGGTCTGACCAGATGTGAGATAAAGTGTATAAAGTTCTCATTATTTGTGGCCTTTATTTTCTTTGCTTTTCTGTTCCCTGTAGTCTCTCTCTCCTTTCTTTCTTTTCTGGCTTTCACATGATTGTCAGCAGTCTTAAAATGCATCAGAGCTCACCACCTTGGCCCAGGAATATTTGATGTTTTCCCCAAAGGCACTTAAACAAATTCCTCTTTATAAATGTAAGCTGTTGAAAAAGAGCTTGCAGAGATACCCCTCATCTCCACTGATAATCCCTTCTGATAGTCAAGATCTGTGAATGTTTCAGGCATTGCCTCCTAATGAATGGCTGTAAACAATCATTTTTTTCTGGCTGATACATAGCATGCAGTTAATACCTAATTAGTGTTGCTTATAGCTAGCCATTATTCTTTATCTCTTCATTTTCACAGCCTAGTATACTAAAGTATCAAAAATAGCAAAAATAATGAAAATGCAGGGAGCATCTGAGCATCAACGTAGGATAATTCTGATATCTTCTACACTAAGACAAAACCATGGTTTCTGCTCCCTTCTCTAGGCCACCAAATGCTAGATTATGTTGGCTTCATTGAATTTTATACGATTAAGAGCTATCAGTCTTTTCACAAAATATATAGAGCAATGCCATGCCTCTTTCCAAAATATGAACAGTGGAAGGCTGCTGAGCAGCAGGTGGAGTTATGCCTGCCAGTCACCCCTCTAGCAGGCAACCCTATATCACATTTTTGGCATTCACAAACTAATGCAATCTCACTTCTGATTGCCATTTATAGACTTTTTGTTTGTTTGTTGTGGGTTAGAATCTGACTATGTTTGTGGACAGCGTTAGAGGAAGCAAACCTCTGGATTTTGGAGAGAAAATTGTCCAAATATTGGCCTGAAAAAGTAAAAGGGAGGGGGGGCTTCTCATGCGCTGCCTTAGGAGTCCCAGAGGACTTCATGCTGGAAAAGCTTTTCTCAAAATATCAGTCAGCAATCCTGGATCATACTTTTGGGATTCCAAGTGGTGTGTCATTCATATGTATCTCAGGAAGATGGCCATTTTTTAGAGTACAATGTTTTGCAAGACCAGCTCTATTAAACAAAATATCACCTCCTGGTTCTGCAATCTTATTTATGCAATGGAGTGCAGATGTACAGGATGCCATCTGCAGTATGTAAGAAAAACAACAACAATTCTATGTACATGTTTCAGAAATTACAAAACTTCAATCCTAACCAGGTAGCTGGAACAAACAGTGTGTAGGTTTTTCAGTCTGGACCATGGTAGCTTGTTTAAATTGTCAGGTTTTAGAGCAGAACTGACTTCTGTTACAAGTATATTGGAAAAACAGGGAGGTTTTTGGATGTATATACTGAAAACCTTAGTATCATGCAACCTTAAACTCATTGATAACTCGTACACTTTGGAACACTCCATCCTTTTGTGTATGTATTTGTATGGAGCTGTACAGACTGCCTGAAAAGAGCAGTCTGCAGATGTCCCTCTTTGGTGCACAGCAGTGCAACAGTAACCAGATGGAGCTGCACCACTATGCATAAAAAAGGAGCTACCTAGAGCAACTCTTTTTTGTGATGTTGTAAGGGCTGCGTTGCAGCCCTTACGATGTCACATCTGTGCAGCTCCAACATCCACTGTGTGGGAGTTCCGTCACGGTTGTGATGTTGTTGTGACGTCATGCGTTTGGGTGCTCAACCCTTTTTTTTGCCCTGAATTTGCTGCCAGGGTTCAGGGCCTATATGAGCCTTCAGGTAGCCTGCCAACTTAAGGTGACCCCACAAATTTCTTAGAATTCTCTTAGGCAAGGAATACTTAGGTGGTTTTGCCAGTTCATTCCTCTGAAATATGTATAGCCTATAGCACCTGGTATTCATTGGTAGTCTCCCATCCAAGCACTAACCAGGGCTAACGTAGCTTCCAAGACCAGACAGGACCTAGCCCTTGTTAGGTATTTAGGCTCACAACTCACTTTTATTTGAACACAGGAAGAAGGTGGAATGTGAAATGTTTTGCTGTAATAGTTAATGGTTCTGCTGGGCCTCTCTCTCTCTCTCTCTCTCTCTCACACACACACACACACACACACACAAACACTCAAGATAAGGAATGGTATACTGTTTTTGTGTAGGGACAAATGGAAAGGTTTTTCTCAACTGGTTGTGCAGAAACAGCTTTTAGCTGAACTGAAAAAATGCCACCACATTTGCAGGCAGTTGTCGTAAGTGAAATATTCCCATACTGAATTAATAGGAATGATAAATAGCTTGACAGACTGGCCAGGTGGCATGGCTGTGGCATGTAAGGTTGCTGAACAGGAGACCTGGGTATTTGGAGCAAATTTGGGATGCTTGTTTCCCAGGGCTGATGGAAGTGGAGCATGAAGAGGAGCTGATGTGATTGATCTCTTTAGAAGAAGCTGCCAGCTGGAGTGCTTGGAAACCGCTCCTCCTATTTCTCCTTAAATGTGAATTGATGGCAGCTTCTGAAAAGAGGAACTCCTCAGACATTTTTCTAGCCATTGAACTATAGGGCTCCAGGCAGTCCCTTCTTTAAAAAGGAAGAAAAAAAAAAGAGATTTTGGTAAAGAACCTCATCTATTCAGCAGCTATTACTAACTTTTTTAAAAATGATATTGGATACAAAATTAATGTTACAAAGATATTATAGTGTGTTTTCCTCTCTACTATGCATTCAGTTATTTCTCCTGCAGGATTGAAAGTGATAATTTTACAACATCTAGCTCAGTCTAGTTAATAGTGCAGTGTACTTTTCAAGGGGATTTCTCCCCCCAGGGTCTTTAGTGTCTTATTTTTTTAATCTGTTTGTTTATTTATTTTTGTTAAGCAAGAATTTGAAGGAATATAATTTTTAAAAATACTTTTAATATTATTATAAGTACACAACTATAAACCAAACACATCACAACAATAAAGCCAAATAAAACAATTAATCTCACAACTTTGAATAAGTGAGCGCTGTGAACAGTGTGTTGAAAAATGCCTAGTTCTTCCTTTCCCCAGTCCATTGCTCCTTACCCCTCAATTTCTAACTTTCAACATTGTTGTAAAGAAATAATGGGTGTAAATATTTTTTTAAAATTTAAAATTTAATTTTATCCAAAAGGGATCCCAGTTACATATAATAATTTATTATGTAACAAAAGCAAGAAAATAAAAAGACAAAAGGGAAAAAAATAACTGCACTAGTTGTAAGTTTCTATAAAAACTGACCCAATGCCCAAGTGTAAGTACATTTTCTAAATTTCATCTATACACCATTCTTTCAAATGTTGCAAACATTTAAAAAGCAAATGAAAAGGAGTGGTTTTCAATATGGGATTCTCCCTACCAAATCAGGAAAGGGGCAGGGTATAGTATATGATGGAGTTAATATATATTCATGGCAGATGTTTTTGTTTTGATATGAATATAGTGTGAAGTTAAAGCTCTGCTGTAATATACCCCGCAAAATGCTAAAATTGTTCTTTACAAGAAAGGATTTTTATGTTTACTGCAAGTGGCTCACAGTTTGGATGGACTGGCCTCACCCACTTGGGGACTGTGCCTGTGAATGTATTCCACTCATCTGGGTCAATGGGCATTGAAATGTTGTCTCTCTGTCATCATAGCAGCTGATTCCAACTGCTGTCATGCAGATTGCAATGAATGAACTGATGTAATGAATCAAGCAATCCTAATTACATGATTAAGGAGGCAAAGCTGCTTCAGAACATTGGTGCAGATTATGTGAGAATGTTCCATGCTGGTCTAACAAACTGAATTTGTCTGTAAACCTGATAGATTAGTCATTTAGACTAAATAGTGTGATTATGAACTATTAGTGTAGCATATTGGTGTAAGTGAATTAGAGTAATGCTACATATTCTTAGATGGAAAAGGCTTTCACTCTCAGAAAAGGAAGATTTATCCATATCTCAGAAGGTAATCCCAACTGAGGCTGCTTAATGTCTATCAATATTAGTGAAGTAGGAAGGGAGAAGCTGTGACAAGGAGGTGCTAGGAGTAATATTGCTATTTTTAAACATAAATTTCCATATGCACATAGTGATCAGTACATGGAAAAGATCATACATGGGGGGGGGGGAGTTCAGAGGTTATGATGAGCCAGTGTTCCTTCAAAGTCATATTCTTATTTCAATAACTTATCCTTTGGTGTCATTTTCTTCCCTCCTCTCTTTTCATCTGAAAAAGGTCTCATTCGATTACAAGAGCTCATTAAAGCTCCATCACGATACAACCTGCGCCTCAAAATCCGCCAGTTACCAGCTGACACAAAGGATGCCAAGCCCTTGCTCAAGGAGATGAAAAGAGGCAAGGAATTCCATGTCATCTTTGACTGCAGTCATGAGATGGCAGCAGGCATTTTAAAACAGGTAATTACCCTTTTCCTAAGTATTAACCCCCCTCCCACCTTTACCATGCAGATCTTGAGGCAAAGGTTTATAATATCCCTAGTTACCATGGAGCATAGTTTGCACTAACAATAATTAGTGTCACAGCACATGTAAGAGCAAATCATGGTGATAGCGAAGTAAAGGAGACTAAGAAACACTTATTCCTGAACAGATTCACAGTTTTCAAACAGTCATATTCAAAAAGGGGCTGCTGTACATTTTGAGTGCAGGTGGATTATTCTTTTCAACAAGATTGCATCAAGCAGTATATTCTCCCATCTGCAAACTTTCTCCTTTCAGTTGTTCTTCCCATTATTGTTGCACATTCATGATTTTATTTCACATATAGTCCTTCAAAGCCCTGGTGCTCAGTACTGTTTTGCTGCCATGCTCTGGTTGCTTTGCACTCTGTTTGTTTAATGTGCCCTGATATATACATTGTTCACTGTGTTCTATGTGTTATTCCAGGAGACCAGCACAAGTTTCAAAATGTATTTTATTTCATTTTTATTGTATTTTATTTCATTTCTCTCAAATGTCTACATGTATTTATATCATTTGCTATATTTGTAAGCCACCTACAACAAAGATCACTGAGTTACTACAATAACCCAACACCTCTTTGTTGAGGAAGAAAGCCAACTTGGATGCAAAACAAGACATTAAAAAGGCAGTATCATATAATAAGAAACACCATCAAATATAGTAAAAAAGGAGAATTTGCAACTTTAAACATACATATTTTAAAGCTGTACATATATAGTTTAAATATTTGAGCCAGTGTGGCATAGTGGTTTGAGTGTTGGACTATGACTCTGGAGGCCAGGATTCAATTCCCAGCTTGGCCATGCAACCTACTGGTCAAAGTCACATACTCTCAACCTCAGGGGAAGGCAATAACAAACCTCCGCTGAACAAACCTTGCAAACCGCATGATAGATTCATCTTAATGTTGCCATAAGTTGGAAATAACTTGAAGGCATGCAACAACATCAAACGGTTTAAATGTACTTTAAATGTACATAATGTATTTTCTAAAGAAAAATTAGAACTAGACTATCTGTGAACAGAAAAGACCACAGGGATGACAATGGGTGAGCTTCTCTTGGCAGGTTGTAGGCCATCAGGGTTGGCCCTTTCCCTGATGGTCTTACTCATCTCACATTGTTCAGTGGAGACTCTCAATGCAAGGTCTCTGAAAGAGATTTTAAGTTTCAGAGATCTACCTATGGGGAATGGGACTCTCTTTGAGATAATTTAAATGGTACTTGGAAATGGATTGGAAACCAGTACAGATGACTAATTGCTGTGGTGTTGTGGTAAAATTATTGGTGGCCAAATCCTCTCCATTCAGATAGGTTCTGGGTGGTTTATCAGCCAAAGATGATAAAAGACATTTTGAACTTCAGAGATTATTTGAGTCTGTGGTGAGATTGTTGAATCAGTAGACAACCTTTACAGGTGGAGTGAAAACCTATTTAGAGCACAGTGGGAGCTGGGGCTAACATGTCAGTATACATTCTGCCTGTTAGTCTGGACTTCTTTTTAAAAAGAACCTATCCATGATGCTGAAGCCTACCATCAAAATAGATTCAGCACCTTGGTTGGCTCTTTTAAAGTTCAGTCTGAAACCCAGAGCAGATTCATCATGCCAATGTCGTGGAAGCCTCTACTGTTCTCATCCATTCAGATGGCTTATCAACCAACCATAACTTCATCTTTGAACTGAGTCTGCAGGGAAGTTACTTCTCTTCATGCAGGAAAAAGTTAGACTCTAAGCCCTAGTTTTTTAAAATCAAATTTGCTGACTTCATTTGATCTATTCCATGCACTTAAAAACATCAGGGTCCAAAATGTTTACAAGGTTGATGCCAGCAAGGTCAAAACTAAGCATGGCCACCTGAACAATAAGTTAGTCCATCAGCCATGTTGCATTATTTATAGTGTGCCAACATAGTGTAGATGAACAGCAAATGTGGCTTTTAATAATATTCCTGTCAGCAAAAACAAATGTGTGTTATAGGAGGATTAAAGCAAAATGCAGCCCTTGTTTTATAACCCCTCTACTTTATACATAATAAAAGGCTTTTCTTTGCTGAAGTATCACTTTTCTATCTTACTACTTAATGGAGAGGACTTGTTCAGCATAATGCTCCAGATGTACAAAATAGACTAGCTTGAGCTACTTCCATATGGAAGACACCCCCTCAACAACCCCCACCCCACCCCACCAAAGGAATACTGTAAGAAGGAATACTCAGAACTGATAGTGTCCAGAATTCTGGCCATTTCCCCATTCCAGAGGTTGGCCAGAACATTGACAGAATCGCCTGCTGAGGTGACAGGAAAATACCCAAGCACTGTCAGGAATCCATCCAGATCCATCAGCTGCCTTCGGTGGACTACCCCAGTCAGTCCCCAACCTCTGCAGAGGTTCCAAGTGCAATCCACTCTAAAGAATTTATCGCACAGGCCCCTGGAACAGGCCTGGTGTATTACAAAAGGAGATGGGATGGGAGCGGGAGGCGGCATAGAATGTAATTTACCACACAGGAGGATGCCACCACTGCCGTTGGAAATTCCCATTCTGTTCGCCTCCTGGGGGACGCATCTGGAATGGAGTGGGAACTTTTGATGGTGGCAGCAGCATTCTCCTGTGTGGTAAACTGTGTTTTATGCCACCTCCCATTCCTTTTCCATCCCCTTTAGTAAGATGCCAGGCCCATTCCAGGCCTGTGTGATTAACTCCTAAATCTGACCAGGTAGACTGTCCATGACAATGGAATTGCAGAAAGTTCCTCCATACAAAGATCACCATCACCCCATCCAGCACAAAAAAACAGGGTCCAAAATGTGCTTGGCAGCATGAGTAGGGTCTGATACCACTTGGGTATCAACCCATGGTTATCATGGAGGCCATGAAGTCATGGACCATTTCCAATAGGGCAGTCTCAGCCTGTTGAAGTCCCCCGGAACTACTAGCTGCAGAGACTCCAACACCAACCCTGAGACCATCGCTTTTAGCTCAGGAAGGGAGAATTGTGGACAGCAAGGTGGATGGTACACCAACAGAATCTTTGTTCTGTCCCGACTACACACTCTAGGTCTACACACTCAAAATTGGCAGACTGTGGCATAGGACACTTGTTCAGGTGGGGTGGAATCATGATAAATCACTGTAACTCTACCTCTGCTGCACAGAAAAACATGCCAGGTGTTGTTGAGAGAGATTAACTCCTACCTAGCCAGGGCTCTGTGATAGAGTCAGTATGCTCACCCAGAATCATATCCTGAATGGCACATATTTTGCTGTTTGCTGATACGAAATTTAAAAATAGCATTTTCAGCCCAGGAGGATTGTCACCAAGGCTATCAATGCTATTTGACCTGGGTTTGGCTCTGTTTTTGCTTTTTTATCCTAATAACCCCCTTTCTTCCCACAAACAGTTTTCATCAATTTGCTGGGTTAGCTCTATGATCACACAGAATTAACTGGCCATTTTAGGCAGCTGATTTGAGGTTTCTTGAAAGGGCAGCAAATGGTTAGCTATTTAAATTGCTTTTATTGTATTTGCTAGGAGTGCTTGTGAGGTTTTCTGCTTCAGGTGCCAAAGGTAATTTAGATGGCTATGTATAGAAATCTTGTAGCAGCTTTGAGACTAAGTGAAGGAAGTTGGAAGCATGAGCCTTCCTAGAATTAAGTCTGCTTCCTCAGATACATTAAGTCTACTTTCCCAAATGCATCTGAGGAACTAGACTAGTCTATGAAAGCTTATGCTGCCTACTTCTTTCTTTCAGTTATTCTCAAAGGTTTTGCAAGATTTCTCTACAGACTGATTCTACAGACTAATGCATCTATATCTTTGAATTCTATTTAGATGGCTATGGGTTCTGACCAGCTTGACTTGGGTTAGTAGGGAGGATCAACTTATGTTTTGCTTCAGGCAGTGAAATATCTTGGGTGAGCAAGATCAGTCTGACTACGTGACAACTTTATGAAGGTCAAAGAAAGCTACTTGTTCTAAGCATTGCTGTGTTAGACTTTGCTTCACCTATTTATCAAAAAGCTATTATGAAAAATATGAAATACATAACTACAGTTGATATCCTGTTTAGAAAGATGGAAAGGATACTTATAGTTGGACAGTTTTTTCCTGAATTGTAGTCCTGATATTTTGATATGATCCATTAATGTTAAGAAATGTGGTTTTAGTGCTCAAACATAGTGCTGTGATAGCAGGTTGAGGTATTCAAAGATAGCTGCCAATACCTTTCTAAAGCCTTTTTGATTAAATAACATTGCTTTCCTGGAGTAGTGATGCATTTCCCCCCTCAAATATCCTTTTCTAGTGAAGAAATATAATAAACACAATTAATTGAACTATCCTCCATTGAGAGTTTTGGTTAGCAATTGAAATGCCCCCATTAAGACTAAAATTATAAGCTTCTTTCACATTTGCAGCTCTAAACAGTCTACTAATAATCTTTCTATCAGCAGATTTGGTCCATAAATTCCTTTAATAGTCAGTAATCTTCTCTAACTGCTAAGGAATGATTTGCTTGACCTAATTTTAGTATGATTCTAGCCCTATAGTTTCATCTCAGTCATATTCCTATGGGAGCTTTCCATTATTCATATAGGTGTGATTAAAAGCAGTGTTATGGGTAACTTTAGGAATATCAAAAGCAATGTTATGTAACCTATAAAATGTTAATTTGTGTACTGGTTCTTTCTTTCTTTTAGGCTTTAGCAATGGGAATGATGACAGAATACTATCATTACATCTTTACCACATTGGTAAGTAGCTTATAAGAATGTGTTAAGGACTCAGACAAAGGTCTTTGCTTTCTTAATTATATTACTTGACAAAGTGAAAGTGGCCTCCAAGGAACAGGAGGGGCAAAGTACAGAATGTGTGCTTCATT
Source organism: Urosaurus nigricauda (assembly GCA_034509955.1). NCBI lineage: Eukaryota > Metazoa > Chordata > Lepidosauria > Squamata > Phrynosomatidae > Urosaurus > Urosaurus nigricauda. The sequence goes on from JAOEGL010000001.1 coordinate 271,282,719, forward strand.
TGATTTTGATACATTGGAGTGGAAGCTCCGGAGGATAGTTTAATTAATGTTTAGAAATATTATTCTGGAAAACTGGCAGTGATCTGCAGGGTTTTTTTTAAAGACTACAGTGTGTAATTAAGAGAAGGCAGATTTGGCCACTGTGGTTCATGCCTTAATTACCTCCCAATTAAAGCTCTGCAAAACATAGCAGTCAAATTGTTGTTTGATGTATACTTTAGGTTGCATTTACCTTGCAGAATGAATGCAGGTTGACACCACCTTAACTGCCATGGCTCAATGCTATGGAATTCTGGGATTTGTAGTTTTGTGAGCTATTTATCCTTCTTTGTCAGAGAGGATTCCATAGGATGGAGCTTTGACACCTTAAATAGTGTCAAGCTGCACTAATTCTGTACTGTGACAGCATTCCAAGAAACCACACATCACTGGTCTACCAAGTGGCTTCTAATTTGTTTCACTTCAAGGTGCTGGGTGACTTACAAAACCCTAAATAGCTTGGAGGCAGGATATCTAATAGACTGCTTCTTCTTATATGGATGCCTGGAATCTGAGATCTTTACTGGAGGCTTTGTTGCATGTTGGTGTTGAAACTCTCTCTGAAGAGAAGCCAGGATGATTCCATCCCTATGGAACTTCTAGAAAGTATCCAAGACTGCTTTGTTATGCATAGCCTTTTGTCCTTAAAACCAGTTTTCCATTTGAGATTTGGGGTTGTTTTTAATTTAATTATAAATGGGCAGCATTTATAATTTCGCTTTTAAAGATTGTTTGGGGAGCCATGTGTAGTGAAAAACACCCCAGCGACAGCGAGCCCCGGAGACAGAGATAGCCCATCACCAAGCACCAGGTGACCAGCCAATTAGAAGCTGGCTGGAGACCCCAGAGACAGCAGACCCCGGAGACAGGAACAGCCAATCACAGAACACCAAGTGTCCAGCCAATTAGGAGCTGGCTGGACAGAGCTATATAAGAGCCTGAGCCGAGGGAGACAGGGGTTTTTGTTTGGGTTCTGTTTTAATTGGAGTTTTGGCTGGGGAGAGGGACGCCACTGAGGGGGTGCTCTCTAGGTTCCTGATTGGGACAGGTGTAGGCTAGGTTTTAGGCCAGACAGAGTCTATGTATAGTCCAGAAGAAGGGACTGATTAGGCTTTAGGTTATAAGCCAGTTGATTTAAGTTGAAAGTACTTGACAGATTGCCTGAGGGCTAAGGTGTTGTGTCTATGTAACTGCAGTAATGTAACTAAGAAAGAAATGCAAAAGCCTTGAAAGTAGTACACTGATTACCTTGATGTTTTGTTAATAAACTTCAGTATTATTTTTTATAACAACTTGGCCTCTGTGAAATCTTGTGGCATGCTACTAAAGTTAACAAAGCCTCAGATCACCATAGAAGTAATTTGGTGGCAGCAGTGGGATGAATAGGCCCAGGGTGCTGTCATCATAGAATCGTAGTGGTGGTGGTTCATTCGTGCCACACCATGGTGGGCTAAGAGGTGCTAAAAATACTCCAAATAAACAAAAATATTTCTATCATCCTCCTTTTTTTGGATGAGATTTTTTTTTTATTTTTAAAATCACATTTGGTATTCCCTCCCCCCCCTCAAAATATTATGTACATAATTTATCATTTGTGGCACAAAACACTGTTTAACACTGTTTTCTTTGGTTCTTGTAACCAGATGGATGTTTCATTTTAATATTGAGTTTTATTTAATTAACAGAACAAAACATACACAGTGATGAGTTGATTTGAGGCAGAATCTTGAATTGCTTCTTTTTCCTTTGATCTTATAGACGTACCTGTATAGAGGCAGGCCTTGGAGCTCATAAACAGACAGAAAGCTTACATTAGTTCTTGAAAGCCAGCATGGCATTTAGTAGTCCATGGTATCTGTAGAACTCTCCTCCAGCACTATGTTTTAAATGAGTTGATTTTCTTGCTATCTGTATTTTTCACTGCTCACCTTTCACATCTACACATAGTAAATGGAAATACTATGGCATGGGTGATCCTAGGTATTCAGTGATAATCTGTACATTCAAGTATATACCAGTTATTGAATTGAATGGTGAGATTTTGCCATCAATTACCTGGAGGGGAAATGACAACAGGGAAACCCAAAGTAAATCTCCCAGTTCTTTGGTGAAATGGGAAGGGAGCAGTGTGATAAATAAATTCAGCCAAAGAAATAAATTCAGCCAAAGAAGTAATCACATAAATAAGGCATACAATGTTTTATATTTAATTGTCAGGCTTCTGGCCTAATTAAATCTACCCATTTGCTTATTAGACCTGAGGGGGACTGAAGTTGGTGGGACGTGGTTGTTTTTTTCTGAAGAATGGAAGATAAAACTTCAGCTGCTGACAACTAAGGATAATTTGGGGTATGCCAACAGCAGATGATAGATTTTTATGCTCAATGGAGCCATGTAACTTGTATCATTTTTGGCTCCTCTGCTTTATTAATTACTTCTTACCTGACACAGCGAAAGTCTTGTCCAATAAATTTTCTGGTCACAGTGTTTAGCTGGGCTGTTTGGAAGTGTACTTTTCCATGATTGATTTCAAGTCTAATGTAATAGCTCATTAATTCTCTCTGAACTGTTGTGCATATTTATTACAGTTTTGAGTAAACAGGAATGTGTTTAAATTACATAATTACTTATGCAATTGTCCAAGATGTTTTGGAGGTCTCCCAAATTTATAGGAGAAGGATTTGGAGGCATTATTCCAAGTGGTTTTGCTCCAGGCCAAATTGTTCAACAGGCAGAGGTTGTGGGAATTTTTGCCATTACCTGTACTCTCCTGCGCAGTTCACTTGCCCAATATGCCATCTTGATAATCTTATTAAATTCTTATTGAGAAGTTTTGGGAATTACCCCTACATTCATTTTGTCTTTCTCCTCACAATTATGATGGTCAGGGTGGACACAGTTAAGGTATAGCATCTGCTAATCTATAAATGGAATAGCCTGCCAGATAGCTAATTGAGTCTTAGGCACATTTTCACTGGATAAATAAATAATTCTTAACTTTTTTTCTTTTTCTGTTTATTCTCCTGGGTCCCATCCCCTTGCAGCCCTAAATAGTATCTTAAGAAGCTTCCATGCTGCAGGATTAATGCAGTTTGATTTTAACTGTCCTGGCTCCGTCCTATGGTTTCCTGTGATTTGTAGTTTGTTGTGGCACCAGAGGACTCTGACAGTACTGCAAATCCCAGAATTCCATAGCACTTAGCTGTGACAATTAAAGTGGTGTCAAACTGCATTAATTTTTCAGTGGAGATGCAGCCTCAGAATAAGTGTGCACGGGTAACCAGAGATTTTTTTAAAAAGTAACAACGGACACTGTAGTGTAGATCCAGAAGAACCATCTGCATGACTTAATGAAAAGTTGTTCTATAAGGAATATTTGTAGCATAAACACTAATTGGCATTAGTTAACATTTTCTAAGAGTAGCCTGGGTTTTTTAATATATTAACAATGTACCTGTTCATCATATTCCACTTGGGAGGGAGGCTGTTCCTGCCTCTACACCTAAATCTCAATTAAAACCTCATTCTAGTGAAGATTAGCTTTTGGGCCAATCTTATCCACAACAAAACTAATTTAAAGACATTCTGGACTAGAAGTACGAATTGTGTAGCTCTCCAAATTTGTTGAACAGCAACTCATAGCATTCCATACCATTGGTTACAGTGTGGTTGTGTTTCAAGAACAGGGCCACATAGTATTGACCCTGCTAAAAACTATAGATATCACTTAGGGCAGGGATGCGCAACTTGAACCTCCAAGGCCTTGATCTCTCTGTCACTACTGCCAGATTCCTCTTCCCCACACTGAATTTCCCAATGATAAATGCTCTTCAGTTCCACCTAATTCAATACAAATCTGGCATTTATCATACTTAGTAAGATCAAAATAATCAGCTTCTCACAATGCAAATGTCTCTCTGGGTAGATAATATTATTAACAGTTTCCCCCTTAAAATGTGACTTGGAATATGGCATATAATATCTGACAACAGATGAGTCCAAATACATTTCTTTTTTCCCCAGAGAGGACTCAAAAGTAACCCCAGTCAAGGGAGAAGGAGGCACCAAGTTAGAAAGTGTCATCTTTGGGGAATATTTTCTGGGTGATTTATAAAGATGTGGTATTCCACTGAATATCCCAGCCTAGAATAGAGGGTGGACATTTTACCACTTTGCAAAAAAAAGACCTCCTTATATAAGGGTGCTCCCAAGTGGCATAATACCCTGCTGTTCTCCCAAAGTGATGCAGGCACAGCTCTGTTCTCCCCCTGCCAGTCTGGCTTTCTCATTTCCCACTGGCAGTAATTCTGTGGAATTATGCCAGTGGAGCATTGTGCTATGCCATCTCTCAAAGATATGGGCCAAAGTGTTATCAGATACTGCATAAATAGAAATCAAGTTTATGCAATTAACCCTTCCTTTACTAATCCTTTCCCTCCCTGCTGCAGAGAAGTCTTTCCAGGAGGTTAAGCAGAATCTTAACTGAACAGAAAGACACAAATTGCTGAACACATGTACCTTGTAGAACCAGTAGTGGGTTTGTACATCCATTTTTCCCCAAGCAATTTCCCTTTTCTATTGCAATTCCAAGATACACAGAGCCAGATATTCACACTAGGTTCCTTTTGCTACAGGGCCTAGAGTATACACAGCTTTTGACCCTATCAATCAGATGGAAGCCCATCAGACATGTGTGGCAACCAATCAAGGACTTCAGTTTTTATTTTCTTCTTGAGGTCATACAAATGCACTTCCTTACCATTCAAATTAGAACAACACTATCTAAAATCAGACAAATTATCTTGACATGTGAGGCAAATAAACACTTTGCAAATCATAATACCTGTGAGTGCTTTGTTCATTTTATTATTTTTTTTTAAAGTTCTTTGTGTTACTTTTGTTGTTAAATTCCATCTTTGTACTAATGAGCTCAAGGTCGCATACTTGGCCTTCCACCTGTGCCCTGGATCAATTAGTGCATTTTCTGTGCTAGTTGGAATTAGAATCTGAATTCACAGGCCCTAGTGTAACACATAAAGCTCTTCACTTTGTTCTTGTTGTAGTTTGAATTATAGCAAACTTAAGGCAAACCTGTCATCTTTTTTTTTTTTTTTTTTTTTTTGGCAAGATTTGTTCAGAAGGGGTTTCCTTTGCCTTCCTCTGATGCTGAGAGAGTATGCTTTACCTAAGTTCAAACAAGGGGTTTCCATGACTGAATGATTGGTTGAAACTGTCCATGTTTAGCATTAAGGCAAATGATGCAAAAATTGGAAAGGGGGTGGGTGGGAATTGTATCTGGGAAACAATTAATTTTGCTTGTGACTATGAAGGTTTTAGTACAGAAAAAAATATGTTCGATCCATCAATGTCTATTTATTTTCTTACATAAAATATCTGATGAAGATTGGAGAAGCTGATTACATGAGAAAAACATAACATGTGCCTGACTGCAGCTTTATGGAATGCTATGGAATGTTAGTGAATAGCAGAGGATGAAGTGTGTGACTTTGCTTCATATTTCTATATATGTACCATATTAATAGCCATTTAGTCTCTCAGTGAATATTTAAATAAACAGAAACAGCAAAAATAAGAATCACTTATATTGTAGACTTCAGTATGCATTATTAATCATTAATACAATGAATAAGATTTAGAGCTTTGTTTGGAAATAATGATGAATCTACAGTCATCATGCTTACTTTATATTATTATTACAAACCACATAAAATAACACAGAAGTCTATCATCACTTACATTCTTTTTCCATTTGCAATTCTGTTTTTCAAAATCTTCACTTCTGTCCTAGGAGGACTTAGTGATTTAGTTAAGCAATTATACTGTCCCTTGTCACACCTTTGGGTCTATCATAATTTTAAAGACCTTTAAATATCTATACTCTATATACACGTTTCCAATACATCTTTGATCTGCAAAACAAGCAATAGCAAGCTCTTCCTCTATACTTACCTTTTTAGAAAAAAAAATGTATTTCAATAGAAATGTGTGAAAGCCTCAAATGTTCATGTTTTGCTTCCTTCCTTCAGGACCTCTTTGCTCTTGATGTGGAGCCATATCGATATAGTGGGGTTAACATGACTGGATTCAGGATTCTGAATACTGAAAACAGCCAGGTGGCATCTATAATTGAAAAGTGGTCCATGGAACGATTACAGGCACCTCCAAAACCTGACTCGGGCTTGCTGGATGGCTTCATGACGGTATGAAAACTAATTTACACTTTAATTCATGTATGCATAACTATAAATGATTTAGAATTCCAAATCATCCTTTGGCCATATAGCTGGCACAACTGCATACTTTCCTCTCAATATTTTGTTTTGATCTTCTTATTTAGAAATGTGTTCCCCTTTATGCTTCATTTAAGTGTTTCGACATTTTTGTATTACTTTTTTGGACAGCAACTGAGACCTGGGCCTGGATGACATTTTCATTCATGATATTTTCTTTCTTCTGCACTGTTCACTCTTTGGGTGAACTTGCTGGAATTCTCTTACCACTTTTTGAAAATGGAGCCGGGTAGCCAAGGGACAAACATTGAGGTTGTGTGGGGATAGGGAACATATGGCGGCAACAGAGTGAACAGATGTTACAAAAGAAGTAGGGATAGATGTTTGGTACCTATCCCCTCTTCAGTTCACTCTGTTTCCCAGGATAAGGTGGAGAGCGTACCAACTGCACCACAATCCCTTAATCTGCTCCTTTGTAACATCAGGTCGGCCAAGGAAAAACCCATATCATCCACGATCTCCTGCTGGATGAACAGGCCAACCTGGTGTGTTTTACTGAGACCTAGTTGGACGATGCCAGTGCTGCTATGTGGGTGCAGGCTCTTCCAGCTGGGTACACGGTCAGTGAGCAGATAAGGGAAAGTGGGGGGCAGGCGGTGTGGCCATAGTCCATAAAATAACCTGACCTTGATCAGGAAGCCTATCCGGAAAATAGCCCACATCGAGTGTATATACCTCAGCCTGAAGACCAGGGACAATTTGGGGATTCTGCTAGTATATCGGCCACCCTGTTGCCTAGCAGACTCCCTAACCGAGTTGACTCACCTGATTCCTGAGTTGGTATTGGAGTCGCCCAGACTTTGGTTTTGGGTGACTTCAATATCCCTCTTGAAACCAGTTTGTTAGAGTTACCTGGAGCAACTCGGGAGTTCATGGACTCCATGGAAGCCATGAACCTCTCCCAATTGGTCAATGGGACCACACATTGCGCAGGTCATACAATCGAAGGGGCTTTTATTACGGAGCAGGAGTAACTGTGGGCGGAGGTAATCAAGACCTCCGCTCTGTCATGGATGGATCATTTCCTGATCAAGCTCCGGGGGTGGCGGACTTATTAGAATGGTCCGCCCTCGAAGGCTTATGGAACCAATTGACTTCCAGAAAGCCCTAGAGGGTTTGCTAGTTGGGAACGCCGGCGACTCTGTTGAGGCCTTGGTATACACGTGGAATACTGACATCACCAGGGCTATCAACACAATCGCTCCCGAGTGTCCTTTCCAGCCCGCTCCAAATTGTAAACCCTGGTACACGGAAGGGAGATGAAGCGGACTGGACAATGACTAAAGTGTGAATGGCGAAAGACTCGGCTCCCATCCGACAGAACTTGCTATAGACTGCATCTTCACAGCTATGGAGAGGCTTTGCATGCAGTGCGGAGATTTCTCTGTTCTGCACATATTGCATCTGCAGAGTCTCGCCCGGCAGAGCTGTTTAGGATTGTGGGGGAGCTGACATGGGTTCCTTCCATGTCAAACCCCCTACTAGAGCCTACAACAGCCTGCTGTGAAGCGTTTAACATCTACTTTGCGGATAAAATCTCTCGGATTAGAGCCGACTTGGACGCCAATATTTGTTCGTTGGATCGGCTGAGAGAATTGGGGATTGGTGGCACCGCTCTTAGGTGGTTCCGATCCTTTCTCTCTGGCAGATCTCAAAGGGTGAGACTCGGGGACAGCTGCTCCTCCAATATCAAGCTTAGTTGTGGCATTCCTCAGGGTGCCATTCTGTCCCCTATGTCATTTAATATCTATATGAAGCCACTTGGAGAGATCATTTGGAGGCATGGAGCTCAGTGTCATCAGTACTCTGATGACACTCAGATATATTTCTCTGTGACCAGATCGTCCGCTCAGATCTCAGGTGGCATCTCCTCTCTCAATTACTGTCTTGCGGCAGTAATGGGTTGGATGAGGGAAAATCGATTGAAACTCAATCCAGACTAAATGGAGGTGCTCACAGTTATGGGCCCTAAACCAGTTTTGGGAATACAACTTCCAGTCCTAGACGGAGTCACACTCTCCTCACAGGACTCTGTTCGCAGCCTGGGGGTACTTCTTGACTCGTCACTTCACATGACCAGTCAGGTGAATGCGACGGTCAGGAGTGCCTGTTATCAGCTTCGGCTGATACGCCAGCTGCACTCTTTTCTGGAGATGAGGGACCTGGAAACTGAGGTACATGTGCTGGTAGTCTCACGTCTGGACTTCTGTAATGTGCTCTACATGGGGCTGCCCCTGTGCTTAACCTGGAAACTGCAACTGATTCAAAATATGGCAGCCAGGCTTGTCACTGGTACATCTAAGAGAAAGCACATTACACCAGTGCTTAAATCCCTCCACTGGCTGCCAATTAGTTTCCAGGCACAGTACAAGGTGTTGGTGTTAACCTTTAAAGCTCTACGTTGCTTGGGTCCATCCTATCTGAGGGACCACCTCTTCCCATACGAACCTCCCCTCACACTCAAGTCCTCTGGGAGGGATCTGCTACAACCCAAGAAGACCAGGCTGGTGCAGACCTCCCAGAGGGCCTTTTCAGCTGTTGCCCCCAAGCTGTGGAATGACCTGCTGGATGACATGCATCTTATTCCATCCATTGAAGGCTTTTAAAAAGCCCTAAAGATGCATCTCTTCCAGCAGGCCTTCCCAGAAGAAGTGTAATACCTCCCGGCCTTGAAATGCAGCTCATGAGTTTTTCCATCTTTCTGTCCTGCATTTTTTCACCCTCATACAGCTAAGGTTTCCAGGTTGGAACTTTTGTTGCTGTTTTTTTTTTTTTTTTTTACTTTATTTTAATTTGTTCACTTTATTGATTTTAATTTTGCTACAATATAATCCAGTTTTAAGGGGGGGGGGGAGTTTGGGTGATGGGATGAGATATTTTAATTGTACTGCTTTTTTAACCCACCTCTGAGAACCAATGTGGACTTGCATAGCCAGCTCTTCCACCTTGATTCTGCTGTTTCATGTGCCAACACCCCATAGTTTCAATTGAGCAAGTTATATCTTTGTAAGGTTTCCAGAATGACAATAGGGACTCTGACAATCTCAACCAAACTGTTGTCAAAGGGGTAGGGCTATATCTGCACATTCCTGCTTGTCCTCTCATACACTCACTAGACCTAGAGCTAGACTGTAGAATTCATATCATGTAATCACATGTGCAAGAACATCATCTACTAAGATTGGAAGATACAGATTTGATGGTGTAATGTACATATTTCATTTCAGTCTCTTTGCCAGCTCTTGCATTGATCTACTTTCTCTTTTTTATATGCTAGTGGTGGATATAGGAGAGGGCCATAATATCACCCTCTTGAACATTTATTCACATATGAGTTACACTGAATGCCTGGAAAACACAGAAAAAATTGTTGGGTTCTACACAGTGTATGGTAGGCTGATCCCTATTGCAGAATCCCAAAGTAGACTCATTGAATCAATGGGATTTACATAAGTATTGATTCACCATTTAATAAATCTGTTCTAGTTCGAACCACCAACAGGACTTGAACCTAGTCATGAGGTTTTGTTTTAAGATTAAACTTTTATTTTATTTTATTTTAAGAAAGCACTTGTGGTTTCTGTAATTTAACATTTGAGTTTCTGCTTTCAGTTTGAGAAAAGAGCCAGGGGCAGGGAGTCAAACTTTTGCTTACTAGATAAAGAGTTTTTGCCAACACTGGGAGCATTCCCATTTGTTTAATATACTGTGCTCATATTGCTCATACATCTCATGTTCTATTTTTCTCATGATATTGTAAGGCAGTAGGAAGCTCAGTACAGTTCCTTATGTCTGGAAGAAAGACCCATTATTGGTAGTGGTAACACAGTCATTTGTCACTATATAAGATCCTAGAGCTTATGCATTTTCCCTTGGCTTTATCTCCAAGCTATAGAAAGAAATAAAGAAAAAAGGAATTGGATTCGTTTATGAAGTCTCATGGCTCAGTTAACCCCTTTAATTGGTTCCTAGGAGCTATCATCTGAGTCCATCTATTCAGCTCCCCAGTAATGAATGTTTTTGCGTTTTCTGCACAAAGAGGGTGCCAATGTTGAAAGGAAGAATTTTCAAGGTTGCTTTATTAGATCTTTCTCTTAGCTTCTTCACATCTGCTGACAACAGCTCATAGGCTTTGCTCTGCCAAAAAATATGAATTGTTCTCTTAACAGTTACTGTATATTCCTATGGATTCTTGGTTACTCCTCTGTAGAGAGGGCTCCAGATGAACTTCAACCACATTCCTTCTTTTGAATTTTAGAATGGAATGGAAAGCAGTGTCATATGGGGGCAGAAGAGGTGCAGTATTGGGAGCATAAAATCTGCTTCTCTATATGGACTGTGTGCCATAATGCTAGTGGTGGTAAGGGGTCCTGTTGCTTTCTCTCTCTGGCAGCCACCACATACAGACAAGGTGATTTGCTTCAAGCTAACCACCCTCCTGTGGGAACGCCTGCAGTCATGCAACCTGATGCCTTTATTCTGGACATCATGGATACAGTCAAATGGGTCAAGTGCTGTCAGGAGAGCCAGGGCTTTGCTTCCTGTCAATTTACACTGCTGAGCCAAGGCTGCCAAGGCAGATGGATGGTGCAGTTTTGACTGCATAAGGAGCAGCATTCATAGGAACGTTTTGGCTAGTAGTGTATAACTCTGTTCTGCTTTGGTCAGGAAAGAAGGAGGGAGGTCTGCCAGGCTAAGACAGGCAGTGCCTCTTATACCAATAGAACTCATTATCATGTTCATAAAACTTGTCAGAAAGTCCCCCTCCCCTGTGCTTAATTTAATCAACACAAAAGACATCCATAAAACTTGTGTCTCTCTTTCCCAAAATGCTTGGGCCCAGTAGTCTTCTGGATTTATTTTGGATTTTGGAATAATTGTATATGCATATATGTATATCTTGGGAATGGTACCCAAGTCTAAGTGCAAAATTTCTTTACAGTATGTTTCATATACACCTTATACACATAGCTTGAAAGTAATTCCATCAATATTTTTAAAATAATTTTGTACATGAAACAATGTTTGTGTACATTAAATCATCAGAACACACTATCTTGGCTATCCATGTAAAAAGTTTTGGTTTTTGGAATATTTCGGATTGTTTAATTTTAGATAAGGGGAGACTCAACCTGTACCAGAATCCAACTGACAATATGGGCACTGAACAGTGTTGGGAGAGTCAGCCCAAGGCTAAGCTCTTGTATAATGTTGACAAAGAGTGTGAAAGTCTCTATGTTGGATCCCAGGATAAAGTTCAGCTACACTAAAAGGTGGAAGAGACACAGTGGCAGCCCTCATTCCCTGCCCCTTATGTCTTTCTTTCCACAATGAGATGATGGCCACCTTCTGCAAGACTTCCTTCTACTGTTATCAACACAACAGTGTCACCCACTTTCCCAGAAAATTGACTTTGGAATTAAGGCGGGAGTGCAGCCTGAGCTGCCTAGCAATACAGGAAGGAGGAAGAGGAGATGGCTGGGCAAGTCTTGATGGTAATGGCAGCGGCAGGAAAGAAATTTATAAGGTGTACTTGAAATCCAGAGGTACTGGATGCCTCCTTATGTGAGCTTTCAGAAAATACAACCACCTGTGAAATGGTGAAAGCAAGGATCCATACCCCAAACCAGAACATTCCCAAGCTTTGAAGCCACTGCATTTACTGATTATATGCCCACTTCCACAAAAATAATGATAGTAAAGGCACAGAATTCCACCTTTCTTTTAAGGGAGAACCATCTGGGAGATGATTTGTTTAACACACTCCCTCGGAGCATAGTGGAGTCTCCTTCCTTGGAGGCCTTTAAACAGAGGCTGGATGGTCATCTGTCAGGGATGCTTTGATTTGGACGTCCTGCATGGCAGGGGGTTGGACTAGATGGCCCTTGTGGTCTCTTCCAACTCTATGATTCTATGATTCTATGATTATATACTAAGAGGGACACCCACTTCCACTATTGAAAATCAGGAATTTTTTAAATGTTAAACCATATGGGGGTGTAATATATTTAAAAATGGAATTGGTACATGGCAAAGCTTTCAGAAGAGGCAAATCATTTATTGATATGGAGTGGGCTGGACATTGTGGAGTAGTCAAAGGATGCAAAAGCCTTTACCCACCTCATTCTAGAGGAAGCATATTATTTAAACATTTTTTCTACAGGACAATATATATTCTTCAATTTGAAACTAATGCAGAGGTTTTACCAAGATCTTAGTTGGTTAAGATTATGCAGGGATTCTTATTATAAATAAGTGACAAAAAAGGCCTAATACTGGGGCAGGCAAGAGATGCTGTTAAAGCACTATAGCTAAGTATTGAAGACTTGATGTGAATTCAACAAATGGCTTGCAACTAGGATTTTAAAGCTAATTTGCCATGGACAAATTACTTAAATGCTCCCCATGTTTCTGATTTTCCCCAACCACTGCAACAGTGTATAAACACTTATTCAGTCTACCTCACAGCATGTCTGAGAGATTAATTGGCCAATATTTTATGATACTTAAAAATCTAAAGCACTGCATCATTATTAATAAGTAAGTCAAACAAATTGTCACACTTCCAGCTGCAGCTGTAACCAGAAAGAATTCACATATTAAAAAGTGAAACCTATGTACTCAGTAGAAGTGTTTTCTGCAGTGCTAAAAGTGTTGTGCAGAATATAAAGGAGAATGACAAGATGAGTTTGGGGGGAGGGGGGCTCTACCCCTCAGAAATAAAGTCAAATATTCATATTTCCTTGCCTTGATACCAAATGTTTATTTATTTCTTTAATTTATATTTCACCTTCTCTCAGTACAGGAACCAAGATGGTAAATACACCTTAAAAATTCACAGTACAATTTAAAAATGTCTCAGTACAAAAGTTAAACTACAATTAAACTAATTTTTCTTTAAATGACTAATTATGAGGGAGAAGCCAAACCTCTTAAGGCTACACAAGGCTTGGAGAGGCTGCATTTTCCTTTAAGAAAGGAGAAGAAGGAGGAGGAGGAGGAGGGGGGGGCTTTAGTCCATGTGCTTGGGTGAGATCTAATCTAATTTACTCTTGAGCCCATTGCATTACTGGGAGCAACTGCTGGGAGAAGCCAAACCTCTTAAGGCTACACAAGGCTTGGAGAGGCGCGCGCCTAATGGTGCGCGAATTTTCATTTTTCTTATCTAGCCAAGGCAGTTTTTAGACAATAGAAGGGAAGCTGGCCTGAAGCATCAGAGGAAGTGAATCAGAGACTTGCCTCTGGAAGGAGCTAGTAGCCAGGAGCTCACTACATACCTATAGGCCCCGTGACTTGAACTCAGTGTCAGAGCTTGGGAACAAAGACCAAGCCTAGCAAGGGAAGCCCATAGTCTTGTTTCAGTGCCTCTTTAAGACTTCTAAGTATGGACACTGAAGGCCCTGCTGCAGTCACCTGCAACACCTGTGGGATGTTTATCTTCTTGCCTACAGATGTGGGGAACTACACCTGCCCCAAGTGCAAGTTGGTAGCCCTCTTAGAAGAGAAAGTACAGCAGCTAGAGGAGCAGATATCTGCACTCAAGCATCATAGAGAGCAGCAGATTCTCCTGAACAGAACAGGCCAGAATGTCTTGGGTGGGAAACACACAGAGGAAGTTGCTGGGGTGGAGGAGGTCACTGCACATAAAACAGAGGTAGATGCTTGGAGGAAGGTCACACACAGAAGTAAGGAAACCAGGGAACGTTCTGTGAGCGGCTTGCAGCTGCAGAATCGCTTTGAATCTCTCTCTGTTGTCAGAGATGATGAGGAAAAGCAGCAGGGACAGCCATCAGGGACAGAACAGGGCAACCTGAGAATAGCACCAAAGGGAACAGCCACAGCTAAGCCTCGGAGGAGGCGCGTGGTGGTGGTGGGGGACTCCTTACTGAGGGGTTCCGAAGCAGTGATTGGTGGGCCTGACAAGATGTCTCGGGAGGTGTGTTGTCTCCGTGGGGCAAAGATCCATCATGTGACGGAGAGGCTGACAAGACTTGTCAAGCCTACTGATGAATACCCCTTTCTTTTGGTTCATGTGGGAACCAATGATACTGCAAGGCACAGCCTTCAGAATATCAAAAGGGATTATGAGGCTCTGGGAAGGAAGCTGAAAGAGATGAATGCACAGGTTGTCATCTCATCTCTTCTCCCGGTAGAAGGGCATGGTCCAGGAAGGGAGAGGAAAATAGCAGAGGTGAATAACTGGCTCCGTAGATGGTGCCGCCAAGAACAGTTTGGATTCTTGGATCATGGGCTGCGGTTCCATGAGGAGGGACTTCTGGCAAGGGATGGACTGCATCTCACGCCAGTTGGCAAAAACGTTTTTGCCAACAGTCTGAAGAATCTGATCAGGAGGGCTTTAAACTGAATTATGTGGGGGAGGGAGACATTATTCTGGAAGGCAAAAGGGATGGAGAGAATAGTCCAAGTGGCATAGAGGGAACAAGGCAAACAGTGAAAGGACGCAAGAGTAGGAAGCAAAAAACCATGCAAAAGCAGCAAGTAAAGGGGACACATGGTCTTAGATGTCTCTACACTAATGCACAAAGTATGGGAAATAAGCAGGATGAACTTGAACTCCTAGCACAACAAGGGAAATATGATATAATAGGCATCACTGAAACCTGGTGGGATGAGTCTCATGATTGGAATGTACAAATAGAGGGATATAACCTTTTTAAGAGAAACAGGCCAAACAGGAAAGGAGGAGGAATAGCATTATATGTCAGGGATATTTACACCAGTGAAGAGATCCAGGAAGTCAATACTGGAAGTCAGGTGGAGAGCATCTGGATAAAAATTAAAGGAGAGGGAAATAACAGGGATGTTACTGTGGGAGTCTACTACAGACCCCCAACTCAGGCAGAGGAATTGGATGATGCCTTTCTAGAACAGATGACCACACACTCAGAAAGGAGAGATGTAGTAGTGATGGGTGACTTCAACTATCCTGATATTTGCTGGAAGTCAAACTCAGCCAAATCCTCAAGGTCTAGCAAATTCTTCACTTGCCTGGAAGACAATTTCATTGTCCAAAAGGTGGAAGAAGCAACAAGAGGATCAGCCATCTTAGATCTTATCTTAACCAACAGGGAAGACCTAGTTGATGGGGTGCAAGTGGTAGGATCCTTAGGTGGAAGTGACCATGTCCTCCTGGAGTTTGCTATACAGTGGAAAGATGAAGCTAGGCATAGTCAGACACGAATTCTAGACTTTAGGAGAGCTGATTTCAATAAACTTAGAGAAATACTGGGGGTGATCCCATGGTCAAGAATACTAAAAGAGAAGGGAATTCAAGATGGATGGGAGTTCCTCAAAAGGGAGATACTGAAAGCAAAATTTCAGACAGTCCCAATGAGGAATAAAAATGGGAGATGTCTCAAGAAACCGGTATGGATGACTAAGGAACTTACAACTGAGCTAAGCTTTAAACGGAACATGTATAAAAAATGGAAAAATGGGGAAATCACGAAAGAGGAATTCAAACAAATAGCCAGCAAATGTAGGGATAAAGTCAGAAAAGCTAAAGCGCAAAATGAACTCAGGCTTGCTAGAGAGGTTAAGAACAATAAAAAGGGCTTTTTTGGATATGTCCGCAGCAAAAGGAAGAAGAAGGAAATGGTAGGACCACTGCATGCAGAAGATGGCAAAATACTAACAGGGGACAGAGAAAAGGCAGAATTACTCAACACCTTCTTTGCTTCAGTCTTCTCAGAAAAGGCAAAAGGTGCTCAACCTGAGGACAGTGAAGAAGGGGACAGAGTGGGGGAATTTCAGCACAGAATAAGTAAAGAGGTAGTACAGGAATACCTGGTTACTCTAAATGAATACAAATCTCCAGGACCAGATGAACTACATCCAAGGGTATTAAAAGAACTGGCAAAGGTGATATCGGAGCCATTGGCAATAATCTTTGAGAACTCCTGGAGAACAGGAGAAGTCCCAGAAGACTGGAGGAGGGCAAACGTTGTCCCCATCTTCAAAAAGGGAAAAAAAGAGGATCCCAACAATTATCGTCCAGTTAGTCTGACATCAATACCAGGAAAGATTCTAGAGCAGATCATTAAGCAGAGAGTCTGTGAACATTTAGAAGCCAATGCCATAATCACAAAAAGTCAACATGGGTTTCAGAGAAACAAGTCATGCCAAACGAACCTGATCTCTTTTTTTGATAAAATTACCAGCTTGGTAGATGAAGGGAATGCTGTGGATATAGTTTACCTCGATTTCAGTAAGGCCTTTGACAAGGTTCCCCATGACATTCTTGCAAATAAGCTTGCAAAATGTGGGATAGACAAGTTAACTGTCACATGGATTTGTAATTGGTTGACTGGCCGAACTCAAAGGGTGCTCAACAATGGCTCCTTTTCATCCTGGAGAGAAGTGACCAGTGGGGTCCCACAGCGTTCTGTCCTGGGGCCAGTGCTGTTTAACATCTTTATTAATGATTTGGATGACAGAATTGGGAGCATACTTATCAAATTTGCAGATGACACTAAACTAGGAGGAGTAGCTAATGCCCCAGTGGACAGGATCAAAATTCAAAATGACCTGAATAGACTAGAAAGGTGGGCCAATGCTAACATGATGAAATTCAACACAGAGAAATGTAAGGTTCTGCACTTAGAGAGGAAAAATGAAATGCACAGATATAAAATGGGGAACACCTGGCTGAATGAGACCACATGTGAAAGGGATCTAGGAGTCCAAGTAGACCATAAGCTGAACATGAGTCAACAGTGCGATGCGGCAGCTAAAAAGGCCAATGCAATTTTAGGCTGCATCAATAGAAGTATAGTGTCTAGATCAAGGGAAGTAATAGTGCCACTCTATTCTGCTTTGGTCAGGCCCCACCTGGAATACTGTGTCCAGTTCTGGGCACCACAATTCAAAAAAGATGTGGAGAAACTGGAGCAGGTCCAAAGGAGGGCAACTAAGATGGTGAAGGGACTGGAAACCATGCCCTATGAGGAACACCTTAGGGAGCTGGGGATGTTTAGCCTGGAGAAGAGAAGGTTAAGAGGTGATATGATAGCCTTGTTCAAATATTTGAAGGGGTGTCATATTGAGGAGGGAGCAAGCTTGTTTTCTGCTGCTGCAGAGACTAGGACGCGGAATAATGGATGCAAACTGCAGGAAAAGAGATTCCACCTCAACATTAGGAGGAACTTCCTGACAGTAAGGGCTGTTCGACAGTGGAACACACTCCCTCGGAGCGTAGTGGAGTCTCCTTCCTTGGAGGCCTTTAAACAGAGGCTGGATGGTCATCTGTCAGGGATGCTTTGATTTGGACGTCCTGCATGGCAGGGGGTTGGACTAGATGGCCCTTGTGGTCTCTTCCAACTCTATGATTCTATGATTCTATGAATACAAATTAACAGCATTAAAATGTAAAATGTAAGAAACTCTCCACACCCTCTCCACATTGGTGGTCTGTCTACCACCACCAAAATGCCTCCTTAAATAAAAGTTATTTTCACCTGCTGGTGATAAGAGAGCAGAGAGGGGTAACCGGACCTCCAATGGAGAAGGTCCCTACAGTCTTCAGGACTTCAGTGGCCACAGAGAAGGCTCTTTCCCAAGTCTTCACTAACCACACTTGCAAAGGTGGGGGGGGGGGACTGGGAGAAAGCCTTTCCCTGCAGATCATATTGTATATTTTCTCTGTAGGTTTTGAGGAACCCCTTTTATGCACATGTGGCCACTGAACAGCTCATAATGTATTTTGTAAGTAAAATTGCTCATTATCCTATGAGCAGGGTCTAGTCATAATGTATTTTGTGAGTAAAGTTGCTCATTCTGGTATCAAAGGGTATCCACCATGAATGCAATCTATTGCAAGTACAATTTTGCTTTGGATACTATTTATATATAATAAATTCATTACTTTAGAGTGTGTGCTCTAAATATAAATTATTATTAGAACACATTTCTACTTAATAGGAACATGTTAAATCAAGAAAGTTGTTTTAATTTCATGTCTCCCAGGAAACTGATTTAACTTAATGATATCAATGTCTGCTTATTTGGAACAGTATTAGCAAAAAATCTGTCTAATGGGTGTGCATTTAGCTACTGCCAATTAGTTAAATGTCACTTAGCCAGGTATTAATAGGTATAACATTTGGCTTCTTGACACACAGAAAGATACCAATCCAGTTATAAACAATCCTGTAGTCTTGCACAAGAAAGGACAACGTTATTGGGAGAATGCCAATTTTCATTCAACATTTGACCTCCTTGGATAATATTGTGCTTCCTAAATGTTAGGCAATAAACCTGAGCAGCTAGTTCAAAGAAAAGATTACAGTCTTATCCATTCCTTCTGTTCTTGAAACCATTTCCTGTATTATCAACTATCCTTTATTTATAGTTCAAACAAGTGGTGTAAACATTTACATCAGACAGGATCCCTAGAAAGGCGAGAGCCACTGGACAAATACTCTTCCTTGCTCTTAAGGTCAGTCAGAGAGGGTCTGGTCTAATTGTTAACGGAATGCTTCAATGCAGGTTTCTACTGCCTGAAAAAAAAGTTGTGGTGAGGAAATTACTAGAAAATTTCTCCCTGGAAATGTTATATACTGGAATGTTACTGTCCAATCTCCAATATTCCTTTCTTAGGTGAGTTCTCGAGTATATGGTGCCCCCCATTGCTCCAGGGGTTTCTTGGTGAAACAGATTGTCTATATCCCTTTCAATCTGGTTTCAGACTTGGCTATTGTGATGAAAACCGCTTTAGTCTTTGTAGCAGACCAAAAGAACTAGACCAGGGAACTGTGTCCCTGTTGGTTTTGCTGGACTGCTCAATAGTTTTTGATATTATTGGCCATGGTAACCTTCTGCATTGCCTCTCTGGGATAGAACTTGGGGGCACTGATTTAAAATGATTCTTGTCCTTTTTGGAGGGGTAAACTCAGAAGATATGCTAGAGCATTCTTATTTGACACCCTGACTGTTAGCCTGCAAAGTCCCTCCAAATTCAGTTTTGTCCCCACATGCTATTTAATATATACACAAAACCACTGGAAGAGAGTATTCAACGTTTTGATACTACAAATGTGCTGTTGGTGACCAGCTGATTTTTGTTTTCCATTCTAATGCCAATAATGCTATTTCCTACTCAACTAGTATCTTCTGTCAGTGGAATACATTCTGTGAATTGGATGAGTGCAAACAAATTGCAACTTGGTCTAGACAAGATAGAGATGCTCCTGGTCAGTCAGAAGTCAGGTCAGAGAATAAGGATTCAACCTATGCAGGTTGAGGCATTCCCCCTATATCTCATCTCCATAGTTTGGGCATACTTGATTTATATCTCAGCCAGGATGTCCAGGTTTCAGCAGTGGCCAAGAAAGTTTAAAACTAGTGTGCCAGCTGTGCCCATTCTTGGATATGTCAAATCTGTTTATGGTGACATATGCTTTGGTTACCTCCCATTTGAATTACTATGTAGCATTCTATGTTGGGGTGCCTTTGTAAACTAATCAGGAACTTCAGTGGATCCAAAATGCTTACATGCCTTGGGTTCAGTCTATCTACAATACTGTATCTCCAGATACAAACTTGCCTGAATTGTACGATCCTATGTGGACGACTTTCTTTGAGTCTCAACACCATCACTTCCTGACAGATGTGAAAGGAAAGACATTGGTATTTCTACCTGTAGTGCCACAACATTATAGATTATTTTTTTCTCACCAAGGATAGAAAACTCTCAGCAATGCACATTTTCTAGAAATTTGTGTAGTTTTAGTCAAAACTGCAAAGAAGAACAACTGTGCAGGTGTAGGTTTGCCTTTGGCAATGGTTTTTATTTTTATTTTTATTTTTTGAGAAAGAGGGACAAGGCAGCACAGGACTGGGTGGATTAGATACCAGGAATTAATAAACAAAGTAGGTTTTTGGGTGGTGGTAATCTTGCTTTTACAAAGGCCAAGTCACACAGCAAAAATCACCATCAATTCCCCTTTCTTCCTCCAATCTAAGAAATACCCCAAATAATGGTCTATCTTGGCTCTGAGTTTGCATTCCCCTTCTTTCTTGACCTCCCTCTCTACTCCAATTCCTTGATTCCTTGTCATCCTTGCTAATTTGCTTCACCCCACCAAGGATGCTCCTCCACTGTTGCTCCTTGCTCTTTCTTGGGTGCTGTTGGGAATTGGAATAGACAGGCAGGTCAAGGAAGAAGGGAAGTGCCATTCAGATGTTGATACATTCAGTCACTTATAAAAATTGTGCAATTTTTGTTAGTATAGGTGAGTAACTTTGCCTTTGATTGCTGTGCTGTGTTTCAACTGTGTGGCTTTTAAAGCTGTGTAGAGTTGACAAAGTGTGTCATTTTGCTGTGCTGAGGACAACAACAACAAGAAGAAGTTCCTGCAAGTGCTGTTTTTTTTCCTGTCAGTGTTTCCCAAGTGGTTGACAATATCAAATTTTAACCACATTTGGAAAATTATTGACTACCCCCTCCATCCCTAGAAAAACATAGTGGCTGTTCCCAGGCAGTGAAACAGACACCCACAGGAGGGTGTGGGGTTTTTGGGGGGAGAGGAGGGGAGGGGAGGGGAGAGAAAGGCAGGACATTAATTATTAAAGTAATTAAATAAATAGGGATCCCTTGCTCCTAAAAGAAACTATGGGCTTGTGCAGGAAGTCCATTTATGCTGCCGTGTGCAAGAGGCTCCCCTTGTACGTGGTGTTGTTGGCTTATTGCCTAGTCAGTGTTGTTTATTTGTTATACATACCTTTTGAACAAATTACCAATAGTTGTTGGATTTCACCAGAACACAGGCATGACTTATATGTTGAATGCACATTGGCATTCAGTATATGTGAGGAGGGAAGAAGATGCTTTTATTTTATTTTTTGTAAAAAAAAGTAATTTATTAATGACTAAGCCAAAGGGAATGACAACTTAAAGCAAAACTCATAGAAAACAGATTTGCATGTAATATCAATATACAGTAAACAAACGTTCACACATCTTACAGTATTATAACCAATAAAATATACTAAATTCATTGGCATCTTGCTGTAAGATTTGTTGGCTTGCTGTTTTGCAGCTCTGGCAAATGAGATTACAAACCCAGCCATACTTGGGCTTTCCCATTTTTTTATAGCAGCACCCTTTTGGCTCTGTGCTACCCAGTATATGTCAGGTATAGGAAATAATTATCATTAGAGTATTCAGAAATCAATGCTATTCATAATTATATCTTTTCTGATAATAATATATATTCTTACCTGCAAAAGAAATTCATACATACATTCCTGTTCCCTTAAGCTCATCATGGCACTATCAAATCCTTGCATTTTTGCCTGTGCTCTACATTACTGTTACGATTAGCTCTCAGGTGCCAAGATATTTATTATATCTTCTTATGGAAAAGAGTTGGACTGGAAAACAGGATTAGAAACACATAGAAATAAAAAAGCAAAAGCAAAAAGGAATGGTAAATTAGATAAAGAAAATAAGAGAAAAACTAGTTGCTTATGTTCAGCAAAACAGCCTCTATCATGATTTATTCCTGTCTGCAGTTTAGCCAGCTTGGAAGTATATAATATAACCCAAATTTTGTAAAGTTCTATTGACCTTCTAATTCAGCATTACCAACCAGCAAAATGCCTCCCTGCACCAGATATATTCAGCTACTAATGTGAACATTAAAGCGTAGCATTAATATTTAGAGCAGGGGAGAAAAATCCTATTCATTTCAGTGTAAGATGAAAGAAGATAACTATATCAGATGATAGGCAAAAGCAATTAGCAAGGAAAACTTTATGTTAATGAGGCCCCAGAACTTGGTAGGTCATCTTAATTATGCATACTTAGCTGTGACTTGAGGCACGTACTTGGAAGATTAGTTTGAGACCAAATAGAACTATTAAGCCATATGCTTATATTCTTGCTAGGGCCTATAGTATTGGTCTAAATTTATGTATTTCTGCATATCTATATATTCAAAGCTCTGCAGCTTATTCAATCTGTGATTGAGGATATGAGTTCTTCTAAATAGAGTTTTAATAGATTGTTTCACTTTTAACTTGATTTCTTAAAAATTATATGGTGATTCTAATCCTGCTAATAATATATAAAATAATAGTCTTTCTTTACTGGGCTGAAGAATTAATCTAGAACTACTATGATCACTTCTTAAAAAATCAAATTCAATATATTAAACTTCCAGAAGCATTTGACCCATAAAGCCTCACATGGTTACTGTCAAGTTTCAGCAGACCTGTGCTAAGTACATGGATAACAGATGGCAGTGATATTCATGTTGCTGAAACAATTTAACTGTATCCCTTTATTACCAAAATAGTAATAGCAAAGGCATAGGAAAATGCATTTTTAGTCTAAGGACCATGTTTCAATAGGGAGTGGGACTAGGAATATGAGGCTGGATTAAGGATAGACTGGACAGGGCCAAAGGAAAGCTGTGTTCAGTTGTAATTCTTTATACTGTGGATATGCTTCTACCATGCATTCAAAGTATACCTAATTCTCTTTGTGTCTACTCAAGAGTAAGCTGGTGTACAACCCCTTTCCTGTCTTATGGCACAGATCCATTTTATAAAAGGCATTTAAAGCTCAAATACCAGACATATCTTCATATCACTCATCACTGGTCAGAGATAACAGCAGAAGAAACCTGAGAGCCTGATGGTGAACTCCAACATTCAGCCCATGGAGCAGAGGTGCACCATTCTTATGTAGACCCTTCCTGATGTAGCAGTAGCTGTGTTCATCTCAGAACATTCTTGTATTATTCTGATTGTAGCAATGGCTCCATATCCTGGAATTGAGGTTTTCTCACCTGGCTTTGATAAAAATGCATAGAACAGAGCACACAGTTCTACATCCTTGTTCTCACCTGGAAAGTATCAAGTCTGAACAGGATAACCTCTAGTTTTTGTGAAGACTTTCTGCATGAGCAAGAGTGATTGAAAATTAGGGCTCTTGATTCTATGGGGATTTTTCATCGAACTTGTCCCATGAGGAAAGTGGCAATGTAAGGGGAGAAGTGAGAGGCTAGATGCTTTATCTGTGGGTTGAAATCATGTTAAGAAACACCAAAACACAGTATGTATATCCAAACAAGTGTTGTGATTCTTGACAAAGAGAACGAAGAAATAGAATGGGACCAGAATAATATTTTATATATGATTGTAACCTCTCCTTATATAATTTCATATCTTCCTACATGTGGAAACCAACCACTTTCCCCCAGCATCCATTCCACAAAACCATTGGTACATTTGGGTGGGTGGATGTAACACATGAAGCAACAAGAGTAGAAGACTATCTAGAGGAAAATGGACCAGGGCAGAGGTTTCCAATAGTCTGAAAAATTTGATCAGGAGGGCTTTAAACTGAATTATATGGGGGAGGGAGACAGTATTTTGGAAGGCAAGAATTCTTCAAGGGCTGGAGATATAGTGGGCCCTTATCTTATGTAGAGGATCCATTCCAGATTCCCCCCCCCCCCCCCCCCCGCATAAGGCAAAAAGCATGTATCCTCAAACCCCATTGAATATAATGGGGCTAGTGCTTGTGGCATGGCAGAGTGTGTGCACCACAGGCATGTGCACCATTCATTCTTTTGCCACATGGCTTCAGTGTAAGCTGAAAGCTGCATATAGTGCACCCGTATATGGCGCAAGTGCACTGTAATAGTCAAACTGTTATAGAGGGAACAAGCCAAATACTGCAAGATTCCAACAGTGAGAGGCAAAAAAACCTTACACAGGTAGCAAGTGGGGAGGATTTATGGTCTAAGCTGTCTCTACATCTTATTCCTCATGCACAGAGCATGGGGAATAAACAGGATGAACTTGATCTCCTAGCAAATATGATATAACAGGCATCACTGAAATCTGGTGGGATGAATTTCATGACTGGAATATAATAATAGAGGGATATAACTTTTCTTACTGCTTTATCACATTAGGGGGCAAACAGGATTTAAACAAGAGTTAAACCAGAGTTAAACTGGAAGTGCCCTATGTTTATCACAGGACATTTCCTGTTTAACCGTCGCTTAACTCTCGTTTAAATCCTGTTTGCCCCCTAGTGTGATAAAGCAGTAAGAGAAATAGACCAAACCAAAAAGGAGGAAGAATAGCATTATATGTCAGGGATATTTACACTTGTGAAAAGATCCATGATTTATATTCTAGAAGCCAGGTTGAGAGCATCTGGATAACAATGAAAGGGTAGGGAAACAACAGGGATGTTACTGTGGGAGTCTACTACAGACCTTCAAGTAAAACTGAGGAATTGGATGATGTTTTTCTAGATCAGATGGCCACACACTCAGAAAGGAGAGATGTATCAGTGATGGGTGACTTCAACTATCCTGATATTTCCCAGAAGTCAAACTCAGCCAAAACCTCAAGTTAATGGGGTGCAAGTGGTGGGATCTTTAGGTGGGAGTTATCATGTTCTCCTAGAATTTGTTATACAGGGAAAGGAGAAGCCAGGCATAGTCAGACACATTCTAGGCTTTACAGTAAACTAAGGGAAATACTGGGGGGTGATCCCATGGTCAGAAATACTAAAAGAGAAGGGAGTTCAGGATGGATGACACTTTCTCAAAAGGGAGATACTGAAGGCACAATTTCATATGTTTTCAATGAGGAGGATAAAGGGATAAAGTCAGAAAAGCTAAAACACAGAATGAGCTCAGGCTTGCTAGAGATGTTAAGAACAATAAAAAGGGCTTTTGGGGGGTATGTTCGCAGCAAAAAGAAGAAGAAGGAAATTGTAGGGCCACTACGTGGAGAAAATGGCAAAATGCTAAGAGGGGACAGAGAAAAGGCAGAATTACTCAACACCTTCTTTGTTTCAGTCTTCTCACAAGAGGAAAAGGGCAATCAACCTGAAGAAAATGGCGCAGAGGACACAATTGGGAAAATTCAGCACAGAATAGGTAAAGAGGTAGTAAAGGAATAACTGGTTAATCTAAATGAATTTAAGTCTCCAGGACCAGATGAACTACATCCAAGGGTATTAAAAGAACTGGCAAATATAATCCCAGAACTATTGGAAATAATCTTTGAGAACTCTTGGAGAAAAGAGAAGTCCCAGCAGACTGAAGGAGGGCAAACGTTGTCCCCATCTTCAAAAAGGGGAAAAATAGGATCCCAAAAATTATCATCCCATTAGTCTGCCATTAATATTAGGAAAGATTCTAGAGCAGATCATTAAACAAAAAGTCTGTGAATATCTAGAAAATAATTCCATAATCACAAAAAGTCAACATGGGTTTCAGAGAAAGAAGTCATGACTAATATGATATTTTTTCTTTGAAAAAATTGCCAGTTTGGTAAATGAAGGGAATTCTGTGGATATTGCATATCTTGATTTTAGTAAGGCCTTTTACAGTCCCCCACAACATTCTTGCAAACAAGCTAGTAAAATGTGGGTTAGACAATGCAACTCTGAAATGGATTTATAATTGGTTGACTGGCCGAACCAAAAGGGTGCTCATCAATGGCTCCTCTTCATCCTGGAAAGAGGTGACCAGTGGGGTGCCAAGGGTTCTGTCCTGGGCTCAGTGCTACTCAACATCTTCCTCAATGACTTAGATGAAATAGAGGGCATGCTTATCAAATTTGCAGATGACACCAAATTAGGAGAGATAGCTAATACCCAAGGAGACGGGGATCAAAATTCAAAATGACCTGAATAGATTAGAAAGCTGGGCCAAAGCTAACAAAATGAATTTCAACGCAGAGAAATGTAAGGTTCTGCACTTAGGGTGGAAAAATGAAATGCATAGATATAAAATGGGAGACAACTGGCTGAATGAAACTATGTGTGAAAGGGATCTAGGAGTCCAAGTAGACCATAAGCTGAACATGAGTCAACAGTGCGATGTGGCAGCTAAAAAGGCCAATGCAATTTTAGGCTGCATCAATAGAAGTACAGTGTCTAGACCAAGGGAAGTAATAGTGCCACTCTATTCTGCTTTAGTCAGGCCCCACCTGGAATACAATGCCCAGTTCACCACAACTGAAAAAGGATGTTGAGAAACTGGCAACCAAAATGGTGAAGGGTCTAGAAACCATGCCTTATGAGGAAAGACTTAAGGAGCTGGGTATGTTTAGCCTTGAGAAGAAATGGTTAAGAGATGATATGATAGCCTTGTTTAAATATTTAAAGGGATGTCATATTGAGGAAGGAACAAGCTTGTTTTCTGCTATTCTGGAGAATTCCCCCCCCCCAAGTGCAATGGATGCAAGTTGCAGGGAAAAGAGATTCCACCTAAACATAAGGTGTCAGACAGTGGAACACACTCCCTTGGAGGGTGATGGAGTCTCATTACTTAGAGGTCTTTAACCAGATGCTGGATGGCCATCTGTCAGGGATACTTTGATTGAGAGTTCCTGCATGGACTGGACTGGATGGCCTTTGTGGTCTCTTCCAGCTCTATGACTCTATGATTCTATGATAGGGCAGGTCTATATTCTTGAGAATACTAGGCTTGGAGGACAAGTAGTCTTATATACAGTCGTCCCCCAGGTTACGAAGGTAATCCGTTCCAGGATTACCTTCGTAACCCGGAAG
Source organism: Urosaurus nigricauda (assembly GCA_034509955.1). Lineage (NCBI taxonomy): Eukaryota > Metazoa > Chordata > Lepidosauria > Squamata > Phrynosomatidae > Urosaurus > Urosaurus nigricauda. Next base: position 271,309,638 of record JAOEGL010000001.1, read on the forward strand.
CTTTCGTTTCCCGGGGGACCGCTATTCGCAACCGACCGCGCGGCCGATTTAAAGGGGCTGCGCAGTTTTTTTATTTCGTATCCCTGGGGATCTTTCGGATCCCGGGGGATACAGTAGCAGTCCCGCCAGTTTCGGATCCCGGGATTTTCGTAACCCGGGGTATTCGTAAGCCGGAGGACCACTGTATATGATTTCTGTGTTAGCAACAGTCTTCTTCTGCCTTATCTAACATTATACTTTTATTCTGTTTTCCTGTATGGCAGGGGGTTAGACTTGTGGTCTCTTCCAGCTCTATGATTCTGTTTTTCTACTTCAGTCCTATGGAGGGCATTATTTGTTCTGTTGAAGGTTGTGGTGCACTGAAAGCTATGTCTTCTAACAGGGCCCTAAAAGAAATGAATGGCAAGGAGATAGCTAGCATTGCCTATTAGCATCTGCTGCCCAGGCTCTTATGGCACTCTACCTAACAGTAGGGTAGACCCAACTTAGATTTAATGTTCCAGGATACTGTTCCAGTTTTGATTTCTAAAAACAACCATGTATGACAACCAAAGATAAAACATAGGAATGAAAATCAAAACAGATTTAATCAAGATTCTGCTGCAGTTTTTTTTAATTTCTTTAATAAAATTTGGCACAGTTGTGCTCAGAATTAAAAATCAAACAAATAATTCTGCTGCTTTTTGAAAGCTTCTCTAATACAACATATTTTCCGGCTGCATCCCATGCTGCTTGCAGCTGTCTTGTTGGTTTTTAGGCATGGCTGTGGGTGTTGGCAGGACTCCTCCTAGGGAAGGAGCAGTTGAAATAATAAACAACAAAGTTGTGTATGTTCAATATGTATTGCAGTGCAATACTCCCATGCATTGTTTCTTGCATATATTGTCATGCTTAGTTATTCAGCTATATTTGATTGTGGATTAGGGTTCTAGAAAAGACTTATTTTATTTTTCAGTCACTTTTTATATCCATTTAGATCAAATAACTTTTGCATTTCTTGAAACTGAAAGTTCCACCTTTTATTCTGGAACTATATACATTCTTGTAGTGTCAGAGAATAGGTCTGCCATTTTTAATCTATATGAATGCCTCTGTTGTTTCACAGTGGATAGATGTCTCAGCATGGGAAGAGTAGGGGCTGCACATTTCACTTTATATCTTGAGTTCTACAAGGGGTAGAGATTATTATTTTGATGTATATGAAAGAAGTTGGAGATTTTCAGCTCAGACTCCCTTTCTGTGTGTATGTATATATACCTCCTTCCTTCTCCCCTCAGTCCCCAATATCTTTATGGTGTACTTTGAAAAATATTTAAATATTCAGTAAATTGTAAGATTGGATTCCACCTTGTCCCATCAGCAAATTGTAGAGTGAAGTACAGATACAAATTGTAAAGCTAACAGAAAATTGTGAGTCAATGATGACCGTGTGCCTTTTTGTTCATTGTTACCTGTTGTATATACATTTTCACTTGTGCTTGTATTTGATGCAAACATTCTCTCTTTTTTCTTTTTTTTAAATATTCTTCCTGCTCTTCTCCCACCTTAACTGGTTCTTTCAGAGGACTTTCTAGATCTCAGGATCACACCATCAGAGACCCAGACAATAAATACACTTGTCCATTTCAGGAATCACCTTAGCTCAATACAGTGAAATCAGAGAAAGGGTTTTTGAGGAAGTATTAAGGTGTTTGACAGGAGCAAATAATGAAAAGTAGCTAAGTAACATGGATGGTGGTTTAGTCACATTTATGCATTTGTGGATGGTGACTCTGTCACTTTTATGTATTATATATCAACCTGACTGATTAGCGACTAGGATATATGTCAGAGAGGATCAACACTATATTAATAAAAAATATCCAATACAACATACACAAAAAGGCACTGGAGTTTGTATTGTAATAGATAGTAGGCCTTTGAGACCCTCCCCTCCAAATAATAATGTTGGAAAATAAATATTTAAAACCTATCTAAAGATTTTGAGATATCATCACATACAGCTGGCTTTTTCTTGCAGTTTTCCTACTTGAGTTTTCACCAGCAGTGCTTTAGAAATCAATGAATGAAAATCTGTTAGTGTAGCAACTGTGTTGGCAAACAGTGGACACTGTGCGCTGTAGAAGCTGGCAGGCAGTCTTGAATACTAAAGACTGCTCAGCTGAGGAAGTGTATCTTGAGGCTTTTGTCTCCTCCTCCTTCCTGCCTCCCTGCACTTATAGGAAGCCCTAATTTCCAGATGGCCTTCACTGGGTATGGACGAAAGGATCACTTGTACCTTTTTTTGAAAGTCTGTATCTGCCTCAGATTCCAATGTCTCATGTACCAAAACAACAACAAAAGCCCCCAAAAGTCGATAATACTCTCTCATACCCTGTGGACTATGAGATCGTACCTGTAAATCCGAGTGTAAATCTTTGGTGTAAATCCACACACAACCTCCTGTGAATGCCAAAGGGCAGACTTCTGAAGTGCAAGACAAAGCAAGATAAAAGCATTGAAGAATGTACAACAAAGTGCCTTTACTCTTGTCACTCAGCAATAAGAGTAAAGGTTCACTTTTTTGCAGTTAGGAGAATGGGAAATCCAAGTTGAAGGAAATGGCTTTCAAAAAAGCTCCCCATTCAACATATTTGATTTTACTAGGTCTTTAAAAAGTGTGCATGTTTGTGCATTATACTTTTTCCTCTTCTTTTGAAAATGTTTTAAAACTATTTTAATTCAGTGCTTGGTTTTAAGATGATAGCTTTTTAATGTGTTTTTAAATTGCTCTTTTATGCTATGACATTGGATTTTAGCTATGTTTTATTTTAATTCCTGTTGTAAGCCACCTTGCACCTGAACAGGAAGAAAAGCAGGATTAAAAAATGAATTAAAAAAGAGGAATAGAGGGGGAGGGGAGGGATATAGCAGCACCTTTAAGACTAAGCATACAGTTTTGTGGATGTAAACCCATTTCTTGGGGTGCAGGACAGAGTGCCCTCTCTTCAGCAAACCCTTTAAGCCTTGGAGAAATGAGATTGGGGCAAAGATTATGCCTTCTCTTCATGAGTCTTAACAGCTTAAAAATATATATACTTTTGTCAAGGCTGCCCACCCTAATGAAATCCTTTTCCATCTCTGTCTTCTGTATATAGAACCAAAGCACTTGTGCTATCATGTCTTTATGTCAGCCAGCAAAATATCTTGAACACAACAGCACAGGAGGAAACAGAGGGAAGAGATGGTGCTAACAAAACAATGCAATAACAGATATGATTGCATTGTGCATGGGCAGATCACCCCATTTCCTCTGGCATACTGATCTGATAGAGGTTCATTCACAGTGCATTCATGTGGAGATGAGAAGATGTGAAAAGATCTTTTTTTCTCTTTTGCCCAGAATAGTATCTGGAAAATCAGATTTTATAAAATTTTATAAGATCACCTCATTTGTTGTTAAATTTAATCTCTAGAAAGGAACATAGGGGCTAAACAGACAGGCAAAAAGAGGTGCTTTTCGGCTGGTTTGAAAGCGTGGCATTTAGATGACACATGCCTTGAAGCTAGCAGGAAAGTGCCCTCTAAGCACCTTATGCTGTTTCAAAAAGAAGTAGCTTTTTTCCGCTTCTTCCTGGCTTGAAGCCATGTCATGTGGTCATGACATGAGCACTCCAGCTGCCTTGGGTGGTGCAGCTGGTGGAGTTTCAATGTGGCTTTAGAAACGGCAGCTTGAAGCCACCTTTTCCTGCCCATCCCAAAGGAACTGGATTTTGACTGACAAAGTCCCATTCTGCTTTATGTTGCTCTGGAACAAAAATACTTGTAATTCTTTTTCTTTTTCAAATACATTTATAACTTCTATTATAAACTATTTTTTTTTCAAATGAGAGAGGGAATGTATTCACTTTCAAGAACTGTATCTGCCTCGCAGGTAAGGCGCCATAATAATACAAAGACAAATTGGCTGGAGGAAACAAGGCCACAACTTTATTCATAAACACATGATGAAACAACATATGTGTGTATCCAAACAAACATATAGGGTTGGCCCAAAGCATAAGGTCTGGATCTGGACATCAGCCACACCACGGTTGGCTAATGTATGGTTGCTTGGAGACCAAGCATCGGGATGACGTAGGTGCCAAGCCCCGCCCTATTACACAGTCACACGACTGCATTGCTACAATTCGATTTGCAAGGCACTCTAGTCACCAGGTGTTAAATGACTGTGGCCCCCGCACTGGCCAAAGCAGCCCGCTCCTTACACCTGGGTCCCGAGGACTCCCGATCCAGAGCCATAGGGCCCTGGAAACCCCTCACCCCAGATCCAGGCCTATGCTGCCGCCAAACAGGCGGTGAGGAACAAACTGCCTGCCGCCAACCCTATACACAAAGTCCAGAGCACAAACAGGCCAAAGCACTGAACAGATGAAGGTTAAGGAGCCGGGGAAATAACTAACTCCGGTCGAACATAACTCGCATAGGCATTAGAGCTCCAGCAGCCTAATCTTTTAATTGACTCAACAGGCAGGCCAATTTGCGATGCGGACGTAGCCGCCCCAATTCTAAAAGAGTGGCTCCCAAATTCCTTGGCAGGAAGTCCGAGGGATTCCAAGGCCATCCTGAGCACAGCTACCAGCTGGTAGCGAGTGAGAGGTGCCCCGTTTTGGTGACAAAATAGGGGGCCAAAACCCAATGGGTGCTCTGCCAGGAACTTGTTAAGAGTACGCACCGGGCAGATATGAGATCCCTTAAAACGGTGCAACCAAATGGAGGTCCCTTTACCCTGTTGGTCGCATTTTGACCTGCGTAAAACCAGGCAAACGGCCTGAGCAGTAAGCAAAACATCACTGACTTGAAGGGATCTCCCAGAACAATCAGAGGAGGAAGAAGGGACAAGCTCTCCCACCCTCAGGGCCCCAAAAAACACCGTAATAAAGGCTGTCTGAAACAAGAAGGCCTCAAAAGGAGACAAGCAGATACCAGGGAGGACAGAAAACAAATGCTCCAGGAGGGGGAGTGTGATAGGCCGCCTGGCATCCGGAGCGGGGACATGAGAGCGTCTCCAACCTTCCAAGGTCTGCCTGACCTGAAAGGAGGAGCAGGGGTCGGAAAAACCAGAGGCCTTAGCAAAAAAGAGATGCCAGCGGTAAATACCGACATGGCTCGGGGGGAAACCCCCGAGGACTCGATCCATGCTAAAAAAACTGAGCACCATAGTTGAATCGATAGGCCATTGGGGAGGAATATTGTTGGCCTCGAAGAAGGCATACAACTTGGGGAATACCCTTTTGTAAGCCCTGAGGGTGGAAGGGGCCACAGAAGAAAGAATGCCTTCCATTATGGAAGAGGTCCAATGTCCCAGAGTTCCTCCGGAAACGACACAGGGGAGAGGTCCGCCTCCGGGGCCAGCCAACGGAACCTGTCCTCCTGGAATCGGGAGAGAGCATCGGCAATGTTATTTTGCAAGCCAGGAACAAAACGAGCTGTGAAAGAAATGTTATTAGTCAGACAGAACAAAACAAGCCGACGTACCAGGAACATGACCCGCTGGGATGAGGAGGACAGGCTATTAACAACATTGACTACCGCCTGGTTATCACACCAGAATGTCACCCTCTTATTTGCAAAATCAGACTTCCAAATATATACAGCTGCAACAATGGGGAACAATTCAAGAAACGTCAAGTCTCTAAGAATGTCACCTTGAGACCACTGATGCGGCCAACGTTTTGCACACCAGTGGCCCTGGAAATACAAACCAAAGCCCAAACTGCCCGCTGCATCCGAATGGACTTGGAAACTGTCCCCAAGTTGCCAAGACCTTTGCCAGAGTGACACACCATTGTAACTGGAGAGGAAAGTGTCCCAAACTCTGAGGTCCTCTCTAATCCCCTTCGAAACACGGACACGGTGGTGAGGGAGCTTAATGCCAGCTGTGGCCCTAGCCAGCCTAAAACAAAAAGCCCTGCCCGGAGCAACCACCCAAAGGCAAAATTGAGGTGCCCTAGCAAGGATTGGACCTGCTTCAGAGTGACTTTCTTAGCCTCCAGGAACTCAGAGATGCTAGCCCTAAGTGCTGAAAGCTTGTCCAGAGGCAGGCAAGAAATACCCTGAATGGAGTCCAATTGAATACCGAGGAAAGTCAGGGCCGTGGTGGGTCCCTCCGTTTTGTCCGCTGCTAACGGAACACCAATTTCCGAAGCCATTGCCTGAAAGGTAGCAAGGAGGTTATGACAGTCCTCAGAGCCAGCCTTACCCACCATTAAAAAATCGTCCAGATAATGGGTAACAAGAGGTGAGCCAGCTCTACGTTTCACTTCCCATTCGAGGAAAGTGCTAAAAGCTTCAAAAGCTGCACAACTGATGGAGCAACCCATTGGCATGGCTTTGTCAAAATACCAGCACTCCTTGAATTTAAATCCCAAAAGGTGGAAATCCTCAGGATGCACAGGCAGAAGGCGGAAAGCGGACTGAATGTCGCACTTAGCCATTAATGCCCCAGGGCCACATGACCTGATCAAGCGAACGGCATGATCAAAGGATGTGTACTTGACGGAACATAACTCAGGGGAGATGGCGTCATTAACAGATGCACCTGGAGGATGAGAAAGGTGATGGATGAGCCTAAACTCACCCGGAACCTTTTTTGGGACAACACCCAAGGGGGAAACATGCAGATTGGAAAAAGGGGGGGAAGAGAACGGCCCTTCGATACGACCAGCTGCAATCTCTTTTTCAATTTTTTGGAGCAGGACACCAGGCAGATCTCTGGCAGATTTAAGATTCCTGGCAAAAGAGGGAGGGGGAGAGGCCAAAACAGGGATCCTAAAACCAGCGGAAAACCCCTCAGCGAGAAGCCTGGCCACATCCCGCTTAGGGTATGCATCCAGCAGAGGGATTAAAACTTCAACCTTAACCGGGGTGCGGTCGAGGGAGAAAGAAGCAGGAGGGGAGGGCGAAGAACTATTTGAGGCCCCCTGACCCGCCGGCATTGGAAGAGGAGGCACCTTCCCGCTTGCCGGCTACCCCGAGGACAGGGCGCCCTTGTCGAAAGGGCTGCGAAGACTGGCGAGAACAGGAGGATTTTGGGTGAGGACCACGGCACAATTCACAGCAGTGCTTGTATCTACAATGGGACCGAGAGCATTTTCTCGCATTGAAAGCCCAGCAGGCAAGTTTTACATCCCGCCTGCCCGTCAGCTTACTGGTCCCTCTAGGCTTTGTAAGCGGGCCGACTTCCATAAGCCAAATCTCACTGTGTAACTGATCCCAGAGTTCCCTGGAGCTATGGGAAGCCTGCTGCCTGAAAGCAGTATCATACGCTATGGCAGCAGCCTCGCCACCTACTGCTTTTGCCTTCAGGACATGTAACAAATGGCAATCCAGGTGCCATGCCCGCTCGGGAAAGGCCATGGACACTACAGCCTTGAAAACAGTGAAACCCTCCAACCAATTAGCGAATGTTGGCTCCACTGGAGAAGCCTTTGGGTGATTTTTAGCCCTGCGAGGAGACGTGACAGCCCATGCCTCCTGACCCCTAGGTTGGAGAAGGGAGAAGACATCGACGTAACACCCACGCAGAATACGTTTGCGAATCTTTTTTGAAAGATGCGAACCCGGGGGTGATCGCCAGGAGCGGAGATGGGGATGTTGGCTGCCTGAGGATCGACCCAAACGCCCTGTAGACCCGGTCTCCAGGCCCGACGCCGGATGGCCCAAGAGGGGAGGCCGGGGGCCATAGCATGTTCAACCCAAAATCCATCACGTCCAACCGGAGGAATTTCAGACGTACCGCCCTGCCCAGGAATCGCTTCACGAGAACTGGCGCCAGACCGCCGAGCCCTGCTCTTCTTCTTCTTCTTCTTCTTCTTCCGCTTCCTCTTATTGCTGGTAGACCCCGAATACGAACCGGCCACCGGAAATTCGTCCTCTGAACTGGAGGAAGAGGAAGAGGAACTAGAGCTGCTGGATGAACTGGAACTGGACTCCTCGATGATCCCGCCAGCTGCAAACGAACCCGGTGCAGATGCAGGGGTTGGAACCGAACTCCTAACGATACCCCTGTCAACTGAAGCCGAAGGCTGCCCCATGCCATCCTGTCTGGAAGTGACTTCCCCACCAGCAGGGGGAGCACGATTGCCAGCCATGGCCTTCGTGATGATATCAGAGAATGACCTGGTCAATTCGGCCGCAACATCCTGGCTGATGATGGAAGGGGGCTGCAACGGCACAGGTGCTGCCGAAGGAACCGGTGCAGAAGGAGCAGGAACCGACCTCCTCGACTGCACTCCCGGCCCGCTGCGAGAACCGGGAGGAGCAGAAGCACCGACCGCTGGAGCCGAGCGCTTCCCAGCTAGGCCCTTGGCTTTTGAAGGCATCTTCGAGCAAGCCAGGAGCAAACCAAAGTGGATCAACCAGCACGGATAGGACCCGAAGGAATGTAAAGATGACAGGGCGGGCTCAGCAGGACAGAAGTCGCGATCACCGCCACTCTAAAGTCACAAAGAAAAAGGTTGTGCGGTGGGCTCAGCAGGGCAAAAGCCGCGATCACCGCCGAAAGCAAGGATGGACAAAAAAGTGTGCTTGGGTTTAACCGACAGTCCCCAAACAAGCAGATAGAGCGCACAGACAAATGATCCTAGGGAAGAACGCTCTGCCAGAAAATTGTTAATGCTGCGAGAAAGAAAGTTCATAGGTGCAAACCCCTGAAAAAATTAAAACAGACTCCCATCCAAAACCCGTCCGAGGCTGCACCTGCTGCTCAACCAAACAGTAAAAAAATGACAGAAAAACAGGCCAAAGCAAGCCCAAGAGCCCAGGCCCACAGAGAACCGGGGGGGGGGGGGTGGGGACAGGCCTGGAAATGGCTGGAGACGCTTGGGGGGGAGGGGAGGGGCGCCACAACCTGGAGCAGCTCGGCCTGGGCGACCCCCGCACCACCCCACGCCTCCGCCGCAAAAATTTCGCGGCCTGAAAGGCTCACCGCCCGGGGGCTCCTCAGCTCTGCTCCCACAAGCAGAGCCGGACGACTCCGCCGCCAATACCACGGCCTAAAAGGGGGGGGGGCTCACAGCCCCAGGAGCTCCTCCTCGGCTCTGATTCATCAAGCAGAGCCGAACATCGCAATGGCGCCGAGGAGCGCCCAACAAGGCCTTATATAGGCCGAGGAACCAATGGGGAGCCGAGGAGGGGAGAAGGCCCCTCCCCCAAGGCCCTCCAGCCAATCCCCAGGAGGAGGTGGGCAACCCATAGCCAATCAGGCAGCCCGCCTTTCTCCTGGGGAACCTTGGGACTTGAAGTCCCGTCCCCTGATTGGTGGGAGGCTTCCCGCCGCTTCTCCCTGCGGCCAACGAGGAGGGCTCCCACCCTTGCTCAGGCCGCCGGGAAAAACCGCCGCGGGGAGCGCAGGACCAGGCGCTTCCCGCGCGCGGCAACAGCGCCGTCCCGGTGAATCGGGCGGCGCCATTTCTCATGTGGAATCCATCATGAAGATCCTCTTCATTCTTTCTATATTCTGAAAGGGTAACAGTCCTTTCCCTCTATCCTCTTGGTGCATGTATAGTCAGTCCTCCTTATCCACAGTTTTTTTATCTACAGATTCAAGCATCCATGGCTTGAAAATATTTTTAAAAAGTATAAATTCTAACTAGCAAACTTTTATTTTTCCATTTTATATAAGGGATACCATTTTGCTATACCATTGTATTTAATGGGACTTGAGCATCCATGGATTTTGTTATCCATGGAGGGTCCTGGAACCAAACCCAACGGATAATAAGGTCCCACTGTGTCTGTGGATTCACTCAATCAGCACATGGAAGTGTGAAAGGAAATCGGAGACCTGTCAGGCTCTCCCATATCTTCACACAAGAGGTTTTTCTACTTTTACCTGCCCATAATTCCTTGTAACACACTGGGATGCTGACCACACACATGCTTTGCATTTCTTTTGTTGAGGTAAGAGGCAATGTGTGTGGGGACAGCCTTTGTTTTTCCTATTAGTATGCATCACATAGAGGAGGTAATGATATATAATAGGGAAAGTACATGTCCATCTCATGGAGGGGCTGGATCTGGAAGTCCATGAAAATCCACACCCCTTGATTTCATATAACCTGGACATAGCCTGGTCTGTGTATAAAACTGGGGGATGTAGCCTGGTATGTGTAGCAAGAATCCCATCTATACCTTAGATTATCTACAAGACAAAAACTAATACAAGTTAAAAACACTACTGAAACTATAGAGGTATTTTTTGTATAATTTTATGCAAGTTGCAAACACAACTGGAGCTAAGGAGGTCTTTTTTTGTATAATTTTCATCATCATAGTAGGCATGGCTGCAAACACCAATTCCTGGGGAACATGAATAAGAAGGTTTGATTGTCATTAAATATCTTGCTTTTGACTTCCCATAGTCATCTAGTTGGTTCGTGTGGAAACAGGCTGCTGAACTAGCTCGGAATTTGGCCCAATCCAGCAGGATAATTCTTCTACTCTTAAAAAGATAATATTTGCATATAATAATAATATTTTGAAAAATGGGGCTCCCTCCCAAACTTCATATGGACAGCAAGAACATGATCCTGCTAAATGTAAACACCTTTAAATCCCCCTGATTTCAGAAGAAAAAAGCTGAGTGCCAGGAAAGTCAATGAACATTAAAAATGCTTAATTTCAGCGGACTCAATAGGTAGAATTCAAAATCATATTTTTGTTAATGACTTTATATCACTTTGTTCTTTTGACATATCCACACATTCAGTTTATTTTAGTGAATCAAAGTGTCCCAACTAGTTGACTTTCTTTTTTGTTTCTGTCAGTTATAGCTGGAGTGTCTGGAGCCTGTATTGATTTACATGTGAGATCAAGAGAAAAAGTCATTCAATAAAGCAGTAGGAAGTAAAGCAGTATCAGGAGAAAATTTGAGTTGTCAGAATTCCAAACATCAGGTTTATTAGACTTTTGCTTGTACCTAATAGCTCCTCTGGGGATGCTACTCAGTAACAACTGCTCAGTTAGTTCTGGCATGAGATTCAGTAAAGGCATCTTCTAGGTAAGGTAGTTACTAGTGGAGAAGCATCATATCTGTAAGTAGGGACAATTTCCTGCTGTTTCTGTTGTGCTACCTCCTGCCAGCCTGTATAACATTTAGCAAAACTGCTTAGGCATCAAGCTATGTGGCATTTATTTCTATCCCCATGGAATCACAAAAATGTAGTGCCTCATTGCCTGTTTTGTATTCTGTGCACCACATTAATTCTTAAAAAGTTGCTCACAGATCTATTAAACCGCCCATTGCAAAAGATTGCACAATAGTCTACAGAGAACTGTTGGTACCACAAATCTTAAAAAATGTAGATGTATGATTATCTTGCTGCTTGCATAACTATTAATAAAACACATTTCTAATATTATTTTCATTTTCATTTTTGTTATTTCTTATTTTAAAACACTTCCTGTTCAATGGTATGAAAATTATCAATTTCTTCCCCTTTTCTAGTTAAAAAAATTCTGCTCTGAAAAATAGGAGACAGAACAGGGGTGTCCTGTTGCATCAGTGTCTTCCCATTTGAAAATTCGACCTGCAGTTTTCCATCTTTGGTCATTCACACATGCAACTCATCTGTTGAAAACTCAAACTTCAAGTAGTGATTAACATGTTTGTTGTGAACCAGCCCAGTGTTTGAAGACTGTGTGCTTACTAGAGACATAATATTCACATATATTCTTATCTAAGAAAACAAGAAGTAATTTTAGAAAGTTTCTTCCAACCACAAAACATGCACAGCTTTCAAAGACTATTCACATTTTGGAATTCATTCTACACAAATTTCCTACATGAGCTTTCTTTGTGCATTCTGCGCAGAAAGTAACACTTTCTGCAGAGAACATGGGAAATTTTTCTGTGTAAAAGCTGCACATGGAACAGCATATTCCGTGCAGAAAATAATATGGCAAAGATTCCTCTCTGTCTAGAATCCTCCTAGTCAGAGTTTCCTGACACCCAAGGAACATATTTTTAGCAATTTCTGAAATACATTTGAATAGTCTTTCCACCCCTAGTGATCATTTTCTTATTAAAATAACTGTTGAGATTACTAGAGGTTTTCTCCACTCTTTTTAAAGTCACTATGGGGTGAAACAGACTGGCATAAAAAGCCAGCTTCTAGCCAGTTTGGGGGTGTGGTGTACAAATGACACATGCCCCCAAGCTTCAAGCTGTGGGCTGGCTTCTGGGCACACCACCAATACAGTATTTACATGTGACATGCTGCCAGAGTTGTGGTGCACAGGACAAGCCACCTTTTTGCTGGCCCAGAAAGGGGTGGCTCTTTGCTTCTCCTTTTTCAGCTGGCTTTAAGACAGATTGTGGGTACTGGGTGCATTTGTCATGTCCCCAATCTGCTTTTGCAAGGGTCGGCCTGTTTTGCCCCTAAGTAGCCTTTTTGTTTTCTTTTTATCTCTGAAATATAGTTTATGGTTGTTCCTTTCCTTCTCACGTGAAACATTATACAACTTAAGTGCCCACATATATGACTCACATAGCTATTTGGCTGCACATTATGTTGCATGTTACAGTTGTATCCTTGTTTCTAGCAAAGTATGGAGTTAGTTGTCTTGATGCATTAATGGCAACAATTCATCATCCACTATCAAGCAGTAGGGTGCTTTATACTAATGTTATTGATTCAATTGTGCTGCAATGAGCTATGCAGATGCTTCCGTTGTGCTTTTTCCCCCCTTTAACTGTGCCTGTAGCTAGCACTCTGTATAAATCTGTGCTGTGTATTATCACATTCATTATTATGAAAGCTACATATTTCAATCTTCTCTGGCATAGGCATAAAATGGAATATTTCAATAAATCTTTGGGGGTTATACCTAGTCAATACGTTAATTGTATCCAGTGGTACTGGACCACCAGAAAACAGCTCTGGCTACCCCAAAGACACTAAAACTCAGACTTGTAGCACAGTCTTTAAATAACCTGGCAGTAGTATACTTCCCAAGTAGTATAGGGCTTTATATTATTGCCAGCATTTTAATTTCTGCCTAAGAAGAGATGGGTAGCCAATAAATCTGTTATAACAAGAGATTCACATATTTTCTGTAACTGATCCCAGTCAACAGACTGCCTGCAACATTCTGAACCAGCAGAAGTTTTTGAACAGCTTTTTTAAACAGATGAAGAGCCATTACCAATTGTTAGTGGAATCCAGAAATGATGTAACTAAAATATATACCACTGTGGCCAGATCAGAGATTACTAAGAATGGCTGTAATGATAGCTTTACCATTGCAAACTCACTCCAGGTCACTATTGAATCTTGGGATTTGCAGTTTATGGAGGAGCACTTAGGGTGAATTCACAGCCTCTAACCAAACTACAAACCCCAGAATTCCATAAGATGAAAACATGACAGCTAAAGTGGAATCATACTGCTGTAAATGGGTCCAGGTTATTTGATATGGCTTGGGTCCAGGTTATTTGAAGGACTGTATCTCCCTTTACATATCTCGCTTTATGAGCCCCCTAGAGCACTGAGATCATCAGGGGAGCCTCTTCTGTTTGTCACTCCTCCATCTCAAGCTTGTTTGGTAGGAACAAGAGACAGGGCCTTCTTGGTGGTTGTTCCCAGGTTCTGGAACACCCTCCTCTGAGAGGCCCAGTTTGCCCCATCCCCACTCTCCTTTTAGCAGCAGATAAAAACATTCTTATGGTGCCAGGCTTTCCCAAACTGACAAGAGTTGGACTTTCAATGCTGTTTAAGGTTTGTATAGAGTTTTGTATAGTGTTTATAGTATATTTTATATTTTAATGTATAATGCTTATAACTTTTAAAATTGTTTAATTGTTTTTTCAACTTTGCATCTACATTTTAATGCTTTGTATTGTTTTTAACTTGTACTGTTTTAAATTTTGTTAGCCACCTTGAGTCCCTATATGGGGAGAAAGGTAGGATAATGTTAACAACAACAACAACAACAACAATAATATTGTGTAGTGTGAAAGGGCCACAGGGCAATCGTATTTGATGCTGTATCCAGGAGTGTACACAGACTGTGAACCGGCTTTCAAAGGGACCAAGATATCATCCCTCACAGACTGAATCCATGAAATCCTTATGTCATAATCTCTGGTTCATCCAGCCCATCACTGACATCTGAGAAGGATTTAGAACTAGAACAGCTGTCTTGAATTTTGATGGGAAGGAGAGAGAAGAGTAAAGAAAAGGCCAGACAACTATATTTATAATGTGAAGGCCTTTGAGGCCATTAAGTTAATATTATTTACCTATTTTGTTTTATAGCTTATACCACAGGGATAATGTCCTTTGGGAAGATATAGAGGGAGGCAGGGGGGAGAAAATCTGTCTGAATAACTATAAACCATCAAGTAGGCCAAGATTAAATAATGAGATCTTCAATAGGCTGTAATGGAATAACATTAAGCATTTTGAGTTCAGTGGGCAGTTAGATGCACTAATGGAGATACCGTGCTGGGCAGGAATACATTTTAGGTGGAATTTCTTATGAGGGGGTGATTTCACATTATATGACTAGCAGTGCTAAATGCAATGAAATTCCTTGCCAGAAAATGAGAAGATTAAGGTCCCTCTATCAGATAACGGCTCACCAGAGGAACATAATAGTTGCAAAAGACAAAAAAATGAAAACAGATTATTTCCCATTTAATACTCCATTGACTTCCCTCCTAGAGGTATCACCTCCACCATGATGGCAGTACTTTGTATTTTCATTCATAATCAAGCTCAAGCTGTTTATAGGGCATGCCAAGACATCACTAGCTGTCTGCCTGCAATTTGCCTGTTCTGCTTTTCTGTTTATATGGTCAGTCTAGATTTTCTTTTTTATGTTTTACAACTTGAAGGCACACAACAACAAAAAACTTGGAATAAAATTTTTGGGGCAGTTACACTTTTGTTTTAGTTAGAATAAGGATTTTAGTGACTGACCTCTCTGAGTAGGTACTGCAAAATATAGCAACATTTATTTCACTTTGGCCATTCATAAATATCAATAGTTTCTATCTTCAGTGTAAATTTGGTCCTTCTACTGTCCAGTATTGCTTCCATGACCATAATCATGATTCCTAAAACTAATAATCTATTTTTGATTGCAGTTAATTGCAGGTTTTATCTGGTCTAAATAAATTAGCAATTTATTTAGTGCTTAATGGGATGAGGAAACTGTGATCAAATATTGCATCATATATTGATCAGGAAGGTGATTGCAGTCAAGAAATCAGAAGATGATTAGGGACTGTATCTCATGGAGGAAAATAGGAAGTTTAAATGGTGTTTATCCCGTGAAAATCACACAGTTACTATTAAATTGTAGTTAAGATTTTCAGACACAGGATGATAAAAGAGCCATTATCTCAGGAATAACCAGGGAATAACCAGGCAATAAACAGCAAGAAAGCATTTTTGGGATTTTCCCGTAAGTGATTTGTTGCTTTTCATTACCTGGCTATTCACGGGTTAAAGGTACTTTAATTGCTTTTCAATGCAATGTTGTGTGAAAAGCTTTATTGCAATTTTTGATATTCCCAGGATATTCCTGGGATAATGGCCATTTAATCACAATGTCATATGAAAATCTTAATTGCAAATGTGCAATTTTCACGGGCTAATCCCCATTGTCCCCGTGTTATAAAGTCCTACAAATGGGAAGGGCAGCTATGAAAGTACTAGACAAGATCTTAAAGTGTGAAGACACACAGCCAAACACTAAAGTTAGAATTGTCAAAACCATTGTATTTTACATCACTATATATGTGTGTGATACTTGGACATTGAAGAAAGCCAATACGAAGAAAATTGAGTCATCTGAGATGTGCTGGAGAGGAGTGCTGAGAATAATGTGGACAGACAAAAAGACAAACAAATGGGTCATGGAACAGATCAAGCCTGAACTCTCCCTGGAAGCCAAGATGATGAAAATGAGGCTATCATACTTTGGCACCACTCATTAGAAAAGACAATAATGCTAGGGAAGGTAGAAGGTAGTTGAAAAAGATGACTAGGTTCATGGGCCTGAATCTAGAGGACATAAGCAGATCAGTGGAAAAAAGGGGGTCTTGGATATCCCATCCACAGGTTCATCATGAGTTGGGGTCAACTCAAGGACAGTTAACAATAACAACAACAACAACAACAACAACAACAGAATTAGAGTTGTTTGTGTGATATTTCAGATTACCATTCAGATTAATTAAAAAGGCTTCTGCTCCTGTTTGTTTTCTTCCTCCATTAAACCTGTTAGTCAAGGGCTGGCCAAAATACAAGCCAGGAAAAAAATATCTTGTCACTTCCATTGGTTTATCAACAGCAGAGAGTGACAGTATTTTGCTGTAGGCATTGCTCACTGTGCAGTCACAATCTTGTCAGGGTTGGTTTCTCTTTCAGTAAATATACAAGCGGGGGTGGGGGGGGGGGTGGGGGTGATTACCAGTGATTACCTAACCTGTCAAGGGGTGTTTTAATGCCATGAGGTTAAGGTTGATGCTATCAATCTCACTGAATTAAAATTTTACATCTAGATTTTTTCTTAATTTTACAGTCTGTCAGTAATTTACTTTTAAAGGGATTTGCTTATCAATCCCATTTTTTTCATTAGTGAGTTGGGCCTCTTTAACAAATTAAACACTGAATGATGTTTTACTGAATCAGGATTGCCACATCTTTTTTCCTGTTGGGCTGAAAATTTAATAGCTGTATATCAGCCAGCTGCAGCATGGTCCCCTCTGTACTAAGAATATCTGTGCCTATTGACTTAGATGCAAATTGGTTAAGAATTTTTAGGTTTTTTTGTGGGGTTTTGGGGTTATGTGGAGGTGTTCTGGAAGAGTTTATTCCTGACATTTTGCCAGCATCTGTGGCTGGCCTCTTCAGAGAATGCTGGCATGGGAGTGACCTTAAGAATTTTGTTTGGTTCATTTCTTGATGACAGCTAACCAGCATCTGCAAATTTCTTCATAACCTGTGTGGAAATGACTTGTGATTAAACATCTTTAAAAAGAAAAGAGCAAATGAATCAGAAAGAAATTGTGGAGAAGATGAAACCACCCATTTCAGGAAATTCTCCCTGATTGAGTCTAGCTATCTGGCATGGTTCCTCTATTTCTACTGCCTTTCACCTTCCCTTGCATCATTGTCTTTTCTAATGATTCATTTTTTTTCTCATAATGTGGCTAAAGTACAACAGCCTCAGTTTAGTCATCTTCTCTTCCAGAGAGACTTCAGGCTTGATCTGTTTTAGAACATACCTGTTTGTCTTCTAGGCCATCCATGGTATTCTTAGTACTCTTATTCAGCACCACATCTCAAATGAGTTGACTTTCTTCCTATTGACTTTTCTTTTACTGTTCAGCTCTTGCATCCATACATGGTGATGGGGAATACAGTGGCCTGCATGATGCTCACTTTAGTTTTCTGAGCTATTTCTTTTATTATGAAGAATGTTCCCAGAGCAAAGAAGATGTTAATATTGTTGTGTGAGCCCACAGCAACCCTCCCCACTCCCCAAGGATACAGTACTTTCAATGCAAGATAATGGTTGAGTAATAATAATGGTTGCATAATAAATTCTTTGGCTTCTGTATAATGCATATACCTGTCTTGTAAGGAGAACAAACCAGGTGACATGGTAGGATTTTTCAAGGAATAATTGATATTGTATTTCATCTCCAGTATGTAAAAAATGTGATTGATGGAGAATGAAGTAGACAACCTGACATTAACATGTCTGTTGATACTGTGTGGGTGAATTCCCCTATTTCCAGTGCACTAATTCATTATTGTACTGGAAATAATGTAGAAAGATGTAGATGCTGAATAAAAACCAGCATCTGGTCCACCGATTATAGTCTTGTTTTATATTATTCTCCTGTAATACTACGTTAATGCTACTGTTAGACAATATGAGTTTGATACCTGTGTTTAAGGGTTCCTGGTGTATCAACACTAGATAGATAGATGATAGATAGATAGATAGATAGATAGATAGATAAATACTGGGAAAAATATCACCATTCCTGCTTCCATACTCATCAGCAGATGGTAGGAAGTTCTGTCCTGTGTTTTGTGGGTGATGTCACAAGAAATGTGGAAATTCAGTTATGATGTTAGTGATGTGGCTGTTTGCTTATTTGTGGTCAAACAGCTGTCCCTCACTCCCTGTTGAAAAAAGGAACTGTCCTGCTCATCTACATTTAGCTTGAAAATTGAGTTTAAATTTGAGTGAGTGGGGAAGTGGGATATAAATAAATGTAATAAACACACTTGAAAGTAAAGGATAGTGTAATAAATAGCATTGAAAGTGAAATCATTGTCCTATAAGCAAAGTAGTTTATTATTTATTTGTTGGTTGAGTATATTTCATGGGGTTGGGGATTCGGAGAGGTGAATAATTTGGACAGGGATAAAGCTGTTATTAATTGCCATTAAGGTGGTTTTGACGAATGGGATCTCAATGGGAGAAGTCTAAGGCCTCTTTCCCACTTACAAATAAATTGCTTCATGATCCAAATCGATGGATCGGGTTGGCAGCAGAGCGTGGTTCACACTAATTTGCCCCAATCACATTTTCTTGCTGTAAAACAAACAAACAAACAAAAATAACCCACTTGTGGTTCACATTGACAAATGAATCGATTCAATTTAAACTGTTTCCTGTGAGAGTCTCTCAAAATAGTCCTTATGTAATTCACATTGGCAAATGAATTGATTCAATTTGGGGCATTTTCAGTGTTTTTTTCCCTCTGTCTGGCAATACAATCTCATTTATGTACACGTTGTTAATTTCCATGTCCCCACCCAGCGACCCCTTATCACATCACAGTAAATTGATTCCGATCTGCCTCTCGTTCACACTGACACTGAATCAATTGGTGAATTTGATTCTTCAAATCGATTGATTCACACTTGTGCAGAATCAATTTATCCAAAAAGACACGGAAAAAATCAGCGTCAAAAAGATGTGGGTTAAATGGGTTTAGCACATGGGCCCCCTCTCTGAATTGCTTCAGTGATTCAGCTCAAGTGTGAACCAGGGTCATTTAATCCGCTTCAAACCGATTTGAGAACTAGTTTAAAATGTGGTAGAAATGGGCTATGACTTCCTCCAACCCATAATGAAGTCTTACTCTTTTCCTATTATCTTTGATTTTACCAAGATTTATATTTTCTAGTGAGTCATGTCATTTCATGATATGCCCGTAGTACAACAGTATCAGTATAGTAATTTTGTTTCTAGAGAGAGTTTAGTTTTGATTAATTTAGCACAATTTATTTGTTTGTTGACAGCCCATAGTATCCTCCAGCACATTTCAAATGGGTTGATTATCTTTCTGTCAGTTTTCTTCACTGTCCAGTTTTCACACCCATTGCTATAGTGTGGATGATCCTGACTGTGGTATTCAATGATATATCTTTATACATCATAGCTGCCCACTGCAGTCCTAGTTGTCATCTGATGTCTTAACTACAGTCTCCATTCTGATTAATTATTAAGCCAAGGTAACATTTAGTTATGCCTTAAGTTTACCTGTGTCTCTTATGTTTGAATCTAGTTCCCCTGGATAAAGATGTCATTTAGTAAGGTAATGTTACATGAAACATGTCACAGCTGTTCATTTTGAATATTAGTCTTTTCCATTGTTAATTACTCTAGCCTGAGAAGTTTGAAAAAAGCATCACTCTTACCAGTTACTGTGCTTTATTTAATGAAAAGATGCAAGGAATGACCATGTATGCTGGAAAAGCCCTTATGAAAACAATGTCTGAAGAAGACATCCAATCCTCATTAAATGCCGTTCTGCTTCACTGTGCCTCACTTTTAATGGAGAGCTGAGAACAACTGTGTGAAAACAACTGTCTGTATCTTTGAAGCAATATGCTACTGCATTCACAGCAGTTAATAGAAACCAGTGGAAAAGGGGAGAAGCTAATAGAGCCTGATGCACATTTTATTTAATTCTTAAAGAGGACTAAATTGCACAACAGCCTCTTGAATTGGTTAGAGCAGTCCTTTGATAATAAACTGGGCATTTATTTAGCCATATAGACAAGAATGAAGTATAAGAATAAGAAGAATAAAAAGCCTAAACATTAATAATTGTTGCTCAGTGCAATCCAGCAAAGTCACACACTCACAAGTCCTGTTGATTTTATCAGAATCAAGGCCAGAATTTTGTACTTCAGTTCTTGCTATTGAAATCTTTGAAACCTGCTAGTTAGAGAAGAAAAAAAAATGTTGCCACAGTGGAAGTACCCTACTTGACCTGTGTCCAGGCCAGGATAATTCATCCTAGGATAAAGAACTTAGGCCCTTTCACACTACAGAGCTGTAGTACTCTGATTCCACTTTAAATGCCATGGCAACATCCTGTCAAATCCTGGAGTTTGTAGTTTGGTGAGGCATTAAAGCTCTCTGCGAAACAATTCTACATATAGTCTAAATTGCAAATTTCAAATCCCATGATTACATAGGATATCATGATGGCAATTAAAGAGGAATAGAGATCCTGCATGGTATAGTGGTTGAATGGTGGACTACTACACTGGAGACCAGTGTTTGAATCACTGCTTGGCTATGGAAATCCATTGGGTGACCCTTGGGCAAATCACATTCTCTCAGTCTCAGAATAAGGCAAAGGCACACATCCCCACCGAACAAATCTTGCCAAGGAAACCCCATGATAGGTTCACCTTAGGGTCACCATAAGTTGGAAATGGCTTGAAAGCATACAACAGGAACAATATAGCACTATAATTTGTGTAGTGTGAAAGAACCCCTGATATAACATAACTGGGAAATGTACTGGAACACTTGAATGTAATGGTAAACCAGGCAATCTCAAGATTTCTAAATAGATTGTCTGTAACAGAAAGTTTGGAGGGACAGGTGCATAGCATCCTTGTCTCATCTCTAGCAGCTGCCTTGACTTTCGAGTCAGAGAGAAGTGACACTACTTTCCAGGTCAGCCACACTTATAATTTCCCTGTGTCCTATCTTTTTGTGGTACACTAGCTCATCTACAGAGACAGGAACAGACACACAAACACATGTTAACCACCTCCTGTCACCTTGGTCAGTCTTATATTTAGGAAAAATGAGAAATTGCCTCAAACTGCAGATGCCATCACATGCCCAAAGGTTTTTTGTGGGCCTCAAAGCTCTTTTTCTCCAACACACATCCTGTTCCAGCCTAATGGTGCACTGGCCCAAGACTCCAAGGGGCTAATGCTACTAGAGAGAACATTATTCTTGTCCCAGTTGGTTCCATCTCTGAGGAAAAGGAGATACAAAGCAGGGTTCCTTAAAGAAGTCATGTTCTATAGGAGAAATACCCTCCTTTGATAGATTTACTTAGTGCTGGATTCTGCACATCTCATTGAAGTGGAATTTATATCTGAGCAATCATGTATAGGACTGACCTGAGAGTAGAAGTGTGAAGAAAATGTGAGTATGCAATGTTGTGAAAACATGAGTTGGACAAAAGAATATAAACTCTTTCCAGAATTTAATACTTCAATCCAGTAGTATAGCTTTTCATTTTATACTCATAACCATATACTCATAATCATATATCCATATCATACTCATGGATTTAATTCACATTATATGGCAATCATGTAATAACCTGGAGAACCTATAATAATATAAAATAAAACTTTAATTTATATCCCGCTTTTTGTGGGAACAATCAAAGTGGCTTACAAAGATAAAATACAAATATACACCATATCCACCCACACACCCCATCCTGTTATGATGATTGTGTTTCACTGTTCGCTACAGGAAGCTTGAGAGCAAATCCAAATGTCTTGTACTTGAGAACAGAATATTAACTGGTTTACCTTGCATCAGGTAAAAAAATTCTGAACTCATCCAACCAATACTTGGTTGTGCTCATTCTCTCTCTCTCTCTCTCCCTGTCTCTCTCTCTGTCTCTCTCTCTCTCTTTCTTTCCTGTCAATTCAGAGTAGTCTCCAATTTAAACATTTACGGTATAATCTGCAGCCAGAAAATACTCCTTCCAAACCTATGTAGCCTGACTTGAGGTGGATGACCTTCACTCATGATGTTGCTAATGGAACAGTAATGCCTTAAAAATCATAGCCATTTTTGACAACCCTTTATTAGAATCAAGTGATTAAATGAATTAAGAGCTGTTGTTTGTTCATTCTTTTCCTGCAGCATGGAATGCTGAAAGATAAATATGATTTAATTATAGTTAACCGTTTTCCTCATTGTCCTGCTCAGGAATGCAGCTATAATTCTGGCAGCCAGACTATGTAGCTGGCTTGCATTCCTTCTACTCCAGATGTCTAATTGCAGGCAACCATTTCATTTCAAATGGCTCATTAAAGTAGAAGCCATTTAGCATTGGTAACACAAATCTGCATCCATGATTATGCATTTAATTAGAGATTTTCAGGAGGACCCCCCCCCCCCCCAACACACACCTTTGTCCTGTAGGTTTGTAAGATCAGTCCCCAGAAGTGTGTGCTGGAAAAAATGTAAGAATATCCACTTAATAATTTTAAAGAAACATTTTTTTTAAGGATCTGACATTCATGCCCAAACTTGCTGAAGCATATATTATCTACATGAGCATTGACTATAATTATGCTTTAAATGGTTCTGCCTGAAAAGCTATCTCATGCATCTTCTTTTGATTTTTTTAAATCTAAGCAGAGGCTATTAAACTGGGAAAGCAGATCATACATTCCTGTTCATTGTCTTTGCTCAAGTGGTGTCAGTGTGAAGGCAGGAGATTTGGTCAGCCCTGGTAAGCATTGAACCATTGAATATATGCTAGCCACTGGAGATCTACACAGAGACTATAACATTCTGTATGGACCCACTTCAGCTACTAGGAAAATGGCCCACTTCAGCTTGGATGCAGAGCCGGCCCACTTCAAATAGGGCCCCAAAGTTGGGGCCTGCTCTCACTATGATTTAAACCGATTTTCTGATTGGTTTTTATGTGCCTGGTTCACACTGGAAATGGTTTCAGATGCAAGTGCGTTTGGTCCGAACCATGATGAAGTGAAGCAAAAGCAAAAGAATCACTTTTTTAAAAGATGGATCAAAAAGTGGTTCTTTTGAGAAGAATTGATTAGGAAGCATGTTCAGCATTTGAGAATGATGGGCCTGTATTGCATCACACTGGAGGGGAGGGACAAATGGCAGAGGGCTGGCAGAGGGTGTAACCCATCTTGCCCTTGGTAACTGGGAAATCTGCCATTTTTCCCCTCTCCTTTCACAGGACCCTTCCTGCATTCCAACCTTCTGACCAGGAGGAATTCCAAAATGTCCTCCATTATGAGCATGACTAGGAAACATGAATTTATATATTTTGGCAGGCAGGTCCTCCATTTGAGTTGAAGGTTTGGCGGGGAAAAGAAACCCACTCTTCTCTCTCTCTCTTTCTCTCCTCTGTTTCTCCCTCCCTCTTTCTCTCCCTCCATGGCTCCTCAGGTGGAGGGGCTTTTCTTTTCCAGTCTCTCTGCTGCCTTCAGGTACAGCCAGGGAGGATGGGCAGCAGGGGATGATGGGGGTGATGGTGGTGGAGGGGGAAGAAGAGTTGATCTTGCAGCTTCTTGGAAGAGCCAGGACCAATTTCTCTCCCCTGCAGCAGAGCTAGCTGGCTTGTTTCAGGTGGGCTAGCTCTCCCTCTTTGTTGTTGTTTACCTTCAAGTCCTTTCTGACTCATGGCCACCCTAAGAAAACATGGGGGGGGGGGGTCTCTTGGCAAATTTGTTCAAAGGGGGTTACCTTTGCCATCCTCTGAGGCTGAGAGAGTGCAACTTGCTGAAGGCCACCAGTGGGTTTTTATGCTGGAGCCCTCCTCTGCACTTACTTGAGTAACAGTCTCCCTTGATAGAGTTCACCTTGTGGGTGGGTGGGTGGGTTGTATGCCTTCAAGTTGTTTCAGACTTAAGGCAATCCTAAAGCACCGCTGGTCACCACCTCCTCCATCCCTCCTTCCCTCCCCAAAGGCTGGTTAGCAGGATCTGCTGGTCCCTAACTTGGCTTCCTCTCTGCCGGCACTGTTGGGCATCGTCCCCCCCCCCCGCCCAATCCCCAGACTGCTCCCTGGGAGGCTTGGTAGCTCTGGAGCCCTGGGGATACTACCCAGGTTGGAAGTGGTGATGCATAGATGTGTGTTATATGACTGACATTTTTTTAAAAAAAAAGACCAGCTAGTGTGCACAGCAATCTTGTCAAAAACACACACACACACACAAAAAACAAAACAAAAAACCCAAAAACATATGGATACAGAGAATTTTTTGAAATAATTCACTTCCATGGTGGGAACTAAGCATCAGCCCGAATTGATTCAGAGACCCAGTGTCAATGTGACTCACAAAGTGATTTAAATGCAAGTCGGAATGAGGTCTTAGTTGAGATGTAAAGATCCATATGTGTAGTTGCCATTGATTATCAATGGAAATCTAACAACTGCTAGATCCCAATCCCCACCCCCACCTCTGCAGACAAGGACTGGATGAAATTTAGATAGCTCCCCTTAGGAGCAAGCCAGACAACATGAAGACAAACTGGTGCATGAGTATTTTTGCTATTTGTCTTTAAATAATAATAATAATAATAATAATAATAATAAATCCCAGAACAAAACTATAGTTAATTTTTTTGCTTGGCAAACTGAGAAAAATGAGTTCCTTCTCCTGAAGGAATCAAGACTTCCAAAATTCAATAGGACTGAAGACTATTGTGCAAAAGTCACCTTTTCATTTGGAGGGTATCCTGACCCCCCCCCCCCCCCCCACACACACACACTGCAACCTTAGGGAGTTATGGTGGCAGGTGAAGAAAATGCAAGAAAATCAGACAGACACAAGCAATTTTAAGGGAATTAAAAACTAACACTTCAAATTGGCCTGACAGCAGAGATTTCAAAATGAGTGTCATATGCTCAGCCTTCAGCATCCCTGCCATCTGGACATCAGCACTTTGCATCAGCTGAAGCCTCCAAGCCACCCTCAAGAAAGTCTCAAGAGCATTGCAATCATCCAGTTGGGACATTACATCGGTGACAGCAGTGTGAACCTAGACTTTAAATACTTCCCTTGTCAGAGTAGAGTAGAGAAGAGATGACTCCCACACTGATATCAGCAGGGAAGATACTGTGCTTTTCTTGGCATATACCAAATAGTATGGTAAAGATGGCAAGGGATGTCTAAGAGAGTGACTTCTCCCCACCAGTGTCAGCAAGGTACTCAGAAGCAATGAAATTGTTATTCAGCCAGCAGTGCAGGCTGCATGGACTGTGCTCGTGATTGTAAGGTAGAATGGCACAGGGAAAATGTAGACCCTTCAGATGTTGTTGATCCATGTCAATCAGCTCTGATGGCTGGGACTTGATGAGCACAGGAGTGTGATAACTTTTGGATGGCTGCAGATCTTCCCAGCCTACCACAATAAAGGAAAAATCATTTTGTGAAAACAGTGGGAATTGAATATCTACACTTCCATTCCCAAAACATTATTATTTAGAATGGGATCAAGTCAAAAACTGTCCTTCATTGAAAAAAACCAAACAAAACAGAAAGGTTTTCAATGCAGGGGAAAAGAACAGGGACGAGATACAATCTTTACTTGCCAGTGATATAGTAATCACTACGATAGTTCACCATCTATAATACTACATAATTACATATGCATATGTGGATGTGCATGCACACAGATACATAATCACACACACCTCCCTTAGATGTTTGGCTAATCTTAATCCTTTTAAGAAAAGGAGCAGAGCACAACTGTCAGTTTTGCTGAGATGGATTTGTCTGAGCAGGATAACCGCTCCAGTGGGAATTTTAGCATGTGGTAGAGTATTTTACAATTGTGCTTTGTGGCTGAAAGAGCTTTTCTGTCTTGGCCTTGTTTCTAGTTTTGAGTTCCCTAAGGACTGCCTGCTAAAAGTACATTACCTGTGCCTTCAAAGACAGCAATGCAGCAAAACAGTTTTTTAAAGTTTTATTCTTTTTTAAAAAATTATGCTTTGCATTTGAAACAGCAAGCTATTTCCAATTGTATTAAGATGTGGTAGAATATCATGTTCCTATGTTTACTGTGGAGTATATAGACATAAATTCTCTGATTTTGGTTATTAAACTTTCTCTTGAAAGCTAGTTAATGAGAGGATCAACACATTTGTATTTGGGAAAGCTTTGTTTAACAAGTTTTAACAAATTGGTAGTAGTATTGAGTGGTGTTGGCGTATCTATCCAAAGAAGTGAGAATATAAAGATCCCCCTCTTTCTTTTTGACAGCTGTCATAAAAATCACAGCCTAGTCTAATCTGTGAGCTGGAGAAGTCTAATACTAAGCCCTGGTTTCAGGGATATTCTATTCACTTGTACTATGGATATGCACGGCATGTATCCATAGTACTGTAGAATGACACAAGGCTCCAAATGTCTTTGTGTGGCCCCTCAAGGGTTCCCATGCCATATTTATTTTTTTTTAATCTCTAATTTCCCACTATTGTCTAGGAAGGGTAGAGGTGAGTTTTGCCATGTTTTGGATTCTCTGGGCTATTTCAGGCCTTGGGAAGAAGAGCCATTTTCAAAACTGAAAGTGGCTTCCCATTCATATCCTGGTTTGAGGGATTGGGGGGGGGGGAGGCCACTTCTCTGCCAAAACAATATCTTGTGAAGTTGGGCATCTAGATAAAGTAGTAGAAATTAGGACAATGAAGTGTAAGGCCAAGACAGTCAGTTACATAGGTAGTGCAATAATTCTTGTATGCACCTGGAACTGTTCAATCTAGCACAAATAAACAATTTGATTTATCCCGCATGTTGAAGACCTAATATACTTGTTGCTGTAGTTACTGTACCTCCCTCATAAAAACACAAAGTGACTAGCAATCTAGATACAAAATGCAAGTGTCTAAAATTCTGAATTTCAAACAGTGGCTAATATGCAATACGGTTGCCTTTCCACATTCACAAGGCTTGGGGCAGAGTCCTGCCACCCTCAAAGTGGAAAAACTGTGAATATAAATAAATATAAATAAAAATCATCAGCAATATTTTTTAAACCTGGGTAAACACTTTTCTGGGAATCTCTAGGTCCTCAAGATTCTCTGGAAGTTCACTGTAGAAGAGATATGGACTGTACATTTTAACTCATGTGTTTTAACTGTACTTGTGCCAGAAAGGCAAGAGTTTGGGAGGCAACTAGATAACTAACGGAAGTCTGTTCTATAGCCATGATGCCACCACTGAAAAAAGTCTGGAAAAATCCAATGTGCAACAAACATTCTTCTTATCTCCACCTCCTACTCATTAAGTTGAGTTTTGGTGACCATGAAAGGGTCTTGAGAGTCCATAGAGGGACTGTGTAGGCTTGGGGAGTCTAGTAGGGAGAGGCTCAGAACAAGCCGGTTGTTGAAAAAAAGATTTTGGTCCATATACCTGAGATAAGATTGCCTGTGTGGCTGTACTAATATTAATATTTTGAAGGACCATTTTGTAACTGAATAATAAGTTAATATAACAAATTTAAGTCTAATTTTTAGTTTACTTTTTATATTTTACAAACAATTTTTTGCTAGTGTTTGAAGTACAAGTTGGCCCCTGTTTGAATATCAAACCACGCTACCAGAAATATTAGTGACACAGAGGTGCTGTACCATCTTAAAGAGCAGTGTTAGGGTGCAAGTTGGCAGGAGTCCTTCACATATTTTGGTGGCAGCAGTGGGATTAAAAATCCCATAGCGCTGCCACAGCTGAGAATAGGTGTGTGAGAGAGAGAGTCCACTCGTTGAGCCCTCCCTCCATGACAACATCATCTGGCCTAGGAGGGAGTGGAAAAGCAGGCCCAGCAACACCATCGGGCCTGGCCTCAAGAAGAGGAGGCCTCCCTCCAGTCCATCTGCCTTGGCCAGGCCTCAGAGGGAGAGAAGAACTGCTGGACTCGATCCCTTTCCCCACCACCAATCCCTTCTACTTTTGTGTTGTGTCTTTTTGGATTGTAAGCCTGAGGGCAGGGAACTAATTAAAAATAATAATTGTAAGCCACTCTGATAGCCTTTAGGGCTGAAGAGCAGGGCATAAAAAATAATTTATTGTCTTCTTTTGTCTTTCTTTCCTTGAGAAAGGGTGCCTCTGCTTTTCCATGAGCTTTCATTGATATGTCAGTCTCCCATTGCCCACTGTCTATGATATCAAGAAGAAAATTGCCCCTGATTAATGTTCTCTGAAACAATAGGTTGTTCACTGGAGTTTTACAACTTCTAATAGCAATTCAGATGGCTTTCTAGGAAGGGGCAAGTAGGAGTGGAAGTAAGAATTATGGGCCTTATAACTTGGATTTGACTAAGCTTCTCCTTTAGATATAAACATTTTCTCCACTTGGAGACAACTTATTTGGGCACAGCTAGGGTGTCATGTACAGCCAGGGTGCTCATTTCTCTCACATTGCTAGCTGACCAGAAAATAAAATTACCTGGCTTCCTTCTGGGCTTTTAAAAACAGATTAGTGAACAAAATCGGATGGAGCTCTTTTCTAGTTTGGAGGTTTTTCATCCACTCATCTTTGTACATTTAGCTGCTGTTAAAAACACAGAATGCCAGTAGAACTGGCAATTCATGATTATCCCAGATTCTGAGATTTCCAGGCCAAAACCTGAGAGGCAGTGATGGCTCCTGGTGATGTTATTAAGCATGTATATTTAGTACCAGCAACAGCTGCTCACAGTGTGTCATTCAAACACACACACAAAACATACATAACACCCACAGATACACATATCAATATCTTGTTGGGAAATTGAGAGAAATCTAGCCTTAAGATAGAAAAGGCCTGTTTCCAGATCAAGGGAAACTTCAGGAATATTCCTTCTCACTTTTTAAGGGAGATAGGATAAGGAATTTTTAATCTCACCTACCTGCTTCTTGCCAGGAGGTGAATGCAAACCAGAGTTGAGGGTCAATCCTGATATAATTATAACTGGAAGGGAAGAAAAGCTAACAAAGTACACAGTCCCATCCTGGAGAGTCTTTGCAAGATGGAGAAACAGGTCAGTCAATCCTTGCAAATTGTAGGAAGCAGCTGCTTTAACAGAAGAGCTAGAGATATGAACTTTCCCTCTTGGCTAAAACTGAGCTCACCAAAAGTGGAGAACCTGGAGATGAGAATCTATGAAAGCTGGAGACCTAGGTATGAGCCCTGAGATTTAGCAAACCTAGGTATTGGTAATACATTCTGATGACCTTGCTTTCATCATGTTCAGCCAAGAAGAGTTAGAAGCATTGTTGCAGAATGCATGGAGACTTGGGAGGCAACATCTTAGTCAACTACAGCTACACATCAAGTGTAGGAGTGTGTCTTTAAATAAGTGACAGGCTGAACACTAAGATGTAATGCTAAAAATTGCACTCATCACACCCTTATAACTAAAGTGACTTTCCACTTTCCAGCACTTTATTTCTTATATATATAAACATATTTCAGTGCTGATAGTTTGAGAAACATGAAGAGGTTCTATTCTTTTTTCCTTTCAGTTAATGTGCTTCTGAATGAATTAAATTTTAAACTACTAATATGGTGTGTGATTATTATTGGGTAGATGAAATTGTATGAACTGCACAATAGACTGTTGGACAATCGAAATCTACATGTATATCTTTGATCCATAAATATATTTCAGTCCTGTAAATTTCAACATAACATAAACAGTTTTGTGAGTCTCAAGGAATATTAGTTTTCTCTGAGTACACATCTTTTCTTTACATGATCAGATTGCAAAATTTCTGCCATCAATGGAGTGTGATCTGTGCATAGACTCTGCATTATTTCTCTGGCTTTCGTTCTATATATATCCTCTGAAACGATCTCTCCATAGATTATGTAGCACCGAAATGACTTATGACAGTCTGATATTTCCATAAATAACCCAGATGGTTTTACTTTTGTTTGTAGAGCTCTGCACTGTCACAATAATATTGTCCCCCATAGGTGCTTGGCAAGAATTATTCAACTATTGTTGTAGTCACTGTTATGTGCCTCCAAATCATTTCCAATTTATACAGATCCTAAGGTGAACCTATCATAGGCTTTTCTTGGCAAGATTTTTTCAGAGGAGGTTTGTCATTGCCTTCCTCTAAGATTGAACAAAAGAGACTTGCCCCATCATCATCATCATCATCATCATCATCATCATCATCATCATCATCATTTGAAAACCAAAGGGGGAAAAATGATTAAAAGTGCAAGGTTAGATAGCTATAGAAGAAATTCTGAAAAAAAATGGGGAGAGGAGAATGTGAAGTGTTTGGATATCATTTTACCTCCCCACCAAAACAAACAAACAAACAAACAAACAAAACCTTTGACATTTATTTAACACCAATGTTCATAGTGGTGATGAGGGGTCCATAGAGCTTCTGCTGGTATCCTTTCTGGATGAACAATTGGAGTGACATTATCACATGGGCTTCCTTGTGGAGTGCCCTCATAAGTGTATAGCAAAAATATGTTTTAAAAATTAAAGGGAAAAAAATCTCAAAGAATCCTTAGCCAGTTCATAAAAATAAGGTAAACTAGGTATAGCCATACTGGAGAATTAAAGCAGTTTGACATCTGCCATGGCTCTATCCTACAGTTTTCTGAGATTTGTAATTTGGACATGCTCCAGTTTCTCCACATTCTTTTTGAATTGTGGTGCCCAGAACTGGACACAGTATTCCAGGTGGGGCCTGACCAAAGCAGAATAGAGCAGCACTATTACTTCCCTTGATCTAGACGCTACACTTCTATTGATGCAGCCTAAAATAGCATTGGCCTTTTTAGCTGCTGCATCGCGCGGTTGACTCATGTTCAGCTTATGGTCTACTTGGACTCCTAGATCTCTTTCACACATAGTTTCATTCAGCCAGGTGTCCCCCATTTTATAGCTATGCATTTCATTTTTTCTACCCTAAGTGCAGAACCTTACATTTCTCTGTGTTGAATTTCATTTTGTTAGCGTTGGCCCAGCTTTCTAGTCTATTCAGGTCATTCTGAATTTCAATCCTGTCTTCTGGAGTATTGGCTACTCCTCCTAATTTGGTGTCATCTTCAAATTTGATAAGTATGCCCCCAATTCTGTCATCCAAATCATTAATAAAGATGTTGAATAGCACTGGGCCCAGGACAGAACCCTGAGGGACCCCACTGGTCACTTTTTTCCAGGTTGAAAAGGAGCCATTGTTGAGCACCCTTTGTGTTCAGCCAGTCAACCAGTTACAAATCCATGTAACAGTTACCTTGTCTAGCCCACATTTTACAAGCTTGCTTGCAAGAATGTCATGGGGAACTTTGTCAAAGGCCTTACTGAAATCAAGATATACTATATCCACAGCATTCCCTTCATCTACCAAACTGGTAATTTTATTAAAAAAAAGAGATCAGATTTGTCTGGCAAGACTTGTTTCTCTGAAACCCATGTTGGCTTTTTGTGATTATGGCATTCCCTTCTAAATGTTCACAGACTCTCTGCTTAATGATCTGCTCTAGAATCTTTCCTGGAATTGATGTCAGACTAACTGGGCGATAATTGTTGGGATCCTCCTTTTTTCCCTTTTTGAAGATGGGGACAACGTTTGCCCTCCTCCAGTCTGCTGGGACTTCTCCTGTTCTCCAGGATTTCTCAAAGATTATTGCCAACGGTTCCGATATTACATTTGCCAGTTCTTTTAATACCCTTGGATGTAGTTCATCTGGTCCTGGAGACTTACAGTCATTTAGGTTAACCAGGTATTCCTGTACTATCTCTTTACTTATTCTGTGCTGAAATTCCCCTATTCTGTCTTCTGCTCCATTATCCTTTGGTTGGGCACCTTTTGCCTTTTCTGAGAAGACTGAAGCAAAGAAGGTGTTGAGTAATTCTGCCTTTTCTCTGTCCCCTGTGAGCATTTTGCCATCTTCTGCACGCAGTGGACCTCCTGTTTCCTTCTTCTTCCTTTTGCTTCGGACATACCCCAAAAAACCCTTTTTATTGTTCTTAACCTCTCTAGCCAGCCTGAGTTCATTCTGCGCTTTAGCTTTTCTGACTTTACCCCTACATGTGCTGGCTATTTGTTTGAATTCCTCTTTCGTGATTTCCCTATTTTTCCATTTCTTATACATGTTCCGTTTAAAACTTAGCTCAGTTGAAAATTCCTTAGTCATCCATCCTGGCTTCTTGAGATATCTTCCATTTTTCTTCCTCATTGGAACTGTTTGAAATTGCGCCTTCAGTATCTCCTTTTTGAGAAACTCCCATCCGTCTTGAATTCCCTTCTCTTTTAGTTTTCCTGACCATGGGATCACCCCCAGTATTTCTCTAAGTTTATTGAAATCAGCTCTCCTAAAGTCTAGAGTGCGTGTCTGACTATGCCTGGCTTCCCCTTTCCGCTGTACAACAAACTCCAGGAGAACATGGTCACTTCCACCTAAGGATCCAACCACTTGCGCTCCGTTGACTAGGTCATCCCTGTTGGTTAAGATAAGATCTAAAATAGCTGATCCCCTTGTTGCCTCTTCCACCTTTTGGACAATGAAATTGTCTTCCAGGCAAGTGAGGAATTTGCTAGACCTTGAGGATGTGGCTGAGTTTGACTTCCAGCAAATATCAGGATAGTTGAAGTCACCCATCACTACTACATCTCTCCTTTCTGAGTGTGTGGTCATCTGTTCTAGAAAGGCATCATCCAGTTCCTCCGTCTGACTTGGAGGTCTGTAGTAGACTCCCACAGTAACATCCCTGTTGTTTCCCTCTCCTTTAATTTTTATCCAGATGCTCTCCACCTGGCTTCCAGTATTGACTTCCTGGATCTCTTCACTGGTGTAGATATCCCTGATATATAATGCTATTCCTCCTTCTTTCCTGTTTGGCCTGTTTCTCTTAAACAGGTTATATCCCTCTATTTCTACATTCCAATCGTGAGACTCATCCCACCAGGTTTCAGTGATGCCTATTATAACATATTTGCTTTGTTGTGCTAGGAGTTCAAGTTCATCCTGTTTATTTCCCATACTCTGTGCATTAGTGTAGAGACATCTAAGAACATGTGTTCCCTTTACTTGCTGCCTGTGCAATTTTTTTTGCTTCCCACTGTTGGGTCCTTGCACTGTTTGCCTTGTTCCCTCTATGTCATTTTGACTATTTTCTCCAGCCCTTTTGCCTTCCAGAATAATGTCTCCCTCCCCCACATAACTCAGTTTAAAAGCCCTCCTGATCAGATTTTTGAGATTGTTGGCAAAAACGTTTTTGCCAACTGGCGTGAGATGCAGTCCATCCCTTGCCAGAAGTCCCTCCTCATGGAACCGCAGCCCATGATCCAAGAATCCAAACTGTTCTTGGCGGCACCATCTACGGAGCCAGTTATTCACCTCTGCTATTTTCTTCTCCCTTCCTGGACCATGCCCTTCTACCGGGAGAAGAGATGAGATGACAACCTGTGCATCCATCTCTTTCAGCTTCCTACCCAGATCCTCATAATCCCATAGTCATAGTTATGTTATGATTCTGCAGCTGTTTCTTAATTAATTATTTCTATGTTGTTTAAAATTATTGTTTAAGAGGTTATGTAGCAATCATAAGATTTTGTGAAAATCATTTTGCCTTTGCTGAAAATTGCTCAACAAACATAGTATGCAGTTCACTGTTGGGTCCATCTGCTTTTATTAAGTAGAAATGAATTCATTCTGATTGATGAGTGACAAGTTTTAAAATACAGTTACAAGTCACCAAGATACAAAACAATAATCTGCATCAGTGTATCATACATCCACAATCTAAAGATCTGTTTGTTGTGACTTTTCCTGTCCCTAACCTGTGTCTGCATTGAAGAGCTAAGAATCAATTATTTCAACTTTAATTAAAATCAGGAAGACTTTCCCTCTGCCAACAGGATATTCAGGAGGAAAATAATTAAATGAGCTATTGTGGCAAATGCAATATTGATTTCTTACCAAGAACAGTTCCTTGAAGATTGTGATGAGCATTGATAATTGATAAGTTTCCTCCTGCCCTGTTTTCACTTTTTTAACCACCAGAGACAAAGGGACAATTTTTATCTGTAATTTGAGAGCAACTATGATCCTAATATAGGCAATATATTTTATTAACTAGCCAATGTAAGCAGTAACTCTTCAAATGCAAATTGATGTTATGGAACTGAAAACATGTATTACATCTGACTGTCTACTATAATTTATCACCCTCGGGAACAAGTATGTTAACAATTGTTACAAGTTATGATACAGACAGCACTAAAGGGGTGGCTTGACACTGCCCCTTTGAGTGTCAGATCAGGGACATAGCATCTGCATGGACTGGTCCCAATCTAGAATTTTTCCTCCCCAAAAAGAAGCAGCAAAATTCCACTACTTTGCGAGGCAGAAAAAAGCTTAATTCAGGCGGCATCCTGATCAGAAGGTTTTTGCCTCCAAATTTGCCACCTGAATACATCCTAGTCACATTTCTGCTTCTAGAAGTGTTCATTGTGGCTCTTTTCGGAATCAGGAGTTTACAGTTTAAGAAAATGGCTGCTGCAGTGCTCCTGGAGGTGTGGATGCACCCAGGATGCATTTGGGCATCTAATTCAGCTGGAACAAACTTCTGATAACATCAGTTTGCCACCTGAATTAAGCTTTAAGCTGGAGGTAAATCAAGTAAGCCAAGGGATAAACTCCTTAGTCTCCCTTCTCTCTGCTGGTTAGTATAAGATCATGAGATATTTATCTATTACCTTTTTATTGCAGCTTCCCTCCAAGGAACTCATGGTGGTGCATATGGCCTTATTTTTCTCACAGTAACCCTGTTTGGTAAGCTAGACTGAGAGATAGTGACTGATTCAAAATTTAATTATGAACATGCCAGAACAGCTGACTGTGTGATTGATTCTGAAACAGAGTCTATTCCACTGTTAACACTTATGATTCTACAATAGTTAAAAAATTAATTTTGAAAGCAAATACAACCAACAATCACAGACCAATGCAGTTTACTGCAAACTAAATATTTATAGAGAGATGATGGCCGATATGCACATCCTAGGAAAGATTAGACATACCAGGGTATGATCTTTTCTTTCTGCAGAGATGGCAACACATACCAGAAAGTCACAAGCTGGTACTGAGCATGCAGTATTAGAGAATGGCTTTAGTCCAACAATTCAGGGTGCCTTTGCAGATTATACTAATTCAGCAGCACAGGAAGTACCTTTTGAGCTGTGCTTCTTCTTTTCATGTCCATAGTGTACTGAGTTCTAGCAAACTTTGCAGAATGAAGAAATGTGTTGATTATAGACATCCCATCCTCTATCTCATCTCGTCTCATCACATCTCCTGTCCCTCATTTTGTCTCTCACATCCCATCCCCTGTGACCTCCTTCTCCTGTCATCCTGTTCTGGGTACTGCTGAAAGAATAAGAGCAAGTGCAACTCATTTGACAGTCCCTCTTTCCATCTTCTATCATTATATCATTGAAAGTTACTATTAATAAGAAATTCTACAGAAATAAAAGAGATTCACTTCCAATTAAACCTATAGTGTTGTTTCCAGCCCTTTTAAGAGCTAGCAACAATAATCTCTCCCTTATATTAGTTGTGTATGAAAGAAATTTTATAGCCTTTCCTAGCAAGGATTTCCAAAGCAATGACTGAATTTCCTGCCATAAAAAGCTTGAGTTTTAAAAAAAATATCAGGGTCAGCAAAGTGAACTAAAACAAATTAAAATTTATCCAGTTCCCAGAAAAGTAACTAAAATGATGATTGCATATATTACTAAAGTTTTCCCCATGTCATGACTGTGTTGCAGAATGAGATAGCTTTTAAAAACTATGCTGCAGTTGTGTATATTTATGGCTTTAATTTAGTTACAAGAGTTTTGTTTTTTGCAATGGTTTCCTTTTCCAGAATGTGTACATGGCCTTTCCCTGCTTCTGCAACTGATTTTCTGATTTTAAAATCAGGTTTTAAAACTGAGAATAAACAATTAATAGTCCATCAGTTTAGATAGATAGATAGATAGATAGATAGATATTGCAAAGGGACCTCTAAACCCAGTTGTAATGAATAACCATAACCAGAATTGTGCAGCTAGCTAAGGGCCACAAAGTGTTCCAATGCATGATTGTAATATTAAACTTATGAGATCTCAGTGGCCATAGATACTTCGAAATAAGCAAGCAAATTACTTGATGGGCCAGGAGAGGAATCCTGCGGCCCTACAAATGTTGTTGACATGCAGTTGTCATCGGCCCTAGCCAGCTCCCATTAGTGTAGGCAATGTTAAGGAATGCTGGAACTTGCAGTCCAACAATGTCTAGAGGACTGCACTATTGCCAACATCTGTTGTAAGCAGATTGCTTGTTCTGGACTGAGTATATCCTTCTGCCAAGCTTTCATTGTTTACTTACACGTCTTCTTCCCCCTTGCCACATGCAAAATACAAATACAGTAGATGATCCCCCTCAATAGGTACAATTTTATTTTATCTTGTCAAGATGCCTAGGTGGTGAGAGAACATAGTGATGACTTAAGGCAGAGGTGCTGTCATGTTTTCTGATTTTGATTTCCTGGCTCATAAAGAGGCCTCAAATGGAAAGGACTCTTCATCATTTGCTATTCCATATTCTGTCAGATCAGACAACATGGATGAACCAGATTTTGGTATGGAGAGCACTCTTCTCATGCAGTCTCTTCTTCCTCCATGTTATAACCGTTCAGTAGTTGAGCAGTTGCAGAACTGAGCAATGACCTTTTAAGAAGAAACAGAGACAGATATATAGAAGGGGTGAGCCTAACAGTACAATTTGTTTTGGATCTTCCAGGAAAATTCATTCATCTTCCAGGAAAATTCCACATCAATACTGGGCAGCTATCTATACATGCATTCAACTGTGCTGTCCAGCACTGCCACCACTAGTGTGAGTTGCTCCCTCTGAGCTCACAATGAGGTGCCCAGCCATGTGACTGATGCTGGGAACTTTGTTTCCAACCTCAGAGGGAATGACTTTCATTAGAGATGGAGGTGTCAGGCAGCATAGTAGGACATGTGTGTAGACAGCCATCTCGTATCACCCTGGGGTGCCCAAAATAAAAGAGGAATTTGGGGCTGCTTTGGACCCAGAATACACCAGATGCAACCCAGAGTATTCTGGCCAGTGTAGACCAGCACTTATTCCACTAGGTTAGTCCTATCTTTTGATTGGTGCTTTTCTTTACTCTGAATTTAATTAAGGTATGTCTTACAGTAAACCAAAAACAATGTTGGAGTCAAATGTAGCAAACCTATCCACAAGAAGATTATAGATAGCTGGAGGCATGGACTCTAGCAGGGTGAATAGTGGGGCAGAGCAGAAACTATAACTGGGAGAGGATGGATATCAGTTATATAACTGGGTTAGGAAATCTGTTACTATGAGCTTTCTCTGAGAAAAAGCTATGGACATATCAAAGCTTAAATCCTGCAGCATGCAAACTGTGTATGCATACAATAGTTTCCAGCTTTTAGACATGCTGAGTTGGCACATTGACTGTGTATGCATACAATAGTTTCCATGTGTATGTTGAATGATTTTAAAAAATTGTGGAATTTTAAGGGGTTATTTTTTATTTTTCATTTTTTTTTTTTGCAGGATTCTATAGAAAAGTGTGATTGAAAGACTCATTTAACATGCCTTATGTTTAACATAGGCATTTCCTGTTTAATTCCTGTTTAATTCCTGTTTAGATCCTGTTTGCCCTCTAGTGTGATAAACCTCTCAGTCAGGTCAGGGATTGGATGAGGAAGGTGAATCATAGATAAGTGAATGGTTTTGCTGACAGGCTAAGAAACTAAGAATCAAGAACAAAAGTATTAGATGATAAAATATTAAGAAAAATTGGGTTTCAGAGATGCTCAAACATCAACATATGGTTTGGTAATTTTATACACATTCAGTGTATAACTTAAACCCAGTAATCAGTTCCATCTATAGAAAACTCACTGAGGAGCTAATTACAGACTAGCATTTAACTCTGGCCTCGGGACAGAGTGGGGCCGTGGTGTCCGCACGCTGCATGCCCAACCACACAGCAGGGGTGTTACAGTGATTCATTGGCACAGCTTTTAGACATGCTGAGCCAAAGGAGTGCTGAAAAGTTGGAACATTGACTGCAAGTGTGCCTTTTTGCCGGTGCTAAAAGGAGTGGCATTTTGCTGTTCTTTTTAGCTCTGGCAAACTGCTGGATCGGGGCTATGTTGCTGTGGCCTCAATCCAGCGAGGAAAGAGGCGGTGGGACACAGCTCCAAAAGGGTGGTCTGTTTCATGAATCATTGAATCTCCTATAAGTTTTGACTTACCAAATTCCCATTGATTCAATTGGTCTACTTTAGTTGGAATTGGAAGTTGGTGTTAGGCTTGTATGACTGGAACTGCAACTTGGATGACAAATTCATCCAGTCCATGCATTTTAGAAATAACTGAATTGTCTCATATCAGAAACATGGCTTGAATCCAGAACTTATGCTACATTTTGGACTACCCAACAACCTCAAATTAGTATGGTGGGGAATTCTGGTATTGTAGACAAGAACGAAACACTTTTTTTTTTTACAGATTTTTGGAAGAAGGACTGATTTGCAGATTTGTATGACTGATGGTATTGTTAATAAATTGTTCCACCTCCTAAGTAAATTAGAATTACATATGAAAGGATGAAGGAAGTTCAGAATAATCAGTGCCTTCTTTTCCTAGATAATATTCAGAAACACTGAGTACCATTATTTTAATGGGTACTGACCAGCTTCTTTTGTTTAAATGATTGTTTGTTCTAAAATTTTGGAATGATCTCAGCCAAATATGTATATTTATAACACACCTTTTAACAGTCTGTGTATGTGTGTATATGTATTTGTTTCTCTGTGTGGGTGTGTGTGTGAGAGAGAGAGAGAGAGAGAGAGAGAAAGTGTTATCATGCTTTAGACTCAGCCTGCTTGCCTGAACTCTTATCTCTGTAGATTCTTTAAAACATTAGATTGTTTCACTAGTATATAGTTAAAGGAAACTGACATTTCTGCTGTCTCACATGCTTGTCTGTGTAATTTTAATGGAATTAATCTGCGAAACCTTTAGAGTGAGATAAATTACAAAGGAAGAAAACAGTAAACATATGTCTGCTGAGTGGGTGGACAAGGAACAGAGATAAGAGGTGGATATGAGGGAGGCACAAAAACGTATTTGCTACATCTTACATAAGGCTGTAATTAAGAAAGAAGAAAGTGTTACTTTTCAGAAACGGCATATATTTCTAGTATGTGTTGTTACATTTTATGCAGAACTAAAATTGTAAGGTGGGAAGGAATTATATCTCCACTAGAATTTGCTTATCTCCAGCTATCATTCAGCAGACATTTCACTGGGCTGTAGAAGAGAAGGAAACTAGGGGAGAAGAAGAGTAGCCCATCATATGCCCTCTGGAGAAACCAGCTCCACTGGACTTTGCCTCTCCACAACAGTCAAATCATGGTCATCTCTTAGTATAGGAGGCAGCCACTTTTCTCATGCAGTCAGTTTTATCACATGATAGTGATGTATTCACTTTTCTCCAAGTCTCAAGTCAAGTCTTAAGTCCCTATCTTCAAGTCTCAAGTCTTTGCAAGATACTTTTAAGTCAAGCCTCAAGTTAAGTCTCAAATCTGGGAGCCAACTTTAATAGTTAGGGGAAAGTTTAGGCATCCTGGCAGATTATTGAGGAAATCCAGAAAGGGAGCTCAATAAGAGTCAGCAAGGAAAAGGAAAAGCTGAAGAGGAGTCAGCAAAGTTGCAGGCCAGCTGCAGAGATTCTAGCTAGAGTAGAACAATCTGAGCATACCAGAAGTGAAAGGGTGAAATGACTGTCATGGACCATGTGGTTGGTGAGTGGGGGAAGGAAAGGAGGGATACAAGTTATTGCCAGACTTCTCCTTCTAAATGGTTGGAAAGAAATAAAGACAATTGGTCTCTTTTCCTGCTTTGATTGGTGTCAGATTGTGAAGCGACTGTCATGGGATGCTTCCCACTATGAATGACAGTGCTTCCCACTATAGATGGAAAGAATATTTACAAATATTCAAATAATGATATAAACACATTTCTTGAGTTCTGCAAAACCCTAGTGGGAGAAATTCAGACTGATAAGAATTTTCAGAGTTCAGATTCTATTCTATGCAAAATCCACACGGGTATTTTTTTCCCCCTCACAAAAAAGCATTATCTCCTCTGGGAAAATATATATATAATGTATGATTATTTATTTATTTATTTATTTTGCAGAATAAGTCCCTTATCACAATGGCCTGATCTAGATTGGCAAAAAGAAGTGTGTTCATGGCTGCATGAAAGTCTAGCCTTTAGATGAGAAAAAGGGAAAGTGTGCCATGAAAACACTTTTTTTGCATTTTAGGGGAGAAGAAGCGCCTTTAGAAAGGTGCTGGTTTTCCTAGCTTCTTTTTTAAAAACTGCAGAACAGTGCAGCTCCATCTAAAGGCTGTGGTGCAGCTGCACAGTTAAAGGGGCCGCTGTATCTTTAAAGCGCCCATTTAAAAGCAGCAATACAGGTGCGGATCATAATGGATCGTGAGTTGGGAGCATGCGTGGTGTGGAGTTCACTTCTAATTAAAACGCTCAATGTCCTGCAGGTGTAAAAGCTGGGGTTTAACTGCGCAGTTTTTTAAAGCTCCCAAACCCTAGCTCCAACCCTAATCCGAACCCTAGACATGCTCAGTAGGGACTCTGGGATGCTGTAACTGTTATTCTACTGCGCATAACATGTCAATTCATTCACAAAATAAAGAGGTTCATTCATGATGCACCAGTGCAACTGCACAGTTTTAAAAAGCAGAGAAACTGCAATGATAATTTGACAGATCCTCATAACTGTATAATTGTCTGTATGGTGTACCTGTGCAGCTGCGCAGTTCCCAGCAGCCGGCAAACCTGCACAGCTGCACAGTTCCCAGCCCGCAGCCGGCAAACCTGCACTGCTGCACAGTTCCCAGCAGCTGGCAAACCTGCACAGCTGCACAGTTCCCAGCCCGCAGCCTGCAAACCTGCACAGCTGCACAGTTCCCAGCCAGCCAGCAAACCTGCACAGCTGCACAGTTTGCAGCTGGCAAGGAAAAAAAATTAAAGGTTCAGCGCGGCTAAAAGCAGCGTTCATTGCCGCTGGTGCAGCTGCTCCGCCTGTGTTTGTAGCATTCTGACAGCTTCCAATGTAGCTGCTGAGCCACAGAAAAGACTTCAGATAAGTTGTTCCCACACCCCTCAGTCTAGCTTCCCTGTACCTTTTAAATGCACACCTGGGGCTTGCAGTCTAGCTGTTAAGCATTAAGGAAAAGGCAACTTCATGTCACACTTTCCTGCCAATCTAGAAAGCCCTAATGTTTTCTATACAGGGAACATCATTTCCTTTAAAGAAAACATTTCTGTAAAGAAAATGCTGTTTCTTGCACAGAGAATGGTGAGGGTTTTTTGTCTCTGTGTGTGCAAACCTGTTAAGTGTGAATTTTAGGCAGAATATGTTTAAGCCTATGAAGAGTCTTTGAAAACTGTGCTGTTTTTCAAGAGTTTCTAACAGCACAAAGAAAATTACTAAAATTACTTTTTCTTTCCTTTCAGAACAAAACTGGTAAAGATTTACATTCTAGCCTTTAATCAATGCAATCTTAAAATTCCTTAGACTTTACAACACTAGTTCTAAACAATACCTAGGATAACATTCAGATTTTACTGCACATGTATAAAGTTTTTTCACAATTACTTTGTTGTTTTAATTTACACCAAAACTTAAATATTCCATTTTAATCATGCTTATTGCAAAGCTAAGCATACAGCACTGCAGAGATTCTTTCAGATCCAGATGATTAGGGGGACATTATAATCTTATTCCAAACCATTAACTGAGTGCTTTTTTGGCACTGGAGTCACAATATTCTTCCATGGAGAACTGTAAAATCCAGTGGTTTTCATTAACTTTTGGGTGGTAGTTTGCCAAACCTTCTTGCTGACAGAAAATATGTGTCAGTTTGTAAAAGCTGAAGTCATGAAGCCATCGCTTTTTGATTTTGGATGTCAACACAAGGATCATTATCTTAGTCAATTAGGCATGTAACTATAAGTCATCTCAAGATGATCTCAAAATTTTCATGGTGGTCATGCATGTTAACTTGCTCATATTATCAATATGATAAACTTTGTTCATGCTCTATTTCAGGTTCTCATGAAAAATGTATCCTACTCAAGCAGTACTTATTGCTTAAATCTTGCTTCAAAAATTAGGTCTAAGTCAAAATTCTGTTAGGAAGACAACATTTAATGAACCTTGTATTCATTGATGCATAGAAGTTGCTGTTTTTATACATCTATATGGGAGATGGGTTTCAGAGGAGATATCTTAGGGGGATACAGATGGACGGTTCCATGCTGCCCGTCTTTATCCCTCATTGCACCGCACCAATCTCACCACATGGCACCAACACACTTCCTAGAGTGGCTTCTTTTTAGGTGTGCCATATGGCACTCACACACCCTGATGCCATGTGGGTGAGGGTGTGGATGATGGTGCACAGGCGCTGCTATTAGGACTAGGCATGTATAGATGCCCAGCCCTACTGAGCCCTTGAATCAGCCCCAGGACAGTGCTTTTTGCCCATCTGTATTGGGCCTTAATATGATTTGGCAAAAAGTCAATAAAGGTACATATGGGCCACTTAAAATGATGATTTGTATGTAGCATGAAACCATTATTTAGTGTTACATATATGGAGAAGAATAATTCAGCCAAATTGCCTATCTCATCTGCTCCCATCTTATCGCCTATCCCAACTAGGAGGAGGAATAAATCAAAATTAAGCTTCAGTTTATCAGATTCCTTCTT
The DNA here is from genome assembly GCA_034509955.1 of Urosaurus nigricauda. Lineage (NCBI taxonomy): Eukaryota > Metazoa > Chordata > Lepidosauria > Squamata > Phrynosomatidae > Urosaurus > Urosaurus nigricauda. Next base: position 271,352,563 of record JAOEGL010000001.1, read on the forward strand.
TATTGTTATTTTCTGTAACAATGGTAGTTTAAAAGAAACTTGAACTTGCTAAACAGGTTTTAAAAAATCAAGAATTTGAGGTTGGTTTCATTGGTTATTGACTAGATTTGATTTTCAATTATGTTGAAATTATATTGAAAGTGGAGAAGAGAAGGGGAAAGCATGAGCCTGTTGTTTTATATGGACACATACTTTCTTGTGTATATAAAACTAAATTCAGGTTTAATATTATGTGCAGACCAGGACAATGTGTTATAACAAAGTATAAAACAGGGATATCTTTGTTGGCTGAAGGAAAACATCCAAAATGCATATCCAAATACCTTTATTAGACCAACAAATACGGGGGGAAATGAATGTAAGCTTTTCTGCTATTCAGATCTCTTCATCTGGCAAGATGTTGAAAAGGTAGTCAGGGAGAGATATGTTACAATCTGTCTGCCTGTGCTGTCTTGAGATGTTATGAGGAGAATGAACAGAGACACCTTATAAGTTTCATTTGTGATTCTACAGTAATGGTATAAAAAGATACAAAACAAATTGATTCTGAAGACACTGAGACACTGCCTCAAGAAAATGCTTAACCAATGCACATTTTTTCCTGACTTTGAGATTTCTTAGCAAAATAATAATAATAATAATAATAATAATAATAATAATTTGCTTTTATCACAAAACCCAACATTGTTGTGCAGAAAACAGTTCACTTGCTCAAAAGAGATTGTTTTCTGTGAAATATGTTGCATTTTCTACAAAACCTAAGAAGTTTTTTTATGAATATATAACCAGATTATTTGAACATTTTTTTTCTGCAAAAAAAGCCATGAGGTGTCCCTTTTCAAAAACATGAGGAAATATGGAAGTACACTCATAATTTCACCCACTGTGGAGAAAATGCTTGAGAGGAACAAATGAAACAGCATCCCTAGTCTGTAGAAAGTGGTGCCGCCCAATTAAACGGGTCGGCATGGTTGCCGTGTGTGGTAAGCACCAATTCCCGCACTCCCATGCTGGATTTGCCCCAGCAGCCATTGCGAGGGCGGGCTCGCATCTTATTGGTCACCAGGGTGAGCGGGAAGGGAACCCGCCATTTTACAGGGACTTCATGTCCCAGGCTTCATTGGGCTGGAGGCTGGGCCCGTAATTGGCTGGCAGCCACCTGCCTCACCCCCCTATTGATTGGAGGATCCAAGGAGGGCGCTGCCTCCATCCTCCTCGGCCTCCTAGTGGCAGTTGGGCCTTTCTAAGGCCATGCAGGGTGGCAGCATAGGCCTAGTTCTGGTGCAAAGGGTTTCCAGGGCTCTCTGTCACTGGATCGGGAGTCCTCGTGACCCGGGTGTAAGAAGCGATTCAGTGTGGCCAGTGCAGGGGCTACAGTCGATTAACACCTGGTGACTATAATGCCTTGCAAATTGAATTGAAGCAGCACAGTTGCTTAACTGCACAGTAGGGTGGGGCTTGGCACCTACGTCATCTCGATGCTTGGATCTACAAGCAACCATACATCAAACAACCGTGTTGTTGTTGATGTCCAGATCCAGATTTTATGCTTTGGGCCAACCCTATAGATATGTGCTTGTTATGTTCCAGCTAATAAAGTTGTGGCCATTTTTCTTCCAGCCAGTTGTCTGTCCTTTTTGGCACCTGACCTGTGTGGTAACTTCCTTCTCAAGACATCTCAAGACAGCAACATACTTAAATAATGTAAAGATCAACTCTTCCTAGTTCTGTAGCATCTTGCCTAATGAAGGATCTGAAACCTGCATGATTTTGTCCTTTGTTGGTTGCTAAATTGTAACAGAGCATTCAGCTTTTTGTTTTGTTTTGCTTTTGTATAATAAGCTCATCTTTAGCAGAAAGATGAATCCAAGATCCCAGTTCTTAATTGTTTATTATTTAGTTTCATGGTGGCAGTGCTACTGTTTCTACTTATTTTATGTCAGGTTGCAATTCAGTTGCGGGCCCAGATGCACCAGCTGACAGTCGGTGAGATAAAGCCTTATTAACAGAAGGTATTTTTTTTTCATAATTTTCCAGTAATAATTGGCTTATCATAGCTCTGAGTTGTCTTGAACTAAAAATGTTTAAAATGTGTTGCATTCATGCCTAATTGTTTTGTCACTAGTATAATAGATTTCCATACCATTCAAAAGGTGGTATGGGTATAGTTCCAGAACATAATAAGTATTTTATAATAGAACAATTGCTGTTATATGAAGTTATAAGACAATGGGGAATTAAGCTGAAACTACAAATCTAAAATAATAAACTGCTGAGTAATAAAAATTCTACTGGTATTAAGAGATAGGGTTGAAGCAAGGGGGAAATAACCAGACTTTTAATATGCTTATTTCTTTAATATTTTTACAGTTCGTGGGCATTCATCTTTCAGCTTGCAAAATACATGAGAAATGTAATACAATTTAGTAGGTTTCCCAGCATAGCAAGAAAATATTTTGGCTATTACTATATTTTGGCCTGAAAGATAATGGTGGAAATGAATGTAGTATCTGTTGACAAATGCTGACTTTTTAATGGAACTCAAAAACTGCTTTATATTAATCAGAGAAGAGGGTTTTTGGCATTTCAGTTCCAACTGACAAAATGATGAAGGGCAATTTTGGAGAGGTATTTCTTGGATCAGATTGTTGAGACCTGAGTTCAATCTCTACTTGGCCATGTACTTCACTGGGTGACCTCAGGACAAACACCCTCAGCTTAACCTACTTCATAGGTTAAACTCTTACAAGGATCATATGGGAAAGACAATGAACCATTTTGAGCTGCTTGGATAAAATACAAGATATAAATATGGCACATACATAAACAAACAAAGTAGCTACAACCCAGTATTATGATACATAATACAACAGTTTTATTTCTTTTAATTAAAATTTGTAATTAAAAATAAACATATGCTTTTCACTAAAGCCATTTCTATTGCTTTGTTTTAACTGTGGAGGGGATACAGATTTCAGAGGCCCACTTACCACCTATATTGGTGCCATTCTGGCACCAAGGTTGTTTGCAAAACCAAAACAAAACAAAAAACCCCACCATGGTTATTTGCAAAAGCCTTTAGGGCCTGATTGGTTTTATACAGATCTACACACGTGCAAGGCTTTGTATTTGTATTTTAAAACAGTATTTCCCAAACTTTGGTCCTCCAAGTGTTTTGGACTTCAACTCTCAGAACCCCTATCCAGTTTGGCCAACAATCAGGAATTCCAGGAGCTGAAGCCTAAAACGTCTGGAGGACCAAAGTTTGGGAATCACTGTTTTAAACTATTTGATTGGTTTTAACCTATCTTATTTTAATTTGTTAAATGGTTTAGTATATTTTTAGCCTTTCAAAATCATGTATAGACATACATAGTTATGCCTGTACATGAAAAGCCTCAGACATTTTGCCACATCTTTTTACATCGCCCTAGCCCACACTTGCCTTTCAATCACTGTTTATCTGGAAGGTGGGGATTCTTGTTTTTGTTGTTGTTAGCAACATTGGCATTGAATAAAAAACCTTTCAGTGTTACCTTGCCCCAATATAAGCAAATAATGCAACTTCTGTTGTTCCTGTAGCTGTGTATGCCTGCCTACAAAAGGCAAGGTAAACAGCAGATGTGAGCATTAGGAAACCTCCTAGCTGATTGCAGTCAGGATGACAAATAGCCAAAGACTCCCATTGTATCTGAGTTGAAGTTATGGCTAAGATCTCTGTTTTGATTGGATGACACACATGAGGCACAATCAGCACCTTTGTTCTGATTGGATCAGATACAACAGCAGATAGGCTGGGCAGAGACTAAGGAGAGAATAAAAGAAGCCAAGATGAGACGGCAATCACACTGTTTTATAGCAGGCACACATGCTGATAGATACTGCTGGTAAGAGAGACAATGCTAAAATAGATATATTGCCCACTGTCATTGTAAAAGATACCTATTAAGGATGTTTACTGCTGTATAACAGATGCTATTAGACTTAACAATGCCCAAGGATGTACATTAGAGATGTACAGTTCCTCAACAAAAAAGATGGTATTTCTTTTTCAATAATTAATTAATTAATTAATTTTTCTTTATTCAAGATTCACAACTATACACAACAAAACAAGTAAAATTTAACAATGTATAGTTTGTAAGTGTAGGTATAAGATGTGGATTATTATCCAATAAAATCCTCTTTTCAGTTATAATCTTCAATTCATTTTGTAGGTTCCCATCATGCAGAAAGGAGAATACACATAGTGTGTCCTTGTGAAGGAATATTTCTTAATAAATAAATGACTAAGCTATATTGTTTAAGTTTCTTTATGTGATTTAACTATTAAGAAGCCTGCTATAAGTCAGAGAGATGGAGATTCAGTCCTAATGAAAGTGTAACATCTGACTTGCCAAATATGGCAGTGTAACCTCTCTGACTTCATGAGCAATGACAGAAGAACTTTGTCTGCTATTGTCTTCATTCCTTTCTGCCTTCCCCGAACTGCACCCAGAGGATACTGAATTCCCCCTTTCCAGTGGCTAGAATGTTATAAATAAGTTCTGAAAAATATGTTTCTTCCCTCTTCAGTGGGCTAAAAATAACAACTGTGTGTATGAAAGAGAGTTTGAATGTTCAGAAGGAAAGCTCACCATGGCATGTAGAAATTTAAAGGAGTTTATATAACTTCATAAATGCCACATTTTAAGCGGATCCAGATTACTCCTTCATAGTAGAACAGTGAAGTGAGCTATGTGCTAAAATGAGTGTTGTATACCATATTTGAAACATATATGTTTCCATGAAAAGAAATCACTCTGAGTTCAGTTGCTCTTATGCTCAGGTCTGAAGGAATATTTGTTGAAGAAAACCTATTTCACCAGAATTAAATGTCTATGTGTAATTACTGGGCCTCCAGTCATTTGAAGAGTTCTTTCAGGTAATGAAGAGTAAGCTGAGAGGCCTCTGAAACCAAGTGAGAGTTAGAGAGAGTCTTCGGCAGTTAGCGGCTTCTGCAGTGGGAATTCAAAGTGAGTCTCTCCTTTGATGCGAGTCTTGCTGGTTAGGAAAAACTTATAGTGTTGTGCCTATACCAAGTAGGCAGAATTCAGGAAGACAGTTTGTGCTAGGCCAAGGCCAGTAACTACATTTCAAATCCATCAAGGCCAGCAGAGTCCATCCCTATATAAGTTACTTAGGAATGTGTCAATTAAAATGTTTAGGCTTGTATTATTTTTTCTGATAGCTTGCATGAAATGAATATTTTATAATTATACATATTGTATCTGCAAGGCCCTGAGACCTTGCATTATTTATATTTTTTATTCTGTTTTTTTTAATTATAATAAACACTTTCTTAAAAGAATCTGCTACTTCTACACTCCTTTACACATGTCCTAGCTTGGTTGATGCTTGCATGAATTAGCAAAGGGGGAGAACTATCAGTCCTTAACAAGTCCCAGTGTATGTTAAGGAAAATCCATTACGAATTCACTGGGTGGTGGCAGTGTGACTTGAGGATCTCCAGGGGTCGCATGGGAACATAGACCAGGAGACTTGTGGGGGGGGGGATTAAGGATCTGCTGGAACTAAGAGCCAAGACAGGCCTGCTGTTTGATTGCTTGGACCACAGGAGATCATCACAATATGCCAGCATTATGTTCCTGTGGTAGTGTCAGTATTGCCTGTTATATTGTGTTGGTATAACCCTATGTGAAACATTTATCTCATAGATATAAAATTCTCTCTGTATTGTTTTCATTACATTTTTAATGTTGTGGAAGAAATTCCACAATAAATTACACTATCTGGTTGGGGATCTTTTAGTAACATCTGTGCTCATAACACAGTTATGTGCTGTTTCCAGATAAGGTCCAAGGAACTTCTGGCTGCTTTACAACATCCAAAAGAACCTGCCCCAAGGCAGCTGTCAGGTCCCAAAGACACTATTTCATAAGTTTACTGGGGTGTGTGTGTGTGTGTGTGTGGAGGAAAGGAGGGCAGGAAAGCAACCAGGCAGTGCTCTGCCGAGCAGAAGAGAAGTGAGGTTGTTCAACAAGAGCTCTAGGTTCCTTTCTCCTTCCTGCTGGATATCTTGCTGGTAGCAGAATGAGATCACCTCCCTCAATCCCAGACAGTGAACAGCTGTCCAGAGGAGGGCAACCAAAATGGTGAAAGGTCTGGAAACCATGCTCTATAAGGAGCAACTTAGGGAGGTGGGTGTGCGTAGCCTGGGGAAGAGAAGCTTAAGAGGTGATATGATAGCCCTATTTCAATATTTGAAGAGGTGTCATATTGAGGATGGAGCAAGTTTGTTTTCTCCTGCTCTGGGGAATAGGACCAGGAGCAATGGATTCAAACTACAGGAAAAGTGATTCCAGCTCAACATTAGGAAGAATGTCCTGACAATGAGAGCTGTTCGACAATGCAACACACTCCCTCAGAGTGTGGTGGAGCCTCCTTCTTTGAAGGTTTTTAAACAGAGGCTAGATGGCCATCTGTAAAGGGTGCTTTGATTATGAGTTCCTGCATGGCAGAGTGTTGGACTGGATGACCCTTATGGTCTCCTCCAACTCTGTGATTCTATGACTTAACTGTAGCAGCATCCTAGGGCCTGACATCTGCCTTGTAGTGGAGGACAGGGAGCTGTACACATGAAGCATTTCACTCTGCATGTTTTCATCCATGATCTGAGCCAGTGACTTTTTTAAATGTAGGTACTCTGTTGTCATGTGGTGTCAAGTCATTTCTGATTTATGGTGATCCTAAGGAGATCCTATTCATGGGGTTTTCTGGGGTCCAGAGTGTATAACTCCTCCAAGGTCACCCAGAGAATTTCCACGGCAAAGAAGGAAATTGAACCCTGGTCTTTAGAGTCGTAGTCCAAAATTCAGGTCATTACACCAATCTGGCTATCAGTACTCTGTACCACTTTGGATATGGATGCAAACAAAAGGGTGGGGGCAAGAACATTATTTGCAAAATTTGAAGAGATTTTCACCAGTCTAATCAATTTTCAGTCTTGTTGTTGATTTCAGGGCATAACTTTACACACACATCTCTTTCACACCCATGGAAATTGGTGTGTTCTTAAGTTATTTTCATTAGCACCTCTGACTGTTTTTCCAAATTAAGTACTATAACAAAATCTCTGAATTCTTACTGAAGTTCTACTGTGTAATTTTAACTTAAATATACAAAACTTTATATTGATAAACTCATGAAGTTTTTTTTTAAAAAAATAACCATTACCCCATGATGTGAAAATTAATATAAATGTGATAAATGACTTCCCTTTAAAATAGTTACATTTGCCACTCCAGTCATATTTAGAAAATTAAGTGCATTTTTTAATTGTTTCATGGCTTGCTGATATTAATGTTTTGCTCCCAGTTGAGATGGACTGCAGTGATGAAAATAAAATCTCTGCTGCTTGTTTAATTGTACCCCAGGGTGGAGTTCTGAATGTGTCAAGAACTGAGAGAACACCAGCTTTAATAAGCATACAGTGCAATTTAACAGTTCATAAAACAGTAAAATTTAATCCCAGACTAAGAGATTTATTAAATCTCACTCAGCAAAATAGGATGTGGGATGTGAGAGTTAGAGAGAATTAAGAGAAATTATTTCAGGGGCTATATATTTTATTACCTGGTTGGAGGTGTAGAACTACTGATTCCTTTAGGCTGTTTTCTTCTTAATTTCAGACATTTTTTCTAAAGTGCCATTAAATGAGTGTGTGTTACCTGAGCAGAAGAAATACCTTTATTGCACATTTTTTTCCTGGTTGTATTTTTATTTTGTTGGTTAACTAGAAATGGTTAAAGCTATTTAAACATAGAGCACTAGAAAAATCCATATATTCTTAAGGAGTAATGATTATCTTTAGTATGTTTTCTGCTTCCATTTAGTTAAGTAACATTGAAGTTAATTTGAAGGAGCTCTCTTATGAATTCAGATTCAGAATAGACTGACCAATCTTATTAGGGAAACAGTGTAGCACTGTGAGTAAGGTGGTATTATTATTATTGATTGTTGTTGTTGAGCCTCTCCTTGCTTTATTCAGCTTGATGATAGAGGCTGGAGAGGCCACAGTTTTTTCCCCCTACAGACAAAAGGAACACTGTTTAGCTGCCAAATCCCTACACAAACAACTGTGATTCAGTAGCTATTGCTAACTCTGGGCAAGTATACTGCAGTGGTTGTGATAAAGGAGGGAATTTTGTTTGAACTGCAACCTGGCAATTCAGTTCTCTCTCACACTCATAAGAAATAGGATTTATCTTAGTAATATATTCATGGTACAAGGTAATTGGTGCATGTCCACTTTATAACAAATATCACTGAATTAAGTGGAGCTTACTTACAGTTAAGCAGATATAGGATGTACTTTTTTGTTATTTATGCTTATTTAATTATTTATTTCTAATATTGGTTTCCTACCAGCTGACATTCAAGTCTGTAAACAATGATTGCCTCTGTAAACAATGACTGCAGGGTGGCAATTCGTGCAGTGACCCAGTAAATCACTTGCTTTCTCACTATCTGCCTCCTCTTCCTGCTTCCTTCCCCCTCTCTTCTTGTTCTCTCCACTATCTTCTCCGTCCCTCTGCCTCCTTTTCTCTTCTCCTCAGTAGAGCTGAGGTCTATGGGCTTTGGGAGTGCCCTGGGCTGGTTTGAAGGCCATGGGGGGAAAGTTGGAGTTATACAAGTTGCACTTTCCACACTCCTAGTGTAGTCTGTTGAAATACAGTTGATAGTTCCAACTAAAGCAGATCAATTGAATTAGTGAAATTAAATAACTGTTGATTAATGAGGTTCCCATTGATTCAGTGGCCCTGCTAAATGTTAGTTGGGACAACAACTGGCTCTACACTTGTAAACCAAATCATAGAATCATAGAATCATAGAATCATAGAATCATAGAGTTGGAAGAGACCACAAGGGCCATCCAGTCCAACCCCCTGCCATGCAGGAACTCCCAGTCAAAGCATCCCCGACAGATGGCTATCCAGCCTCTGCTTAAAGACCTCCAAGGATGGAGACTCTACCACACTCCGAGGGAGTGTGTTCCACCGTCGAACAGCCCTTACTGTCAGGAAGTTCCTCCTAATGTTGAGGTGGAATCTCTTTTCCTGCAGCTTGCATCCATTGCTCCGCGTTCTGGTCTCTGGAGCAGCAGAAAACAAGCCTGCTCCCTCCTCAATATGACATCCCTTCAAATATTTGAACAGGGCTATCATATCACCTCTTAACCTTCTCTTCTCCAGGCTAAACATCCCCAGCTCTCTAAGTCGTTCCTCATAGGGCATGGTTTCCAGACCCTTCACCATCTTAGTTGCCCTCCTTTGGACCCGCTCCAGTTTCTCCACATCCTTTTTGAATTGTGGTGCCCAGAACTGGACACAGTATTCCAGGTGGGGCCTCACCAAAGCAGAATAGAGAGGCACTATTACTTCCTTTGATCTAGACACTATACTTCTATTGATGCAACCTAAAATAGCATTGGCCTTTTTAGCTGCTGCATCACACTGCTGACTCATGTTCAACTTATGGTCTACTTGGACTCCTAGATCCTTTTCACACATAGTTTCATTCAGCCAGATGTCCCCCATCCTATATCTGTGCATTTCATTTTTCCTCCCTAGGTGCAGAACCTTACATTTCTCCGCATTGAATTTCATTTTGTTAGCGTTGGCCCAGCTTTCTAGTCTATTCAGGTCATTCTGAATTTCAATCCTGTCTTCTGGAGTATTGGCTACTCCTCCTAATTTGGTGTCATCTGCAAATTTGATAAGTATGCCCCCAATTCTGTCATCCAAGTCATTAATAAAGATATTGAATAGCACTGGGCCCAGGACAGAACCCTGTGGGACCCCACTGGTCACTTCTTTCCAGGATGAAAGGGAGCCATTGTTGAGCACCCTTTGAGTTCGGTCAGTCAACCAGTTACAAATCCATGTAATGGTTACCTTGTCTAGCCCACATTTTACGAGCTTGTTTGCAAGAATGTCATGGGGAACCTTGTCAAAGGCCTTACTGAAATCAAGATATACTATATCCACAGCATTCCCTTCATCTACCAAACTGGTAATTTTATCAAAAAAAGAGATCAGATTTGTCTGGCAAGACTTGTTTCTCTGAAACCCATGTTGGCTTTTTGTGATTATGGCATTGGCCTCTAAATGTTCACAGACTCTCTGCTTAATGATCTGCTCTAGAATCTTTCCTGGAATTGATGTCAGACTAACTGGACGATAATTGTTGGGATCCTCTTTTTTCCCCTTTTTGAAGATGGGCACAACGTTTGCCCTCCTCCAGTCTGCTGGGACTTCTCCTGTTCTCCAGGAGTTCTCAAAGATTATTGCCAATGGTTCCGATATTACATTCGCCAGTTCTTTTAATACTCTAGGATGTAGTTCATCTGGTCCTGGAGATTTATATTCATTTAGGTTAACCAGGTATTCCTGTACTATCTCTTTACTTATTCTGTGCTGAGATTCCCCTATTCTGTCTTCTGCTCCATTATCCTTAGGTTGACCACCCTTTGCCTTTTCTGAGAAGACTGAAGCAAAGAAGGTGTTGAGTAATTCTGCCTTTTCTTTGTCATCTTTGAGCATTTTGCCATCTTCTGCACGCAGTGGCCCTACTGTTTCCTTCTTCTTCCTTTTGCTTCGGACATACCCAAAAAAGCCCTTTTTGTTGTTCTTAACCTCTCTAGCCAGCCTGAGTTCGTTCTGTGCTTTAGCTTTTCTGACTTTACCCCTACATGTGCTGGCTATTTGTTTGAATTCCTCTTTCGTGATTTCCCCATTTTTCCATTTCTTATACATGTTCTGTTTAAGGCTTATCTCAGTTGAAAGTTCCTTAGTCATCCATCCTGGCTTCTTGAGACACCTCCCGTTTTTCTTCCTCATTGGAACTGTTTGAAATTGCGCCTTCAGTATCTCCTTTTTGAGAAACTCCCATCCGTCTTGAACTCCCTTCTCTTTTAGTTTTCTTGACCATGGGATCTCCCCCAGTATTTCTCTAAGTTTATTGAAATCAGCTCTCCTAAAGTCTAGAATGCGTGTCTGACTATGCCTGGCTTCCCCTTTCCGCTGTATAACAAACTCCAGGAGAACATGGTCGCTTCCCCCTAAGGATCCAACCACTTGCACCCCATTGACTAGGTCATCCCTGTTGGTTAAGATCAGATCTAAAATAGTTGATCCCCTTGTTGTCTCTTCCACCTTTTGGACAATGAAATTGTCTTCCAGGCAAGTGAGGAATTTGCTAGACCTTGAGGATTTGGCTGAGTTTGACTTCCAGCAAATATCCGGATAGTTGAAGTCCCCCATCACTACTACATCTCTCCTTTCTGAGTGTGTGCTCATCTGTTCTAGAAAGGCATCATCCAATTCCTCTGCCTGAGTCGGGGGTCTGTAGTAGACTCCCACAGTAACATCCCTGTTGTTTCCCTCTCCTTTAATGTTTATCCAGATGCTCTCCACCTGGCTTCCAGTATTGACTTCCTGGATCTCTTCACTGGTGTAAATATCCCTGACATATAATGCTATTCCTCCTCCTTTCCTGTTTGGCCTGTTTCTCTTAAAAAGGTTATATCCCTCTATTTCTACATTCCAGTCATGACTTTAGTCTCTGGCATGTGACACAGGGAAAAAAGTGATTTACACCTGGAGATTTTAAAAAATAAGCCACATTTTTATGACTAAAAGATTAAACATTGACTGCGAGGAGGTTTGTGGGAGAGAGTCAAAGGGCTCATCTAGATGGCCCAGAATACTTTTAGCTGCTCCTCGAATATTTTGCTCCAGAACTGCCCTGGATTATTCCCATTACTTCTGCACTCTGCAGTGATGCCCAGTGGAGTCACTAGGCTTGGTGTCACTCGGTGTGGTAACTCATGATGTTAGTCCCCCCAATGTCCTCCCATACCACACCATACAGAATCTCTAGTAATGTTTTTGTACTCATGTTATTCATAAATCATAATTCCAATGTATCACTGAATATAGTGGCAATAGTTGTGACTTGAACAACTAGAAAAATTAAAATTAAACCTTTAAATTGCAATATTATATATACAGCCTAAATGGATTTACATGTATAGTTTCATGTGATTAATGTTAAAATTTGGTAAGATGTGATATTTTAAAAGAAATTTGTAAGACAATAAGTTTCAAAAAACCATAGTTTTTAATTTAAAAAAGTGTAATGTTTTTTTAAATTAAATTAAAATTTAAAATTATTTTTAAAAAAACTTGGGGCCCCTCCTTCTCCTCTAATTGAACCTCACCTCACTCTCACAATGTCTTCAAAATTTTAAATGGTGAATGCCATTCTGACAAAAGGCTGATGCTTGGGAAGTAGTGGTGTCACCTCTTAAGGTGTCACCTAGTGCAGGTTGTACCCCTGTAGTGACATCTCTGGTGATGCCAAGCAGCTTTCTACATGTATTAGATGCAGTGAAAAACTGGCTTTATGTCATAAAGATAGTTGGCACTCAAATTGGGAATTTTGCCATGCATCAGGTAGACAGGTCACCATGAGGACAAGGAGAAACTACTTCATTTGGCCTTGTGTAGACATGTCCTAAGACATGGGTCTGACAGCCCAAACGGGGTTCTTCTTCAGATTCACCAATGTTTTAGACTAGGTGTGGGAATCAACTACATTTCCTAGCTCCTCTAACCAGCAGAACTAATGATGGGAAATGCTACTTGGTTTAGCCTAAAAACACCTGCAGGGCCACATGATTCCCATCCCTGCTTTACAATTTAGAACTGAAAGAAAGGGTTCCTTTAATGCTTCTGTGGCCCATGATTCAGTTTTTCACTCTGTCAACTGTGGCAATATCTGACAATGTGTAGTAACACACTACATCATTGTTATGGTTGTAAAGCCTCCTGTCTGTGAAATGAAAGGTGACAAAGGAGACTATCTGAAAATCTGTGTCTCTGCATACAAGCCAGAATGAGCTTTAAGACTTGCAGGAAAGGACTTCTTCTTGGTCTCTTCAGGGTGATTCTCTTCAGGATGATTCTTTGGAAGGTGTAATTACATTGATTCATCATAAAATTTAAATCAGTTCTACAGTGCACCCTTTCCTTATGTGGGGGATCCATTCTAGACCCCACCACATAAAGCAAATACTGCATATACTTGAGCCCCATTGAAAACAATGGGGCTTGTGCATGCAGCATGGTGCACACGTCTCTTAAATCAGGCAGCTTTCAGCGTAAGCTGGTATAGTGCGTGGGCACTAATGGGCCCTGAATGTGGATTCTCATGTTTTTGCAAATGAAGCAAAGGTGTAATTCCATTGTTACAGCCGCTTTAGTGGATACTGGTGTGTTTCTAGGCATAGTGTTGAGATAACAGAGGCAATATGGTACACTTTAATAAGCTTAGCTGTATTTATTTACAACTTGTAAAACTTAACATTAAATTCCAAATTATTATATACTTCCGATTAGAAGTTTAAAGGAATTAAACTATCAATCGCTTTAGAAAAATAATTTGTGGACTCTTCCCTGCTTCTCTCTATGGAAAAAGTCTTTACTACTTTTCTACAGTTACCTTGGAAACGACTACAAGTCTACATATGCTTAGTGATAGTTTCATTTCAAAACAGAGCACTGGGATTGGAGCTACAGGCAGAGATACAATTGTTAGTAAACTGTTTTTTGGTTTGTTTTTTTTCATTCTAGGGTAAACCTCTTTCTGTGTAGTTTTGGGCAAAGCATAGTGAGTGCCGTATCACAGCAACAAGAGCCATACAGCCCTAAAATCACTGGAAGACTGTTTCCTTTTCGGTGAGGGAACTGAGGCAAGCACTCTTGTGTTTAGAGTGGCTTCAGGTTAAACTATTAGAGGGTAGCCCATTTTCACTTAGGTCCCAAACAAGGGGACAGGATTTGTAAATCCAAAGATTCATGGCTTCTATTGTCTATAACTGGAAAGATGCATGCACACGTGCACGTGTGTGTGCGCGCACACACACACACGGTTTTGGATTATATTGGTAGACACAATACAGGTGGCCCATGTATTATGCAGGTTCATACACCATGGGTTCACTTTCATGCGATGGAAAAAATATGTTCTCTCTAGATATTTTCCAGGTCCTCCAACACAATTTTATTGTATGCTTTTGCCAGAAGTTGACCATAGAATTGCACTGGAGAATTTGGAGACTCCTAGAGAGAACACTTCTCTAGGCATTTTGTAGGCCATCTAGCATGATTCTATGGTCAACATCTGGCATAAGCATACCACAAAATCATGCTGGAGTACCTAGAAAATGCCTAGAGAGAACAGTTCATTGTTCATTTCAGATAGGAGAAAGAGGGTTCCAGACTTTACACAAAAACCATAAGGCATAAAAGAACCTGGAACAGATCTCTCGTGTAATATGCAGGCTTCTATTAGACCATAGGAAATAATTATATCTATCAAACTGAACACAAATAGGTGAAATAATTTTGTGATCTGTGCCTTCCTTTGCTTTGGTAGTTTTACGGAAATGCCAATAACCTAGGATGTTCTTGGCAGAGATGGTAGAAATATGCAGAAATAGATGTCTCTTCTGGGGGAATCAAGCATACTGATGAATATGTGCAAGATTTTTTCTGTGCAAGAGCAACCTTGCCATTTGGAGGCTATTCAAAACAGGCTTTGCTTATTCCCCTAGGTTGCAGAACCCCAAATGGACCATTGTTCTGAAAGTAAAAGAGGATACAGAGGTGGGCCTAGGTCAGAAACCTTTAAAGTTTCATGTGTACAGTGATATATATTAAAAAAGAGAGAGTCTTAAAAGTCGATATCTGAGCTAAAGAAGAATTATTTTACCAGGTTGATATCTAAGATAAAGAAGAATTATTTTACCAGATTTCTATGTATTTTTATTGCCTCTTGGTAATATTCATGCAAAGTCAGACTGACTTAGAAATAAGACCAGTTACTTTATTATTATTTTGAAATGAATTTTGCTCATTTCCTGTTCAGTTCACCATGAGTTTAGATTGCTGAAGTTTTGGACATTGCTGACATATGCACCCATCCACTCACCCCCTGGCATTGCTGGCAGTATCACCTAGTGTAGAAGCAGAGCCTTGTGGACAAAGAAAGGAGAGGTGTGGCTTACTCACAGTATGAGCAAGGACTCTGCTCACTCCACTTGCTAAATTCTGGGTGGGCTGAGGTGGAGGTGGCACCCTGCAAGGGATGGTGGCCAAGGTGGAAGCCAAACCTCCTCCTTCAGTGGTGGCCAAGAGGAGGGACACCTTCCCTGCTGTTATCCCCCACAATCTGTAGCCTGAAGTCACTAATTCAAGGTATACATGTTTGCCAGTCATGTAGAAAGTGTTAAGAGTGTGCTTCTGAACACATCCCAGAATCTTGCTCCAGACCATTGGTTTTGAAAAATAAAGTATGGAAGTGAATCTGTGGAGAATGGGCACATTAGAGAAGGGGTCCTGACCCCCATATGATATGAACACGTGGCAGGAAAACCTATAAAAGAAGGAATTAAGACATTGTTATAAAGAGTTCAGAATAAATAATCCATTCTGATCATGTTACATATTACATATTATCTCCTTGTGGACAGATATAGAGAAATTATGTATACTTAGAATTTCTACAGTACAAGCAAGTACTGAAATATAAGGAGAAGAATGCATTTATTAGTACTGTGTTTTTCAAAATCTTAATGATAAATAATTTCAAAAGAGGACAAGGTAGATGAGGAGAAGGTGTTTAAAGGGGATTTCAAACATATTAATTTTTTTCTCTAAATATATATATATATATATATATATATTTAGTAAATGTCCTAGGGGAAAAAAGCAAATTTACTTTGCAAAATAGCAAGACTAAGCTAAATTGATTACATATACAGCTCAAATACTGAGTGCTTTAGAGTATTTTATTTATTTATTTATATATTCAATTTATTAGTCCCCCATGTATCTATCTATCTATCTATGGATAGATACATAGATAGATAGATATATCTTGCCTTTCTCCTATATAGAGTCCAAATCATTTTACACCATACATTAAAACAATATGGCTAAAATAGTCTGATATACAAAAATTAAAAATGCATTAAATACAATCCATTTTAAAAAATTAATTTAAAACAGCCCAAAGCACATTGAAACCTCTTTAACACATTAAGATTCAGTATACCTGGTTCAGCACACATCTTCAAAGCTATCACAGAACTGTGGAATTAAACCACTCTCTCATATTCTCCTCTGTATTTGAAATATTTGCTAGAGGAGAAAATGTCATTGAATCAGACTCCATCTGGGCTCATAAAACTGAAATCGTAGCTTTAAATCCATATGCTACTGGCTTAACGTGACTTCATTAAAATTTTGTTCAGGAAATGCAGTGGTAAGGGCTGAAAACAGAGTTAAAGGACCAATATTAGTCTCACTTAGATCACTGGAGGACTAATATTCACTGTCCAGCTTTTTAAGATCAAATAGAGAACACTTATCTTTGGGTACATCCTAAATGACATAAGTATTTACAAGTGTATACAAAGCATGGGAGGTGGGAGGAAATAATTTGTTACATCTTCAGATGATCTCAACTGATGAGGAAACTGATACTACCTGATATGTCACTGGATATACACCTGGAAAACACTATGGCCATGTAATCGCCTTCTCCCAGATCTTCACCCCTCTCTGTAAAATCATATTTTGCCAAAGATATAGGTGGATATGCTTTCTTGATTTTGGGGTTTTAGTCATGCTTAAATCCATTACCATGATAACAGATGTTGCTTCCTTTTCAAAACTAATAGATGATTGCACAATAAATTGGTGATGACTGTAAATTCCTAGTCCTCTAGGCCTTTTCTGAGGCCTTGTCCCACGTATCCTGCCCTGCAGCTGCCCCTCTTAATTTGGTGTCAGTTGAACATTTGATAAGCATGTCCTCTATTCTTTCATCCAAGTCATTGATAAAGATGTTGAGTAGCACTGGGCCCAGGACCGAACCCTTTGGCACCCCACTAGTTACACCTCACCAGGATGAAGAGGAGCTGTTAGTAAGCAACGTTTGAGTTCAGTCTGTTGACTAACTACAGATCCAATTATTTTAATTCATTTTAACCTTGTTATGTTCTGGCTCTGTTGTGGGACATGCCAGATGCCATCTGGATTGCCAGCACCAGGACCAGGTTTGAGCCATGCATTATCCAAGTAGGACAATGCCAGAACATGTGGGGGCTTTGCCCCATGCAGACAAGTTGATGCTGTACATCACTTCCTTGCCACATCGGCACTGTAGCAGCATAATCTGCACAGTTTTTCATCTGCATTAATTCTGTTATCATCACCCCATTTACTATACTTTATTCTTCATGGCTCGTTTGGTTCAATGTATTTTATTTCATTTTTTTTAAAAAAAATAGCCACAATCTATTACGATATGATGGCATATGGCATATCTATAACTGTCCAAATCTTTCATAAAAAGAGGTGCCTCAGGAAGAGAAATAGACCACACCATCTTCCACTATTTTTTATTTGTTTCTCCTGTGGAATGTGCTTATTACACTAGTCAGTTGTTTCAGATTGTCCTGTTCAAAAGTGCTTTGCACATACCCAATTATGTTGTAATAACATTATCACATCCTTACAGTGCACCCATCACTGCTCAGAGCTCACACTGGAGATTTTCATACAAGAGGGACAGTGTCCTTCTCCCATCCTTAAACTCGACTAATTTTGTGATTGGAGGACAAAGATTATCACACCTCTGCATGCTTCTACCATCCTTCTCCCATGGGTAAAGTGCCATGGAGCCATCCCTGCACACTTCTCCCATTGTTAAAGTGTCATGGAGCCGTCATTTCGTATTAATGAGAGTTCCTGTTAATACCAAATGGTGGTTCCATTACACTTTACCCACAGGAGAAGCACAAGGATGGCTCCATGACACTTTGCTCATGGAAGAATTGTGGGAGAAGTGTGAGGGATGTGATCCCCAATCACACAATTAGCCAAATTTAAGGATAGGAGAAGGACGTTGTCCCTCCCATGTGATAATTTCCATTGTGAGAAGAAGGACCACACCATCTCCTGCCATTTTTGATATCTTCTGCTGTGAAAAAACAAAAGTGTTTCTCATGCTAGTAAGTTGTTTCAAGTTGTCCTGTTCAACAACTACTTCATTTGTACTCATTAAGCCATAGTAATGTTATAATGGCATGATGTCATGGCATTATTACATTATTGCCTTAAAATGCAATTTTAATTTAATTTTTAAAAAGTAACACTGTGATGGCAACACTGTGGTGTGTGGTACCACAGGAACGCAATGTGGACACTGGTTAAATGCTGGTACTGCAGCCAAAATGTTGTGAGTTTGATCTTGCAGGGCTCCAGGTTGACTTAGCCTCCATCCTTTTGTAGGCTGATAAAATGAGTCCCCAGTTTGTTGGGGCAATTGGCTAACACCTTGTTAACTGCTTAGAGAGTGCTCATCATTATAAACGTAAAGAAATGTAAGTGCTATTGCTATTGTTACTGCACTATAACAGCAAACCATTTATACAAAATAAATCTGAAAGGTGTTTCAAGAGCATAGACCACAAAACAATACAGCTATTCTTTTAGAGGTTTTGTCCTCCCTGCTGAAGTACTGGAAGTAACCTGAGATTTTCCTGCTGATTTCCTTGAGAATCCTGGAGGGAAAACAACCAGACCACACAGCACATGCACACACCACAATAAAGTGTTCTCACAATAAAGTGGAATGAGACATCCACACTCAGTTTGGGTACTGAATCAAAGCAGGAAAAGGGATCATTAAAATGTTATTTTTTAGTATGAAAAAAAATCATGTTCCTACATCACAGTACCAGGAGAACTATGACATAATACAGTTATTTTGATACCAAGGTGAGACCTTACCCGATTATGGCAATATAACAACACTGTGTGATAAGGACCAGAGGAGGGAATAGGGTCCCACTGACCACACATTTTGACTCAGTTACTAGTGGCATTTTATCATTTTATGCTGATGATAAATTTTATTTCATCATTTTATGCTGATGATAAATGCATACAGATATAGTTTAATTCTTGAGAATGAAAAAGTGAAAGTGGAATCAATAAAAATAAATACCCTAAATAATTAAATAAAGACATGCCTTATTAGAAGGGAATTTAACAATGCACTCCATTAAATACCATCCTGATTATTATAATTAATCCATGGGACTGTCTTTTGTACTCAAGTCTATATATCTCAGGAGGCTTTAATTAGTGAAGATATTAGTTAATGAAAATAATCATATTTGCCTATTAACATTTTAAGTGAAAAATGGTGGGTTTAATAATCTAAATTCTAGTTATTTCTTAATTGTCCCTTTCTTGAGCCACTAAACCATTCTTCTATACTGATAAATCAGGAACGCACAGCATTTGTAGATTAAAGTTTGAAAGAATCTTGGATTTGTGATGGTAAGAGCTAAAGCAGGATTTTGTCTCTGAGGAGTAAGCACTTCTTTTGAAGTATTAAAGAAGAAAGAATATTATCCTGAAAGAAGTATCCATCCTAAATTAATGTCATGCTGAGGCATTTTCAGTAGAGACCTAAAAATGCAGTTTATATTTTCTGCATCTTAAAAATGTAACACTTCATCTAACTGGAAATTCACTGACACAATGGTTGTGCATTTACTGCAGAAGAAATCAAGGTCAGAAGACTCATGTCACTACTTCCAGTCCTCTATTTAAGGACTTTTAGAGGACAGTGGGTTTGTCCATTCTGTGTCAAGTTTCAGGATAAGTAGTCAGGAAAAGTTGTATATCGATAACAACCACAGTTCATGCTGAGCATTTACACAGACTGCAGACTTTTGATACGGTGAGGGTTTTTTAAAAAAATCCCATTTGAAAAGTATTAATTATTTCTAATTAAATAAGTTTATACTTTATATAAATCAGCACATATACATTTAAGGTAAATATGTATCCTGTTTTAAATACATATTTTTACAATCGTCAACATTGGCATTTCGTAGTAGGAGAACGCCCCTACTACAATTTAGTAGTAAATTTTAGTCTCCCCCTTTTTTAGGATGTTAAAATGTAATCTCTTAATTTTAATTTTTAAACAGTAATTTGCAACATGTTATGCTGTATTTGTTCTATTACTTCATTGTTTATTGGTATCTGCTTTGTTAATTTTTGAATAGGGGGTTGGAATTGGGGATTTTTAAAATAATTATTGATTGAATGTAAATTTTGTATTATTATTTTTGCTGTTATTGTATTGTTTTGTTGTTATTGAATTGTTTTTATTTTATTATGTATTGCTATGTTATATTTGCTTATTATTTCATGTTTATTGTTATTGCCTGTATTATTCCCACTATTGTAAGCCGCCCGGATTCCCTGTGATTGGGCGGGGTATAAATAAATCCTGTTGTTGTTGTTGTTATTAAATCTAGGGCTACTCTTGTCATCTCTACAAACCTTCTGAGAATCTTGCTGGACAGGTTTCTTTTAAAACATCCTACCCAGGTTCAGATATGGTTACTGAAGTATCTATTATTGCAACACAAGTCAGAAACCCCATAATTGGAAACAGACAGGAAGTTGGATAAGCCTGTTTAGAATGGTGGTGATATATCAAAGAGTTTTCTCTTCTAGCATGTTACTCAACCAGGGGGTTTTGGTTTGCTGTCATCTTGCCTTCTAGCCTTGCTCTGCGGATTTGAATGCCAGGATGATTTTTAGTGATGTCTCTATTTTACATTGTTTCTTCAGGAGTGAAGGGGCTGATCTAGCATGTATAACAGAGACCTGTGCAGATGAATAGGTAGGAGTGGGTGTTTCCCACCTTTTCCATCTTGGGTATGCACTGCAGTACCAGCTTCAGCTCAGTGGTGTCACTAGCGGGGTGTGGGGCTTGCGAACTGCACCAGGTGATGACCCAAGGAGGAGTGACGCCACTTCTCCTGAAATTCCTACCTTTTTCACAGAAACAGGCTGTGGCATTCATCTGCTTCCCTTTAAAATATTTTAAAAGATGGTGGGAGTGGGATGAAGTTCAGTGGGAGGACAAAGGTGAGGCTCCAGATTTTTTAAAAAATTAAAATTTCAAATTTCATAATTTAAAAAAATTGATTTTTTTAATATTTAAAAAATATTTTAACATTTTATTTAAAAATACCACATTTTAACCAAATCTTCACTATATACCATGTTTTCCCGAAAATAAGACAGTGTCTTATATTAATTTTTGCTCCCAAAGATGTGCTAGGTCTTATTTTGAAGGGATGTCTTATTTTTCCATGAAGGATTCACATTTATTGTTGAACAAAAAATGAATATTTATTATATACTGTATATATATATTTATATACAAAAACTTTGCTAGGTCTTATTTTTGGGGTAGGCCTTATATTTAGCAATTCAGCAAAACCTCAACTTGGTCTTATTTTCAGGGCATGCCTTATTTTTGGGTAAATGGTATGTGTAAATACATTTAGATTGTGCACATGATATTGCAATTTGCAGGTATAATTTTTAATTTTGCTAGTTTTTTATGTCACAACTATTTGCATTACACTCAGTGGTATACGGAATTACAATTTACCAGTAACATTATTGTCAAAAAGAATTCCTAAGGATTCTGTATGGTGTGAAATGGGAGGAAGTCAATAGGTGTGTGTGTGTGAGAGAGAGAGAGACACCATGAGTCACCACACTGGGTGACAGAAACCCTAGGGATGCCATTATTTTGGCTACAGGTTTCATAAAGAGGTATTACTATAAGATTATCAAAAGGAACACGTTCTATCAATTTCTCAGTCTGAATGTTTGTAACTGGTAATTGGTCAAAGAGGCATTTGAAAGGATTCTTTGTATGAGGAGCCATGTCATACCCATCAATTTCCTGCTCCAAGGTGACCCACATGATTTAGGAGTGGGAAAATTCTATCTGGGAAAACTGTAAAAGAATCTGAGTGGACTTTTCATAGAATCATAGAGTTGGAAGAAACCACAAGGGCCATCCAGTCCAACCCCCTGCCATGCAGGAACTCCCAGTCAAAGCATCCCCGACAGGTGGCCATCCAGCCTCTGCTTAAAGACCCCTAAGGAAGGAGACTCCACCACACTCCGAGGGAGTGTGTTCCACTGTCGAACAGCCCTTACTGTCAGGAAGTTCTTCCTAATGTTGAGGTGGAATCTTTTTTTCTGCAATTTGCATCCATTGTTCCGAGTCCTGTTCTCTGGAGCAGCAGAAAACAAGCTTGCTCCCTCCTCAATATGACATCCCTTCAAATATTTGGACAGGGCTATCATATCAGCTCTTAACCTTCTCTTCTCCAGGCTAAACATCCCCAGCTCTCTAAGTCGTTCCTCATAGGGCATGGTTTCCAGACCCTTCACCATCTTAGTTGCCCTCCTTTGGACCTGCTCCAGTTTCTCCACATTCTTTTATAGCTGTCATGATGACCATAGGGATGTGTCAGCATTCTCATGTGTCCAGACCAGGTTACAGTTTATAGGAGATTATCATACATCTCTTTTCACCTGATCTGGGCACAATCTTAAATGGATCTTATTGCATGCCTCAGTGCCCAACTCAACTGCATTACATACCTGATCAGTACTCCTGGTATACTTTTTGAAGAACAATACTTTCCAGTTCCTCAAAAAGTATGCCAGGAGTTCGGATTGGCATGTGATGTGGCCAAGTTGGGCAAGGAGAAGAGACACATGTGATAATCTCCATACTCTCCTTGGCATAATGTTTGCAGTTTCTATAGCCTCACCATCAGGATGATACCATTTTCTAATCATATTTAAATTAATGATATGTACAGAGTGCACTTTATATTGGTCTGCCTCCAAAGACTTTGCAGCTCTTGGAGCCTTGACTTCACTATTGTATAGCGAGAGTATGTAGAGAGATCTTGTAGCACCTTTGAGACTAACTGAAAGAAAAAAGTTGGAAGCATGAGCTTTTGTAGACTTCAGTCTACTTCCTCAGATGCATTTGCTGGAGTGGAAACCAGGGACAGACATATGTATGCAATTGGTATATGAGAATATCAATTCAAATTCAAAATCCTTTGTGTATGGAAATGAAGTAGCAAGTCCAGTTTTAACAATGGTCATTAGTGAACAAAGACTTTGGGAACATGCCTGAAGATGACGTGCTACACTGATCTGTTCTCCCCACCTACAGGCTAGATTCCAAAGCTAAAGTGGTCTTGCTTCTTCATTTCCATACACATTGGCCAGGTCCCAATGGCATATATATGTCTGTCCCTGGTTTCCACTCCACTATGTGCATCTGAGGAAGTAGACTGAAGTCTATGAAAGTTCATGCTGCCAACCTCCTTCTTTCAGTTAGTCTCAAAGGTGCTCCAAGATCTTTCTACATACTGATTCTACAGACTAATACAGCTATATCTTTGTATTGTATAGTAAAATGGCTAGAAATGTGGACACATTGCTTCTTTCTGACTTCTCCAATATTGAGCCCAGCCCAGCCCAGCCATTTAAGGCTCTGAATGTACTAAACAGCTATTTGGACTCAGTACATTTAAGATTCCTAACAATACCAATACACTATAGGCTGATTATTCTTGAGTCTGGTGTAGCAGCTTTTTTGCCTGGAGTTGTACTTCTTAAACAGAAGCATAAAATGAACTGTGCTTTGAGATGGAAAGGTGCTATAAGGAAAGGAGGAGGCAGGAAAGCTGTTAAACTGAGACTTAACTAGAATGTGTCCAGAGGAGGTGAAAGGGTTGGAAACCATGACCTACAAGGAGCAGCTTAGGGAGCTGAATATGTTTAGAGGGTGAAGAGGTAACATGATAGCCATGTTCAGATAGTTGAGGGGGTGTTCTATTGAGGATGGAGAAAACTTATTTTCTGCTGCTCCAAAGACTAGGACATGAAGCAATGGATTCAAACTAAAGAAAAGGTGATTCCACCTCAATGTTAGGAAGAACTTCCGAACAGTAAAAACTATTCAACTGAATATGCTGCTTTGTAATGTAGTGGAGTATCCTTCTTTGGAGGTTTTTTAAACAGATGCTGGATGGCTATCTATCAGGAGTGCTTTGATTGTGTATTCCTGCATGAATCCCATTGTGGGAGGAAGGCAGGATATAAATTCTTGAAATAAAGAAATAATAAATGAATATGGCAGGTGTGTGAACTGGATGTCCCTTGTGGTCTCATGCAACTCTATGAGTCTACAATTCAAAATGTACAGGTTCAACTAAATAGATTTCAACTAAATATATTTCAACTGCTCATAAGCTTACATTGAACCATTTTCTTTTAGTATGGGGACAGTGAACTGATATATGTGGGAAGATGTCATTCTAGTGACAAGCTTCTCTTCTCACAGCATATATGAGTTCAGTGGTCTATCTATGCTTGGTCCTTGCACATATAAGCTATATTTGCTGCTAGAGAGAAAACTGTTGTTGTTGTTCTTGCTGTAGTTGCTGTTATTATATAGTGTGATCAATATACATGGTGCTTTACAAATAAAACAACCCTGCTAAACACGTACAATCTAATAGATAGATAGATAGATAGATAGATAGATAGATAGATTTACACACGCGCACACACACACACACACACACACAGAGGGAAGGTAGAATTAAAAAAAAAATAAAACTATGCAATACAATTGTAAAACAAATTATTTAGAAAAAAATACCAAAAAAAAAAAAAATGAAGCAAACTGACAAATACATATGATCAAAATACCCATGATTACAAAACAATATTAAAGAGATTCTCCAAAAGCTTGGGAGAAGAAGTCAGTTTTTCATTGAGATTTAAAAATAATGATGGAAAGAGTAGTCTGCAAATGTTCAGGAGGCAATTCCAAGAGTATGGAGCAGTGAATGAAAAAGGATGAAGCCAAGCCAAGGAAGAGGATGCCCTTGTTTGGGTGGAAAGTCTAGAATTCCTAGAGCACAGATGTCGAACAGGCTGGTAAAAAGAAAGGAAGGCTGAAAGATGGTGTGTAGCTAGCTTATGTTTTGAATGTTAAAACAAGAAACTTATACTGGATCTTAGAAGGAATTGGATCTATTTGGTGCCAAGCAAATACATTTTTGTCCCCTCAGGTTTTCTTAATTCCCCCCCCCCCAAAAATATATACCTATTTTAATACACTGCTTTTGCATGCTATTTTATTTTAAAGCTTTATTCTTGTCTTTGTAAACCACCTAGAACTTCTGCAGTATTGACAGAATTGACAGAATATCAGCTTTGTTCAGATATGTTAGTTCCTTTATGTGAAGAAATGAGTGGTGCTTTTATTCTTTGGACTATATCATACGGGAGGAATTTGTCTTTATTGCGAATGGAGCCAATTGGAGCCAATTTGAATTCACATGAATTCGCTAGTTTAGCGAATGTATGTGAATTCCAGTTGCATTCAGAATGCGTTCAGAATGACTTCCCATTACCCAAAAATGACCCCCCCCCCGTTGCCCGAAATTGCGTGAGATGCTTTAATTCGCAATAAAGTGAAACCCCATGATTGCGTTCGGAATGACTTTCCTTTTGCCCCAAATTGCATGAGATACTTTAATAAGCAATAACATGAAACTCCATGATTGTGTTCGGATTGCCATTAGATTATAGTTCCAATTTCCAATGTCTGATAAAATCCTTTGTGATATTTCTATTCACCTACTTGCGATCTGTTCATTGAACTATCTTGAATGTTCAAGCAAACTGAGGGTGACCATGTAATGCTTGAATTGTGTGTGGGACAGTCCAAAGGAAAATATAGTCAAACACAAACCCTGGATTTCAAAGAAGCTGATTTTATCAAGCTCAGGGAAAAACTAGGTGAAAATCCATGGCTAGAGATGCTAAAGGAAAAAGACACTCACTATGGGTGGGATTTCATGAAGAAGGAGGAGCTAAAAGCATAATCAAACAATTCCATGGAAAGAGTGAAATTGGAAACATCTGAAAAACAACAACAACAATGTGGCTGCACAATAAATTTGAGGAAGACATGAAAAGAGAAAAAAAGAATGTATAAAGAATGGAAGGAAGGACATATCAACAAAGAAAACTACTGATGTGTAGGAACAGTGTAAGGAAAGGTAAAGCTCAAAATTAGTTGAGACTGGCCAGAGGAGGAGGAATAAACAAGAAAGGTTTTTCCCTCCCCAACATGTTAGGAGCAAAATAATGATCAGGGAAATGGAGGGACTACAGTTTAGCAAGGATGGTAAAGTGATAACAGATTACAACAGAATGGCAGAACTGCTTCCATGTATCAGCAGAGACCTTGGCAAGGACTGCAGACTTCAAATGAAGACTGATAAGGAACTATTCAGGAGTCATCTACTTATCCTAAATCAAATCTGCAGGACCAGCTGAACTGCTTCCCAGAGTGTTAAAGAAACTAGGTGACATATTCACAGAATGACTTGCTATTATTTTTGAGAAATCTTGGGGAACAGATCAAGTGCCAAAGGACTGGAGATGAGCAAACATAGTCTCTGTCATCAAAAAAGCCATAGATGATAAATAGATAGATAGATAGATAGATAGATGATAGATTCAGGAAACTACAGGCCATTCAGCATGAATTTAATACCTGGAGAAATCATATAATTTATTGTACAGAAATATATTTGCTAGTATCTTGATGACAGTGCAGTGATCAGTAGGAACCAGGGTGGGTATGTTCAGAACAAATCCTGACAAACAAATGTTATATCTTTTAAAAATCATGTTTAGTACATTGTAGAAATGCTGTGGATGTCTTTTTTCTAGATTTTAGCAAAGCATTTGATAAGTTCTCCCATAATAGTTTGATTCACAAATTAATTAAATATGGGATACACAGAAACACTATTAGATGGATTTAAAATCTGTTGGAAAACTGTACTCAAAGAGTTGTCATCAGTGGTTGTGCTTCATACTACAAAACCCAAATGCACAGGTATAGGAGGGCAATACATAGTTCAGCAGTAGTACAAGCAAAAAAGACTATGGGATTATTGTTGGCATAAATTAAAATTAAACGTGACCTGTAGCAAAACAGAGGAATGTTATTTTAGTCTGCATTAATAGAAGCATAGTTTCCAAGTCAAGGGAAGTAATAGTCCCAATAGATTCTGTTCTGGTCAGGCCTCATCTGGAGTAGCATGTGTAGTTCTGGATGCCTTGTTTTAAGAAGGATATAGACATGTTGGAGCAGGTTCAGGGAAGGGCAGCAAGGATGATAAGAGGTGTTCAAAGCAAAACATATTAGGAAAGGCTGGAGGGAGCTGTGCATGTTGAGCCTAGTGAAGAGAAGAAGACTGAGAGAGGGCATGATGGCACTCTTTAAATACCCCAAGGACTGTAACAGAGAGGAAGAAGAGGCCTGTTCTTTGTTGCCTCAGAGGATAGAACCAGGCCTAACAACTTTAAGTTGCAGGGGGATAGATTTCAGTTGAACACTGGAAGAAATATCTTGATAGTAAAAGTGGTTCAGCAATGGAACCAATAATCTAGAGATGTGGTGGGGTCACTTGTCTCTGGACATCTTTGAAAGGAGGCTGGACAGCTACCTGCTATCCATGCTCTGGCTGGAAGTCCTGCACTAAGCCAGGGGTTGGATGGCCCATGAGGCCACTTTCAACTCCATATTTCTATGATTTTATAATTTTATGATTCCAAGAAGGAGAAGAAGAAATGTCTAGAATATGTGGAGAATTTTATTCACAGTTCTGATACGATTCCTCTTTTCCTGCTTCCCAGGCCTGAAATTTGGCTTGGGCAGGCCGAGAAAAGGCAGATAAATATGAGATAAGGAATCCTTTCCTTTTGAGAAATTGGTTTGCTTAACCAGAGTCTGGAGTTAAAGGGGGATACTGGACTACAATGGCCCAAAACAGATGGGCCAAAAGGGCCACTGTCAGGCTACATTGGAGGTATGGCGCTTACATGACACATGCCCTGAACATGGCTGAAAGCTGTACCAAGCTTGCCCCAACCCAGAAAAGCCAGGTCAAAAAGAAGTGGAGATGGGAATGCTCTTTTTCGGCAGTTGGTTCAGGACCATGGGAGCAGCCTGGATCAGAACTGGGCACATGCGGTTACTATCGTCCTGCAGCACTCGGGCGGGAGTGGCCTCTGGCCTCTCTTTTTGCCCCATCTGCTTGAGGCCAATACTTTCTTTTCATACTAGTATCAGTCACTTTTAACATCATCTAATTTAATACAACTTTTTGCATAATTTTAATTTTTGAAACCCTCTCACTCAGCTCTTGTTTTTGAACTGGTCATCCCAGCCATGTAAATACCCATATTGTGTCTAATTGCCCTTTGAATAGCCCCACATAGGTTATTTAAACCCTATCCAGCCATGATTAGTTCACAGAATTAACACTAGAGTAGTCTAGAATTTAGAATTTGAGTACAGAATTAAGTTACCTGTATCTGAGAATCATTGCTATGAAAATTGAAAATAAAATAAAAGATGTTGCTAGGCATAATGTGAATAACATTTCCAGTGGTGAGGTCATAAAATCTCAAGAGTTTACCTACATCCTTCCCCTTTTCATTAATTTGCATCAGCAGATTAAATTATGCAAATAACCAAAATATGGAAAATGTGGGACTAAAACTTGGGGAGACCATGGTTCAAATCCACCTCAGTCATGGAAACCCACTGGGTGACCTGGGGCAGGTTTCACCCTCTCAGCCTCAGAGGAAGGCAATAGCAAAGACCTTCTGAACAGATCTTATTAAGAAAACACCATGATGAATTCACATTAGAGAGACATGAGAAATGCCAAAGGTGTCGTGAAATGATGGTAGTGTGATCCCCAGAAATTTCTAGAGTTTGGAGAGAAAAATATTTGTAGCTCTTACCCCCAATAAAGTAGACCTCAATGGGTCTGGGGGGTGGTCACTGTGCTGACCTGGCATTTTTTAAAAAATTTAAAAGCCTAGCCTTCCTTGCCATATAAGCTATATAGGGGCTGTGCAGATTGCCCGTGAGGGGCGGCCTGCAGCCACCTCCATTTTAGCTGGATCGGGGCCTTTGCAACCGTATGCTGCAACCCGATCTGGCCTTTCCAGGGCATGAAAAGGAGCTGCAAAAAGCAGCTTCTTTTTGCTCCCTGGAAAGGGTGCAATAGTTGTGGTGCCGTGGCTTTAATGCACTCCTTTGGTGGTGCATCAAGCAGAGACAGCGCCAGAGAATACTGTGATGCTTTGTGCTGTGTGGAGTGGCCTGTGGTGTCATGCCGCCCTGGAGTTGGAGTCGGGGCAGGTCTCATGTGGATACTACACCCCGACTCTGCCCCCAGGCCAGCCTTTAAGCCCCATAATAAGCAAAGTGGCATTGGGAACATGTTAGCTGGGAGATGATTAGACTGAGACCTCCTCTCTGAAGATTTCTGTGCTCTGTGGAAGGACTCCAGCCAGAGCGCAAAACTGTGTGCGTGATATTAGTGGGATGATACTTCCAGTTATAGTTTTGTGTATCCAGGTAGGGTACAGTTGGATAGAATTGCTACTGAATTTTTATTTTTAACACATAACCTTGAATTTTGTTTTGCTGTTGTATTTCTAGAGTTATTAAAATATACATGTTTGGGTGGGCAAATGATTACAATAGGATAATGATAGAGATTTATGAGAACAATCAGCAACATTTCTTCTGTGCCTTTGAGCTAGACATGTAGGTTGTGCTTTTGTTTTATGATGTCTGCAAGGAAAGAGTGCTGCCTTTGCTTTAACTGGCATGAAATGCTGCCTCCAGATTCTTAACTTACACAAAGCAGACTCAACATGTCATGTCAGGTTTCAGGAGATATATTGGTTCCTACAAAGGTATCAAATTAGCCTTAAAAGCACTTTGAGTTATAAGTCAGTGAACAATTTGGGACAACTGATGTTTTGACAGAAGTAAAAGTCTGAGTGCAGCACTAGATGCTTCAGGAATTATGTGATGCTGTTCTACAAGCTATTTCCAATCTAAGATTTATCCCCTTTTTGGTTCTGAAATGGCACCACAGGAGACTCATTTACATCTAAACTTATGTTTTCTCTTTTAGCACCAACTTATGGTCTATAACAGTCGAGAACACTTTTGCATTTTTATGTTTTATTTTATTGTAAAATGAGTTGGGATTCATTTGCATGAAAAGGAATGGTAGAAATGCAATCTGTATTATGCTCTGTTACAACAAATCCAGTAATCTCCAGGCTTCCTATCATTAATGACCTCATTTCACAGATCACTAATTTTGTCAATGAGGAGCAGCAACAGGTCCTTTTTATGTTAATCATGTTGCCTTACAGATTTCATATCCCAGTATGAATGTGCCTTCTCAGTACAAGACAAAGGCTTGAGAGTTCATATTACACTCATCATGGGCCTAATCCCTGCCTCAGGGACACCACACACATAAACACACTTAGCGTACACACTTGTTTGTGATTGGGACAGTTTTTATGTCACAGTAAGGACTGATATGAATTATCAGGACATCCACATGCACGTTGTCCACTTACTCCCTCTTTGTTCTTTCTGCAAGTGGAATCAGAGTAGCTAAACAAATCAAACCATGGACTATGGTTTGTTTATTGTGACATTTCAGCTATAGATGCACTCTCACACAAGCCAGACTCATAAAGCTTATCTTAGAATGGATTTGATGAAATAAATTATGTAGAACCAGCATACATATTATATTCATTATATGACAGCAATCTTATGAGAAAGATGTGCTGGCTGAAAAGTCTTAAGACTTCCCCCAGGATGTATTTCTTTGCTAATTTTGATCTCAAAGGAAGCCATGTGTAATATTAGCAATTTTCTTCCTGCTGTGCAGTTGTTCAAGACTATTTCCAATTTAGTGCAGAATTCATACTTTTTTTAAAACAAAAAACAAAGAAAGAAAAAGAGAGAGAGATTTTTTTCTGTGCAAGAAAAGCATTTTTCTGCACAGAAAATAATATGACTGTGCAGGGATACTGTTTTTTTGTGCAGAAAATGCTCTTTGCTGCAGAAAAAATGCAAATTTTGTGTAGAATAATTCCTGAAATATGAAGATTTTTGCTGTCCAGGATTTCCTGACACTTCATGAACATGTTTTTTAAATTACTTTTCAGATACTGTCAGGTATTCTTTTTTGTTATACACACAAGGCAAAGAGAGCTGTACATAAATTAAACACAGGGAATTTGTTTCTTATTATTTCCTTCTTAGCAATAAAACTAAAATGTACTACTACTTTTTTCCCATCATCTATGACAATAAAAATCAGGAGAAAAGTAGCTAGTCAATCTTTCCCCTTTCTGATTATAATTTCTGTATTTCACCGCTTTGTTTGTTTGTTGGCAAGCCTTCAGAATTTTGATTAGTGCAATGTGTATCTAGAGGCTGTATGTATCTACAACTGTCTAATCCCACTTTAACTGCCATGGCACTGACCAATGGAATTTTGGGATTTGCAGTTTAGCGAGTTAAGAATTGTGTGCCTGAGAGCTCTAGTCTCATCCCTTCTACCAACCCAGAATTCAAAGTACTATGCCAAATTACAAATCTCAGGTTTCCAATAGTTAAGGAGCAGTGGAACCGCTGAACTATTTACCTCAGAAATATTCTTTGGATCAAAGTCTTTGTAAGTATAAACCAGAAATAGAAAATATCTCCTGTCCAGATGTTTATCTACAACCTGCATCATCTCTTACTCTTGTCTGTGCTCATCATACTACATTTCCAATCTGACTTTCCCTCATCCCCCCCCCCATGCTTTTCTTGTGCAGTAGGGTAAGAAAAAGACATAGCCAGTAATTATATCTTTGAAAATAATGTGTACTTTGACCCGTAGCAGCAATGGTTTTGTTTAATAAGCCAATTATACTATAATTCATTTGCTCTGCAATGAGGAGAGGCATGAAGGACATGTCTTTCCCTTTCGTGTGCCACACGCTTTCCGTTGGTCACTTTCACAACATTGCTTGCATTCTCATTTCAGACGGATGCAGCTTTAATGTATGATGCTGTTCATGTGGTGTCAGTGGCTGTCCAGCAGTTCCCACAGATGACTGTCAGTTCGTTACAGTGTAATCGGCACAAACCATGGCGCTTTGGGACCCGCTTCATGAATCTCATTAAAGAGGTACATCACTAATAAAATCTGCTCTGCTTGGTCTTTCTCTGTTGTCCATCAGTAGAAATTCAGATCTGCAGCCCCCCCCCCTTTTTTTTTTTTTTTTTTTTTTTTGCTTTGAGGTTTGTAGTCAAGATAGATATGTCCATTTGCAGACAATTTGAAGTGAAATGTCCAAGTGGGACAATAAGGCATAAAAGCCATAAGAGGTTATATAATGAACACAGAATGTCATTTTGCTATGCTAGGTAATATAATCTCAGCCAATCATAACAGTATAAAATATAAAATATAATCTACAATGCTATATAAATAATAATAATAACAATAATCACAACAGGATGCTCCTGCTTACATTTTTTGATGCTAAACTTTTCACTATCCTTTTTATTTTGTCAAATGTCTCTAAACCTTCCCCACTTTCCTGTACTTTAATAGCATCTACATTTTAAGATTTGATTACTTTCCCTTCAACAGGATTATGTTGAGGATAATTGTTTATGTTTATGTTTATCCTCAACATAATCCTGTTGTTTTACAATTTAATGTGTAAAAATGAATATAATTGGATAATAAAAAAGGTAAATACTGTTGATTGGTTAACTCCTAGTCTTATGGAACTGTTAGGTGTTGCTGCATTTTCTGTTCTTGTAAGCACTGAGAATTTGCCAGTTACATAGTTTGATTTGGAGATACAGGGTCAAATTTGTTTGTTTTGGACCCCAAAGGAAATCTTCAATATGAAAATAGTATTAACATTCTCAGCTTTCACATGGTAACAATGTCCTCACTGTTGTCACAAAGTGACCATTACAAGGGCAGAAGGTAATGCTGGAAATGGCAAGCAAGTAAACAGACACAAAGCAAATGCAAAATCAGGCTTCTTTCTCTGAAGGAGCAAATAAACAAAAGCCAGGATCTGTAAAGCAGCAATAATGACATTGGGGCAAAAACCCCACACAAAACTTCTCATTTTAAGTCCATGGTACTAAAATAGATGGTGATACTTCTTTTATTCCTTTTGCCCAAATTCCAGGTAGTAGCCTTTTTTAAATACTGTAACTGATGCCTAAACAGGCATTTTAACATGGAATGGAGAGGCAGTTATTTCATGCCAAAACAATAAACCAAGTATATATCTATACTATAGAAACAATACAGTTTGACTCCACTTTAAGTGCTGTAGCTTCATCTTATGTTTTATAAGGTCTTTAGCCTTCTCTTCCAAATAGTGCTAGTGCCTCACAAAAGTAAAAATTACTGGATCCTGTAGGATGGACTGATGGCAGTTAAAGTGGTGTCAAACAGTATTATTTCTACAGTTAATATGCACCCTAGATTTGTATTGTAGTCAATATTGAAGAGCCCTCCTTTCATCCACCATCTTGAGGGGAGAGAAAGGCAGGCCACCTCCTGCTGGAAGCAAGAAGAGCCCTCCCTTCAACCACCATCTTGAGGGGAGTTAATTGTCTAATTAACTAATTGTAAGCCGCTCTGATAGCTTTGGCTGAAGAGCGGGGTATAAATAAAATTTATTATTATTATTATTATTATTATTATTATTATTATTACTGGGCTCAGAGGAACTAAAGGGTTCCAAAACAGAGTTTGGAAGAAATGAACTACAAGCAACACAACAACAAATTATTTTGGGGAGTAAGAAGGGTGTAGCAAAGTTAGATATAGAAGCAATGTAACAAGTAAGAGGAAATTTACACTACAGGTATAATGAGAAATGGTTTCAAAGGACATCTTTAGAGTTATTTGACAGAAATGTTCAAGGTTAATGCCATTTCTCATGAACCTTAGGATTATTATTCTCGCAAAATGTAACAGAAAGAAGTGAAATGAGCACCGTAACAAGTAATGTAATCAGTTGCTTTCTCAGTGCCACAACATGGAACAGCAACAGGTTACTTTTCAAACCTTGTGATGAATAATGGGAATACTTTTTAGGGGGAAAATGTTCCAAGCTCTGTGCAGAAATTAAAACAAAAACAAAAACAAAACTGGATATTGGACATTTCTTAAGTGCTCTACTTCTGCTAATTTAGAACACAGTCTTCTTGTCTTTGTTTTTTTTTTTTTCAAAGTATCCCGAAGTTTAAAACCAGCCAATAGTGACAGGTTACAGGAGAGTACATCATATGGTAAAATCAAATGAGAAAATACCACAATGATGGTAAGCACATTTTTAGAGGTTGTGGCTTTATCCTCAGTAATACAATTTTTAAAAAAATCAAGAAAAATCTGTGACCATGATGCAGCTTTGTGCATATATTGTTGATTTGATAGGCAAGGCATATTTCTGTGATATATTATTCTGTATGCTACCCACTGATACTTCCCCCTCTGTTCAAAGATCCACTGTAGTGTAATGGTTTGAGCATTGGACTATGGGTGTGAAAACCAGGGTTTGAATCCTTGCTCAGCCATGGAAACCCACAGGATGACTTTAAGCAAATCACATTTTCTCAGCCTCACAGATAGGCAAAGGTGAATCCTCTCTGAGCATATCTTGCCAAGAAAACCCCACAAGAGGTTCATCTTAAATAGCTTACAATTGTAAATGAAGCTGTTTGTTTAACAAATTGTAAGCCGCTCTGATAGTCTTGGCTGAAGAGCGGGGTATAAATAAAAATAAAATAAAACATATTTTCATCATAAGTTGAGAATGACTTGAAGGCACACAGTGATATAATACAGAGAGAACATAGCAAATATGTTCAAAATAATTTGTTTTGAGTTTTCATTGTGGAATGTTGTAGTGTATTAACAATGATTTTATTCCTTAACATTTTGATGTGTCAAAGTGTCAAAAGATGGGAATACTCAGACTGCATAAACCATTAGTGAGTGTTGCCAAAGTGGGAGCTAAAGAATTGAATGCATAAGGAACTGAATGTGTCATAGAACTAAAACTAAAATGTTACATGAAGGAGAAAAAAAATTGAGCTCCTAAACAAGAAATACTGTGGAAATTTCTAATGTCAGACTTTTATCAGCCTAAGCAAGATGTAGTTTCGGTGTGTGCATACATGTGCACCCCCACAGAAATAGAAAGCTATTATGGAATTGTATGCAGAGATTAAAGAAAAGTTGGTTTAATTATGAAAAGAATGATGAAATCCAAGAAGTGAATAAGATTTTTTTAAAAAAAAAAAAAAAAATGTTGGCCACAAGGAAGATGATTTAAATATAATGAATAATTAATATTTCCATTTTGGTGGACATTAATTTATTCATTCTCTCTCTCTCTCTCTCTCTCTCTCTCTCTCTTATTGTTTACATAATGAGAGTAATTTTTTCTGTTTTCATAGGCTCACTGGGAAGGCCTCACTGGCAGGATAACTTTCAACAAAACCAATGGCTTAAGGACAGATTTTGACTTAGATGTGATTAGCCTTAAGGAAGAAGGTCTTGAAAAGGTATTTGAGATGCATTAGCTTGCTTACTTGCCACTGTTTCATGACATTTTTAAAAAATTCTAATATTATCAATTTGTCCTGAGTAGTGAAACCAATATATGCCATAGTACAGCAGCATCATGTAGAATATGAGAGAATATTGGACAGAAAATTTAACAATTAAACATATCAAAATAATTTCATGATAGAAATCATGGTAGAATCATGGTAGATATTAACATTGTTTCATATTTTATATATAGACACTTAAGATTGGTTCCTATATTAATGTGTAATTTGTAATCTGTGTTAAAAATTGCAACATTTTAATATGCTTTCTATTGGCACTTATTATGATTGAAGGTCTGGATCCATAAAATGCTTTCCCAAGAGAACATACACTCAGCTCAAAACTTTCATGAATGGTTCAGAAAATAACTTTTGTTTCTTAATAAATAAATAATGTATCAGGTACATGGGAAACCATTTTTATAACTGAGAAGAATGTAGTGTAGAATCATA
Organism: Urosaurus nigricauda; assembly: GCA_034509955.1. Classification (NCBI taxonomy): domain Eukaryota; kingdom Metazoa; phylum Chordata; class Lepidosauria; order Squamata; family Phrynosomatidae; genus Urosaurus; species Urosaurus nigricauda. Next base: position 271,388,644 of record JAOEGL010000001.1, read on the forward strand.
GAATCTGAGAGTGGGAATAGATTACATGTGTCATCCAGTCCAACCCCCTGCCATGTAGGAATACACAACCAAAGCATGCCCAACAGATGGCCATACAGCCTCCATTTAAAAACCTTCACAGAAGTAGACTCTTGAACAGCTCTGATTGTCAAGAGATTCTTCCTAATGTTTAGGTGGAATCTCTTTTCCTGCAGAAAAGAAGGTTGCTTCATCCTCAATATGACATCCCTTCAAATATTTAAACATGGCTACCATGTCACCTCTTAACTTTCTCTTCTCCAGGCTAAACATGCCTAGCTGCCTAAGCTGCTCTTCATAGGACATGGTTTCTAAACCTTTCACCATTTTGGTCACATTCCTCTGGCTCTCCAGATTGTGTAGACTGTGGTAAACATAGATTCTGTTGTTCAAAGCAATTGATTCAAAGTAATTCCCCTGGATCCATACATATTCCAGGGCAAAGGTTAATTAGTTCTTTCTTTTGGAGGCAACATATAATGTATAGTTGGAGTAAGATAGTAATGGCCCTCTATACAATGGTGGTATAAGGGCTAGACTGAGACTTGGGAGATCCACGTGATCTTGGGCCAATCATATACACTTTGACTCTCAGCTTGAGATATCTCATAAGGTAGTGGTATGAATGAAGTGGCAAAGAATACTACCTTGAGATCATTAAAGACAAGTTGGAATATAAATGTAAGAAATATAAATAATTACTTCCTAGTAGCCTAGCCATTCCTAGTAGGATTGATGAAAATAACTTGCAATGGACCACAGTTTTCCCAATCTGTCAAGGGTAAATTAGACATGATTGTGGCAGTGCTATATGTTTAAGCATAGGACTATTAATGATGGGGGGGAGAAGGGGGGGGAATCACTTGGAACAGACTGAGCAGGCAAACTTCTGCCTGTGGGTCATTTAGAATTTTCCCAGAGCCTCAAAGTTCCCCACATAGCTCCATTGTCCCCTAAAAAGATTAGGGAATATGTCCCCAAATGACCAATATCACCTCCTAAGTTTCTGAAGAAATGACATGTAACAATGTTGTGGAAAGTCTTTCACCCACTTGAGACCTCCGGAAGGTTTTCTATGGCCTACATAAGTCTCTCTTTAAATTAGAAAGTGATTAGAGTCCCTACTCCAGCTTCTTCCTGGAACTTCTTGGCTAGTCACTTCTGGGTCTCTATGCTGAGGGAAGAATCTGCTCAACAAGTATTAAAACCCCCCACAGAGTTCTGCTTTTACAGTCCAGCTACTTAGTGTGCTCATTACCACTGAGTTTGCAGCCTCAAGTTATCATAAACTTAATGAATGTATTAAATACTTAATTAATAACATAATCAAATTGGGAAGTCTTCTGTGTCTGTTAGACTGATTTCAAATTAATGTATAATTGATATAATATAATATAATTAAATTTAATCATCAGTTAAATTTATTGAAATAGATTTAATAAAGATTAAAAACAAAAACAGCACAAACATATGGCCCTCAAACACTTGGCCAGCTGTAATGTGTCTCCCAGTTTGGCTGGAGTTGCCCACACCTGCCTTAGGGACTGCATGTAGTGCCAAAGTAAATACTTTTTTCAAGAATCCAGACAAAAATTTAGATGATTATCTATAATGCTGAGAGATTTAAAACCCATGGTTTATAAAAAGTTTAAAAACTCATGGTTTATTGTTTAAAGCACATGGTATATACATTGGTTTAAAGCACATGATTTATATTGTGAGAACAAAATGACAACCATCAGTTACTAATAGCTTTGCTAAACTTTTATCTATTGAGAAAAAGAAATGCTTTTCTCATTGTTCTAATTCTCTTGAATATTACACATTGTTGATACTGGAGGCTGCGCAGTCCACATGCTTCGTAGGATTTCAACCTTAAACTTAATTTGAATGTCTCTCAAGTTCAGAAAGAAACTTCAGTGAACACTATCAGGTGCTTACTGTTCTTTTCATATACATATAATGATAAAAAGAAGTGTAAGCTATATGGAGGTGAATGCACAATTAAACATGGATAATACTTTATGTGCAGAAATGGCTTGGTCTCCACATAGTCACAAAATGGCTTCTTTCCTGTGACTTATCCATCAGTGAATGAGATTAGAGTATTCTCATTTGTGTAACAAGTTGAAGAAGTCTATGGAGGAAAATGTTCTTTGTGGCCTCTTTGTGGTCACAACTATGAATTTCTTTTCCTGGAAAGGCTTGTCAAATCTGAGAAATACTGCAAAACTTTCCGTATTGGATGAAATTCCCAAATTCAAATATAAGCAAAAAAGGAAATGTTTTGTATAGTTATAATTTATTATTTAAATCTTGTAATTTAGTATTTTAGAAAAGGAAATTATAATATCTTGCCTATAGTTGTGGGAGAGATTTTTTAAAGAAACGACTTGTTATTTCTCTTTCTGTGGGAATGAGGAGAGACCACCATTGAGTTTCATTCTCAATAGTTGTTGTACATATGTACTATGGTGAGAAGAATGCAATATGCCCATTCATAACAAAAAGTGCAGAGTTCTGCTGAGTTTTGCATATAGTTATATAGCAGTTTATTACATTCAAAGATCATGGTATAAAATTATTTTCAGTTAAAAGATTGTATATGAGGGAATAAGAGAGGAAAGTTTCTTACAGTATATGATGACAAGATGTGTGGCAGTTTACATAGCATAGTGGTGGCAGAAGGTGAAAGCTGGCATGGGGTTGAAGCTTGGCATATCACTAGATGTCCCTTTTAGGAAGCAGATTCCAAAAAACACAGAACAGAGGTGAAGTAATGGAAGTCAGAACTATATTCCTCACACTTTCTGTCCTCTGCTCCCAATGGTAGTGTAAAGTAAAACATTCTGTCCTGTTGGAATTGGCTCAGCTGCCAGTCTGATCAAAGCTTATCTTGGAATAGGTAGGGCTTCAATGGGTGGATCTACACTGTAGAAATAATGCATTTTAACACCACTTTAAATGACTTAACACCAGCTTATGGAATCCTGAGATGTGTAGTTTTATATGATCTTTAGCTTTCTCTGCCAAAGAGTGCTGATGCCTCACAAAGCTACACATCTCAGGAATAAATAAAATGTATTTATTATCTAGGTAAATGTCTTCTGGAAGCACTCTCACAATACAGACAACCCATTAGTGAAAGAGAAATGGCACATCACATACTTCCTCTCAGGCAAAAATAAATAAATAAATACAATCTTAGACATTTTGTGGAGCTGAAGGTAGGGAAGGCTACATTGTGAAATTGGAAGAACCTTTCCTACAGCACAGCCCTCTAGGTGATAAAAGATTATCTCAAATAACTAAGTCAAATAACAAATATTTAATGAAGATTTCAGTGAACGTTTGTAGAAGTAGGAAATAAAAGTGCACATCTGTTGGAAATTTCCAAGATAAGATGGATGTAAAAAACCTGTAAACAAGTTTGATCAATAGGGTTCCAAATAAATGAAGGAAAGGAAATGAAACAAGATTTAATATATGTTTCAGTAAACCATTTAAATCATGTTTCATAAATGCTTACTTGGAAAATGTCATAAAAATTGGTTTCAATAGGAAAGCTGTCATATAGATTGAAAATTGTATAGAGACCCATTTACTAAATTTAATGGAAATGGTAGATTATGAATATATGGGTCAGATGATGTAGACAAAATGATCCTGCTGTATTGATTTAGAAAATGGAAGAAAAACACCTGAATTCACTTAATAAACATTAATGTATTAGGAGTAAAATGGTTATATAACAAATATAAAATTACACTTGCAACATGAAATGAAGTCAATTCAAATAAGGTGGCCATGAATATGAACAATTTGAAATTATTTAGGGTAGTTAAAACAAAACGAGATTGCACAGAGCTTCTGAACTATAGTTCCACATAGGCACTAAGATGTCAATGTTACATATACTTTGAATGATACTTTATTACGGTCAAAGACCAGCATAAAAGAAAATGTTAAGTATATGTATCTGGACTTGTGTGGTGACACAACATGGCAGGGGATGGGGCACTTTAATGGCTTCCTTGATTAGAGTCCGGATTTAATTGGAGTTAGTGCAGAGTGCCAAGCTAAGACACATGAAGGTGCAGAGCCAGAGGTATTTTAAAGTTGAGCTGTCCCTTCACAAATTTACTATTGAGCTTCACTTTTGGGATCTGGGTAGGAATATTCTCCCTTTTACCAGTCTTCTTTTTTGTTTTTGTTTCTTTTGCCTACTTCATACTGTGCTTGTGGGTATTTGACAGTTGGCAAGGGTGGGACTGGTAAATAGGTTGCCATGGCGGATAGTGTGGGGAGGATATATGAGTTTGGGTGTACACTTTGGTGAAGGGTAGAGATCTGGAATGACCTCTACATGTCGAGGGACCTGGGAAGGAGCCTGCCTTGGGGGTGACCTGAGGGGATGCTCTCTCTTATAAATTCTCAGGGCTTTAGGGAAAGTACCCCAGGTTTGTCTTGCAGAAATTGGCCAGCTAGGGATCAGCCTATGGTATTAGATTGCCTTTGGGGTCAGGTGCTTTGGCCAAGGGAAGAATGAAAAGGTGGCCAGAGGTTTACCTGCCTAAATTGGACCCACATCAGCCTGCCCCACCCTTACTTTTTCCCAGGTCCAAGTTAAACAGTCTTCTCTTTTCTTCTGCTCAGTAGTACCAATAGTCACCAAATATTTTGGGGAGGCAAGATGATGATATCAATAACAGTTGTGTCTATACATGTCTATTCAGAAGCAAACTCTATTGAAATTAATTAGACTTACAAATTTGTCATCCTATTATGGTTTCATGGTTTTGTTTTGGAGGGCTAGACAGAGTAGATACTTCGAGAGACTGAATGAGAAGGAACTGCTTTCCTCTCTGCTTAACTTGCATACTGAAAATATCTTATGTAAAGCTGGATTAGTCTCCAAGGAAGAAGGGATGAGAATTGGAAGAAGGATCATCAACATTTTCAGATGTGCAGATGACCCCATACTACTAGCAGAACATAACTGCAAAAACAGCAAACTGGGACATTGGCAGTATCAGAGTCAGAGTGATCCTGGTAACAGCCAATGGGAGCTTAGTCAAGAAAAGGTGGGGGCTACTCCCAGGAGCAAGTATAAATAGGTTGAGTGAGGAGTGTGTTGATAGACAGGGAACTAGACAAAATGAGATAGAGAGACAGGGACCAAGGTTAAAACTAGAGTTAAAGGTTTATTTGACCCCGGGGGGGGGTTGTTATCAGCCAGGCAAGCTGAGAGGGGCAGTTGGATAGGGGTTTTGGGTACCTAGGTTAAGTACTAGGAGAGTCCTTGGTAAATGGTGCCCCTGGAAAATCCTGAGGGACTACAGCTAGAAAAAGGCTGGGGAAACCTACCAAAGAACTATTTGAGTGGTGTATGGAAACTAATTGGTGTGGCTGCAAAAATCATAAAGTATCAACAAAGTTTTAAAGCTCAGAGTCTAGTCAAAAGTTTTATGCGAAACTGTAACGTAGAGACAATTTATAGAATATAGTAACAGATACTGTAAATCTTTGTAACTTTTAAGGAATTAAACACTGTTTCAATTCTGAATACCAACCATTAGAAAGATACCATAATCGACTATCTTGTACTGGTAACCTCACGACTTGCACTGGCAACCTCATGACTCGATTTCTGCAATGCACTCTACATGGGGCTACCCTTATACTTAGTTCAGAAATTACAATTAGTACAAAATATGGCCACCAGGTTGATCACTGGTAAATCCATGTGTGATATTACACTGATTTTGAAATCTTTTCACTGGCTGCCTATTCGTTTCTGGACACAGTATAAGGTGTTGGTAGTTACCTTTAAAGCCCTACATGGCTTGGGCCCATCCAATCTAAGGGACAGCCTCCTTTCATACAATCCGTCCCACACCCTCAGGTCCTCTGGGAGGAATCTTACTGCAGCCTATGAAAACCAGATTAACAGAAACCTCCCAGAGAGTGTTTTCCGCTGCCGCTCCCAGGCTATGGAATGCCTTTTCAGAAGAGATGCGTCAAATAACGAGCTTAGACAGCTTTTAAGGAGCTGTCAAGATGGATCTCTTCCAGCAGGCCTTCCCCGAATGGAGCATTCCAACGCACTCTGAGCTTCCCCCACTCTAACCAACACTGTTACCAGAAAATTGCTGTTTTAATATAAATATTATGTTGTTGTTTTCAATTGGTGAATTTTTTGTCTTTTAAATTGTATTATATTTAATTCTCTTTTAAGGGAGGGGGGTTCCTATCTTTTTATCCAGATAATATTTTATTTAAATCTATTTTATTCCATGTAAGCCAACTTGATTGCCCAGGCAGAAAGGTGGGATACAAAAATAAAGTTATTATTATTATTACTTGTAAACAAATTTTCTCTTTCTTTTTTTCTTTTGGCTCAATATGTGGTTGCCTGAGAAGAAAATATTTTTTAAAAATATAAATAAATACTGACAGGAATTAATAATACTTTTATTGATAGGAACACTCAACATAGTGAGTGCTTTGTCTTCCTAAAGAGTAGCAGCAGAAGCAACAAAAGTGTGGGAGTCGCTCAAGCGGGGATCTGTGTTCAAGGGTATCATCATGTAATTTGGTGCAAGCAGTGGGGTGGAATAATAATAATAATAAAGTAACCAGGGTATTTGGAGTGAAAATATCACAGGGCACCCCATTAGTTATTGGTGGCAGCTAGGGAAGCAGCCTTCACATATTAGTGGCAGAGGTGGGGTAAAAATATCCATTGTGCTACCATCAGAGAAAAATAGTTCTGTGAGTGAGATTCAACATCATAATAAAAAAGTCTTGAAATGATTATTAAAGAAATTCAAAGCATAATGTGCAAAGGCAGGACTAGAGTGGAACATTAAAAAAACAAAAATAATGAGCACAGATGATTTAAATAAAATAGATGATGAACTCATTTAGGTAGTTCAAGGTTTTCCATATCTTAACTCAAGTCAAGATATCAGAATGGAAACAGTACTCAAGGATTCAGGAGACAATGGGACTTTCCAGACCGCCCAAAAAGGGCAGTCTGTACTCGCCCCGAGAAGCAGTGGGATAGGGCCAAGGCTGCCACACCGGCAGCCTCCATGGCCCTATCCCGCCACTTCTGGAGGCCGCAGGGAAGCGGCAAACTGCCGCTTCCCCGTGGCCTCAAAGCAGGGTGCAGCAGGCGCCCTGGGTGCCTGCTACACCCTACTTCTCTCAGCAGGGCTGAGGGGAGAAAAGGGCCGTCGCCGTGGCCCTTTCTCCCCAGGTCTTTGCCGTAGCTGTTTAAAGGCCATGGCAAAGACCCGCACCAAAAAAGGAGCTTGGTTTACAAGCTCCTTTTTGTATTGCGGAAAGAGCGTGCTTGGCGCCCTCCCTCGGCGCAAAGGAGTCATGACACGCACAGCGTGTCTAAATGCTGTGCACATCATGACGCCATCATGGCGTGTCCGTATGGATGCTGTCATTTAAAAATGGCGGCACCCATACACTTTAGGGCTGGGGAGGGTCTAAACGCTGCACCCTCCCCAGCCCTAAAGGCAGGCTTTATGATGTGAGAGGGCAGCAATGAAGGAACTAGATAAGATTCTAAAGTGTAAAAAATATATTACTGAATACTAAAGTTAGGACTGTCCATGCCATTGTATTTTCCAGTGGGAAAGAGGTAAGGAGGTGTCCAGGCAGACCCCCTGGAGTCAAAAGTACCTTGTATTAGCAGGTGCCAGTAAAAACAGACAAACAGTGTTTTATAGTCAGTGTTTTCACCCTGAGATTTTCACCTCTACTAAAGAATAAAGATCTGCCCCTGAGTTCCAGGTTCTCTTTACCAGAGAGCAATCCATAAATGGGACAGAATATAGTGATGTAGGAGTTTGCATAGCAATAAACTTTTATAACTTGAGAAAGGGAAGGGTGTTGAGGGAAATAATGTTTCCATAGGTATCTAGAAATGTTATCTATGCTTACAGAGTGCAAAGTGTGGATTTACTAATGTGCGTAAATGCAGCAATGGGAGTTTCATAATATTGAGAAGAAGAGGAAAGGATGGATCAATTTACAGTGGAGGAGAGCAGATGCATGACAAACTTATTTTGATAAGCAATCAAAACATGTTTTTATTGGGAGGATGAAAGTTTAAATGAAAAATTAAGCACTCAGAACACCGTGCATCATTTTCACCCTAAATGTCACACTTCAGTAGACACATTTTGAAGTGTAGTGAATCATATTTTAAGCAAGCTGCTTTTAAAAGAATGAAAGCAGAAATGGGAGGTGAATTAAAAGTGTTAGGAGACTTAACTTTTCCTTACACTGTTCTGTCCTAGTGGCCTAAAAAGAACTCATGGACAATATGTAAGTGCCTATGCTGTTTTATAGATTGGAACTTGGGATCCTGCAAGTGGCCTTAACATGACTGAAAATCAGAAAGGAAAACCAGCAAACATTACTGACTCCCTCTCTAACCGCTCTTTAACTGTAACCACCATTTTGGTAAGTAATCATCCATCTTGGTAAGTGATCAAATGTGCAATTGCTTTGCAGAAATTCAGTTGTATATGTAAATTGTGAAGAAAAGCCTTAGTATTTACAGTCATAATGGCCAGTAAAGTAGTGCTTTGTTGTTTGGCAATTACTGTATAACAAATTATATGAAATGTTAATTCAGCTATGGGGATTTTATTCCTGCCTACAATGTTGGCAATTCATTTTTAATTTCAGTGCTGTAATCTCAGTTGACTAATCTTTTAGCATTCTTATGATTTCTTCTTTAAAGAATCATAGAATCATAGAATCATAGAGTTGGAAGAGACCACAAGGGCCATCCAGTCCAACCCCCTGCCATGCAGGAACTCCAAATCAAAGCATCCCTGACAGATGGCCATCCAGCCTCTGCTTAAAGACCTCTAAGGAAGGAGACTCCACTACACTCCGAGGGAGTGTGTTCCACTGTCGAACAGCCCTTACTGTCAGGAAGTTCCTCCTAATGTTGAGGTGGAATCTCTTTTCCTGCAGTTTGCATCCATTGTTTCGCGTTCTAGTCTCTGCAGCAGCAGAAAACAAGCTTGCTCCCTCCTCAATATGACATCCCTTCAAATATTTAAACAGGGCTATCATATCACCTCTTAACCTTCTCTTCTCCAGGCTAAACATCCCCAGCTCCCTAAGGCGTTCTTCATAGGGCAAGGTTTCCAGACCCTTCACCATCTTAGTTGCCCTCCTTTGGACATGCTCCAGTTTCTCCACATCTTTTTTGAATTGTGGTGCCCAGAATTCAGTAGGCAGAAAGAAAGATAGGCAGAAAGTACTTTTGTTAGATTGGAGAATGAATACACTCTAATACACACAAAGAGAATGAGAAGAGGAAAGAGAGAAATGATGGGCTTAGACTAACTATAAAATTCATTTTGTTGCAGAATATCCTTTCCAAACACAGGATCTATTTATTTTATTAAAATATTTATATCCCACCCTACATCAGGAGATGTAGGGGTGATTTACAAATAGCATTAAAGCAGGTTAAAAACAACAAGAAATTATAGATAAGTTAAAAATGCATTAAGTAACATAATAAGTTAAAAACTGATATTAGAATTTCAAAAGTTTTTAAAATTATAACTAACAGTGTTGAGCTGAATTAATAATGCCCCAAGGTTTTGGTGAACTGCCAAGTTATAACTTGGCACCTAAATGATGGGAATATTGGTGCCAGTCAGGCCTCCAGCAAGAGAGCATTCCACAGTTGTGGTGCCATAGCTGAGAAGTCCCTCTCCCACTTCCTACATAGTGTACTGAGGTACCTCTCAGCAGATCATACTCCTTGGGCAGGCACATATAGGGAGAGGCGCTCCTTCAGGTATTGAGGCCTTCCCCTTTTGGGCCTTAAATGTTATTACAAGTACCCTGAATTCAGACCAAAAGCAAATTAGCAGCCAGTGCAATTCTTTTAAGACTGGCATTACATGCTGTCTATATGATATTCCAGTCAGCAGTTGAGCTACTATTTTACTTCTAAGATTTCTTCAAGGGCAGCCTCACATAGAGAGCATCACAGTAATCTAGTCAAGAAATTAGCAGTGCATGGACTACTATGGCTAGGTTACTTCTGTCCAGAAAAACAAAACAAAACAATGTCTCATACTATATTTTAAGTATAACACAATTTACACTCAGCCCCCCATAGATTTTTTTATATTATAATAATATTAATAATATTGATCCACAGATTTTTTTTATCCAAGGATTCAAGCATCCATGGCTTGAAAATATTCAAAAAATAAAATAAAAATAAAAACCTGCCCTGCCAACCAACAAACACAGCCTGCCTGCAGGGAAGGCAAAGCAGTATTCTGGAATAATGATTCCCACTACAGTGAGGGCGAGTGAGCATGCCAGCTTCTGAGCTGGGCCATTGTCAAGGACCTGTAAAGGTATCCCTTGTTTTGAGATGAGATCTCCTCTTTAGAGGCTTCTCAACTGAGGAGCTGGCCTGATCACAAAGTTGTAACAAAATGACACATGCATTAAAAACATAACAAAAGGCTCATTCCCCACCCCCCGCCGTGGAGGAAATGACAACCCTTTGGTCTGTAGCTAATAGAAACCCTGCCAGTTCCATCAGATGTCATAGCAAGGCACCAAATATTCAATCACATGTATCTGAGGAAGGGTGGACAGGAAGATTTCACAATGGGTTGAGAGAAAGGCCAGAGTCACCCTTCAGATATACCTAAGCAGCAGACATAGGTGAAGCCATTAGCATTTGATGCCCATTTCCTAGGGCCCACCTGCAAACATGGTCAAGCCATTCAGTTGTCCAGTGCTTGGTGTACCATATGATTGCACAGATGCCACCAAAAAGAGAAGGAAGAGACCACTGACAGTGGCATGGGATTGCTACATGACCCCATTTTAATGCCTCCAGGTGGCCAAATGGAATCCTTAGTAATCAGGGAACAGGTATTCGTGTTGGCAGCCCAACACTTGTATTAAATAAAGGCTTCAACCTCAGGAATCTTTCTTGGTTGTAAAAGCCATTTATGTCAATGTCATTTACTTCCAACTATGCATGTTTTGGATCTGGTTTGCAAAGCTGTAAGCAATTTTATTGCAGCAGATGCTTTCACATATTCCAATTTACCAAAATGTATTCATCATCATTATGTTAGCTCTTTATGAGTAACTTGACTTTTTCTTTTTCTTTTTTCTTTTCTCACTCTTTTTTTTCCTTTTACTGTCTTTCACTGAAGTAGTTTGGCAAGGCAGAGGTTCCTTTGATGAAAAACTGAGTCCCTGATATGCCATCATTCTACTTCTGGATAATGGCTTTCAATTGTTGTTTAACAACTGATGGCTTTGCTTCGATCATCTTCACTGAGCAGCACACAAGGCATAACGGAACGCCTCCTCATTTTTCATTTCACGGTCCTTTCTATTTCAGAAATGTGTTAGCAGTGGAGCTCAATACTGTATTCTGTGCATACAGAAGAAAAGCTCACAGGGATGATGGGAGGGGGAGTGTGTTTAAGAAAATATTCTCCACTTTTCTTTCAATGTGCCTTGGTGATTCCTTAGAAGTAACCAGTATGAAATCAAAGCTAGTGCTGAAAGAAATTGGTGGTCTTAAAAGCATTTACAAGACAAAAAGGATTCCTTCTATTTTCCAAGGACTGTAGGGTTTTTATTTTTCTGTGCTGCTGATGTTTTAGTTTGATTCAGGTACTCTCATACAAGACTATGTCCTCTAAAGGGTAGCATGGAATCACTCCATGCAGAGGAATCACTGCCAGCTGGATAAGAAAAGAATAATATGTAATGGCTGCCATGTCAAATGCATAGGCATGGGGATCATCTGTAGTGTATGCTGTGTCAAGTACTTTACTAGATACTGCACCGATCAGTAGATAAAGAAAACACAGGGGAAACTTCCAGGAAGTTTTTTGGACTTGATGAACAAATGGAATCCCACTGATGTTTGGAGATCTTTGTATTTTTCAGATAAAGGCCATACCTTTTTTTCTGAAGCCCATAAACCCACTTCCAGAATCGACATGTTTATAGTTTCTGATTTCATTGTTGCCTAAAATCAAGGAAATGAATATTTACCCCAAATATGAATCGGGTCACAATCTAATAACCCTAACAATGGACCTTGGTTCCAAAAAGTTTCATTGGAAATTAAACGACTCTTTACTTAATAATGAATCCTTTATGGGAAGAGTTAGAAACATGTTGAAAAATTTTTTTCAAGAAAATACAGTGGGAACAATGCTGATGAAGACTGTTTGGGATGCAAGCAAAGCAGTTCTACATGGGATTTTAATATGAAGAGGCACTGAAATCAAAAGGAAATCCAAACAAAAATTAATTCAACTGGAAAGAGAAATCCATCAGGTGAAAGAACTTAACAAAGATCCAACCAATGACAGGAAAGACAAACATTTAAGATTCCCTAAAAAACAACTAGACAAGACAATCACAGCAGAAGTGGAAAGAAAAATGAAGTTCCTAAAACAAAATAATTTTGACTATGCAAACAAAACAGGGGAATGGCTAGACAATAGATTACGAAAGGAAAGACAAAAAAGATGTATAATAGAACTAGAATATGACGGACAAAAAATTTACAACCAAGAAGAGATAATGAAGGCATTTCATAGATTTTATACAGAACTGTACAAAAAAGAATCAATACTCCCTGAACACATAACTGGATTTTTGAATAAGAGGGAAATCCCAAAGATAAATATAACTCAAGAGCAAATTTTGAATGTGGCCTTTTCTATTGAAGAGATTGCAGAAGCTATACAAAGACATAAGGCTGATAAGGTTCCTGGCCCCGACAGGTTTATGGCTAGCTATTATAAGAAATGTCAAGAGGAAATCAAGATACCTTTACAAAAAAGTTTGAATGAGATCATAGAACACAGCATTCCTGAAACTTGGAAAAGCGCAGATATAACTTTGATTCCAAAAGAAGGGAAAAATATAAAAGATATGGGGAACTATAGACCTGTTTCACTTCTGAATATAGACTACAAGAACCTAGCTTCAATCTTGGCAGAAAGACTGAAGAAGGTATTGAAGGAATACATAAACAAAGATCAATCAGGTTTTTTACCATCTCGGCAAATAAGAGATAACGTCGGGGTTGTTCTGGACATTATTGAATACTTTGAAAGTAACACTGACAATAAACTATTTTTGCAGATGCGGAGAAAGCCTTTGATAATGTTAACTGGGAATTTATTTATGTTTGCAGTACTAGAAAGAATGGACGTGGGTAAGAACTTTCTTATATGGATCAGAAGAATCTACTGTGAACAAAATGCACAATTAATTATAAATGGAAAAAAAATCCACAAAGTTTGAAATACAAAAAGGTACCCAACAGGGATGCCCTCTTTTGCCTTTGTTGTTTTTGTGTATTATTGAAATATTGTTAAACCAGATTAGAAGAAATGAAGAAACTGAGGGTGTCAAAATAAAAACTTATGAATATAATGTGAAGGCCTTTGCGGGCAACTTAGTTGTCATGTTGGAGGAGCCACTTAAAAGTATTGAAAGGCTATTTAAGGTTTTTGAAGAATTTGGCAGCATATCAGGCTTTAGAATAAATAGGAACAACACAGCCCTTTTAACTAAAAATACATCCAAAACAGAAGATCAATTACGAGAAGCTTTTTCTAAGTGAAAAACTCAAAAGAAAGTTAAATATTTGGGAATTTGGATAACAAATAAAAATCTAGATTTATTTGAGAACAATTATAAAGTTGTATGGAAAGAAATTAAGAAAGACTTGGTGAAGTGGGATAAATTAATGTTATCCATATCTGGTCGTATAGGGGTTGTTAAAATGATGGTTTTAGCCAAAATGAATTTTTTTATTTCAGACAATCCCAATTTTGAACAGTGACATACCTGGAACAACAAAAAAACCAAGAATTAAATGGCAAACTATGATGAGAAGGCGAGAAGATGGGGGGGGGGGGTGGTACACCGGATTTACTTTTATATTATCAAGAAAACTTTCTAAATTGGCTAATTGATTGGATAAAACTTGAAAACAACTCACTTCTAAATCTAGAAGGATTTAATAATAGATTTGGATTGCATGGATATATTTAGTATGATAAGGCAAGAGTACATAATGAATTCAAAAATCATATGATTAGAAGATCTTTGCTAAGGACATGGCAGACAATTAAGAAGAAAATTTACAGGAAATTACCTCTTGGCTTTCTATACACAAAGCATTTATTGGAAGATAGAAATCTATAGACAAATGGCTTATGTGAAAGGATATAACACACAGAACTAAAGAAAACACAACACAACTAAAATCCATGGAAGAATTGGTGGTATTAGATTGAAAAGTACACTGTTTTTTTAATTTACAATTGAAACAATTTAAAATGGATCTAAATGTTGAGGAGACAGAAGAAGATTTTTCTGAATTTGATAAAATTTTATACAATGAGGAATCTAAAAATACATCTAAAATTTACAGATTTTTATGAGACTATGAACAGGAACAAGACAATATCCCGGATGTCATGATAAAATGGGCATTAGACTGTGGCCAGGTCATTGATTTAGAAAGCTGGAGATATGCAAGGGACAGGACAAGAAAATTTACACAAACTCAGAACCTGTGAGAAAATTACTGGAAAATGGAACAGCGTTGGCACTTAACTCCTAAAAGGTTGGCAGAAATATATTTTAAAGCCTCTGACTCCTGTTGGAAATGTCACAAAGCACCTGGGACGTGGATACGTATGTGGTGGAGATGTCCAAAGTTATAGTTAAATATTGGAAATATATTCATACCCTAATAGAAAAAATATTACAGGTCAAATATGAAATGCGACCAGAAATCTACTTACTAAATATGTTAAATAAGATCCCTGCTGATATCGAGATAAGGTATCAGTCTTGTCATGTTTAATAACTGCTGCAAGATTAACAATAGCCCAATGTTGGAAAAGCTCAGAAATGCCGCAAATAGATGAATGGTTACTGAAATTAATAGAAATGATAGAACTGGATAAATTGACAGCAGGTTTAAAACACAAGGATGTGGACAAGGTCACAAAGGAATGGTCGAAAATAGTAGAATTCTGTAAAGAGAGATGGAATTAAGAACAGGAATAATTATATGATGTTAAATTATCAAAAGTAAAATAGCTATGTGCAAGCTACTGAGGATAATCCTAGGAATGGATATTAATATGCATGAAGAAGCAATGATGTAACTTTTTTCATCTTTGTGTAGGTACTCGGGGGGGAGGAAGTTATATGCATTAAATTACAGAGGGGGTCCCTCTCTTTATTTGTTTTCTATTTCCATCATCATCATCATCATCATCATCATCATCGTTGTCGTCGTCGTCGTATTTATACCCCACCCTTCAGCCTTAAAGGTTTATAATCTAAAAAAGTCATGACACAAAAGGAGAAGACAACAGTGGTGGGGAAGGGGATCAGGTCCAAAAGTTCTTCTCTCCCTCTGAGGCCTGGACCAAGGCAGATGGACTAGAGGGAGGGCTCTTCTTCTTAGTGCAGGCCAGGCCTGATGGAGCTGGCAAGCCTCTCTCTCCCTCTGATGATGTAGATGGCAAAGGGAGGGCTCATTTTCTATTTCTGTTTTAGGGGAAGGAATCTCCTGTTACTTAAAATGTACAAGTTTGTGTAAATGTTTTTTATTGCATTAAAGTAATTTTTTTTTTTTTTAAAAAAGAAAGAAATAGATTTGGGTGTCGTCAGCATACTGATAACATCCCGCCCCATGTCTCTGGATGATCTCACCCAGTGGCTTCATGTAAATGTTAAACAGCATTGGAGACAGAATACTGCCCTGAGGGATGCCCAACTTGAGCTTCCTCTTGGATGAATAACTGTCCCCAAGTGACACCATCTGGAATCTGCCTGAGAGATAGGACCAGAACCACTGCAAAGCAGTGCCCCCTATTCCCAGCTCTCTCAGGCATTCCCAAAAAATACCATGATTGATGGTAGTGCAGGCCGCTGAGAGGTCCAAGAGCACCAACAGGGTCACATTTTCCCCTATCGATGCCCAGATGGAGATCATCGGCTAAGGTGACCATGGCAGTCTCAACTCCGTATCCTGTTCTAAAGCCGATTTGAAATGGATCTAGATAATCAGCTTCTTCCAGGACTGCCTGGAGCTGAATGACAACTGCCCTCTTTATCACTTTACCCAAAAATGGCTATAAGGAAACTGGTCTATAATTGTTTTTGTCCAGGGAACAGGGAAGGCTTTTTTAAAATAGTGGTTTTACCACTGTTTTTTTTCAAACTTGATGGCAGGCAGTCTTACCTGAGGGAAGCATGGATTATAGATTCCAATGACTTCATGGTGGCTTCCCCTCCCTGGATAGCTAGCCAAGAGGGGTACGGATTGAGAGGGCAAGTTGTTTTTTTTCACCTTACCAAGCAGCTTGTCCACATCATCAGTACTTACCAACTCAAATGAATCTAATACACCATTGTAAGTGTATTGTAATACACCTCTCCTACTGTTTCTGCTTCAAGGCCAACGTCCAAGTCAGCTCTTATTTGAGAGATTTTATCAGCAAAATGATTATTAGAAGGCTCACAGCAGGCTGCGGTGGATTCTAACAGAGGATTTTGGATGGGAGGTAATGGAATTAAATCTCTCACCATCTTAAATAGCTCTGCTGGGCGGGATTTCACAGATGCAATAGATGCAGAGAAGTAAGACTTCTTTGCTGCATTTATTGCCACTGGACAGGATTTCAGAAAACTTCTATGATGTGTCTTATCGGATATGAGCCGATTTTTCCATCATCTAATTAATCTAGAGTGATGCACTAGAACACTGTGGAGCAGCAAAGATAATGTCAGTAAATTGTTTACAAATAAACAGTAAAATTTATCGATGGCGCAAAGAGTATGATGTCTGGGGAAGAGGAAATAAAACAAAACATCTATGACCTGGTCACTGTTGAAGGCACCTGCTAAGGAATAAATGTGTCCCATTTTTCCTGAAAAAAATGCAGTTATCCAAGACTAACTCAAATTATGGAGGCAGAAGGATAAAAAAATAGAGAAAGATATAAAGTTGGAAAGAGAAGGGTAACTAAAGAAAATTAGTCAGTTAAGAAGAGAAAATCTTATGCCTGGGAAACTTGGAGTGCAGAAAGATTGTATCTGGAGTGCCTCTAACATACAGTTTGTTTGAATTAACATGACAATAGCATTGCAATTTTTTGGCTAGAGATTTGTGTTTTAATAAAACAACCACAACTGAGTGATATGAAATGATAATTGAACATAGTAATAATAACCCACCATTTCAGGAAATGAAGTCTACTTAGTGCTTGCTTTTTGAAAAAAAAATTCAGAAGAATACTAAACAAAACTGTTGATAAAAATAAACTGAAAATTATCAAATTGACACATATGTACATATTCCCTTGTTTGTTAATTACTGTAAAGCAGACAGTGCTATATACCACCATACTGTGGGAGATCTTCAATGTTTAAACCTTGTGGCAACTTACTAACAGATAAACCTGATGGCTTGAACATTTTGAAAACTATTCTGGAGTTCTGTGTTGTATTGCTTTTTCAAGAAATCTGGTCAGATATATACTTGCAAGTGAGCTGAACTTGGATTGCTTCTGGTTTCTGTGCAACTCCACTGGGATACAAAGTCAATATGGGATGACATGACTAGGAGCTCTAAATAATTTATTTTTGCTACAGCACTGGAGGGTGTTTGTGTATGAAGCATTTCTGGCTAGGTATATTACTGGCTCTCAAAACATCTCATCCTTGCCTCAGAGCATTACGTTTTATACTGCATCAGGCAATACACATTTTTTCAAGAATCTTTACTCATTGCACTTGACGAGGACTTTGCTCCCTGTGAACTCTTTTCTTTATATATATATATATATATATATATATATATAATTTCATTCCTTATATTTATACAAAAATAGTAGAATTCTTTGGGTATTTTAGCCAGTGGGCAAGAGCATTCAGAAATATTAGCAAGGGAAGCAAGAAAAGGGGAATTGGATAGTCAATGAATTGTAATTTATAAACCAGAATGTGGAAAGTTATTTTTAAGAAGAATCATATAATGACAAGATGAAGCCACCCATAACTGCTTTTATCTGGTAGAATGATGTTTTGAGATGCGTAGTCATGGGTGACTTCAGCATGTCATTATATTCATTCTTTCCAAAAGTAATCTTCCAAGCTCTGTATGAGATCTGAATTTGATTAATTTGCAAACTGGGCCCATAGGGAGGACAGTAATGGCTAGTTGTGTATCAGACAGATACACAAGTACTTGGTCAATGCAGCAAGCACTATTCTGGGTGATGCTGCTTACTGGGGTGGAGAAAGAAGGAAAGAGAAGTCTATTCAGCCTATCTATCCCTATGCATATGGTACCCGAAAGTGATTATGGGATAGGTGTGTTGACCCAGTGTCTTTCATTATCATCTTAAATTTTCATAAAAACTAGTTTCTGACCAGAGGCCCTTTCAGACTACACAGCTATAGCAGTGTAATTCCACTTTAACTTCTATGACTATGTCCTGTGGGATCCTTCGGTTTGTAGTTTTCTGTGGCATTAGAGCACTTTGGCTGAGAATTCTAAATAATCTGTTCTCCAGTCCCATAATTCCATAGGAAGGAACTATGACAGTTAAAGTACGATCATAATGCTATGCTTGTGTAGTCTGAAATGGTCCCTGGCTTATTCTATTGGAATCAAAGTTCAGTCTATTAGTACTTCTGAATTTAGAACATCAGAGAAATATTGTATTTGTTTTAGATTTGGGGCTCAGCAGATGGGCCCAGAAAGCACTGGCCCTGGTGTTCACCTAGGTCAGTCCCTCGGTCAATGTGGGGATGGGTGAGTTTTCACACAACCATCCCTGCACCAATCAGGGATCCGTGACTGTGGACTTTATCACATGCACTTTTAAAACCGTTTGGGGGATGGGGACAGGACTCACAGGGGCGAGTGTGAACGGATTTTACCGCACATGAAAATGTCAACAAAAAGGTCCTGTTCCAGCACCCATCCCTGTCCAGTGCCGAGAAGCATGAAATGTGCTGCTCGGAAGACTTCCGTCCAGCCAAAATGATGCCCGCCAGCACTGAACAGTGACGGCTTGGGTACAGGTGTTGGAACGGGGCCTTTTTGTGGATGCTTGCATGTGCGGTAAAATCCGTTCATGTGCGCCCCATCCCTGTCCCCAAAACGGTTTTAAAAGTGCATGCGATAAAGTCCTGTGACTAGCACATGTTCCTTACCTTGCCATGCCATCCCTTTCACTCAGATGTCTCCCCCCTCTCAGTTGTCGCCATGTCTGATGCAGAAAAAGAACACCTAACCATTTTGGTGCACCCAGGCATGTCATTTCTGCCTCAGATGCAGCAACAGGGAAGGGGGCTTCTGAATGAAAGCTATTGTCACCATTTTGAGAAGAACTGCAGACGAAGCTGGAGGTATTTGAGCTTGTGGTGTATGTGTGGAGGTCTACAAGGGGGGGTCAAGGGGAATTGGCCTTGGATCCCTATTCAGTTAGAAGCCAGTGTGGTGTAGTGGTTTGAACGCTGGATTATGACTCTGTAGATGAGGGTTGGAATCCCAGTTTAGCCATGTCAACCCACTGGATGACCTTGGGCAAGTCAAACCCTTTCAGCCTCAGAGGATGGCAATGGCAAATCCCCTTTCAAGAAACTTGCTAAGAAAACTCCATGATAGGTTCACCTTATTGTTGCCATAAATGAGAAATTACTTGAAGACCACCACCAACAACAACAACAATAACAATGCAATGTAGTTGGCTGTCTACTCATGATCTACAGTGACTCTCAACAGCTATTGAGGTTTTCACAGTACTATCTAGAGAGGCATATGTTAGGGAATGATTCTTGAGAATCTTTGTATGCAAAGCATATATGCTCTACTACTGAGTTACAACCCATGGGAAACATAGAATAAAGAATTTTAAGAATAATCTGGTTATAGCTAAATCTGGTTTAATGGCCAACAAATGGAACTTAAATCATGACGATCACTTTTTGTAGGATTGTACCCAGTGGATACTCCAGTGACAATTATCTGGATTTTTTTTTTTTTTTTTTACTGCTCTGTAAATAATTGATTTTCATTTGTTTGCTGATGCTAATTTAGGATTTTGGAATAAATAACTCTTTCTATTTCTAAGCAATAGCAGTGCTAAATTGCTATCATCTTTAATTACTTCATGATACATGTGAAACTATGAAGTTCTTATTTATAGTTGCTATCATGGGAAAGGAGAGATATCATTCCTATTCTTATTCATTATTCCTGCTACTATTACTAGTTTGCTAGTACAAAACTAATAACCGTGATATTCATTTAAAAATAACTAAATTCAAAATGAGTTCTCCCTTAGAAATGATAGCATTCAGTGCAACATTATGAAAAAACCCCTCTGTATACACATTGTACTATCAAAATATATTTGTAAGTACATCTGAAACATCTCTCTTTCTGTCTCTCACTCTTTCTCTCTTTTGTCAATTTTTCCAGGAAGAGCCATATGTGATGTTCAAGAAGTCTGATAAACCTTTGTATGGGAATGATAGATTTGAGGGATATTGTATCGATCTTCTCAGGGAATTATCCACTTTCCTTGGATTTACCTACGAAATCAGGCTAGTGGAAGATGGAAAATATGGAGCTCGGGATGATGCCAGTGGCCAGTGGAATGGCATGGTTCGTGAATTAATTGACCATGTAAGTTTATTTTTTGAGCTTCATCTTCGGAAACTAAATATTCTCAGTTTGTCTCAGCAGACCTTGAGCAAGATACTTGTTCAAGTTCCCTTGGAAAAACAAAAAGCAATCACTAGTACTAATTGCTGTTTCATGTTGTGTTGTGGATACAATTAGCAATAGTGCTATAATTGGCAAGGGACCTAATTTCATACAACTTGCCTGAGTATCAATCTCATTGGTAGTTTCTTTCAGCCTGGCATAATTTCCCTTACCATCATGATAAGAAAATTTACCTGGAAATAAGGTAATATCTACTGCATATACTCGACTATAAATCAACCTCATATATCAGCCGAGGGCAGATTATGGCACCAAAATTTATGGATTTTGATATGACCCATGGATAATTTGAGGACAAAGGATCTAAAGGAAACCAATACCAAACAACTTACAAAATTCTAGCAAGCATAACTGTTTGTGCTCACCCTAAAGGCCAGATGGATGGGAAAATAGGACAGATTACTCTCTTGCCTTTCACAAAAGGATGTTTCCTTTTTTAAAATATAAGTCAAAGTACAGTACTTTCATTAACCCAGGTATAGGTTGACTCAGATTTTTGGCTCAATTTTTTGACTAAAAATTTTAGACTTATACATTATATACACTAAATAGTAATACAATTGGTAACTTTTCTGGAATTAACCACATTAAATGACAGAAATATGCATGTGAAGGGGGTAATAGAGACAGAATGTGACTTGTGGTGGTATATCTTTGTTTCAGCAAATGTATTCACAAAGAAAATTATGCTAGTTATGTCCATGACATTTATATTTCTACATGCAGGAAGAATCATGAGGTGTTCGGGTACTTGCTTTTGCCATTGCAGGCTGCATCCAATTTGACACCACTTTAACTGCCATGGCTCAGTGTTATGGAATTCTGGGATTTAGCCTTTTCTGCCACAACAAAGTACAAGTCTGAGAATTCCATAGCATTGAGCCCTGACAGTTAAAGTGGTGTCAAACTGGATTATTTCTGCATTGCAGATGAAGCCCTAGATGCTAAGCAGCCTTATCAGATGGTCTTCAGTTTGCATAGATAAGGTCTTAGTTCCAACAGTTAATTGCAATTACAATCAAACAGTATGCTTGGCTTTGACAGCACATACAAGTAACTGGAGAAGTGAGAAAGTTCTCTTTGTGGTGTATAGTGTGTAAAAGATCATCAAGGGAAGTTCTCAACTCAAGACATTTTGCTTCCTAAAGTAGAATAGCAAATGATGCTTCCCCCTATAGCAAAAATGCCCAGGCTTGGTGCACTACACCAGTACAGGTTTTAGGAGTATATATCAAGGACAAGTAAGTCCTGTAGTTTTCTCCATGATGTGAGAGGAAATCAGTGTTACTGTGTAATTTTCATATGGAATGTGCACATCCCAAACTGTTTGGGAAGATTATTCTATGCAAAACAAACAAACAAAACTGCTTCATTTGTATACCGCTTCATACTGCCTAAGCAGTGTCTAAGCAGTTTACAACTGTAAGCTACTTGCCCCCAACAATCTGGGTACTCATTTTAGTGACCTCAGAAGGATGCAAGCCTGAGTTGAGCTTGAGCCCTTTTGCTGGTCTTGAACTCGCAACTTTATGGTTTTGAGTGAGTGGCTGCAGTACAGGCATTTAACCACTGCACCACCAGGGGTGTGAGTGCATTTTTTTGTTTTGTTTTTTCACAAGTTTCACAACAACAACAAAAAAACCTATTCACACACACACACACAAACCCCAACATATTTCCAAAAACACAGGGATTTTTTCCCCTTGCAAAATGTTGGATTTTGTACAAAGCCCATCATGTTCTCTCTCTCTTGTGTGTGCGCACACACACAAAATACTGTTTTCAAAAACACATTATATTTTTCTGTGCAAAAATTTTGCTTTTTTTGTGTTCAAAACCCTTAATTTTGCACAAAGAACCCATTTGTATGTCCGTACAGAATAATGTCTTGAGATGTGTAGAAACTGGGCAAAACCCAAAGTTCTCACCTTGGTGTTATTCTTCCTAACCAGTAGGTGATGATGGCAAGAGAGAAAAAAAATATGAGCACTGTGGTCATAAGGAATGTATGGCATTGGATAAATAGACAGATTGGAACAAGTAGATTTTGTCTGTCTTTCCTCAGCCCTGCTGCGTGGCCCTGCAGAAAGTGCAATCACTAGGGCCGTGCAGTCACAGGATTCCAGCTACAGTACTTAAAGCCTGCCAAATTACATGGGCACAGGAGGCAGAAAATCCATCAAACACATCTCCTGTTCTCTAACAGTCAAAATAAAATACTAACAAATTAAATAGCAATTTGCTGCCCTTTCACAACACCCAAGATCTGTTACTTGTAGCAGCGGCTGCACTTCCTTTAATAATAGGTCTGGAACTACTGGTGAGTAACTAACTGCACACAAGCAGTTTGCCAGATGGAATAGGATCATTGCTGTCCCTCCTTCAGTAAGTGAAAAATATCTGTCCCAACAGCTTTTAGGAATTGACTGCAAAGACTTAATACTGTGCTATTTTGCTGATGGTTCACTTCTGTCTTTTAATGGAATTTTAGGGATAGTTTAATTGCATTTTAACTTCTTATTTTTTATGCTCTACACATTGTTATAGTATTTGTAAGTTATATTATGTATTGTCTTATATAAATACTTTTCTTTCTGTTAAGTGTTTTTAAATTAGCTTTGTCTTACTGTAGCCCTGTCCCAGGGTTTACTTGACAAGACTTAGGGTGTGTCTACACCTGCTGCTTAATCTGGGGCCAGTCCACAGCATTATGCTCGAGACTGGTCCCAGATTGGACACTGAGCCGTATGTGGTGTAATGCACATGGAATTGTGCACATGGGACAATCAGCCTGACACTGTATTGGTCCTGCTGGCCCAACCTCTGTTTTTGGTCCTGCTGATGCCACTTTCTCAAAGGCAGGAGGTCCATGTAAAGCCTGCCTGGCATGCCTCCACTTCTTCTAAGGACACAAATCAGCACCCTACCATGTGAACAACAAGCAGTCTGTGCACTATGGGGGATAGAACACCAGTCAAAACGTCTGCCTGCAAACAAGCAGTGATGGCAGTTCAGAAAACAGGCTATCCCCTTTCCAAACACTGCTCAGTGCAGGAAGGGGGGATGGCATGATTCTTGGCACATGGCACATGGCACATGGACAAATGGATTGGGTTGAATTCAGCTGTCCACATGCGAAAAGAGCTCGAGGTCATGCCAGGTTTTCTGGGATACACTGGGATTTTCCCTGACTTTACTTAGTTTAGCACAAAGTCGGGCTAAGGGCAGAAAAAAATGGATTTCACCCTGGAAGTAGCCATACATCATCAGGATTGCCAGCACTGGCTTTGGGGTGAGTATGGCCTTTTTCATCACTGTAGACAAGCCTTTATTCAGAGCAGGTTTGCCATTTTCTTCCTCTGCGGTTCAGTGAATGTGACTTCCCAAACTAAAAGAGTTTGACTTGTTATGGCCATTGTAAGTGCCTTTTAATTACATTTGTTTTACTTTTTAAAAGTTCCATTCATCCAGGAATTGGGGGAAAGGCCTTATTTCACAACAGCAACAGCAATAATAACAGTGAAAATAATATGTTCAAAGCATATAAATCAGAAAATGCAAAATAGTTTAATCCCTCAGTTTTCTAGCAGTATCCCTTAGTTTACTAGCAAAAGCATTTTTAAGTGAATACAGTTCTTGAAGCTGGTTCTAAATCTTGAATGGCTTGAATCCCAAGAGTCTTAAATGACTGCCTACTTCCAAACAAAGATGCCAACCTTTTGAGATAAACTTCAAAAGCCCTTCCTTTGTTCCTCTAACTATCAGTAGCGGCTGAAGTTGTGAGAGCCTTTTCAGCTGTAATATCTCAGCTCAGATACTGTCTTATGAAGAAGGTTTGCCAAGTGCTCAAGTCTGCTATAATTATAATGGCAAGCTGGAAGTTTTTTTAAAAAATTACAGGCCTTGATATATCAGTTTTAAGTATGATTTCTGACAGTATTATTATCTGCATTGTTACTAAATTGTTTTTGCTTTGTTTTATGGTGTTCTTGATTTTTATTTTTATGTTTTTCTGGACAGAAAATCCTCGTTTTATGAAGAGTAGAGATATTTTGTGTTATACGTTACCAATTAAGATATACCATATATACTCATGTATAAATTGGCCTCATGTATAACTTGAGGGCAGGTTTTGTGGCCAAAATTATGGATTTTGGTATGACCCATGGATGTGTCAAGAGTAAAACTTAGGGACATGTATTAAAGGATATGAAGGATGAAGCAAAGGAAAACAATGCCAAAGAACTTATAAAATTCTGTCAGGCATAACTGTCTGTGCTCACCCTAAAGACTGATGAATGAGGAGGGATCTACAACAAATGGTGGCTGTGTGATCTGTGTGGGAAATAACCAGGAAAATACACACATGTCAAAAATAATGAAAAGGCAAATAAAATGGTGACTACATTAGCAGTGATTGCAGCCTTTAATTTTAATGTGGTAAATTTGCTGATTTAAACCACAAAAAGTTAACACACACACACAACTGTCTTATTCAAATCCTTCAAAGCCTAGTTCCTCATCACTGGAATAACATACCTGGAATCTCTTTCCCTGAGTGGTGAAAGGCGTGAGGTTAGTCCATCCCAGGAAAACCGGAAAGAAGCACTGACCCCCCCCCCCCTACTCTCTTGCTGGAAGCACCAGCAAGCCACCACTATTTTCCAGCTCAGGCGTTCAAAAAAAGCTAGAAGTGGCACTGTGGCAGAGAGAGTATAGGGTGTTGGTACTTCTTTTAGGTTCTCCCAGGACAGATTAAACTCTTGACATTCACTACTCTACTTAGAGAAGGGGATGGTTCCTTTTATGTTAAGAATTAAGGTAGAGTACTTATATTGACCCATAGATAAGTCAACCTAGGCTTTTGGGGACAATTTTGTGACAAAAATGTCTAGATGAGTCCCCTGAATCAATGGAACTTATATAAATGTATAAATTTTCTATTTAGCTTACCTTATTTTCAAATGAATCTGTATGGAAGTTCAAGAACAATCAAAAGCCATATCTGAAACCAGAATTCATTCAGTCTCCAAAAGAAATCCATATGCCACCTTTAAAATATGTGATATTACTTTCCATTAGCCTATACTGAGAAGAGTCTGTCTCCTCCATTTTAAATATTGGCTAAGAAGTCTTAGTAAGACAGAAACATCAATGAATGCTAAAACAGCAGGGTAATTCAATGTGAGTCAAAACAGATATCATTACATGCAATTGTTTATAATTGAGTAAGTCAGGCATCCTTTCACTTTATAGCTTTTAAAACATACTCTCTCAGTAGGTGGTACCAATTGAATTTGGTCTCCTAGAAATAGAGTTTAGTCTCTTTGAAAATTATGCAATTGTCTCTGATTTCTTTGTATTTTGTCAAATTTGCATACATTTTGGCAAACCACTCAATAGAAAGACATCTGATCAAAGCCACTTGTACTAAAACAAGTATTCTGAGGGCTTCTGTCATAAAGAAACAAACAAGCAAACTCCCTCCCACACCATTTAAGTACATATTTCTATATTGCTAAGAATGGAGGATGTCCAGTAAAAACAACCTACTACGTCTGTGGTAGGACAACAAGCTACTTGCTCAGCTACCTT
Organism: Urosaurus nigricauda; assembly: GCA_034509955.1. NCBI lineage: Eukaryota > Metazoa > Chordata > Lepidosauria > Squamata > Phrynosomatidae > Urosaurus > Urosaurus nigricauda. The sequence goes on from JAOEGL010000001.1 coordinate 271,415,150, forward strand.
CTTATTCTCTTTCTCTTAAGGCGTCTTTCTTTTTTATCCATTTTATTTCTTACATTTTTTTGTCTTTCAACAACAACAACAAAACATTCAGGATAGCTTTCAACCATAACTAAAAGCAACTCAAAATAACAATACCATTTAATCCATTGCAATAATCAGTGCCCGTTAAAACAGTTAAAAAGAAGGCTACTTCTGAAAAAAAAAAGCTTTATATTAGGTTTATAATGAGACAAGTAGCCCCTTATCCTTCCTCTCTGCACTGTCCTTCCTTAGACCTACATATTGCTTAGACATTTCAATATGACTCCAAAATATGAGAATGTGAAAATGTGTCTTAAGATAGAGAATGCCCTGGGTGAGTTAGACCAGCATTAATCAACTATTTGGCTTTTGCAGAATTGTGAGACTCAGAAAAATAAATGAGACGTTTCATTGATTTTTATCTACAACAAATGACATCTATCTATCATCTATCTATCTATCTATCTATCTATCTATCATCTATCTATGTCATGATGATCAGAAGGTTGGAAGGTTGGCAGTTCTAGGCCTGAGTGCTGCATGAGGGGGTCATTATGTCCCATCTTTAGTCCCAGCTTCTGCCAACCTAGCAGTTCAGAAGCATGCAAATCCAAGTAGATAAATAGGTAACACTTCTCAGTGGGAAGGTAATAGCGTTCATGCAGTCATGCTGGCAACATGACCACCAGAGTCATCTTTGGGCAATACTGGCTCTTCAGCTTGGTAATAGAGATGAACACCCTCCCATCCCTACAGTTGTATATGACTAGACTTTCATGTCAAGGGAAAACTTTTACCTCTGTCTATCTATCTGTCTGTCTATCTATCTGTCTATTGACATATACTTTGGTGGAATTTCATTTTCATACTTCATGTCCCGTCACTTAGGGTTCATCCAGATAGGGCAATGTTGCTGAGCTTTGGTATATGTTAGTTGTAATACTCACAGTTTTGTTTGTTGGTTTTTGTTTTTAAATAACCAGTCAGCATTTTGTATTGTTCTGGACTATTTGCTAATGACTCCCAGTACCACCAGCAGCTTTTTGTTCCCAGTCTGAGGAATAAATTCTAAGCTATATAGCACAACAAAAAAGTCCCAACGCACTTGTGTGAATCTATAGCTCTGGTTCGTTCATACTGAGTTTCTTGATTCTGGAAATCTCTTCCCTGCAAAGTTTTCCCTTAAAGCAAGGTTGGAGAAATATATAAAGAAGTGAGCTGTTCTCAGCCAGTCTTTTTATTTACTTAGCTTCTTCTTTACACTTCACCAGCAGGTAGAACAGACTCTCATACTTTGTTTAAACACAAGACACAACCAAATTCCAGGTTGCTGCTACAATGTGTGTGTGTGCGTGTGTGCGTGTGTGTGTGTGGTGGTGGTGGAAGCAAAGTGATATGCAGCAGGGATGTTCCCCTGCAGTTTACTGTATTAGCATTGTCATTTCTTTGCTCTAGTAAATGGCATGAGGAGGAGAGGAAACTATCAATGTCCCCCTCTCCCTTTCCACATCACTTTAATAGCCAGAGAAGTGGTCTCACAGAGCTTCCTGCATTGTTTGTTGTTGTATGCTTTCAAGTTGTTTCCAACCTACGATGATCCTAAGGCAAACCTGTCACAGGTTTTTTTTTGGCAGGTTTCTTCAGAGGGGGTTTGCCATTGTCATCTTCTGAGGCTGAAAGAGTGAGACTTGCCCTAGGTCACTCAGTGGATTTCCATGGCGAAGAGGAGATTTGAACCCTGCTCTCCAGAATCCTAGTCTAACACTCAATCCACTACACATTAGTATTGTACCTGTAGAAATGTCCTATAAATATGAAGTACCTAGGGTCCTGCCAGACCATGCAAAAGGAATAGGAATTAATGGGTGTGGAAGTGACAACCACCACAGCAGCTGGCAAAACCAAAGCAGCTATGTTGTGTGGTGTGACCCTGCATGTTGTAGTAGTTGAGTGTTGGGCTACACCTGAGACCAGGGTTTGAATCCCTGATTCACCATTGAAGCCACTTGAGCAAGTTACATGCTCTCATCCTCAGAGGAAGGCAATGGCAAACCTTCTGAACAAATCTTGCCAAGAAAACCCTGTAATAGATTGGAAATGTCTCTAAGGCAAGCAGCAACAACATATATTGTGAGATCTTTCACTTTTTTTACACCAATTTGTAGAAGCCGTTAATGTTTGGCTGACATGCTATACCTGGGGCTGTCTCCAGAAAGCTCTTCTCAGAGCCCACATATGTTGCACACTGGCCCAAGGAGTTTTCTGCAGCCTCTTCTGAGTAGGCCCTCATGCTGGATTGAAGCCTTCTTTTAGAATTTCTGATTACAGTATTATTTCCAATGTTTTTTAAAAAATCTCCTTTTGTCATGGAATTAAAGCTTGAGAAAGCAACCAAATAGCCCATATGCACAACCAACTCCCTCTCACATTTTAATTGTGGCCTAAGAAAAGAAACGAAAACCATGTGCTTGCAACTAGACAGTTCCCCTTTTTGCCTGTTCCAGCCAGTGTCCCTTCCAAATGCCAGTCTCAGTGCTCTGGGTGAGAATATGCTGCCAAAAGCATGTCCTATCATTATTTTCCCTGAGTGATAAAGGGCAGAAATATTCCAGAGTGAAAGTCCTTATATTTAAACTACATTTAAAAACAAACAAACTCTGAAATGTGAAGACAGAAGGAATTAGAGCAGTGTAGTCTTATTGGTATACCTCTTCTGGCTCCTTTCTGTCTTGCTTCCTTCTACTGAGTTTATTTTTCTCTTTCACACCACCAAGAGACAAGAAAATATAGGCTGCCTAACATGGCCCTCTCCTTAGTTAAAAGATATATATAACCTAGCTGGAAGGGCTAGACTGTGCAACCAATTTCTCACATTGGTGAGCACTTACACAAGTAATCCAATAGATTTATATCTAGCCCTAAAGTGGTTGCTTTACGTCAAGAGGTTGATTAATGAAGACGTTCAGCAGTACAGCTTTCTGAGTCTCTGTAACTGGCTAGCAACAATCTGTTCCTATTTTGCCCCCATTTCTGCTTTTATTGTTTAAGCTCCCGCCCCCAGGTTTTTATTTTGTATTAAAATTCCCAGGCTACCTACTTATCTATTAACTTATTAACTATTGTTTCTTCAGAGTGTGCATTTAGCAAAAGAATGCTTAAGGTCTCTAATGTATAGCAATAATCCTCTTAGACAGAGAAACAAACAAAAATTTTATAAAAATTAACAAGTATGGGGTTTGCCTGGTGATTTTGTATTTCAGCTATTATTATTTTATTGCCACTTGAACAGCTATTATGATAGTGGTTTTAAAAATGTTGAAGTACTACATGGCTTACTGAAGTTTAAGATTGTTCAGTTAGTGATCTTGGGAATTGGATTCTGCCTGCAAAACAGAGACATGGGAAACATTTCCATGTTTTTAAAGAATATTTCTATCTTGCAGAATAATTTCTTTCTTTTTTTTCAAATAATTTATTAATACATTCTATAACAGAACAACAGACAACAAGCGGTATACTAATAATTTCAACCCATTTTCAGAACACTCCTTCGGGAAAACACAGATATGATTGCTACAGTGAGATTTCTTTTAAAATGATGTTTCTGGATTGTTGCATACTTTATTGAACATGCCATACATGTTTGTGCATGATTTCATATTCAAAATAGCAGACTGTGCTATTCCATTACTGATTCAAAACAGCACACTGAACTTTTTGACATTGTCCACCATATTTCAGTGGAGACTCTTGTACAATTGTCAGCATGTGTTCTTTGGAAGTAGAATGATACACTTGCTGGGAATATTATCATACAAAAATAACATGGATAATATAGAGAAAAAATATATGTTTGCAGAAATATTGAGATACAGCTAAAAACAAACAGAATGATAAATAGGCAGTTTTTAAAAACTTGTTGGGATAAATTCACACTAAGAACCTTTTACCTCATAAATCCGGTTCCTTCCCTTTTCTTGGTAAAGCAATATAGCTCATACAGTTGCTTCTGGGGATGCTTCAACTGGTTCACTTGAATAGGAATGAAAATCTATCTAGCTTTTTCTGTTCTCCTTGTCCTCATGCCCAGGCACAGCATGTGTTACTTTGACTCTGTCACACCTGCAGATTTTGTGAAGCCTCTGAGATGTGTTTCGTATTTGCTGGTCAATATGTCATTGCTGACTGCACACTCTCTTAGGTGGTGTGGTAATAAGATGTTCTCTAAGGATATTGCCTGCAAGCTGGTCCAATGAAATAATCATTTTCAGAGTTGATAAATTCATCTCTTTTGGGACCACAGGCAGAAAGCCCTCTTAGTGACAAATCAAATATTCCACGGACAGAGTGGCTTCTGTTTATTCAGAGACACTTTAGAGGAAGAGTCACAGTTAATAATATCTGAGCAATTTTCAATGATGCATGGGGGTGGGTTCATGTTTATCTTTCTGTTGAAATTTCTAGTATGTTTATTCATTAATTGCACTTTAAACAAGGCCCCTTCAGACTACCCAATAGTTCTGGTGATTATCAGGGCATTCTAGTTTGGGATTTCATGTATTATAATGCCTCACAGCAGTCATTTCTGCTCCAACATCCAGCTGTGCCCTAAATGTACTGGGCTTTTGTTGCTGATTGTAACAGATTTAGCATGATTTCTGATCTGCATGTTATTATTTTCTTCCATTTGAGGTATGGTTTAGCTGTGGTGTGGCTATGGTTTCCCTCCATACCTGACATGTCCTCCATTAAGTCAACATTTCTCTGCCATATGGTTCTTCCCAAGTCTCATTGCTCTGAGTTAAATTATTTCTATTTTCTATTTCTAATTTTCTATTTATTTATTTAGTATAGTAATAATGCTAAAGTGATATAAGGCTATTCCGCTTTATCACTGTAACTGTAATAAGAAATGTGTATATGTGGGAGAAGGGGAGAAATAGTTTACCTGGAACTGGAAAAATAATGTGGAAAAGCTGGTCAGTAGAAAACCCCTATGATGAAGGTCATACCTCCCCTGCCCCCCTCCCCCCCCCCCCCCAATTCCAATGTCACCACTGGGGCCAGGCAAATATATAGTGGGAGGAACTCAAACAATGGATATAGATGTGTTAAATTTGTTCTTGTCTGTCTGAGAAACTCCATTGACAGGAACAAATACACTTCCTGTAGTGGCTATAGAAACTTTCATCTAATACTAGAACTTCAGGAGGGGGGAAAGAGGAGACAGGAAGAATCTTGTGTTAAAAAATCCTGATAGTAGAGGAATATCAGTGATATACGATATACACATACACAGTGGATCCTTGCTATCAGCTGAGATTTGGACCCACTATGGATACCAAAATCCATAGATGCTCAAGTCTCATTGTATACAATAGCTTAATCAAATGATGTCCCTTGTATAAAATGGCAAAAATAAAGATTTTCTTTTTTATATTTTAAAAATATTTCTAAGCCATGGATAGTTGAATCAGTGGATGCAGAATACGGCAGAACATTTCAGAGGCATCTCTTCGTATCCCTGTTAGTTTAAATTAAACACTTCCACCTAAGAAACTATATTTATTTATTTAATATTTGCATCTCAATTGAGAAACTAAAATTTGCTCCCCTCTCATGACACCCCAAATGTGCTGTCTCACCTCAGAGCCAACTCAGTTTTTTTAAAAAAAACAAAAAAAACCAGTTAAATAAAATTTTCTTTCCCCCTAAGAAATGGAAAGACATATGCTATCATGAGAGAGTCCTGTGTGACAGTGGCCAAGACCATTTGTTTTGTGTCTTTATTGTAGAGATGATATAACTGTATTACAAATCATTTGCTGCCCTTTTGTGACAGCCCATAGCCTGCTCACTTTTCTTCATGGTAGAGTTAGCCCTAGTCTCTAATTCAATTCAGGACTCTTTATTAACTCTCTGAAAGACCTTCAAGTATGTTGTAGTTCTAGTTGTTGTTGTTACCTGCTACTTCTGCTGCTGTAACTGCTAGCAATATAACAGGGTAATCCAAAGTGGAATCAAGAGGTAGTTATAGTACCAAACTATGAAGAAGGTAATCAAACAATGTGTGTGTGTGTGTGTGTGTGTGTGTTTGTGTGTGTGTGTGTGGGGGGGGGGGGTCAACAGATAAATGATATGGAAAGCCAGCATAGTGTAGTGGATTGAATGTTGGACTAGAACTCAAGAAGACTAGAGTCTGAATACCTGCTCAGGCATGGAAACTATTGTGTGATTTTGGACAAGTCACATTCTTCTGCCTTAGAGAAGGGTTGTGGCAAACCTGTGACTTAAATACCCCAATGGCACAGGATCCTGTCTCATCCTGGAAGCTAAGCAAGGTCAGCTCTGGTTAGTACTCGTATGTGTAACCACCAACAAATACCAAGCACTGTAGGCTATATTTCAGAGGATGGAAGTGGCAAAGCCACCTCTGAGTATTCCTTGCCTAAGTAAACTGTATGAAAATTGTGAGGTTTCCATATGTCAACAGGCACACATACACAAACATGTCAAATACTTCTCTGAATAAAGAAAACCCTAGGATAGGATTTCTTGCCAAGTAATCCCTAGGATAGGATTGCCACACATGGAAAAGGCACTAGAAATAAACATTTTATTTATTTATTTATTGAAAGCACAGAACAAAATTCTAGGGTCTGGAAAGCATATCTGGAGTTCTGTAATTTTTATTTTCCTTACACTAGTACTTATTTTGCAGAGAGCCAGTGTGGTGTAGTGAATTGAGTGTTGGGCTACCACTCTGGAGACCAGGGTTTGATTCTTCATTTGGTTATGGAAACCCACTGGGTGACTTTGTATGGGTCACACACTCTCAGCCCCAGAAAACCCCATAAATCAGAAGTGACTTGAAAGCACACAACAACAACAATGTTCTTATATCTGCTCATTAGTTTTATTTTTCTTTTTAAACATCACATTGCTGTTCTAATTTAGTGATTCCCTGATTTATGTCTTTAGCCCTTTGAAGACCATCTGTTCAAACTGCATTTTTATTTTGTGCCATACATTTATTTAGCATGTAGATTAAGTATTATGGTTTTATGCCTCAACCGTTTCTCTTCACTTAAAGTAATTTCCGTTAATCATTATCAATTATATTTGATTTAGCTTATTTGGCATACCTCCAGAACTAGCCCTTCTGAAGTCAGACTTACAGATTTTCAATAGTTAGACCAGGGGCACCTAATTCATCATATCCACTTTCTTTTGCAATCATTGCTGAACAATTTAGCATCAGCAGCTACATTACTTTGCCTTATGTGCACAGCATTCCCCCCCTAACAATCCACTTACATCCAGTGTTCTCTGATAATCAGATTTCCATATTATCTCTGTTTTCAAATTATTCCATCATGTTATTCCTTTTCTGGTTTTGTCCCCTGCTTATTACCACCCAGAAGATCATTTATAGTGAAAATTTGTAATATTCTGGTAAAGATCACCATGACTTTTACACTGTATGGTCTAATTGCTAAACCCAGGAGACTCTACATTAAGTATTCTGACCTTTTTCTTTCCAGTGCTATTTGTTGTGACCTAAATGAGCACATCAAGCATGACTTCTTTGTTTTGCTCTTGCACCCTTGACAAATTGAATCCATCTTATTCTCTGACACTTTGCTAAAACACTTTACTTTAACACTTTGGAAACTTCCTGTCAAGTACGAAAAACCCAGAATGAATGTAATATGTCCAAAACTATATAATTTATTTTCACCTTTGAATGTTTGTTCTGTTTTTCTGTGCTCAATGTGACCTTCAGACTGTCAAACATCAGATGTTACTGCTGATCTCACTACCATTCAGAGTGGTCAAAGGTAACTTTTTGTCTAAGGAAGAATAGTAAAGAACACACCCTGCCTCAAGTCAAGGTACATAATACCCATATAGAATGAAGTTATTGATACTGAAACATAAAATTCCAGAAGGGCCTTATTCTCATATATATATATATATATATATATGCTTATTAAAAAGAAGACTTTTAAAAGGTTGGTACATTGTAGACCTCTTTGGATTTGCCTGAACATATTAAGGTCTACAGTTACCTCTGCATTGTCAAGGGTGGATCACTTTTTGATCAAGATGGAACTAAAAGCCGCGCTTTGTCCCCCTGGGGGTGGTGGACTCATTAGAATGGTCTGCCCTCGAAGGCTAATGGAACGAATTGGTTTCCAGAAGGCCTCAGAGGGTTTAATGGTTGGCAACGCTGGTGATTCTGTCAAAGCCTTGGTGAACACTTGGAACACTGATCACCCCTGAGCATCCTTTCCGGCCCGCTTCTAATCGGAAACCCTGGTTCACTGAAGAACTCAGGGAGATGAAGCGGACCGGGCAACAACTAGAGGATAAGTAGTGGAAAACTCAGCTCTTGTCCAATAGAACTCGCCATAGGCAGCATCTTCGCACCTATAGGGAGCCTTTGCATGCAGTTGAAGATCTTTTTGCTCTGCAAGCATTGCATCTGCAGAGTCCTGTTCAGCAGAGCTGTTTAGGGTGGTGGGGGAGCTGACGCAGGTTCCTCCTGTGCCAAATCCCCTACTTGACCCAACGACAACCTGCTGCAATGCATTTAACACCTACTTTGCAGATAAAATCTCTCGGATAAGGGCCGACCTGGATGCCATTGTTTCACCAGAATCCATAGGTGAGGCGTCCATCAACCCCGTTGCTGTCACTTTACTGGATGAGTTTCAATCTGTGTACCGAGGACGTGGACAAGCTCCTTGGAAGTATGAGGAAAACGACCTGCCCTCTCGATCCCTGTCCATCTTGGCTGGTCATCCGGGGGGGGGGGCACATATTGAGGGTATTCCTTTGGGATATGGTCAATGCGTCCCTTAGGGAAAGTTCTTTACCACCCTGTCTGAAGAAGGCGACTGTTAGGCCCCTCCTGAAGAAAGCTTCCCTTGACCTCCTGGACAGGAACAACTATAGACCAGTATCCTTGCTCCCATTTTTGAGCAAGGTGATCGAGAGAGCTGTTGCCTCCAGACTCCAGGTTGTCTTGGATGAAACCGATTATCTCGATCCATTTCAAACTGGCTTCAGGACACGACATAGAGTTGAGACTGCCATGGTCGCTCTTACCAATGACCTCCACCTGAGTAGCGACAGGGGTAGTGTGACCCTTCAGGTACTCTTGTATCTCTCAGTGGCTTTTGATACTGTAGACCACTCCACCCTTTTGGATCGGCTGAGAGAGCTGGGGATCAAAGGCACCACACTCCGGTGGTTTTGGTCCTTTCTCTGAGGCAGATCCCAAAGGGTGAGGCTCAGGGTCAGTTGCTCCTCAAAGATTGAGCATAATTGCAGCTTCCCTTAGGGCGCCATCCTGTCCCCGATGCTATTTAATTTGGATGAGGAAAAACAGATTGAAGCTAAATCCAGACAAAACGGAGGTATTAACAGTTACAGGACTGAAGCCAGGTTTGGGAATACAACTCCCAGTCCTAGATGGAGTCACACTCTTCTCGAAGGACTCTGTTCACAGTCTGGGGGTACTTCTAGATTCAGCGCTTCACATGATTAGTCAGGTGAATGCAACGGTCAGGAGTGCCTATCAGCTTCGGCTGGTATGGCAGCTGCGCCCTTTCCTAGATGGAAAGGACCTGGAACCTGTGGTACATGCTTTGGTAACCTCATGCTTGGATTTCTGTTATGCGCTCTACATGGGGCTACCCTTGTTCTTAACCCGGAAACTCCAATTAGTTCAAAACTAATCTGGGGTCCCTCAAGGAGCTATTCTGTCTCCCATGCTTTTCAACATTTACATGAAACCGCTGGGAGAGATCATCCGGAGACATGGGGCGCGGTGTTATCAGTATGCTGATGACACCCAAATAATTTTCTCTATGTCTCCGACTGATGCAGTGACCAGGGATGGCATCGCTCCTCTCGTGGCCTGTCTGGAATCGGTAATGGACTGGATGAGGGAAAACAGACTCAGCCTGAATCCAGAGAAAACGGAAGTACTCGTGATAGGTTCTCCCGGCCCAGGGATGGAGGTGGTTCCACCTGTCCTGAACGGGGTCACGCTCCCCGTGAAGGACACAGTACGCAGTCTGGGGGTGCTCCTTGATTCGTCGCTCCATCTTACTTCTCAGGTGGATGTGACGGTCAGGAGCACCTGCTTTCAGCTTCGGCTGATACGCCAGCTGCGTCCCTAGTACACGCTCTGGTAACCTCTCGGTTGGATTTCTGCAATGCGCTCTACATGGGGCAGCCTTTGTACCACACTCGGAAACTTCAATTAGTGCAGAATATGGCAGCCCGGGTCATCACTGGCGCTCCCAGGACCTCCCACATAACACCTATATTAAAAGATCTCCATTGGCTGCCTATCCGTTTCCGAGCTCAATACAAAGTGCTGGTTATTACCTATAAAGCCCTAAATGGCTTGGGCCCAGAGTACCTGAAGGACCGCCTCTCCCCACACAATCCGCCCCGCACTCTTAGATCTTCCGGGCAACAGTTGCTTAGAATTCCAGAGGCCAAATTGTTAACAACCACCAAGAGAGCATTCACCACCACGGCTCCTAGCCTCTGGAATTCCTTGCCCGTTGAGCTCCGTCTGGCTACCTCCCTTATTTCATTCAAAAAGGGTTTAAAAACATACTTGTTCACACAAGCGTACCCTTAATACCTCCCTTCCCTTGTTGCAACCCCCCCCCCCCTTATTACTATCATTGTTCCCAGGCCTGATATGTTGTTGTGATATTTATTATATTGTATATGTTTTTAACTGTGTTTTATTAATATTGTAATGTTATTTTTATGCTGTGCACCGCCCTGATCGCAGGAAGGGAGGTATACAAATAAAGCTTATTATTATTATTATTAAAACATGGCAGCCAGGCTTATCACTGGAATGTCGAGGAGAGAGCACATAACACCTGTGTCTCTCCACTGGCTGTCGATTAGTTTCTGGGCGCAGTACAAGGTGTTGGTTTTAAGCTTTAAAGCCCTACATGGCTGGGGTCCATCTTATCTTAGGGATCCCCTCTTCCCGTATGATCCCCCCGCACACTCCGGTCCTCTGGGAGAAATCTGCTGCAGCCTATGAAATATAGGCTGTCGCAGACCTCCCAGAGGACCTTCTCTGCTGCCGCTCCCAGGCTATGAAATGGCCTGTCGGACGAGATGCGTCTTATTACACCTGTCAATTGCTTTAAAAAAGCTATAAAGCATCTCTTCTGGCAGGCCTTCCCAGAAACCCCTTAATTCCTGGCTCTTGAATTGGCATATGTTTTTCCCCCACCAGCTCCTGATACTTTGACCTATAGCACCACCACACACTGAATTGTTAGTTTGTTTCTGATATTGCCTATGTTTTAATTATATTTCTGGTTTTAACTTGTTGCTAGTTTAATCTAATTTTAAGGGGTGGGAGGTTGGGTAGTGGGTTATTCGAATTGTTTTATTCTGTAATTTTTTTCTCTGCTGTAAGCCGCTCCAATTGTCTTGACAAAGGAGCGGGATATAAATAAAATTTTATTATATTATTATTACAATTATGCCTAGAACCATGACTATGCATGGAAGCCTCTTCTCCAAACAACCCTGAGCATATGGAAATACCTATAAGTGAAACCTTTGCTTATTGAGTATAAAGTTCTGATTGAGGCTTTGCAACCATATTTGTCTGAACTCAAATGTGGAGTAATGGAAGCTCTGTAACTGCAACTAGCTGATAGAAAGTCCTCTTTAGAGCTTGCTCGGTGTGGAAAAGTTTGTGATCCTTGTGAGGTGTGTAGATGTCTGGGAAGTGGAACTTATACACATGCCCGCATCTCTGACATCCATTCAAATCTTGCCATAATTATGTGAAATTCTTAACCATTTAACCACACTACTAAATGGAATCAAACTTGATACTTCTTATATGGTTGGTATGTGTGTGTGTGTGTGTGTGTTGTTTGCCTTCAAGTAATTTCCAACTAATTGTGACCCTAAGGCAAACCTATCCTGGGGATTTGTTCAGAGGAGGTTTGCCATTGCCTTCCCCTGAGGCTGCGAGCATGTAACTTGCCCAAGGTCACCCAGTGGGTTTCATGACAGAGCAGGAATTGAACCCCTTTCTCCGGACTCATAGTCCAACAGTCAGAGCACTACACCACTCTGTCTCACAGTAATACTGAATTTATTGAGCTGCATTTTTACTCCCTCCCCCTGTGTGTATTTACCTGGTGAAATAAAAGACAGATAGTGTCACATCATTCTGCCAAAAGTATGAGACTTTAACATGGGTAGCTTTCCCAAGCTGCTGCTTTCTGTTTTGTTGCTTAAAGAACAAATGTGGTAAACAATTAAGCTAGCCCTTGATTCTTGATATAATGGAGTTATCAAATACTGCAAAATGTAGAACTTTTGAGTAGTACTGCACTTAGGTCTTCCCAAAATAATGTCAAATTGTCTTGTTAAACTGACACATTTTTTTAAATCTCTGAATGTCAAATGTTGCAAATAGAGCCTTAAGAATGTGAATACATCATCCTACATTGATAGACAGTGCTATGATCCACCAACACCACCTGTGGCTCATGTGAGAAAGATAAGTCTAATACCATCTACCAATACACAAGCCTGAGCCTTTGGCAAGTGTACAGATCCTTCCAAAACAGTCTGGACACTACTTGACTGGACACATTAATCATTTACAAATGGATCAAGTCTCAATCTATTATCTTGTCCAAACACTAGTTCAGATCACCAATTGTTTTAGATGAAAAAGAGAGATAGAACTGTGTGTCATCTGCATCTTGGTGACAATTAGTCCCCATCCCAGGATAAACTCTTTTGATAGTTTTATACAGCTAGCAAAAATAACAGAAGATAAATGGAGCCCCATGAAAATGTATAACACAATTATCATAGAACAGGAATCCTCCAGGATTGCATTCTGGAAATGATGATCCACGTAGGAGTACAACTACTGAAATAAGTGCTCCTGTTTCTCAACCCAACCTATCCAGAAGGCAATCACAGTTGATGTTACAGACAATGTTCAGTATTCTCTGGTGGCTATGTGGCTATGTAACCACCATAGTTACATAGCTATGTAGTATCTCCCAGCCTGACTCCCCACAATTCCCACTTACCAGGCAGCAGCCACTGTCATCAATGAGGATCTATTTCCCTGTTGATCAAGAAGCAGATGATTAATGTTCTGTTTCCCAAAGAAATGAACAATCTCTATTGTTACAGACAGAGACAGGGTCCCTGCCACCATTCTCTCTTACACTGGAAATCACTCATTGATTTTACTTATTTTTATTTATTAAAATAATTGTTTTTGTTGTGTGTCTTCAAGTCATTTCTGACTTATGATGATGCTAAGACAAAATTATTATAGGGTTTTCTTGGCAAGATTTTTTCAGAGGAGGTTTGCCACTGCCATCCCCTGATGCTGGGAGCAGATGGCTTGCCCAAGGTCACCCATGTTTATGGTTGCATTTGGCTAAAGGCTTTTAAGGTTGTAATTGCCTACCACTTCTTTTTGGACAGCATTATTAACTTAATCTGGAGAAATAGAATTAAGTGGCTGCATGATTTCAGCTTAAGACTAACTTTTGAAAGAATGCTTTTAGGAGTTATAAGAGAGTATTTTAATATGTATTTTAATATGTTTTTACTTTTTATTTTTTAATTTGTTCATCACCTCGGGGGCCCATGTAGGCTGAGAGGCAATACAGAAATACTATAAGTAAGTAAGTAAGAAAGAAAGAACTGGAGCAGATATTTATAGAAAATGATTTGGTCTCTGTCTTTTGTAGAATATTAAAAACTTCCTGACAGTGAGTTACAAACAGGTGAGAAGAAGGATGAAATGACTCTGATCTACTTTGTTTTTGTAATAACTACTGAATGGATGTGATGTTTCAGATTGCTTAGAGGTCTAAACATGTTGCCAGTTTATAGGGTTTCTGCTGCACTCCCTCTTCTGCTTGGTTAATATATACCATGGCACTAGTTCACACTGTCAGATGCCTCCAGGATATTTTGTATCTATGTTACTATATGATTTCATGAGTAAGAACTAGTGAGGACTAGGCTTTATATGTAGGAAGTCATAAGCTATTTTTATTATTACAGCTCTGTCTTTTCTGGTAACACAGAAATCTGATAAGTATGGGTGGAGTCCACTTCAAAGTAATCTCTTTCCATGCAGTCTTATATGTTACTGTGTGGGATCATTTGTCAACATGGACAGCCCCTGGTGTACACACAGTGCTTTGAAGCTGATACACATGAATGAAGATATTCTTGCCTTTTCTGATTAAAGATATAAAGCCTGTCATTGTAGTTAATATTACATGTACTTGTTTGGAAGGGACTTTTGTTGAAATATTTTCAGTTCAATGGAGAATCAAAATGGGTATGTCCTCATATATTCAGCATTTCTCATTAAGTTAAGTTGGCTATCATTTGACATTTTTATATTATTTTTCAGAACTTAGCATAACGTGAGGTCAAAGCCATGCCGGGAAGCAAATGAGCTTTTTTTCTCTCCCTGTTGCATCTAAAGTCACACCTAAATGATTGGTTTACATTTCTTTATATATTTCATATGTGAAGCTGTCCTCTTGTGGCACTATTCTGGCAGCATAATCTAGATAATCTCATTCAGTTGGTGGAAACCCATTTGTCTCCTTTCGTCTTTATGCAAAGCAGATATAGAAATTGCAAGGCTGCAATTTATTTCTGTACAGAAAATGGCATAGCAAAACGGGAAAAAAAAACTACTTAGAATGTATTTTGCTGAAATGCACAACATTCACTCCCCCCCCCCATTTTATTTCATGCACTGATGTTCAGTTAAGCTATAGTAGATTTATAGCATAAGCTGTTGTACAAAGCAATTTGTGCTAAAGATGTTGCAAGCCAAAGATAACAAATCTGTACTGCTTGCTTGAATAATTCAAGTCAGCTTGAACAAATAGATAATACACCATCTACTGGATGTCCTTCTCAGACACACATTTCGTAAACTCTTGGTAATTTATTTCTTTAACTGACCCATGGAAAAGAATAAATGTGTCTCCTTCTGACATGTCTTTGAGCACAGAGTTGCAGTATGCATGGCACTCCAAATGCTGTTAGACTGCCATTTCCCTCTCCCCTCACCATTGGCTATGTTAGCTAGGACTGCAGAGAAATACATCCTGTGCAGAGCTATGCCACTCCCACTTTTGACTTGACAAAACTATTTACTTAAACTAAATTTCTGAAGTGTTTTGAAATCTTGAAATAAAAACTCACATTGCTGTACACCAGTCAACAACTCATATCTAGTATATTGGGTAGCCAGGGAATAAAACAAACTCAGGGAATAAGGCACATTTGGAATTCAGTGAATAATACACCTTCAGGGAATATGGCACATTTGGAATTCTGGTGTCCCAAGAAGGCACGTTTGAAATTCAGGGAATAAGACACCTTCAGTTACATTCTTCCTTTATTCAGCTGAGTTCTCTTCTCCAAGAAGCTTGGACATTCTGGAATACCATGACATGTGGGCTGGAAGCTTCACTTGCCTAAAGTTCTTGGTTGTTTCATATATATATATATATATATATATATATATATAAAATTTATATTTATTTATTAGCGGATAGTAGGAAACAGTGATTGTCTTTGTCAGTTATAGGTTTCTTGTCCTTTTCTTGGTAACAAAACTTTTTTTTATGGTCAGTACAGAATATAGCTTGCACAGATGCCTGTACCCCAGAGGAGATTGTTATAAAATACCTATCTCCTATAGTTGTACTGTGTCTGTCACAATGACAAGTATTTTACCAGTATTGTGGCCAAAGATCCTTGTCTAAATCCAGATAAATTGCTCCTGGAATGTATTCCTTTGAATTTTATTCATTTTTTCCTCATATGCATACTTTTAATATTTGTGCATTACCTACAACATAGGTAAGTGTTTTATTAAATTATATTTAAAAAATAAGATCCAGGCATAGAAATACATTTGTCTATTTGTGCTGTGAGCTTTAAAATAGGTAAAATAGAACAGTGGCTTACAGTGGTTTCACTGTAAGTTTCTGAAAGAAAGTGAAAATGTTAGGCCTATAAATTAACTACCTATGCAAAAAGATTTGTTTATTGAAAAGCCCCTAGATTTCTCTCAATTTAGGATTTATTCTGCATAATAAATGTTCATGAGGGTGTTTTGTTTTTTTGTTTTTTTGGTAGAAAACATTTCTGGTGCAAAAATCAGATTTCCCATGCAGAAAATATGGGACTTTTGGGCAGAAAAATCTGCACCAAAAGCAACATTTCTGCACAGAGATTGGTAGTTTCTCCTTGAAACCCCCTACATGTGAATTTTCTGAAGAACATATCCCATGAATCATAAAACCCTCATAATTTTTGAGGAATATCTTACAGCAGGGATCAAAATTGTTAAATTTTGTTCTGACTAGTTTTGCACAGGGGAGAAACCAATGGTTGTGAAAATGGTTAAGATGACCAGTACAAAGTACCATTGATACAATCAGTCTATTTTAGATGGTCTACAGAAAGATCAAACTGAGGCTAGAAGGAATTTATATCTCCTTCCCACTTGAGTTTTTTGGTTTGTTGGTTTACTAACAGGTTTGTTGGTGTCAGTATCACAATATAAATACTGGATTTAATTGTTGGCTGTCTATCAGTAGTTCATGCACTTTAACTTTAAGATTAAACTGTACTCTTAAAGATTACCAGACTATTTAGACTACTACTTGATGTGCTGCTAACTTCCCAGTTTAGCTAATTCTACCACAGCTGTTCTACACTGGTAAACTACTGATTAGACTACTACAACGCATTCTAAGTGGGGCTTCCCCTGAAGACAACTTGGAAGGGCTACAGCTAGTGCAAAATGTAGCAGCTAGAAAACTTATAGAAATCAGATAACAATGTTTGTAATGGAATTGCAATGGCTGCCAATACATTTCTGGTGTGAATTCAAGGTGCAATTTAAAACCCTATATTGTTTGGGACTTCAATATTTGAAGAAATTATTCTCCTCATATATGACTGGGGATCTGCTCAGTGGTTTCACTAGGGGTGTGTGGGGAGGTGCAGACCATATTGTGTGATGCCCCAGAGGGAGGTGTCACCCAGTGGGGCCATACACCAGGAGAGACTGGCACAGCCACTGGGAAAGCTGGCTGTTTATCAGGCAGCCACTGGATTGGATGAAGGAGATCCATTTAGCTGGAGATTGGGGAACAAGGAGAATGATGTTTGCACCCCCTTCCGCCAGCCAGTGAAGATGTGACAGGCTTATACTTCTGATTGTTAGCTTGCTGGAGGGAGTAGGGATAGAAACATCTTCCTCTGTTCTGATCACAAGCTGATCAGACCTCTCTGCCCAATCTAGTGACTGACTGGTAAAGTAGATTTGGGAGGGCATCCGCCATGGTGGCAGTAGTGCCACGATCCTGACTAGCATTCAGCAATATGGATCAATTACAGATCCTTAACCCAGGTTTTGTTTCTATACTGAATTCCAGCCATTGTTCATAATCTTGGGCTGGACCAGACAAAGAGGGGAAGTTCATCGCAAAACACAACTATATGGTGTGAGGGAGGCAAAGACCACAACAAAATCTCATTCCTTCCCTCATCACTAATTATTTTCCTTTCTAGCTGTCCATGAAAGTTTACCCACCCACCACCCACCATTATACAGATTAATGGCTGTTATGTAATACATTTTGTCTCACTAATCTCCTGTCTCCAAAAAAAATAAAAAAATAAAAATAAAAATCCTAAAAAGGGGAAGTTAGCAGTGATCACTTAGTCCACTGAATTAGGACTCTAATAAAAGACAATTGTAAATAAAGTGGGTCTATTTTATGTTTTTGCACAAATCTTCAGAGCTAGAATAAGATATTGTACTAAATAAACATAATAAATACTGTGAAATATGCAATCCATTGAGATTTTCTCCACCACTGCACAATACTGCAGATACATAAACTGTGGATTGTGCTAGTAAGATATATTTTACCTTCCAGTTAAAAACAATGGCATTGATTGCACTCTAAGATAGTGCCTGTTGAAACCCCTGCCTGCATTTCATAAAACAAAGGCTGTTCAGGATTATGTTCAGCAGAACATAAAAGAAGCAGTTTAAACTCCTTGCTTGGTATGAGTAGCCCCTCACAATACTGGACAATGTTTGTATTACTACATTTAGCTTTCTGCTTTTTTTGCAGTGGATATATACAGTGATATATGATATATAGTGATATATGAAATTGATAAACAGAATAGAAAATGGAGTTTTTAAGGTCAATAAAACCATTGCATATTAAAATCCACCAATAAATCTTTCAAAAATTATAATTTAAAAATTATCTGGAAAGGCCATTTGGAAGAGGCTGAACCTTATTGCTGTTTTCCATGCAGACATTTCCAGCAGATCATTCCACAATCTGAGGGATAGCCAAAGAAAATGTGCTCTTTATAATAGTTTTGAGTGACAGGTCCCAGGTCCCAGAGGACCTGGATGTATAGAACAGATTATATAGAGGAAAGCAATTCTGTAGGTAACCTGGATCCAAACCTTATTGGGCTTTTAAGATTGTAACCAACATTTTGAAATTTCCCCAGAAACTAAATGGCAGCCAATAAAGTGATTTGAATATTGGTGTGAGATAGTCACTGCTAGATGTACCATTAACTAATCTGGCTGTCATGCTTTGAACTAACTGAAGTTGTTACAGTGATAATTCAATGCAAAGCACATTGTAGCATTCCTGTGCTGAATCCCCTACTTGATCCAATGACGGCCTGCTGTGATGCGTTTAACACCCACTTTGCAGATAAAATCTCTCGGTTAAGAGCTAACTTGGATGCCAATATTTCATAAGTATCCGTAGATGAGGTGTCCAGCCACTCCGTCGCTGTCACTTTGTTTGACGAGTTTCAATCTGTGAGTACTGAGGATGTGGACAAGCTCCTTGGAAGTGTGAGGAAGACGACCTGCCCTCTCGATCCTTATCCGTCTTGGCTGGTCATCTGGGGGGAGGGGCACACATTGAGGGTATTCATTCAGGATGCAATCCCAATGCATCCCTTAGGGAAGGCACTGTACCATCCTGTCTGAAGGAGGCGGCTGTGAAGCCTCTCCTGAAAAAAACCTCCCCTTGACCCCCTGGACAAGAACAACTATAGGCCAGTCTCCTTGCTACCGTTTTTAAGCAAGGTGATCATGAGAGCTGTCGCCTCCCAACTCCAAGCCATCTTGGATGAAACCAATTATTTCAATCCATTTCAAACCGGCTTTAGGACAGGACATGGTGTTGAGTCCTCCATGGTCGCTCTGGCTGACGACCTCTGCTGGAGCATTGACAGGGGTAGTGTGACCCTGCTGGTGCTCTTGGATCTCTCAGCAGCTTTTGATACCATAGACCACGCCATCCTTTTGGATTGGCTGAGGGAGTTGGGAATTGGAGGCACTGCGCTGCGGTGGTTCTGATCCTTCCTCTCTGGCAGATCCCAAAGGGTGAGGCTCGGGGACAGTGGCTCTTCCAAAATCGAGCTTAATTGTGGTGTCCCTCAGGGTGCCATTCTGTCCCCAATGCTATTCAATATTTATATGAAGCCACTGGGCAAGATCATTCAGAGGCATGGAGCTCAGTGTCTTCAGTACACTGATGACACTCAGGTATACTTCTCCATGACCAGATCATCGGCTCAGACTTCAGATGGCATCTCTCCTCTCAATGGCTGCCTTGGAGTGGTAATAGATTGGATGTGGAAAAACAGATTGAAGCTAAATCCAGACAAAATTGAGGTACTGATAGTTACAGTCCTGAAACCAGGTTTGGGAATACAACTCTCAGTCCTAGATGGAACGACACTCTCCTCGAAGGACCCTGTTCGCAGTCTGGGGGTGCCTCTAGATTCGTCGCTTCACATGACTAGTCAGGTGAATGTGACGGTCAGGAGTGCCTGTTATCAGCTTCGGCTGATACGCCAGCTGCGCCTTTCCTGGATATGAGGGATCTGGAAACTGTGGTAGAAGCTCTGGTCACCTCACGCTTGGATAACTTTAATGCGCTCTACATGGGGCAACCCTTGTGCCTAACCTGGAAACTTCAATTGGTCCATGATTTCATATTTCTACATACATACCTACTTAGAGAGAGAGAGAGAGAGAGAGAGAGAGAGAGAGAGAGTCTAAACCGCTTATGAAAACTGAATCGAAATATCAGTCTCCAAGGTTGTGACCCAGAGACCCATTCTAGGAATATGAAGGCATGTGTAATCTACCAAAGGAATAAATGAAGTAACAATTATTTTTCATTTAGCTTTCCAAACTATTTTTTTATAATTAAGTGTTTTATTCATTTTATAACAACAATACAAAACAAACAATTAATATATAAATAACAAATAGCCTTGGAGAACTATATGTAAACTTGTATAATAGCTATTTTTTATGGGTTAAATGCCTTGAGATTTCATGTGAATGTTGCTGCTGCTGCTGCTGCTACTACTACTACTACTACTACTGTGAAAAAGTAAGATGCCCCATGAATCTTATAATTCATTTCAGTATCAGCTGGTGGCTTCCATGTCTGTAGGTGATGAATGTCTCAGGGTTTTGTTTGCATTTTAAAGGAACTATTTTGGATACATGGTTCAACCTTGTAGCTAGCTATTTTCCTGTCTCTCCCACTAGCATGAAATGACATGGAAAGAGCAAATTTACTGCCCCAGTGACACAGAAGCAACAGCCACCACTCACTTTATGGATCACTGTATTGATTGCAACTCAAGTGTTCAAATGTGAGCCTAATTCTCTAATTGTGTCAATCAGGACAGGCTTAATAAAATGGGGAATAAACTTTAACACTTAAAAGCTGTTATCTTTTGCCTCTGAGATTTTTTTCAACAAGAAGAGAAAAAAACAACAACAGCACTCCAGCCTTTAAACCAAGTGTGCATTTGTAAGTGAGATATTATAAAGAATGCTACAAATGATCATTTACTTTTGCATCCATTATGAACAAACATCACAGTATTCAAAACTCTTGGTCTTGGGGGAACTGCAGCAGTATATCAGCTTCTCTACTGGAGAAGGAGAAGCAAGCAGCAGAGCTTTAAATTTCAGCTTAATTGGTACGAAGACAGGGCTCTCCAAGTGTAAAGTCTGTGTTTTGCTTAATTTGATTGCCTGCTCCTGCCTGCTGCTTTTGACTTATGGCCAATTTCTCTGTCTTTCTCTCTCCCCCCCTCCCCTTTCTCTCTTTGCAAACAGAAAGCTGATCTTGCAGTTGCACCACTGGCTATTACATATGTTCGAGAGACCGTCATCGACTTTTCCAAACCATTTATGACTCTTGGAATAAGTATTTTGTACCGAAAACCCAATGGTACAAACCCGGGCGTCTTCTCCTTCCTGAATCCTCTCTCCCCTGATATCTGGATGTATATTCTGCTGGCTTACTTGGGTGTCAGTTGTGTGCTCTTTGTCATAGCCAGGTAACATGTCAAACCTTTTGTGATTTTTTTGGCAATTGTTACATTCCCCCACTCCCCAAGAATAATTGTCAAAAGTCACAAATTCCTCCTTGCTATTCCTCCTCTCTTTTTATTCACCAGTTTGCAGAGTGTAGAGGTACTCTCAGTCTTTCAAAGGTCTGTCATACTTAATTGGAGTGCTCTGTACTAGCATCTACACAATATTCACTGTTCGGGTTATATCCCTAACCTTTAGTAGGCTGGATTGGGATGGATGGTTATTGTTTGTTTTGTTTTTAAAAATACATGGTTAACAGTAAACTGAAGCATTTTAGAGGGTTATCAGGAGCTGCCCTTCTCTCCTATGCCTTCAGTCTTAAGTGTTTCTTTTCTGAAACACATGTTAATTTTAAAAATGCTATAATGTTATTAATAGCAATAGCAAGTACATTTCTATACTGCTTATCAGTGCACATAAGCACTCCCTAAGTGGTTTACAATGTGTAAGCTAATTGCCCACTAAAAGCTGGGTACTTATTTTAATAACCGTGAAGGGATGCAAGCCTGAGTTAAACCTGAGCCCCTGGCTGGTACTGAATTCACAACCTTATGGTTTGTGACTGAGTGTTTGCAGTACAGGTATTTAACCACTGTGCCACCAGGGTTCTTTTAATGATTCTGATTAGGCAGACAAGAATTCTTAATACAGATACAAAAAATGTAATCTTCACAAGTCCTTTCCTGTGGTTAATACTATGTGGAGCAGGAGAGGAAGAATGTACCCACTATCCTAGAGCTCTGCCCTATTTGCCATCCCTTGTTTGGGGGAAACTCTGAAGAACGGAGAATGCTCTACATTTATAAGCTCATCAGTGATTTACATTCCTGATCATACTGTGTACTAAAATGGGGTAGTCAAAGGATAGCCTTATATTTAAAGTATGACACTCTAAGGTAGTTTTTTCAGTCTTGACCTCCTCCAACACCTCTCTTTTCTCACCCCCAGAAGGGTGAATTGCCCCTTGGGAAAGACCCCAGTAGTGTCAATTAAGCTTTTATATAGGTTGCAGCCACCGACACCAGGATTGTTTGATCTTAAAAATGACATATTTCAGAACCAGAAGTGGACCTCCAGCTGCTACAATTTTTCTTCACAGTTTGTTTTCATGGGGAAGGGTAATTTTGGCAGTCTGTGTGGCCTCTGGATGCCCTCAAGGGAGAAAATTGGCCACCCTTGCTCACTCTGTTCTAAAACACAGAAACTGTCTGCATGTGGCTAGAGAGAAACAAGTATCACCAGTACAGCCTTCCTTTCCATGAAGCCCATTGTTTGACTAGAATTTCTGAACAGGTCTCTGAAGTATTTTAAAAACCTGCCAATTATCCATGCAAAAGCATTCATTTATGAAACCATGCTTTACTAGATTTCAAGATACTAGAACTTCATAGCCACATTTATAAAAATGTACTTTAAAAACAAAATCTCTCCCTTCAGTGCTATCCCTGTTCATTGAAATGGCATTTTCAACTTGGATCAGTACAGGGAATGGTTGAGAAAGACAATCAAAATTTAAAATATTTTAAATAAATATCTGAATTGAGCAAACTGCTGCCAGAAGGAAATGCGAAACTGTACACAGAGTAGGTATGACTTCCTTCTTTGTCCTTTCCATGGTCACTCTATGCATATGCACTTATTGAATCCAGACAGGCAATGTAGTCCTTATGCATCAAATACATAGTGTTACTATGTGAACTACAGATGACCATTTGACTTTAATATATGTGTACACATTACATCTTTAGAATGGAAACAGAGGCTCTTGTTTTGTATATAATCATGCAGTTTAAGATGGTGGCATGGACCAATGATCATGGTTCTGCAGTTGACTAAGAAAGTTCAGTCTGTAACCACATCATCAAACTAGTATTGTCCAATCAGTGCAGGAATAGAACCTGTAATGTCACTCACAATATGGTTTTGTTTATTAGTTGTGTATTCCTGCAGATGGCCCTTGTGGTCCCTTCCAACACTATGCTGCTATGATTGGATATTGACTGTTTCAGAATGGAGCCCCCATCTTGTTGCTTCCTCATTGCAGCTTAATTTCTTACTAAACATTTTGAACTCTATTTGTGTTCATGGTGCAACCCTTTCCCCTCTGCATTCCTTTTATATCCTTTCTCTCTGCCTTTGGTTGAGAGGATATTGTTTGGGGAGGCTGATTTTGATCACAGCCTGAGAACCCTGATTATAAACATACATAACATCAAGTTATTTTAAATTGTAAACTGTTGCAAGTTGTTGATAGGCACATGGAGAGAAATTCCCCCCTCTGCTGTTTATATGAGTATCAGAGTTGCCTTCCCCACATTTCTGCTTCCTAAGATTATCTTTAAATATATCTACATTAGAAGCCTGCTTTTTTTTTCTTGGCACATACTCTGATAACCTTTCCTGTGCTATTCATCTCCTCTTCACAGCGAGATCTACCAATAATTCACATCTCTTCTATTACAACTGATGTCAGAGTTCAGCATTATTTC
Organism: Urosaurus nigricauda; assembly: GCA_034509955.1. NCBI lineage: Eukaryota > Metazoa > Chordata > Lepidosauria > Squamata > Phrynosomatidae > Urosaurus > Urosaurus nigricauda. The sequence continues at coordinate 271,439,216 of JAOEGL010000001.1, forward strand.
CTTGACACTGCTTCCTCCATTTTATGAAATGCTTAATTTATTGAGAAGCAGAATCACCTGATGCAAAATATGGCCATTACTTTTTTCAATTCCTTGGGGGTGCTGACAAGCATGTAGATACAGATGTCTTATAGACATGGTGTAATTGGATTTCCAGAAAGCTTTTCACTAAGTCTGTGAACGAGCTTCTAAATAAACTCTGCAGTCATGTGATTAAGAGGAAAAGCCTTCTTGTGGATTAATCACCAGTTACAAGTTAGTAGGCCAAGGGCAGACAGTACTCACCCAATGAAGATAAGTGAGAATGAAGTGTCCTATGAAGTCTGTTAGCAGTTGTTCTAGATAATTTACTCATAAATTACCTGACCCATGGTGAAAAATGGGGTAGCACAAGCTTTAAATGATTTAGGCCAGGTTCCAGGGGAGTTCTACTGGTAGAAGTGCTTCCATTTGCAGAAACTAGAAGGGGCAGTTATACTTCCCCATTGCAGTCTATTAGGTCCCCTCACATCCTGCTACAGAGAGCTGTGAGGCCCTCTGGAGCTGTTTTAGTGAAAGTTAGACCCTGTACAGACTGGCCTGAAAGGCCAGCTGGTGGGCAGAGTCAGAACATAGCGTCTACACGATGCATGCACAAGGAAAGGAAAAGAAAAAAAAATGATTACTGACAGAAGAAATTGATGATAAACATAACACTGTTAGAGTGTCACATAGTTCATCCCAGTTCACATTCAATACCATGTACAGTTTCAGTTATCCTATATCTAAAATTGTGGGGGCATTGATGAAGTTACAAAAGCTTGCAGGTAAAATGATGAAGAAGAAAACAAGCATTCATAGGATGGGCTAGCTGAGGGAAAGTTTAACATGCAGTGTAGGAAAAGAGGGAGCAAGATCACACGTGAGCTCATTAGGTTAACTGAAGACCTAAATAGAGACAAGACTGAGTGGAGACTTCTTAAGTTAAAATGGGAATGTGTGTACACACTCTTTCCCCTTATGTCCAGTATCTCTTACTGTGGAGAGAAGATAAATATGAACTAGCAGTTCCTGGTTTTATGTGAGCACATGATCTCCCTGCACTTGTGAGAGAGAAGATGAAAAACACATTTAATCCTGAAAATTCCCACATTTGCATAATTTCTTCATTAATTTGTATCTAGGATCTTCAAGTGTAATTGATAGCTTCCTGTTGTGGACAGTTGACGATGTGAGTTTATAGTTTTCACTTGAATTTGTAGTGAATAAAATTCTGAGGGCAGTGCTTTACTGTAGAGGCCATTGAGTCAGATTAATACATGAAATCAGTGCATAATCTAAAATTAGTTGTTAAAATTTCGTATGCTTATTTTATTGATTGATTGATATCATGTATGTGTCACTTTTCTCCCAGAGTGGTACCCAAGGGGGCTCACAAAAGGAGTAAGGTAAAATCTGACAATAAAAAATTAAAAACAATTACAATCCTCACATTAAAATAGTATAAATCTATTTTAAAAGCAAAGTTTTAAGAGTTATGTAAACCATGAATCCTCAAAGAAGCCTCCCTGTGAGTGACTGCACATTGAAAACCTGCTTAAAGAAAGAAAGAAAAAGAAAGAAAGGAAAAAGAAAAAACAAAGAAAGAAAAAGAAAGAAAGAAAGAAAGAAAGAAAGTATTTGCTGGTGAAAGGAATGCATGGAGGGGACCAGTCTCCCTGGAAGTAGGTTCCAGAGTGTGGGAACAGCCATTGAAAAGAGTCTCTCTTTTTTCCTCACTAAATAAGCCCATGGTGGTGGTGGGACTAAGAGAAAGCCCTTTCAGAAGCTCTGGATCACACCCAGTATGTTGGATTCAAAAGAGCTTCATCCACTGTTGGATGAAGCTCCTTTGAATCCAATATACTGGACATGGTCCAGAGCTTGCTCTCAGCAGTGGAACTATTCACTGTAAAAGAAAAAAAAATTCAGGACATTTCAGAAAGAAAGAAATAGGAGACACAACTTTTGCCAATTCCCTCTCCCCTTTGCCATTTCAAACCCTTCCAGCGTAGTTCTGGGGGATCCCCTGACCTTTCAAAGCAGATTTTTGTTTTGTTTTGTGGAAGGGGACATGGGGAAATTGCAGGGGCAGAAAGGAACTGGAAAAAAAAATACATTTGTTCTGCAGTCAGAAAGAAGGCTTTTTATAGCAAATGTTTCTTAAATGCTACTGTACCTTTCAATGAATTTTTGAATTTATAGAAACATGTTTCTGAGCCGACTGTATATATAAATATATGTGCATGTATATGTGAATATGCATGTGCACATAGGCACAGAATCACACTAGGAAGTGATATGATGGTGCAATTTATATTGTGCATACATATCCCAGACACTAACTGAAGGAGTAAAAACTCCATTTTCACTTTCCCAGTACATGCTATTTCCTTGCATGCTGAAACAGTTTTTGAATTTGATTCCAAAAAAATCTCAATTTCTTTGATGTTATAAGGATTAATTCATATATAGCTCACTGAAAATGTGTTTTCTTATAAGGAAATACATTTTTTGCCTGAGCATTCATGCACTCTGTGTTCCACCCCTCCCTTCTTTACACAGAAATATTCACTTGTTCTTGTTCACTGGTATGGCAAGACACTGTGCATGGAGGGGAACCATATTCTAAAGGGTCATGGTTGAATGTTTCATATTTGAAGTCTTTTCACATGCTGTCAGATGCTGAAAGCATTGTATTGATATTCTAAACAAGTATTGGCAAGAATATAGATAATTTTTCTTTAGATAAAAGTTGGATTTAAACATCTTACAGTGGAACTTGTCTTCTTCACAAAGAGACAGAGCTTAGTTAAATTTCAGTCTCTGCTTATATGATAACCAATTAATACCGATTTTTGTTGGATAGAATTACAATAACTTGCACAATATAATGAACTGAAGATGGATACTGAGAATGTAAAATGTTCTGCCAAGGTTTCTTCTTGAAACTTTGAGTGGACAGAAGATTTAACTTTAAAGTGTAGTAGTAGACCGCTGAAAGGTTTGCTTATGCAGTGTTCAATATAATGGGTTTAGAATAAAATGTGGAATTAAGGTCAGTTATGTTAACAGATTCATCTAAAGTGTCATGTGCCATGGAAATAAGAAACCCCCTTCTAAATCCCATTTTTCCCTTCATTTTCAAGACAGTTTTGCATTGTTCTAATCACAAACTACTACATCTTTGTCAACAAATTCTGTAACTTTTTTTTCACACAACATAGCACTTAATATGTACACAGGAGACATTTTGTAGTAGACTGGATGGCTTAAATCCATTTGCTAGTCCAAACTAGTGTAGATCCACAGAATTGATCGGAACTTTGTACAGACCACCTGGGGGTGGGGCCTGGAGCTGCCCTTTTTAGCACCAGATCAAGGCCACGGCAACCACATGCCATGCCCTGCTCTGGCCTTTCTGCAGTACAAAAAGGAGCTACAAAAAGTGTCTCCTTTCTGAGCTGTGGAAAGGGTGCCATAGCCACCAGTGCCATGACTTTTCTGCACTCTTTTGGCACTTTGTCATCTGGACACAGTGCCAGAGGCGCACTGTGATGCCACCTGCCATGTGGTATGGTGCATGGCATCAAGCCAGCATGGGGGCAGAGTTGGGGCGTACATTGTGTGGACACCACTCCCCCACCCTGCCCCATGCTGGCCTTTGTGGCTGGTCTGTACAGCCCTTCATAAATTATAATTTAGTAAATTCCATTGGTTAATGTCTCAGCTCTAGATGGTTCTAGGATCTGGATTTAGATGTGTGTATCTACCTATGTGATAAGATATGTTTAGTTATAACTATTTTTATGTTTTTTGTTTCACTGTCAGTTTTGTCCTTTTATAAAACATTTAAGATAAGATTTTACTCACAGATGGATAAGAAATCAGATCTCATAGTCTGCTACACATTACAAAGAAATACTATATCTAGTAGGTAAATTATGTAATAGATGATATAGTCTATGTTTAGAATGTGTTTGGACTTATGATATAGTTGATGTATCTTGAATAAGTGATCTAGCATTGATAAAAGGAAGCATGTTAATGAAATTTCAATCGTAATAGGGCTTGATTTGCTTCCTGTCATATTGTATCCAGTGAATTCACACACTGTAGTTGTATTCTGCAGTGAAACGTAGCAGACAATAGTGTATGTGCACGTGTGTGCCTTCAAGTTGTCTGTGGATCTCTGGCAATCCCATTAATTTCATAGAATTTTCTTGACCAAGGAATACTCAGAGGTAGATTTGATAGTTCCTTCCTCAGAAATAGAGCCTAAAGTACCTGGTATTTGTTTAGGGTCTCCAATCCAAGTACTAACTAGGGCTGTCCTTGCTTAGCTTCCAAGATCAGAGAAAATACTCAGCAAAATAAATTAAATTAGTGTTGCAGTTTTAGTGCCAAATGTGTCCTGTCTGCATGCTTTCCAAAAACAATTGATGTATTTTCCATTAATTGTGTTAAGTAAGTGCTTGAAGGCAGCAGTCCCATACTCACTTGATTTGCAGTAACTGGCACACTGAACTCAAAATTATCCGTGAGTAAAAATGTATAGAATGGCACTCTGAGTATGAAATCATCTGTATTTAAAAATGTTTTTCCTCTGTGATGATACTGTCCTAGCCTGTCTGTCCAGGGGATTTTTCTACCAGTTATGGAGTTATGATTCCATGGTTGCATCCTGTAGAATCTTGGCACTTGTAGCTTGATGAGGCACTAGAGCTCTCTGGCTGCAAATTCTAAATGTTGCTCCTTAAACTGCCATTCTCAATATTCCACAGTCTGGAACCATGATAGTTAAAGTGAAATAATAGCACTACAGTTGTGTATTGGAAAAGACCCCCTAGTCTGTCTAATGTATAAACTAGGACTACATACATGGTTCAGCCGAATCTCGAATCCCAAAGCAAATTGACTTGCTTAAGAATCTAAAGTTTAGAGCAATTTAAACTGTTCATGGATCAGACTTGCAAAGGGCTAATTTGCTGCCAGATAATATTGTGTCCCTCTTAAGCAACCCAGAGGTTTCTGGAACACTTTGGATTAATGGACATTACGCAGCCCAAGAAAAAATCCTATAAAAGTTCTTCCCTTCCTCATTTCATTCAGATTGGTTTATGAGAAGCATTAGGGAAGAGTTGGAATGGATTTGGGGGGGGGGGGGGGGGAGCTCTAGCTTCCAACCCACGGCATGAGATTTCCAAGACAGGTCCAAATGCAGTGTTGCAGCAAGAGAGGGTTGTGTGTGATGTCACTCATTTATATTGTGCATTTTCTAGTCTCTTGCATTTGCAGACTTCTTTTGCTCAGGACTAGACGAGGGGTTAGTAAACTGACTACTTAAGACAGTTATAACTTTGTGGGAATTGTGAGGATAACATGTTCCTTTTTTCTCTTAGGCCTCTCACTGTGCATTTGCATTCCATTTTCCTCTAAGTTTTATTTGAAGAAGTACATTTTCTTCAGCCACCTGCCATGTATGTGTGTTCACTGGGTACCCCTTTCCTTTTTATAGTTTGATTTTACATACATACCAACACAAACCAGATTATATTTGGCATTACATAATCACATAAGAGAGGGTCACTATTTCTCTTACCATTGCCTTTAGTTTATGCCTTCTTTTTTAATGAATAACCCTCCAGAACTGATGGAGAAACATATACTGTTGTCATGTGGGCATTTAATGAAGGAAATGTGTGTGTGCATGTGTGTGTATACATGTGTCTACATTGTTTGGTTGAGGAACTAATTATTTTTAAAAAAATATATGGATGACACCAGGCCAGGATCATATTTGCAAAACTGATTGTCAAAACAGTAGCATTTTTTCTTTTTTAAAAAAACTCTTCTTTATTTTTTCTTTCACATTTACATAAAGATTATGCATATTATACATGAATTGCCAGCTTTATCTATATCTCAATCTAATACATTTATAATACATTGTGTCTTATACATCGAAAGCTTTTTATTTTTTTTATTTTACCCATTTTCCCCTTCCTTTGCGCTTTTACTTAATTCCGCTGTTCTTTTTCTATTTTTTTATTCCAGTATTTCCATATTAACTTCCAGTTATCATCTACATCTACATCATCTTCTCTACTCTCTTCTTCTTTAATTTTCCTTGATAACCTATCTGTCACACTCATATGTAACAATTTCTTTAACCATTCTTCTAATTCAGGAGTCTTTGATATTTTCCATTTTTGAGCATATATGATCCTTGCAGATATTACCATATAAAGTATCAGATTTCTATATTTCTATATCATTTTATTAAATTTTGATTATAGTAGTAGCATTTTTTCTTTGTACTTTTCAAAATAAGAGCGACCTTTGTACTTTTGAGAACGAAGAATTATGGTGCTATGGTTCTCTGTTAACTGCCTTGGTGGCATCCAATAAAATATTGGCACCTGTAGCTTGATGAGGCACTAGAGCTCTCTGGCTGCAAACTCTAAGCTGCCAATCCCAATATTCCACCATCTGGCACCACAATAGTTAAAGTGAAATCATATAATACCGTGTTTCCCTGAAAATAAGAGAGTGTCTTATATTAATTTTTGCTCCCAAAGATGTGCTAGGTCTTATTTTAGGGGATGTCTTATTTTTCCATGAAGAATTCACATTTATTGTTAAACAAAAAAAAAAAAAAAGAAGAAGAATATTTATTATATACTGTATATAGATTAATATACAAAAACTTTGCTAGGTCTTACTTTCAGGGGAGGCCTTATATTTAGCAATTCAGCAAAATCTCTACTAAGTCTTATTTTATGGGGATGTCTTATTTTTGGGGAAACAGGGTAGTAAACCTTCTAAGTTGTGGAATAGACAAGACTTAAAACTCTATGTCATTTTCAAGCCCACCATGGCTTAAAGTTCCATGCAGTTGTGTAAAAAAATTAAGTTACAGTTGTATATTTCCAAAGGTGGGGTCATGATCCAGATCTTGAACTGTGATCTGGATCTGGACTAGACTGATTCAAGGCCAAACAGGAACCTTTAGATCAGAAGACCTGTGCACAGCTCTACAATAAAGAAGTAATTTAACTTTGATGGGTTAGTTAAGTCACCACCAGTGGATCTGATTCAATGTATCTGGTCTACATAGGGCTAACAATTGGTTTTAGGATACAACATCTCCAGAAACATGACGGAAACACTGACAATTTTTTTTTTCAAATTCACTAAAGTAATCAAAAGGCCTTCCAAACCTGTGCCCCAAAACATTTCATATTGGCAACATCACCAGGGCTTGTGTGCAGCTACATTGTAGAAATAATATAGTTTGACATCACTTTAACTGTCATGTGCTACAGAATCCTGGGATCTGTAGTTTTGTGAGGCACCAGAATGCTGTGGCAGTGAAGGATAAAGACCTTGCAAAATTACAAATGTTAAGATTCCATAGATGGAGCTACAGCAGTAAAAATGGTGTCAAAGTGCATTATTTCTACAGTGTAGATGCACTCTGGCAGGACATTGGCATCCATAGGAGACCTCATTCAATCATTCTTTTATTTTTATTTCCTCTACTGGCCAGAATAGAAAGAAGAAAGGCATAAATTCACTTTATTATCTATGTAGCTAAACTGAAAAACCTTTTGTTGTTGTTCATTAAAAAAAATAGGTTAGCAAAGCAAAATGTAAACCTTTGAAAAAGTTCTTTATCCTTTAGTGTTTTTTTTTCTTACCAGTACTTTAGAAAATTCAGTTATCATGACAGTTTATGTATAATGCCACGAAAGTCTGCAATAAAAATAGGTTACCTTGTGGGGTGGGATGGGGGAATCAATATGTTGAAGTGGAAGGATTTTTTAATTACTTTCAGTATTAACTTGCCAATTTATCTCAAAGGCAAAATAAGAAAGCAGCTGACTTTCATTTAATTTGGGTGATAGAACAAATCTTTGAAAAGTTAGTATAACAATATAATTCGAGAAGTTCAGGTAGAACCAGCTGATCTAAAATACTCTGGATTTTCCCCCCTTCTAAATCATATTTTCACATAAGGAGGCACAGAGCCTAGATTTCTTGCCACCTTTATGTTCTCCAAACCTGCTGATTACTTCCTTAAGCTCCTCTGTGCTTCTCATGATGGGACCTAAATCACTTAAGCTACTTTTAGCCAAAGGAAGGTCACGGCAAAGTGAGAGAGACCTGTTGTCCTCCCCCCACCAGTTTTCTACTGCATGAAATAGGGCCCTGGTATGCTTGATATTTTTGTTCCTCTGTATACCAGTCAACAAGGCCTTGAAATTATTCCTTGACCTCTGCTAGTTGCACTGCAGATTAAAAAGGGGTTCAGGAAAGAAATTTTCTTTGTTGAAGCTGCTTCTCAGAAACTGAAGGCTTTATAATAAGTAAACTGTTATTGTTTTTCATGAAAAAAGTGTGCAACTTTAGTATAAAGTATATTGCTCTGAATGACCAATATCTTCCCTGCCTCGGCTTTGTGGAAGTTAACATTTCTAGCTGTGAAAATACCCAGGCTGCATTCTGAGTAATTAATTGTCCTATTGGATTATCTCTGGAAGTGAATTGGTAAGGTGCTCATATATTATTTGACTAGTGGAGAGTCTTCTGAACCAATTACTCAAAGAAAGATCAAAGTAGGAATTTTTTCACTTCACTGAAATCAAGGATAATTAGTGAGACTGTTGTTTCAGAATAAAATAAGTACCTGTCTGAGAGAGTATCAGATGTCTTTCATTCCTGTTGTGAATAGTGGCTTCTTGCAATATCTAGAATGCTGAATTCCATTATTTATAGATACATATTTGAAAGTGTACAGTGTACATTTATGCCTTATTGTCAGTCTTCCTAGCTGGGAATCCTGGAATGCAATCATAGGCTTGTTGTTCACATTTGGGGTCATATGGAATGAATCTTTAATAGTATATTCTATTGTCCATCCCATATAAATGTAACTGACACCAATATTAGACATTTTGGGTTGTGTTACTGTCACATTGGGAAACGAGTGCCAGTATCACAAGTGTTTAAAGGTGGGTAGACCCTAAGATAATACAAAATTAAACTCTACAACAAATTAATAGTTTCCATATTGAATTATTAATGGATTCATCCTCATAACAAAACCCTCCAATGTGATTGCAATTACAGAAGAAACAGGCTGCAGCATGTCAAAGATGTACATAAAAAGACATGCCCTATATCCTACTGATGGTCCCTAGACCGGTGCCGGTCCCTAAACCATTAGATACTGGTCCCTAGCAAGTTTCAAAGAAAGAATAAGTTGACGTCAGTGGGAACATATAGAATACAGGTCCATAGCAGACTAGAGAAAAAGGTTCTGGTGGCCCATACAGATTTATGCAACAAAGAGGATATTATATTATGTGACTTCTAAAAAGGGGTGCTCCTGCATTAGAGGAAAATAAAAAGAGTTCAGTTAGGGACATTATAGTATGCTCATCCCCAGGCCCAAAGGTTAGTAACTAGGCAAAGATCAACCTTTTAGTAATGCCAGTAAATAAAATACTGTCATAACATTAGACTTATACATGGAGCTAAATAACTTCATACCATCATTAATCCATCTCAATGAGATAATTTCCCAAAAGGGAATAATTCCATAGGTATAATTCTAATGTTTTACTGTTTAGCGGTTACCTATTACAAAACCTCAGAGAATAATTTTAAAACAATTCAAAGATACAAAAACAGTTACACATTTATAATATAAATTCATTGTATGTGGTTGAATAAATCCCTCCTAGGTCTTCAAGAACTCTAGGAAAATAAGTGACAATTCTTTTCACTATCCTAGATATAAAAACCAGTTGATCTGGCTAGAATGGAGGTTTAACACATGATTTTAGAAAGCCAGAAATATGTTTTTCTTTTCTACCCTCTCTCAATGGACAATCAAATAGTGATAAAAGCCCTCAGATTAGCCAGTTCCACAGTACCAGAGATACGGGAGCCAACCTATATGTTACTTTTGCCTGGTACATATTTAAAGTATCACATAGTCTAGCTTCGTAAATAATTTAAAATTTGAAATGATTAATTTTTGCTAGTTGAAATATTTTGAATAAATAGTATACCAAATGTAGTTTGTATTTAACAAATTACTGTATATACTCATATATAAGTCAACCTCGTGTATAAGTCGAGGTCAGTTTTGGGAGCCAAAATCATGGATTTTGATATGACCTGTGGATAAGTTGAGGATCGAACACTGGGGCATGTTACAAAAGATCTAAAGGGGGAAACAAATCACCACTTCCCTCCCAACATCTCTCTCTCTGGACCTCTCCCAGGTCCCAAGGGTCATAGTCTCAGCATGTAAAAGGGGAAACAAACCTCAGCACATGCACACACACACACATTCTTTCCCTTTACTAAAAAGCATTCCCAAGACTTATGGCTTGCAAAAGAGGGTGTCCTCCTTCCCTTAGTCCACTCTTTGAAAGTGATGACCACATTCCTGAATCACTCTTGGCCCTCTTGTATTGGCCTTTTTCTGTACTGAAGACTTACTTTTTTGAAAAAGAATATATGAACTGTTCTCATTTCTGTAAACAGAAATTAGGGAAATAAAGTGGGAAACAGTGGGAAATAGTAAGATATTGTATATTCATCTTCTTTATATAATTTGAGATTCTTGATGAATATTTACATGTATGCTGACTAGTGGGAACTGGTAGCATGCTTCCACTTGAGTAGACCAGTAAATCTGTTACAGGTTTTGGTGTGAACTTTAAAGGAATAATTTCTGGTGCTCTGGTATTAATAAGTACCCCCTAATAAGTCTAGAACCTTGGATAACCCCTTTAAATTAGATGGAAACTTAGAAGGGATTCACTGGCCTCTGGCTTTGAAATAGCGAGCCACTGCAGCTGCTGACTGATTGAATATTATATTGTAATGTGATCACAATAAAGAAAAACCCAGTGAAGTCCAAGAAAAGGAGTCTTTTTCTGGAACCTCTGCTGTTGGGTAATCAGTCAAAGAGGTTCACTTTATAAACTCTTTATATTCTCTTTGAAAAAGGTTGATGATATCTTCTTAGGAGAAGAAAACCAATTACATATAGAAATATTCCTAAAGGGTGAAGTGTAGACACTCCATTTTTAAGTATATGCCCCCCCCCCAGAGGTTGGATGGTTGTTTCCAGTTTGGTTGGGGGAAGAAAGCATAATTACTCCCCTTCTAAAGAACCTTAAAATAAGAACCACTTTCATATGAGGTTACCTTAAAATGAAGACTCATCCCCATGGGGGTTTCTTACATTTGGGACAGAGGATGCGGTTGGAGGAAGCTGGGGAATTTGTTGGGCTCCATAGGGGGTCTACCAATTCCCACCCCATTCTAGAATTCCCATCTCTCACACCGAGTAATATCTTTTACTTGCTCTGGCAACTGAAGATGTTCTCCAGTGCTTTAGTATGTTTGCCTTCTTAACAGAATATATTATCAGATGAAGGGAAAAGCCAGGAGTAAAAGGCATATTCCCAGCATAATCGTGTGATTGTGCTGAAGATTTTCAGACACATTGGCCCGATATAGACCGCCCAAAAGGGATTGTCTCCACCCGCCTCCAGAAGCAGCAGGATGGGGCCAAGGCTGCCATACTGGCAGCCTCCGCCACCCCATCCCACTACTTCCAGAGGCCGTGAGGAAGCAGCAAACTGCTGGTTCCCCACGGCCTCTAAGTGGGGTACAGCAGGCGCACTGGGAGCCCACTGCACCCCGTTTGCAGAGGCAGGGCTGAAGGGAGGAAGGGGCCGCCGTGGCCCCTTTCTCCTAGGGTCTTTGCTGTGGCTGTCTAAAAGCCGTGGCAAAGACCCGCCCACAAAAAGGAGCTCCGTTCAGAACTCCTTTTTTGCGCCATGGAAAGGGCGCGATTTGTGCCCTCCCGTGGTGCAAAGGCGTCATGGCGTGCGCAGTGCGTCTAAGAGCTGCACACGCCATGACGCCATCATGGCACGCCCATGTGGATGCCGCCATTTATTTATGGCGGCGCCCATACGTTCTAGGGTTAGGGAGGGTGTGAAAGCTGCGCCCTCCCTAACCCTATTCGCGCACTTTTGGGCCCTAGATGTGCCTCTTTTGGAGCGTCTAGATCGGCCCATCATGCTCATCCAGGACTTATCCCATGAAGATTCAGGAATGCTTCTGTAACTAAGCCATTCCTGGGACTTTCCCATGAATGGTTTGTTGATTGAGCATTTCTGGATCTTCACCAGATAATTCCTGGATGAGCACAATGTCATATCTTCAGCATGATTGCACAATTATATCAGGAGCATGCCTGTTATTCCCAACTTTTCCTCCTGTCTGATAATCTCCATTGTCATGTTCTGAGACTTTCTTTTGGCATATTTCATTCATTCCCAGATTTAAAAGCAGAACAGTTTTCTTTGAAGAAACACAAATGGAAGCCAAAGGTGCTATTTCATGGATTATTTCAGGGATTGACCAGAATATGAGAAACAATTCTGCTTCTCACATTATCACATATTCATAGGAAATTTCCATGCTTACACCTAGGGTCTTCAGCTGGCTGTGTTTTAGTCTGTAGGACTGGTTGGCTTCTTTCCTACAATAGAATCTCCTGTTCCGTAACCAGAATGAGCAGAGTACCACATTCTTTATTATCTCTAGTAGCAATCTCATTAAAAACAAAAGCCCCCCCCTCCCGCTGCCATCATCATCGTGTCTGGATGATGCACAGTTCAAGCTCCATTTCTGTTGCAAACAGTTTGGATGATATCCTGCATGTTCTACACCATAATCAGGGGTTAACAATATTGTAACAGTTATATATATATACCTATACCTGTAGCTCCAAATCTTCCAGGAGGATCTGGAGCCCTTAGTTCTATGTCACTGGACTGTCTGCACTGGCATCCCACTAGGCCTCCCAGTAGATCTGCCTTGGGTTGTTCATTCCAAGGTCAGAATGTGGTGTCCAGTCTTGTGCCTATCACTGGGTGTCTTGTTCTGACCTCAGAAATGAATGGCCCATCATGACAGTGAATGCACCAGAGTACACAGCAGGATACCTATTCTAACAGATGTGACAACAAAGGAACAGAGATCAAGGTAATGGGGGCAAGTCAGGTTAGCTAAGGGAGGCATGCTTGTATCAAATGAATCAAGAGTTTCTTTAAAAATCATTTATCAAACTGGTAATTGTGTGGTCCTCAATTTCACTACTAATTTAGTGCCAAAATAATCTTATTTTCTAGTTCAGGAGTGGGAAATTGTGTTCAGATAGAATGACGAATCAAGATGTTGTTGGACTGAAAATCCCATGTGCTGGCCAAGGCTGATGAGCATCACAGTACAACAACATCTAGAGGACTACAATACATGTTCTAGTTACTGACTATTCTACCATTCATAGGAGCCTGTTCTATGTAATATGTTTGAATGTTTTAGCACTCAAATATGGAATAAGGTGTGGCTAATTGCTTTATGTTCATGTTGTGCAGCACTGTGCATCTTTTTTAGCTTCTAATTTTATATCATATGGATAATCTATAAGAAAGCTAATAGGCATGAACATTTTTGAGATGCTCTTGAGTACAGAGGTACTCTCTCTGGATTTCTTCTGGATTCTGAAATTTATTTCATCTATTACCTTGGTCGAACAGTTATTTTTCTCATTTTTCTTGAAGGTGTGATTTCTTACCTGTCTGAATTAAATAAAAAAAATCACTTGGGTTTCCACAGAGACTGCAGTATAAACGTTAATACAGTAGTATGCCCAATTATTTAATGTTCATTTTCCAATTATTACAAATATATTATGGAATTGTGATAGGTTCATAAACTAGATTTTCATTTATCCCATCACACCTCCCTACTGACCACTTGCCTACCCTTCTTTTGAGTGTATTAACTGAATCCCCCCCCCTTACTTTCAGACCTAGCATTAAGAGTAATCCTATGTGGAATACAGAGTGTGAGTTTGTAATTTGGAAATCATAAACAACATAATAGTATGATATAATTTCTCTCTGTGTGTATGTGTTTGTGAATGCACACCTGGACAATCAATTTGAGTACCACAGGCTCATGCCTTTTATTTGAACTGATTAATAGCTTTTGTATCTGGTCTCTGGCCAGGTCAGTTAATAGGAACTGCCATGTCCAAGTCCTCACCCTCCCACTCATACCAATATTTCATCTACTTTTCTAAAGCCACTGATTGAATTTTCCACTCCTCCACTTTCTGTCACCATCTATCACCACTTACCAAATATTAGATGAATGTGTGCAGACTGGGGCAGAGTGGGAAGATAAAGGACAGCTGTTCTGAGAAAGTCTTAGCTGTGGTCTCCCAACTTCAGAAAATTCCAAGTAGTCAATTAATAAAGAAATACTTATGAATTATCCTTCAGCTCTGAAAAGGTCCCTGGGGCAACTCACAATGTAAAAGCCTTTAATCAATATCATAGATTATAAAGAAGAGAGAATATTTTAAACCAGAGTGTAGAATTAAATTATATCTAAGAACATTCAAAGGCTTTGTGAAGCTAATATGCTTTAACAGCCTACATCTACTTGGGAAACAAATACTGATGTGCAGTCAGGGAGTGGCCACAGAAAAGTCCATGTCTCATCCCTCTCCCCAATTTAGCTTGTCTTGGTGGTAGAACAAATAGTAGGGTCTCTGTGTCAGCTCATAAAGACCAAGGCAGTGTTGTTGTGTTTGTTTGTTTGTTTGTTTGTTTGTTTAGAGAGAGAGAGATTGTTGTTACTATGCATCTTCTAGTGGACTCTGCCTTATGGTAACTGTATTCTAGGATTTTCTTGCATGACTTGTTCAGGTTTGGCACTGCTTTCTTTGAGACTGACTGTGATCTGATCAAGGTCACCCAGTGGAGTTTCATACCTTAGTGGGAACACAAACCCTGGTCTCCTGGAGTCTGACTGAATTCTCAAACCACCACACTGGCTCCGTTTGGAGAGACAGCATTGACAAAACCAAAAGATGGACTGTAACTTTATTTGGATCAGTAAAACATTACAACTGGTGCATAATTTGTGTAGGTTTTGATTTCTTCAGAACTCTTCATCAAGCAAGATTATACAAAATTAGCAGCTAGGAGAAGAGAAAAAGTCTAACAATCTGGCCATGTGGGTTGGCCGTTGTGTGCCTCTGTACCTGCAAAAGAGAAACTACAGGAAGATAAAAGGTTTTAAACATTTAGGGATGTGCCATAAGATACTTTTCCAAATTTTCCTGTATTTTTGACTAATGGATTGTCTAACAGAACAACTGTTCATTGCCTTTTTCGAAGCTCACTGTTTTCTGAGTTAGTTTAAAGCAAAGACACAGCCTAAAGACACAGGTTTTAAGTGATGCACTAGGTAAATGGAAGCTACTTTGCTTTTTATAAGTATTTATAAGTATTGGTTATGGAATGCTCTCAAAAGAATAAACGTACCACTGCATTTGATCATCCTAATACATAGCCTGTAATCAGGACAAGGGGCTGCCCTCAGAAATAAGTACAGAGAAAACAGAACGGTTGCCAATTGGGAAAGGGGCCAGGCAGGGCTGCATATTATCACCCCCCCCCGCCCCTTATTCAACCTGTTTTCAGAAACCTCATACACAGAGTGGGCTTAGACTCAGAGGCAGAAGGAGTGAAGAACAGAAGAAGGAATATTAACAACCTAAAGTATGCAGATGTTACACTATTACTAGCAGAGACCAACAAAGACTTAGGGCAATTATTAAAGAAGGTCAAGGAAGAAAGTGCTAAGGTTGCCTTGATGCTGAAATAATAACCACATAAGATATACAAGAGTTCATTCTAGATAACAAGAAAATTTAAATAGTTCCCACACCTTGGTTCAAACATTAACCAGAATGGTGACTACAGTCAGGAAGTTAGAAAAAGGCTTGAAGGGCAACTATGGAAGAAATGGACATGATTCTCAATGACACTCTCTAAATTACCATACTACACTCTTGTAGAGCTGCTATTCCACTTTAACTGTGCTGAATGCCTCCTGTTGCATTCTGAGATTTGCAGTTTAAGGAGGGGCCTTTACAATTCTCAACCAGAGGGCTCTTAGGCCTCACTGAACTACAAGCCTCAGAAATCAAAAGGAGACAGACAGCAGTTAAAGTTGAATAGCAGCCCTATAAGAGGTTAGTGTGGTAATGTGGCTTTCTCAACCTTAGTAAGAGCATCAGCAGCAACCTCATTCATCAGTATGCCAGGCTGAGCATATGTGATTGTAAAAAGCAATATGTTGCCAAAAGCATATCTGAATAAATTACACCCTGTCAAATATAAAGCATTTCACCATACCCATTTGCTCCACTTACAGTCTTAGATATTGGACATATCATGACAATAGGTCCTCATTCTTCCAAACACGATATCTTTTTTTAAACACATACACACTGCACTACAAAGAAAGAATGATAATTAATAATGATATTGCATGCACTCAGAGTGTTTGCATCATATTGAAATTCATTTTTAATTTTATTGGTTTTGTGTTTGTTTCCATTTTGGTAGCTATCTTGAACATTAGGATGTATATTCCAAGGATTAAATTTAATTTAATGTGAAACAGATTTTGATTTATGTGCATAGAACATAATAGATGGAAGTTTAATCCTCTGCCCTGTCCTTCCCATGACAGATTCCTGAACTACCAGAAACCTTATTGAAAATGTTCCACCAAGATTTGGTGTAGTCAGATGTAGGGCTTTATATTATTATTATTATTAACTTTATTTCTAAAGCGCTGTAATTATACTTAGCGCTGTACAAAATTGGTAAAACTTAAGAAATATATAAAAGCCTGCCGGATGCGTACACTCTATGATAGTAACAATTAGATAAAATTACAAAGGGAAGGAAGGACAAGTTAAAACATCATACATAAAAGCAAGTCACATCAAACGATATCAGACAGCCAGATGACAATCATAGGTTCCCTGAGAACGCTTCCCTAAACAATAAGGTTTTCAGCTCCACCTTAAAACTGGTTAGGGAAGTGCTGAGATGAGCATGCAGAGGGAGAAGGCTCCAGGAATGAGGGGCAGCAAGAGAAAAGGGACGGATCCGGGAGGGGGCAGAGGAAAACCTGGGTTGGGAGAGGAGACCTTGGTTACCAGAGCGGAGGGTACGAGTAGGGACGTAGGGGGAGAGAAGATCAGCTAGCTAAGGAGGCGCCAGCCCATGCAGGGCTTTGAAGGTGAGTTACAAAAGTTTGTACCTGATATCGAAAGGAAGAGGGATCCAGCCTCTCCTCCAGTGTCTCTTCTCCAGGTTCCACTGCCCCATTCCACCCCATTCAGTAGGAAACCCACCTAATTCCAGTATCATTGTGAGTGCTCAATAATGAATCCAAGCCACTGTGTATGGAGTTAAGTAATCTGACCGTGTACCTTTTAACATGAAAAGAAGATTCTAGATTTTGGAGTAGCAGTCTTCAAGCACAGTCAGCTAGGCAGTACTGTGCAAATGCCATTAAATGAAAGGACATTTTCAAGTAGCAATAATTGGTATATTGTACTCTTCCAGTAATCTTATGCCGTGTTCTCATTCTCTCTCTCTTCCTCTCAATCTCTCTCTCTCTCTCTCAAAATGGAGGGGGGGAGAGACAGAAAATTATGAGGGTAACAAGCTGCTCCTTGATAACATCAACTACATACATATTATTGTAACAGGCACATTTACATGAAGTTCTGTTCAGTAAGCTAACTTGCTTTCTGCTTTTAAAACTTGCTCTTTCCTCTCTATATAGAGTGTGGCCATCCACAGTTATCTCAAGGTTTTGTATGTGCCTCTGTTGCCCTTTAGATGAGACAGAAATGTGTTATGAAGAGATGACTATAAAGCTTTTCAGTTTTTGCCTATTGTTAATGAAATTACTTTTTGTGGATTTTCAAGCAAACCGTCTTCTGTAATCATGTTCTGAATGTCTCCAAGTGCATGAGCAAGGGTGTCTATCTGTCTGCCTGCCTTCTCCAGAGTTCAGATGAACCAATATAGATATGTACCAGTATCACAGTATCAGAATCAGCATGGTGTAGTGGTTTGAGTATAGGATTAGGACTCTGGAGACCAGGGTTCAAATCCCTGCTCAGTCAGGGAAACCCATTGGGTGACCTTGAACAAGTCACACTCTCTCACCCTCAGAGGAGCGTAAAGGCAACTCCCCTCTGAAAAATTATTCCCAAGAATACCCTGTGATAGGTTCACCTTAGGGTCACCATCTGTTGGAAATGACTTGATTGTACACAACAACAACAGAAGCAGAAGCAACAATATTACTTCAGATTAGAAAGGAGGGATTGGAAATTTAAATGCTCCCCTATAATAATTAGAAACCCGATTACTGTGACTAAATTAGTAGTTATGTGTGTTGGGGTGGTTGGCCTAACCTTTAATCCTGTTTTGAAATGTCCTAAGTAGCACTGGTGTGGATGGGATGACAAAGACTAGATGACCTTAGGAACAAACTTGCTGCACTCTCATTTCCAATATTAGTATTACTTTTGAATGGTTTGTACTGTTGTGCTGAATCTACTTTTTGGTGTGGTGGTGAGGTGTTTTCCTCCATTACTGGAGATTATGTGCAATACTGCCATCTGCTCACACACACACGCTTGGTCTTCTTTGCACATATACAAAATGGCAGATCAACACCTTCTGAGACTGTTCACAGAACTTTAAATTGCAGAGCACTCTGCAATGAGAAAATACACCAGTCTCACAAGGTGGTCGCTGCCTTAAAATAGCTTTTCAGAATAGTCCCCACATGATGAGATAGATAGAGGAAAGGTTTTTAAAATTATTATTATTTTTCTTCATGGAGGTGTGATTGCCTGATGGGAAAAAGTAGAGGTACTCTGGTATTTATTTATTTGCTACCATATAAGTGACAGTTCTATTTTTCTCCCCCAGGGTCAGAACTATTTAGTTTCCAGCAGAACAGTATGGAAAGAGAGTAAGAAGAGCTCAGTTCTTTAGCTTTTTCTCTATTATTGTTCTTTTCCACAATAAACAGCTTTAGCATTGTGTCACTATAAGATCTTTATCTACTCTCAAATTGCCACCCCCCCCCCCCTGCACACACTTTACAGGTATCATAATAGCATTCTTCAAGCATAGTACCATCATCAGCATGAAGCAAGACAATTTTAAGCCAACAAAGAATGCAGCAATTTTTTTGATGACTGCCTTATTACTTTCTAGTGTAACTTTTTCTTTTTAAAAAAAATGTGAAGGAGAAATCTTCTTGACTAAATGATCTGGTTTTGGAAAGTTCCTAGCAATGAAATTTTACCCAAAGCTCTGAAAAGGCTGGTTTCAGACCTGACAAAAGTAAGGGATGAGACCTGTCCAGAAGAAAAATGGGAGTAGTTAAGACTATTTTCTATACTGTATTAGATTATTATGCTTATGGAGCATGGCAAAGATAATATCAAGCCATCCAATGGGAGAGGGATCCTTCTAAAACAGTTTTAATTAGTCATATTTGTACTGCACACACTACTTTCCTTTCTGTCTTTCTTTCCTTCTTTCTGTTCTGTTCTGAAGAAGCAGTTAGTGCAGAGGTGATGATAGTTAATCATGTCAAAATGCTGGTCATGGTGCCCTTCAATTACTATTAACGAGAAGAATTTTCACCTTGTTTCAAATGCAACTTTAATTAAATGAAGGCTGTAAATGTAGATATCAAAGTCCTCTATGTGGGGAAAGAGAATCTAGTCTGACTTTCCCCAATATGGCTATTTCAACTTGTCTCAAGATTGTTTCTTATGGTTCATTTTGTTTTTGTGTTGCAACATCCAAATGTAAAATATTATAAATCAGTTAGGAAGAGTCCATGTATGTGTATTTAGCTAGACAGAGAGCTGCCTATCCCCCCTCCCTCTGCTCACTACTGTCTAAAGTGAGCAGGGAAGAAGGACATCATACCCTAGCATGGAATATCAACTAACGCTGCATGCACAATGCATAAATAATCCAGTTTGAAAACTCTTTAACTGTCATGGTCAATGCTATAGAGCTGTAGTTTGTTGTGGCAGCAGAGCTCTCTGACAGAGAAGGCTAAATGTCTCACAAAAGTACAGTTCCCAGAATATCATGGCATTGATCCATGTCACTTAAAGTGGGATCAATCTGGATTATTTCTGCAGAGTGGATTCAACCTGAGAACAGAAGCTGTCTATCCTGGGCCTGATACCTACATTATAGTAAGACATTCATTAAGCAAATCAAAGGAGTTCAAAAAGACGACCTCTTCTAGTGGGTCTAATAGAGATGTTATATTAATATAGATTTGGAATTTTACTTGTTTTCTGTGGGGGCTTATAAAAAAAAGGGGGGGAGTATCTGGAAGTATGAAGACTTTCCAGTTCCTCTTGTTTTAATTTTGCTTACATAGTTATACTTTTGCATCCAAAATCTTTCTTGAAATATCCCAGGTTTCCCTCCCTGCCCCTTTTCTTGTGTTCTTCCCCTCCGCTTCCCACCGATCACATGCCACAGGTATACTCAGGCAACATTTCAGGAATTGGCTTTCACCAATTTCCACTAAGCCCTTTTTAATTATTATTCAGGAATTAGAGTCAAAGTATTAAATTTCTTTAGTATTATTACACTAGTTAAGCATTAGGCTCATTTTCTTTTATTGCTAACATTTCTATTTCCCTCACTTGATCTATGTGAAATCTGGTTCCTGGAAACAATAGTATAAAGCAAAATAACAGCCATGTAGAGGTACATTTCATTTTGGGAAATATTTAACCCAATAGTTTCTAAAATGAAATGTACCTCTACATGGTTGTTATTTTGCTTTATACTATTGTTTCCAGGACCCAGATTATCCTAACCTGGGGAGTGGGAATGAAAAGTCCTTGATAATGCCAGGAGTTCCCTGGAGATACTTCAAGATGGGGAAAGGTCAAGTAACCCCCCCCCCCCATCAGTTTTATACAGGAACAAAACCTGGGACCTTCAGAGACTGTTATTGTTTTAGAGTTTTTGTTTTTTGTTCTGAAGAATCTCATATTCTTGAACATGTCCTGTCTATATTTAAGATATGTCCTGTGATCTAAAAATGGGAACAGTGAATAGGGTGAAGTACCAGTAGACAAGTTCCCATCCACTTCAGCTACGAAAAAGATGGGCCAAAAATAAAGCAGCTTCTCCCACTTAGGGAGAATGGTATTTAGATGACACATGCCCCCAAAGTGGCTGGAAGACATGCTGAGGCCATGCGAAGCCTGCAAGAGCCAGCCCTTTCAGAAGCAGATTTAATCCATTCCTGCTGGTTGCTGCCCTGTGGCCATTTCAGGAGTGTCCCACCTTGGGATGGCCCGCTTTGGGAGCAGGCTGTGCAGTTGCCGTGGGTCCCAAACCAGATCAGGGCTGGAGCAGCCATAGGCCACCCCAGTCCATCTGCTTTATCCCCCAGTAAGGAAGAACATTGTGAGCTATAGCAGTGTGCAAACCAGGACACTGGAAATTATGAAAGCATACTTGGTTTAGGAAGAAAGCCTTAAGATTCCAGAAATCACAGTACTTATCTGACATAGATCTACTTCCATGATCAAGGAAAAGGATAAAGGTTTGCCTGCAAGACAAACAGTTATCAAAATGAAAGAAAATGAAAAGAAACCTGGGACTTTCAGAGACTGTTATTATTTTTGGGTTTGTTTGTTTGTTCTTCTGAAGAATCTCATATTCTTGAACATGTCCGGTCTATATGTAAGATGTGTCCTGCGATCTAAAAATGGGGACAATGAATTGGGGGGGGGGGTGCAAGTACTGTATATACTTGACTATAAGTCGACCTCATGTATAAGTCAAGGGCAGGTTTTTGGGCTAAAATTAGGATTTTGATATGACCCATGTATAAGTCAAGGGTAAAATTTAGGGGCATGTGACAAAGGTTCTATAGGATTAAGCAAAGGAAAATGATGCCAAAGAACTTTAGGCTGTATATGGGTGATGCAGAATTGCCTGTTAAAATGTCAAATTGACAGTGGAATATTGCGAATGTGAATGTTCCCCACTCCTGACAACTTCCCTTCTTTAAAAACAGTTAATTGCTTGGAAACATCTAAACTAGAAGAACCCTTCTTTGCCATGTTTGGTTTCTAAATGTTGCTTGCTTTTCCCCATGATAAAACACAGAAGTCCTACACCAGAAGTAAGAGTGCAAGCCAGGAAAAGCTATAACTCATGATTCTTATGGATATATATCTTTTTAAAGGGAGATAAATATAAAGGGGCTTTCTAGATTGGCAGGAAAGTGAGACATGAAGTTGCCTTTTCCTTAATGCTTAGCAGCTGCACCACAACCTTTAGATGGAGCTGCACTGTTCCGCAGTTTTAAAAAAAGAAGCTGGGAAAACCAACACCTTTTTAAAGGTGCTTCTTCTCCCCTAAAATGCAAAAAAAGCGTTTTCATGGCACACTTTCTCTTTTTCTCATCTAAAGGCTAGAGTTTCATGCAGCCATGAACACACTTCTTTTTGCCAGTCTAGAAAGCCCCAAAGATTGGCTTTGAGATTCAAGGTCAATAGCTATCCCACGTATAAAAACAGACATGCAAATTAGGTCAATTTCACATCATTGCTATATGAGTCTGAGATTTATCCTCCATGTCCTATATTGTTATTGGGCATAAAACATATGATAAAACTTTAGTGTGCAGTCCCCGTGACCATTACAGAAATTTTCAACTAAATAGTCTTTTAAAAACCCGGAGAATTAATATAGGACAATATCACAACTTGTTAATTAATTTGTATCTCTCTGTGTATCATACAATTTATATAAATCTGGATGGAAATCATGCAGCACTCCAGTTTTCTGGAACTGTAGCTCCCAGCAGGCTTCACCATTTGCCATACCAGCTGAGGTTGCTGGGAATTGCAGAATAATATCTGGAGGACATAATTTACACTCCTGACATAAATAGACATATAAAAACAGCCTACAATGGCTGCTTTGGAAGATTCTTTAACATCTTCAGTTTTAGTTCTTTTACTTCCTTGAAGGGCATCTGACTTTCATTCTTGTCAAATCTCTGCTATAAACACCCCCTTGTTTTCAAAGGTGGTTCTTTTCCCTCCCTATCCTTTTTGGGATGATG
The DNA here is from genome assembly GCA_034509955.1 of Urosaurus nigricauda. Taxonomy (NCBI): domain Eukaryota; kingdom Metazoa; phylum Chordata; class Lepidosauria; order Squamata; family Phrynosomatidae; genus Urosaurus; species Urosaurus nigricauda. The sequence continues at coordinate 271,462,367 of JAOEGL010000001.1, forward strand.
ATTTAGCCAGGTTATAAAGATCATGTCGAAAGTGCCTACATTAACAGCTCATGTCTGGTTTCTGGCTGTAGTGCAATATTTTTTACATTCCTGTCACTATGATGGGTGACATTTAATGTACGGTGAAGGACAACAATGAATTATTATGAAGTCTGAAATGAATAACTGTTTTGCTGGGGTGTTCAGTGTTAAGCTAATCTACTGTCAAGACAGCTGATGTCACATTGAAAAGAAATTCCAGTTTTCTAATTTTATCTAAGATAGAATTATTCTGCCTTAAATTCTCAGAACTGTACACTTACAACTGAAGTGCAGTTTCTTATTTATAATATATTTAAATATTAATTTTCTATCTGCAATTAAGCATGAGGTTTAGTTACTTTATCCACTAGATTTTTGGAACTGAATTGGAACAATTTTGTTTTTTTAACTCAGTTTGCTTACAGTGCACATTCTCCCTCCCCCTCAAAAGTGAGTGGCCACCAAATTTGTTTCACGATTGAAAGGAATATTAATGACTGGTCTATGATTGTACTTGCTATGTTTATGCTAATTTGAAACAGTATCTATGTGGTGAGAGCTAAGTAGCATATAAAATATTTTGCAACACTTCTTAATGCCTTCACATAGAGAGATTTTAAACCAATCCTCAATAACAGTACAGAAAGGTAAGATGGAGTTGTCATGCTTGGTAGCTTTGAACCAGAGATGTAATTCCTCATGAATTTTCTTCTCAAAGGGAGCAAGGAATAACTTAGAAGTTTTCCTCCTGCTTTGAGAGAGTCCTAAAACACACACACACACACACACACACACACACACCATTTTCAAAGCCTTTTGACAGTTTGGGACTGATTCTGTGAAAAAAAATGCATGCGGTTGTTTTGTGCAGAAAACAATATCTTTTGCACAGGAAACAGCCACATTATATTATGCATAGGAAAAATAACAATCATGTAATTGATTATTTACTCTGGGTGAAAATTTCATGTGGTTGATTTGCATTGAAAACAATGTTTTCTGTGCAGAAAATAATATTTTTGCATAGAAATAGTCTCAAAATATTGGCTTCAGTCTAGAGACACTCTCTCTCTCTCTGTCTCTTGCACAAAACAACCATGTGTAAATTTTGTGCAGAAAAAGTCCTGGTCCATGAAGAATGTGATCATTCTAGGATTTTTATCTTGACACTCAAAAAACATGAGTAGGAATTCAATGTAAATTCTGTGTGGGTAATCTAAAATTCATATTCATGATCCCTACATATTCCCTAATTTAGGCAATACATAGGGCCCATGAAAGTCCCCCAATTCCCACTTATTGGGTGACCAGCTGTGATCATTGATCAGAAATTGGCAGGCTGATATTCCCATGCAAATACAACAACTCTGATTCTGTCTGTTCAAAGGAGATTGCTTGTGGTGGTGGGTGAGATCGCTTCTGCTTCCCTATAAATAGAGGAACAGACCCTTGTTGATTGCAACAGTTTCTGCCCTGTAAATGGGGTTGGGAGGGTCCGTATTGGGCCAGGGAACACTACATAACTACAGTGGATACACACTTTCATAGCTAACAGAAATTTCATGTTTTTCAACCATTTAAAATATATATTTTCAAATATTCTTTCCATCCCTACTTTGAACATGGAAAGGCACCCTAAATATTGATGCTTTGATATGGAACAGTTCACCACCAGAGAATCATGTCAGATTTAGAATGTGTGAAGAAATATCAGTGAGCAGTTACAAAACATCTAGATTTTGAATGCAAAAGCAATATAAATTATCATCTTATATCTTACAAGTGTTTGGGAAAGTGACTTTTTTGGCTACAGTTCCCAGGAATTTCTAAGCATTGCTTTAAAAAATAACATTTGCAATTTGTATCTGAAGCACAGATAAACTCCCCACCTTATGTGACATAATTTTTCATTGGGTGGAGATTGTTTCAGATACCACCCATCTGAGCAGTGTGGCAGCCGCAGTACTATGTACGGTTTCTTCAATCTGAGTTTTACATACAGTTGAAAATGCTCATAAACTTTGGATCTTATTGCTCACCATTTTAAACCAGCTCCCTGACAGGATGCAGAATGGAAGCAGGGATCATCGCTCACTTTATCACCACTGAATCACTAGCCACCATCAGCGTGGCTCCCAGCCGCATTCCACCAGCAACTTTTAGAAGTCAGAAAGCTTTCTGACTTCTAAAAAGTGCTGGCTGAGCATGGTTGGGACCTGGCTGGGATCTGGGCTGATGACAGCCAGCGGTTCAGCAGCATTTAGTGTGCAATAATCCCTGCTTCCATCCGCATCCCAGTTGCAGCCCAGGAGGCTAGAGCCATTTTAAAATGCTGAGTGATAAGAGCCATATGTTCCAGGCTGAAACCACATTTTTGTTTTCACTTTTAGTTCAAGTTAATTTAGTAAAGTATATTCTGCTTATATTTAAGAAATTTAGTCTGTTACCAAGAAAAAATATTTTTATTGCTGCAAGCTTAACAGCTATGGTGAAATTTAATTTTGATTTGTACTAACAGAAATAGTTTTTAAAAAGTACATACAGAAAAACTGACCATACCACAAATAGTAGGTATTGCCTTAGTTCCTTAAAATGCAACTTTCCATAAGATCAAACTTGCATAGAGAGATTGTTATTATGCTGTGAAAGCTGATATCTCTATAAGAAATGGTTGTAAATACTTGAGCTGAAGTAGGCTTATGTTTATCACATTACAAGGAGGGAAAAATATAGGATGCTTGTTTTCTTCTGCCCATTGCTTGTCCAGCTACTATCTTTCTGTTAAAAAAATCTCTGGACTCCCTGGGGCACAAAGACTGGTTATAGTCTTAGACAATGTGTCAGCTCAATAAATATTTTCGGTAGACTAGCTTCTGGGAAATGCACTCCGCTCCTGCCGATTTGTTTCAATTTAGAAGCACTACAGAGCCTGGCTAAGTAAATCACAGAAGCTAATTGTTTTAGTCTGTGGAAACAGTAGATACAGAAGCACAAACATTTCATTGTCACAGCCATGTGCTTCATATTATGAAGAGAGTGTTGAAAGGTCATAAAAGGCCCATGTAGTAATGCACTCTATCATTGACGTACAGCCCCCGCCCCCAATATTTTGGAGATCAAATGAAAAAGCAAGAGGTAATGATATATGCCTTTGTCTGGTAAAAGAGGAAACTGCCCACTCAAATATGGAGGGAGAGGGAAGAAAAGAGGCACCAATGCATAAACTGTAGTCCACAAGGAAGGCATCCCATGGTGATCCAAAGCAAGACAGATGGAGACCTCTGTGGTCTGTAACTTCGCTGTAGCCAAATAAATATTTGTTCAATACAAGACAATTAAAATTCTTAAGTTTACTGAGAAAAAATATTAACCTGTTTCCTAAGCTAGAAGAAAATAGCTAGGCATCCCATTTAATCTACAGAGCAGGGCATTTTCTATGCAGTGTCCATTAGATGTTGTGAAAGCGACATTTATAACCTGAGTTCTAAATGGAAGGTGAGGTAAAAGAGCTCAAAAGCTGTTTTAAATCCTTCCTTGTTAACCCATGAGGGAAAAATCCTCTCCCTTCTACTTTCTTTCCACATGCTCAAGTTAAGAAAGAAAATGTACAAGGGAAGGGTGTCTTTGGCTGGCCAGCTTGCCTAGCCTGGGGTAATATTGGTAATATTAGAGTGGGGGAGGGCCTGGCATTACCATTTGTTGCATATCTGTTTATGTTAAATAAATAGTAATGTTAGGCTCATCGCTCTTCTTGACCGAGCAAGCCATAAGTGGCCTTGAGTTGGAGGTAGTATGTAACTATAAAATGAAACCAATTCTGGTGTTGAAGGAGGCCTCCCACAAGGCTCAGTGACTCTGGCTATGTGACCAACTTTCATATCTATTTTTGTAAGCACCCACAGAAGTAATAGTTGCCAAGCCAAACTTGGTAAACCATATCAATTAAATGGGGGACAGACCAAAGATGGACATGAGTCCCTGTACAATGAAAAGGAGGGATACAAATAAAGTAAATAAATATAAACAAAGCAAAATGAATAATATAGTATGTATCTAGCCATCTTGAATCCCATTTTGGGAGAAAGATGGGATATAAATACAGTAAATAAATAAATAATCCACCATGCATCCAGTATATCTGGATTAGATAATTTGTGGCCCATGTGTTTTTGGACTGCAGCTCCAAACACTCGTCACTAGCTATGCTGCTTAGGACAGATCAAAGTGCTCTAGTACAACAACATTTGGTGGGCTACAGGTTGCCTTTCCTTGTAACTATGCATTCAAGTTAGGCAGTGCAAACTGTCATTTTAAGTACCCTATTCTACCTGAGAGGTTTTTCCAGGGATCACAAAAATATTCAGAGGGAAGAAAGTTGTATCTGCCTTCTGCATGTTACAAAAAGGAAAAAAAGCTGGTTTGAATACTTAGATCCAATTCTAATTTCAGAGGGGACATAAGCATGGAGGATTTTTCAATGACCAGAGCAGTTTAGGGTAATGACAAGAAGAAAAGGAGTGCACCAGTTTCTTTACTGTCATTCTATATGCAAATCTGCACAGTGTAGCTATGCTGATCACTACAATAAATGGGGCTTCAAATGAGGAATTGAGATGTAGTTGTTGCTTTTTACAGTTGATCAGTGACACAAAGTATAGAATGCACATACCATTTAATCTGGTCCACTATGGCAATTCTATCAAGAATGCTCGTTCTGCCCCTTGAATCTATGACAACATCTTTTTCTCTTCAGTTTTCTAAATAGTCCATAATGTATCTACTGATTGTAGAAATTCTACAATCATAATTGTAGAAATTATGATAAACATGTAAATTTTTATTCCCAATCATTAATCAAGCCTGTCCTTTTTGATTCAGGGTCAGTAATATTTTCAGCATCTATATAAAGTTTACTAAATAGTTGTAGAAAGAAGCTGCTTCCAGATGAAACTAGCCAAGCAGATGCATTTATAAGTAACCAGATATTTTGTTAAGTTTTGTGTCTTATTATTTGAAAATATGGGTGGAGAAAATGGCCTTTTCTACTGGCCTCTTTGAATGTTACTGGCATTATGACCATTCCCAATCCAGGGCTGCAACTGTCATCTAAGTTGGTACAGAATATGCACCTGAATATTTTATTTTAATATATTTTAATGAAAAAATTAGGTAAGTCTCCCCCTGCTTCCCCCTCTCTGTAATTCTTATAACATTTATCTATCCAGCTAGGCTATACAGCATGCAATAAGCTTGAAAGTTTTCACTTTTTTAAAAAATGTGTGTGACTGTAAATTACAGGATGGTAAACAGGTAAGTATTCTGTTTTGTGGAGAATGATGAGTCAATCACATGTTGGTATATTGCATGGAATTTCTGATGTGATAGTCATGGTGAAATAATCACTTGCTGGAAGATTGAAAGGAAGGTTTAGTCAAAATTTTCAGGGCATGAAGCGACAACCATAAACTTCTTACCTTGCCATCTAAAAGGGGTTTGTTTTTTCCACCAAGTAATATGAAGGATTGTTAATTATTTAAAAAGAGTCGCCTAAGATTTTTTTTAAAAAAAACTGAAATAAAACTTATAGTCTGTTTTTTTTTCTTTTGTAGATGGTTTATATAAATAACCATTCCTATTGTACAATTTGTTTGGCATTATGATTTCAATACATTCAGTAGACATAATATCCTAAAGAATATCTATACTTGTTTTTCATTACTCTGTATGCATATTTTTGTCTTCTGATTATTTTTTTGTTTTTTTATGTCCTTTTGATATTTACAAAATCAGTGAAGCAAGCATGCAGCCATACAAGAATTTAAAGGGCTACTTTCCCTGGCTAAATATGTTATTCCCATATGTAGGTTAAACAAAGATCCATAATGACGTTTAAAATTCAAATTATTCAAAGCATCGTTAGATGTGCACCTGATGGTTTTCTGTGTGGATTTACATGACTGCAAGTCAATGATACTAGACATGCAAATGTGTTTACTGAAGTTGCATTACTTTTAGCATTGGTGGAAAATCTTGTCTGCATGTGTAAAAGATTGGCCTCTAAATCTCTGTTTGCCACATTCAGGCTTGTACACAGTGATCTCTAAAATGAGCTGGGACATATGTTTTGAGTTGCTTTGGGGCAGCTTTCATTCATTTCAATAGGACTAACAAAGCAGAAGTGCCTTGTATGCTTTCTGCTCAGTATTTCCAACATATCTGAGATGACATGAAAATTGATAGTTTGAATCTTGGATTTTTAAAAAAAATGAATGCAGTGGGAATTGGCACTTGTGCTTTTAGCGCTCTTGTAAATGCAGTTGTGCTTTTAGGAGAGTGGGAAATTGAATTTTATTTATTTATTTATTTATTTGGACTCTTTAAAGCCACTCTGCCAAAAACTAAATATAAATGTTTAATGAATGACTCTTGTACAGTGGGTTGGTTTTGAATCCAAAGTGATAAGGTTATGAAAAATAATATTATCCCCTTTTGGCATTATATTATGCAAATATTTTAAGATTTATGATGGGCTGATGTTAATTTCAAGGGACTTGACTAGCTTGAAGCATAATGTAGTTTTCAAATTTTTCAGGAAATTTTTAATCGTATATAATTAAAAACAATCACATTAGATTTGCTTTAATTATGGTAACATTCAGTGTTGGATTGTAGCCAATTCATATTAAACTACTGTACTTGAGATCATAGGATGGGGGAACTGTGTGGCCACTTCTGTATTTCCTTACCATTGGCCAGGTTGGTAGTGGCTTTTCTGAGGTGAAATCCAGAACAAATGGAAGACTAAAGTTTCCCTGTCCCTTCATGAAAAGCCCCTTCAGAGTATTCTGGGACTCTCAAAAAGCATGAGATGGAATATGAGGGTTTGCAGTGGGAAGGACAAATAACCCAAGCTGACCAGGAAAACTGAGGACAGAAGTATTGCAAAGGGTGTTCAGAAAAGCAACAAAGAAAGAATAGCCTGATACAGATGGCTCAAAAGGGCTGTCTGTGGGGAGTGAATAGGGTTAGGGAGGATGCAGCATTAGACCCTCCCTAACTTTAGCACGTATTGGCGGCGTCATTTTAAAATGGTGCCGTCCATATGTGCACGCCATGATAACGTCATGGCATGTGCTGTGTTTAGATAACACAGCATGTGATGTCATGGTGCCAATGGAGGGTGCCTAGGGCGCCCTTTCTGTGGCGCCAAAAGGAGCTCCAAAATAGAGCACCTTTTTGCACCTGGTCCTTGGCACGACCTTTACACCTCTGTGCCAAGGACCCCAAGGGGAAAGTGGCTACAGTGGAGGCCCCTTTCTCCCCTCGGCAGCACCAGGGATTACGGGGTGCAGGGGGCACCCAAGGTGCCTGCTGCACCCCGCTGCCAAGCCATGGAGAAGTGTGGCTTCTGGTGGGGCAGCCCTGGCCCCATCCCAGCACTTCTTTGGGCACTTACAGATCACCTCTTTTGGGTGGTCTGAAAAGCTCCAATGAGACAAAAAAAAAAAAGTCTCCCTCTATGAGCTTCCTTGCTTTCATAGATGTCAGCACCCAAACCAAGAACACTTTTCCTGAAGAAACTTTTACTGTGAGGGCATAAAGTCATCCATGCTGGAGAAAGTGACCCAGTTAATCATATATCAAAAGGCATGGGACTTAACATTCTTTACTTAATGCATTTTGGGGGTATTATTCACCCCAGACTAAATCCTGTTATTTCTGTGGGTTTTTCAGGCTATGTGGCCATGTTCTAGAAGAGTTTATTCCTGACGTTTCACCAGCATCTGTGGCTGGCATCTTCCTGTGAACTTGGATAAATATCATTTTCATTCTCAATTGTATTTTGTTCATTTACCAGCCCTACTTACGGTCCACATTTGATTCCAAATTCTTTTTGCCACAAAAAAGAGAGATTTCATTTATTTAGAGTTCCAGGATGATAAATTAAGATCTAAATTTAGACCACCAAAATTTTTGACAACACTGAAAATATCTCATGATAACAAAGATTTACAAACTCTTATTAGAGACAATGCTGAGTGAAGAGATGATCAAGACCAACATGATCCAAATCACTGGAAGATAAATACCATTAGCAAGTTGGAAGAAAACATGGAAAAATTTAAGGTTTTCTAAGTGTAATAAAGTGATAAGGAAAAATGTTCATAAAACAATGAAAGAAATTGTAAAAAAGAATCTGCCATTAAAGCCAGAATTATTCCTGTTAAACATAACAGAGGTGACAGAGGTAAGAGAAGAAGATAGATTAGACCAAGGTGATATCAGTGTAATTTTATACATGATAACAGCCATCCATATAGTATATGCAAGGTACTGGAAAATCAATAAAATGCCTACTATAGATGAATGGATAGTAAAACTAAATGACCTAGCTATAATGGATAGTTTGTCTATGTACACTAAATGGAAAAGTAGCACAGCACCATGAAAAGAAATGCGGAAAAGTAATAAAATTGTGGATAAAGGGAGAGAAGGATAAATTAAGTAAGCATACATAGCATACAATAGTATATCTGTAATACATAAACACATAGTATATCTATAATACACAAACATAGACAAGATATGTATAAAAGTAGTGGAATATATTCAAGTACAATATATTCATCTTAGTATTGGAAAAGAAAATCTATATATAAACAAATTAAGGAATCTAGATAAAGGCATAACCATTCTAAACAACCGTATTATATTACAAGGAATTATTTGTAAAAAATTGTAGAAAAGGAACCAGAAAAGAGAAATGTGTAATAAAAATAATCCTTTTTTGTTTTATTTTTATTTATTATTTTGGATAAAAAGATACAATAAAAAAGGAAAGAATTTCCACTGCAGTTCGGTGGTGGGAATCAAACAGAACAGATTTTACCAAACCAGTAAAATAACCTGGAAATTCATAGTGAAGTACAGCAATATAGCAAATCAAAACCTTGGGAGAGTTTAGGGGGGAAGTGCTTAAAAGAAACACATTTTTTTTAAAAAAAATAAAGCATAAACTAACTTTTCTCTTGGGCTTTAGCAGTGTACATGTGAACTAAATGATATGAATAAGGAGACTAATTTTAAGTGTGTATCTTACCTTATAAATCCCAGAAGGTTGAAGGAAAGAGGAATGTATACATACAGAAAGCAAGCAGTCATTCTAAGAAAGGTTTCATGTGATGAGTGTAGGACTAAAGCAGGCAAAAAAGAGAGTTTTCTGAAAATGTTTATATTGAGTTAGCTTTGACGTGCATTTACTTGTAGCCAAGAGTGACATTCATATAGCCTCTGCAAAGCTTTCCCCCCCCTCTTTTTTTTTTTAACTTCCAAAGATTTGGCTGAGCTCTTATTTGGGCTTTGGCTGAGGTCCTATTGGATGCAAGAAAAGTTTAAAAATCTATAAATTTATTTGCTAATCACCCATAAGTTTGTTCTTTGGTTTGGGGCACAAATTACTGCTATGACCACCCTCTTGGTGAAGTAACCCACTTCTACAGACTGGATACCATCCTAACATAAATCAGGTATTAGCTCAGGTTGCCTCTTTTTTCTTGTTGGGTTTATGGTTGATTCATACAACAAACTAATAAGTTTAAATTAAAACCACCATACAACTTTTGTTTCCAGAAATGACTGAATGGGGCCTTTCTCATTCTACCAGGTTTCAGCCCATTGTTTGTTGCTATCACAATACTAACTTATTTGCCATAAAAGTTCTCAATCTACATTGAAAAGAAAACAATAACAAACATCTGTTTTGCACATTAAATTAAGCCCTAGAAAAAGATTGCATAAATTTGTTCCTACCCATTTCCCCCTGTTAACAACAACAACAACAACAACAACAACAATATTTATTTCTAGCCCACCCCTCTGAGCGAGCAATCGGGGCAGGGTACAAGATAAAATTAAAAACAAGACAATTAAAATATCCAATCCCATTCCCACCTCCCCCCCTTAAAAAAGAATTAAACCAACAACAAGTTAAAACATAGTGCAAATAGCGGACAGTCAACAATAACAAACTAAAAGTTCGTTGAGCTGTATCGGTGATGAGGATTAGGGACTGGCGAAAGGTTTGGAGCCAGGTGACATTAAGCATATTCCGGGAAGGCCTGCCGGAAGAGATGTGTCTTCAAGGCTTTCTTAAAGCTATCGGCGGATAGAATGAGACGCAACTCATCCGGCAGGTCATTCCAAAGTTTGGGGACGACAGCTGAGAAGGCCCTCTGGGAGGTCTGTGTCAGCCTAGTCTTCATGGGCTGTAAGAGACTCCTCCCAGAGGATCGAAGCGTGTGGGGGGGGTGTTCGTACGGGGAGAGGCGGTCCCTTAGATACGATGGCCCCGAGCCATGTAGGGCTTTATAGGTTAAAACCAACACCTTGTACTGTGCCCGGAGATCTCAGCAGCCAGTGGAGAGATTTTAGCACAGGTGTCATGTGCTCTCTCCTAGATGTTCTAGTGAGATGTACCTGTAATAAGTCTGGCTGCCATATTCTGAACCAGTTGTAGTTTCCGAGTTAAGCACAGGGGTAGCCCCATGTAGAGTGCATTACAGAAGTCTAATCGTGAGGTTACCAGAGCATGTATCACAGTTTCCAGATCTCTCATCTCCAGGAAAAGGCACAGCTGGTGGATCAGCCGAAGCTGGTAACAGGCACTCCTGACCATTGCATTCACCTAACTAGTCATGTGAAGCGACGAGTCTAGGAGGACACAGTCCTTAGAGGAGAGTGTGACTCCATCAAGAACTGGAGATTGTATTCCCAAACCCGGTTTCGGGCCTGTGACTGTGAGTACCTCCGTTTTGCTTGGATTGAGCTTCAATTTGTTTTCCCTCATCCAATCCATTACCGCTGCAAGGCAGGAGTTGAGAGGAGAGACGCCATCTGAGGTCTGAGCAGATGATCTTGTCATGGAGAGATATATCTGAGTGTCATCAGCGTACTGAAGACACCGAGCTCCATGCCTCTGAATGATCTCACCAAGCTGCTTCATATAGATGTTAAACAGCATTGGGGACAGGATGGCGCTCTGTGGGATGCCACAATTAAGCTCAATCTTAGAAGAGCAACTGTCCCTGAGCCTCACCCTTTGGGATCTACCAGAGAGAAAGGACTGGAAGCACCGAAACACGGTGCCACCAATCCCCAACTCTCTCAGCCGATCCAACAGAATGGCATGATCTATAGTGTCAAAAGCCATGGAGAGATCCAAAAGCACGAGCAGGGTCACACTACCCTTTTTAACGCTCAAGCGGAGGTCATCCATCAGAGCAACCATGGCAGTCTCAACTCCGTAACCTGCCCTGAAGCTGGTTTGAAATGGATTGAGATAATCGGCTTCTTCCAAGACTGCTTGGAGTTGGAAGGCAACAGCTCTCTCGATAACCTTACTAAGAAAAGATAGCATGGACACTGGTCTATAGTTGTTCCTGTCAAGGGAGGGTTTCTTCAGGAGGGGCTTTACAGCCGCCTCCTTTAGACACAATGGAACAATACCCTCCCTGAGGGACGCATTGATCACCAGCCAAAGGAAAGTTCCCAATGCGTCCCCTCCCTGGACGACCAGCCAAGATGGAGCTGGATCGAGGGAGCTTCCTAGTACTGCCAAGGAGCTTGTCCACGTCATCAGTACTCACCAATTGAAACTCATCCAATAAACTAGCATCAACAGAGTGACTGGACACCTTACTTGAGGGCTCTGAACAAATATTGGCATCCACGTCAGCTCTAATCCGAGAGACTTTGTCTGCAAAGTGAATGTTAAACACTTCACAGCAGGCTGTTGTAGGCTCTAGCAGGGGGTTTGGCACAGGAGGAACCTGTGTCAGCTCCCCCACCACCTTAAACAGCTCTGCCGGGCGGTACTCTGCAGACGCAATGCGTGCAGAGCAGCGAGATTTCCGCGCTGCACGCAAAGCCTCACCATAGCTGTGAAGATGCAGTCTATAGCGAGCTCTATCGGATGAGAGCCAAGTCTTTCGCCACTCACACTCTACTCATCCAGCCCGCTTCATTTCCCTGAGGTCTTCCATATACCAGGGATTACGGTTGGGAGCGGGCTGGAAAGGACGTTCAGGAGAGATTGTGTTGAGTGCTCTGGTGACATCGGTGTTCCAAGTGTCAACCAGGGTTTCAACAGAATCGCCGGCATTCCCAACCAACAAACCCTCTATGGCTTTCTAGAAACCAATTGGTTCCATAAGCCTTCGAGGGTGGACCATTCTAACGGGGGGGGGGGGATGACCTTCAGTTCCAACTTGATCAGGAAATGATCCGTCCATGACAGTGCGGAGGTCTTGGTGTATTAGTATTTATAATACACTAATGCTAGTTTATAGTCATTTGTTTCAGATTGTATCAACAATTTATTGAGAATGTATCAGATTTTTCAGACTGCCAACTTCCTCCTTAGGTTTCTTCAGGAGACTCACTGTGTGTGTAAAAGGCAGCGGCAGTGAAAGGCAATGGCAGTATATTGATTATTCTTGTAGCACCTAATGCTGCAGTTAATTACAGGGCTTCTCACTTGTACACCTTTCCTTAAAACTGGCAGGCAATCCTGTCTGTCTCAGAAGTCTTAGATTAGATAGAACCAATGTGAATGACACCATGTTGTAGGAACAAAGCTTGAGAATTTTAAGGCGGCTCAGGCATTACTCCTACATATGCACATTGATGGCCTTCTGAATTAAACAGAGCTGAATTGCCTCATACAACCATTTAGAAGTCTTATTCTCTTTCTGTGTTGTTTACTATTGTGTGAAGTAGAGGCTGATGAAAGTATAAGAGATTCATAAAATTCACTCTCTGCTACATGCTGTGGAAACATGTTTTTTTATTCCTGTGTTCCATGGAATGCTAAAAAGCGAACCAAAGATCCCTAGTTTCCTGTTATGGTGAGGACATAGAAAGGTCAGACTCTCCTTTATGCAGGATCTCTCAAGTACTTCTCCCTTGTTTCATGAAAACAACTTTATTCAGTGTAAGATTCTTATGTCACTATAGATCACAGACGTTATGACAGTTGAATTTCTGACACACATTTAGTTCCACACCTTTTGATGTAATAGGTCAGCCTACATGCAATTAATAGAAAATAAGAGGTGAACAGAGACCATTTTAGAAGCTTGCTAAATTCCCACTGATATACTTTGACCCATATCATAAGATTTAGGATTGACCATATGTCCATCCCCCCTCCCCCAATATCTTATTGTAAGAACAAATGTGGGGCATATATCTTTGGTTGGTGAGATTGCTTTCCTACAGATTCCAAAGTTATTTCCTGCTTTGAAAGCACTTGGGCTTCATCATCAGCCAAGATGAGAACAGCTACACTCAGTTCCAAGCAGATTGTTGCATGGTCCTTGGTGCTTCTGCTCCCTAATGTTTGGTAATTGACTGCACAGGAGGATATTAGATAAGAAAATGGTAATAATGACACTTGACAAACTGGTATTTACTATTCTAATAACTGTGGAAGCAAGAAAAGCCACATAATTATATCTGCAGAAATATATAGAATACATAGGATACTACTACGTTCGTACATCTGTGAATATCATGTAAATCAGTCATAGACATATTATACTGTAACTATGTAGTATGTGGAAAAGCATAAAATTGACCATTTAACACCTGAATAGGCATACAGCCAAATAAAAGCACAAGACTTGTAAAGATTCCAGCAAAGCCTCTGCAAATGAACCCAGTCACATGTGATTATTACATTTTTATTAGCCAGTGTTCCATGCAGAGCTGTGGTTAGATTCTGGATGTCACTTTAACCCTTAAACCCATTCCCTTTCTGGCAGACACCCTTCATGACAGGTCTTCCCAAAGGCATTGTCATTTTTCAGCTTGGAAAGCAACACTGGCCAGATCAAAAGCAGTGTGCAAATAACACCATATTATCTGACAGGAATGCATTCCATCAAGAAATCAGAGCTTATTGCTGAGGTTTCTGAAGTGACAACTGATTAGGAAATGAGAGGAAAAGTGGATGACAAGCTGTAAAGCCAAATTCATAGTGGTGATGGTGGACTTAATGTAGATGATGGACTTAAAGAAGAAAGAGCATCTGTTCCAGGGTCAGTCAATAGTTCCCTCACTTTGAGCAAGTAGACCATTGGTGACATAAGGTACTTCTTCCCTGGTAGTCTCTCACATCCATTTAACACATATCTGGCCTACATTAGGTGAATTCTTTATATTTAGCAAATACATTTGAAACTCATAATTGCAGCTCACTTGTATACTGATGACTTCTTACATTTTAAAAAATGAATCTTGAATTGGTGATTCCCCCCAATCCCTCCCTAATGCAATTTTAATGTCTGTATAAAATAGGAGATTCTCACACTGGCAAAAAAAGACAGGAGCATAGCAGTATGCTCCTGTCAATATCGCATGATAATGTGAAGAGTATCACATGACATCATGATTATCCTATGAATAAAAGGAATTCTAGTGCCACTTTTTATTCATGGGGATTTTCCATGAATAAAAAATGGCACTAGAATTCCTCTTTATTCACAGGATAATCATGAGATAATCATGATATTGCATGGGGTCATGTGATAATCTTCACATTATTGTGCAGTGTTGATGGGAACATACCGTTATGCTTCCATCTTTTTTGCCAGTGTGATAATATCCATAGACAGACAGACGAACTGGGAGCTACAATAAATATTGTTTAAGGCCAAATTGAGATTATTTTGGAATTAGTCTACATTTGAATATTAGTCTGAGCAATGTTCTTATTGCTGAATATGGCATTAAGAATACTTGCTCTTTTGAGTATATAAAATAATAAGTACTCTTAATTAATGCTTAAATCCAATTGCTAGTCCCCAAATAAAGTAGACCAATGTGACTTAAATAAGTGTTCAGCAGATTATTCAGTGGGTCTACTCTATTTGAATCGTGATTGAATTGAGTCCTAAATATTTACATGTTTTTTCCCCTTCCACATGAGAATGATAACCATCAAAAGTTTATTTCCCAGTGAATACAATTATGAGAGTTGTTTTCAATTTTCAGTTACTTCTTACATTTTGGAATTATTACTTTTTTTTTGAAATTTTTTTTTGCACAAAATGCAGTCTTCCCCAAAATATTTTTTAGAATAATTAAAAACATACAAAACCTCTCATGATATGCTGAGAGATATGAAGACACTCCTTCTTATTGAGAATGTGAATATTTGGGAATATTCTTTGTATTCACAATTCTTTGTTTTCCTGCTTCTTCCTTTAGAGAAAGGTGTGAATGAAGCACAGATGTCAGAAAATAATGTTTAATATTAGCAATGGTGTGTTTTAAAATGTCCATCTTCTAGACAAGCTAGTTTTTAGTTTCATGGATGGTTCTGATTTGCTTATCTTTAGTAGGTGAGCAGGTGGCAGTTTTGATGCCTCATCTTTAATGGATGCAATTATCACAAGATTATACGGTCTACCATGTTAGGCATTCATGCATTTTAATATTTTGTTTACAGCCTTCCAGTGCTCTTCAGACTTCCTCAGTGAAAACTAATGGAGATTGTTACAGCTCAGGTCTTAGCCCATTCAATATAAAATTTGTTGTGAGCTGAAAATATTTGGGAATGACATACTGCCAAACAAAATTGTACAAGCTTTGTTGTTGCAAATAATTCAGAAAAACTGTTCTGTAATGGATATATAGCAGGAAAAACACACACATGTATTACATATACTGCATTTTCAAATTCTGTCAATAGCTATAACAGAATAGCACATTTGATTGGCTGCCTAGCATGCCTTCTAAATGCTTTTGAGACAATGTTTCTAGCAGAAAATGTGGTGATTCTATATAACATTGTTCAGACACCCAAACTATCTTTACGAGTGTGGTACACCAACCATAATATTCAGTCCAGCCTTGGTATTTTCAGGAACAGCTCAATTTATCTAAAAGAACTTCAGAACCTAATCAAAATCCTACTTTGAAAATTTGATCCTTTGAGCTTTCCCATTAACTGTCATTAGAAATAATAATAATAAAAAACATTAACACTCAACAGCACTGGAAATTAAAAAAAAAGTCCCTTTTACTTTTCTCCTTCCCTTCCCTTCCCTTACCCTCCCTCCCTCCCTTCTTTCTTTCTCTGGATAAAGTTGTAGGCAAAGTTGGTCTTCTAGTGTATGAAACACACTAGATTTCAGGGAGATGAAAGGAATTTTGTGCAAGAGCAGTCTTGTTAGTTTGGGATATTCAAAAAATAATTAGCATGACCCTTTTGGGGCAGCATTGTATTAAAATATTATAGATCATAGGGAGGAAATCGGAAAGATTTTAGAATGCTAGGTCTCAGAAACTTTTTGTTGGCTTGGGTTAGGGCTAAAAATGGGATTTGTTTCCCTTCCTTGCATTTTTGTGGGTATCTATTTTTCAATTCTCCAAGAAGTGACTGAAATTTCAGAAAGCCAAATGCATGAACTAGGAAGATACAGTGAATGAAAAATTAATGGGGTTCTTTTGGTGAATGGGTATGTTTCTCTGCTCATTTGTTAATAATAGGGTTACAAAACTTGGAGCTATACAATTTCTGTTTCTCAGATGGGGCTGGAACAGAATGGCACATTAAGCCACCTTCTGGGGGGCTTGGGAACATGACGTTTAACTGCCACATGCTCCCAAGATGCTTGGAAGTCTCCCGGAAGCCAGCCAGCCAATCACATGGAAGTGACTTCAGGATGTTCTAGAGGCATGGCATTTATGTGCTGCATGCTGCTGGAGCATCCAGAAGCTGCCCTGGGTTTGCAGCCAAGTTGCTTATGGCAGCTTTTTACCAGCCTAGGTAGTAGTGAATCTTTTCCACTGCTATGTGGCTGGCTCCAGGGCTGCGGCGTATGGTTGCACCAGACCAACCAGCTCTGAGGTGGCCCTAATTTTCCCTTTTCAGATTGTCCACTATAGGATTACTTTATATCTTTAATTGAATGGATCCTTGATGGAATAGATTACTAGGTGACACTATACTGAGAAATGTATGAATGTGCACAATGTAGAGCTTGTGTACCCTGCCCTGGTCTTGCAGAACCACTGAAATCTGGAGTATTTTAAAAGCATCTTTCCCCAGTTCTTGGTAAATGTGCAATGGATTGTTATATGAGTGTGGTCTCTTCTACAGAGTTAGAGTACTGTTTTGTCCATCCATAAAAAGCAACTTGCTTTCAAACTTGCAGAGCAACCTTCCTTCTATATTCTTCCAGGAAAGGAGAAAGTCTTGCCACTCGTTGTACAAAGGAGAAGAACTTCATCTTATCCCTTGGTTTTAAATTGAACAGTGACAGAGGTAGTGATGGAGATGTCGAGACCAATTCATTCCTTCTTCTCCCAGCTACTTGTACCAGAAGGAAGAGGGAAAGTGCTGGGGGGGGGGAGGGGCTTGACTCAAAGTTGTGGGAATTTAATGGCATTCCACATAGCTTTTTGGAGAATTGTGTTGTTGTCAACAACAGCCATCCAGCCACTGAACAGGCAGGAGTGAGGACAGGCATATTCCAATTAGAGCTGGTTTATAAGCTATATGTGGCAGACCTTAGCATAGCTACTGCTTCTTATGCCACAAACACACAAAATGCCACAAAAAGTTTCATGTACATCTGTCCCAAAGCACTCTGACTGTAGGTAAACAGGAAATAGTTGCCAGATCAGGGCTGTGGCAACCACACATTGTGGCCCGAATCTGACTTTTTGCTGACCCAAAAAGAGGCAGCAAAATGCCACTCCTTTTTGAGCCAGCAAAAAGCCAGTTTTCCAACCACCACCATGGCTGTGTGGCACTCCTGTGGCATGCACCATATAAACACCACACTGCCGAAGTGCCACAAAGCTTCCCACCGTGTAGTTGGGCAGTCAGTGTGACACTGGCTTGGGGGTGGCATCAGAGCATGTGGCAGCTAGACGCCGTGTTGTGTGTCTGTCCCCAAGCTGTCTGTTACACTCCTCAGTGTGCCAGCCTTTGCCAAAAGCAGATTCTGACAACAGATTTCTTTTTTCAGATTGAAAAAAGTGCTACCTTTTTCAAGGGAAGACAGAAATAGAAGAGAGAAAGGCCATTTGCAAGTCCAGTTTGTTTCAGTGCATCCAAATTTAAATATTTCATTGTTAATTATTTTGAGTTGTCCAATCAACCTTTACTGATATAACAGGATTTGCCCTTCTTTCCTCTTTTCACTTCCCTCTCCAACTGTGTGCCCTCACTCAAATCTGTTTTGCAAGGTCTACAAATTATGTAGAGCAGATTATTATTAATTTTTGGAGTATTTAGATGTAGAAAGGGAGAAGTTTACTCCATTATTTTTTCATAGACTCCACTGGATTTCAACCCAGATTACATTATAATTTTTTTCTTGGTAAATCATGTAGATATTGGCATGATAAATATTTCAGACAAAAGAGATGGCAAACCACTACCTCACTCAGCCATCTACATGTACCCATTTTTTCCTGGTTCTACCAAGGACTCGATGCTATGTTTCTGATACAGTTCTGTGGGAAGTGCTGCAATCAGAGTTTGATAACTTCCAGGTTTCACTGATCTCAGTGGGCCATAAACTTCAATCTCTTCTCCTTTGGGACTTGAAAGGATTTGCTGCAGATGAGCAGATTCTGATCATCCCACCCTGCCAACAGTTGAATTGTGCCTTGGGTTCTGTTCCCAGTTGGTTTTGGCAATGAAGGAGAATTTGATAATGTTGTTAACAAATTAAACCCTTTCAGAAGGAAGTATTTTTGAAGTGAAAGATTTATCTATACTTTCTGCAGAAGCACAACATTTTTAAAAAGTCAGGAAAATTAAGTCTCTTTGCAAGTAAGGCAGTACAGCTGAAATTCTAAAATTTAAATTTTATTTTATTTTTGTTTATTTTCTACAGTAATGCATTAGCAGTAGCAGTCATGAACAGTATTGAAATATAAAATAAATAAGAAACCCTTTCAAAAATAAGAACTCACCTTCAGATTAAAAAAAATGTTATTTTACTTCTTTTTAAAATGTGTTCCTCCACAAAGTATAGCTCTGGAATAACAGGGTGCACTGAACATTTGGTTCTGATAAGCATTTTCTGGTAACAAAGAACTCCCCAACCCAGGATTACATTTGTCAAAGGAAGAATTTGTGGCCACAAAGACATCATCAAACAAGTGGTTCAGCTAGTTCCATAGGACTTTTGGACCTCAGAATATAGAGAGAATTCTAGATGGAAATTAGTTTTTAACCATGACTAATATCATTTTCTGTGATAGTAACACTGTAACCAGCTCCTATGCTAATGGAATCCCTTAAGCTGTGTATATGCATGAGCAAATGGTTGTGTCAATGTTTGTGAGGAATGGCTAATCCAGGGGTGCTGTAAAGTACATAATGAGCAGGGAAGGTTTCTTTCTTTGAAAAAGTGCAATCAAGCACAATATAGATTGGGACCATGTATTTGGTAGAGGTTTTTGATTTGTGTTACTCCCACATTCTCTTCTCCTTTGGCACCAACTGTTTTCTCACATTTGTTTTTCTTTTCTACCCTACATAAAATGTTGTTATCTGTTTTTAAAAGAACAAAGCCTAACTAATTGGTGAAGGAAGGTTTCAGGCTCATCTGCACATGACCAGTGAGCCCAATCCAAATCCATGAATATGCTTGAAAGAAAAGAAAAGAATACAGAAAGCATTTATAGCACCCTAGTGTGACCGTTGGTTGCTTGTCTCAGCCTTAGTCACACAATTCATGATGTCTGCAAAGATTTTTTGCTGGCATATGGAGCAGATATAGCCCTATTTTTTATTACTGTAAGTTATCTATTTTTTTACCTATGAAAAACATATAAGAGCTCATCATTGTAAAGAATGTAATAACTTACAACTATTGTCATCCGTACACATCTAAAAATAATTAGTAAAACATACTCATATCAGATACACTGGATGTTAGATTATAGCCACTGAAGCAAATGTAAAATTCTTTGTCAAGTGGAAAATGTAAAATCTGATTTCATGCTGTAGATGGACAGAGATGGTGCTCTGGCAGTTTAACACATTATACCACTCAATTTTCCATCATCCTTTTCGAGAGCTTCATCTTCCCACAGCTGGAAATGTTACACATTTTGTGAATGTTCAACAACACACAGTACAATGTGTCCAGTACTAAACGACATAAACAGTAGAGGCAGAAGGAGTCAGGGGTTGGTAATAGGTCCCTGAAAATGCTATGGGCCTAAGGAAGTACCTGATGCCATCATTACCATCATTTTCCCTGTTGCTTACCCTTGGAGAATATAAGGAAGACACTCAGTTTCTTACCCCTGGAAAATATAAGGAATATAAGGAAGACACTCTCTGTACAACGAGATATCCTTAACAGTATACCTCGTATCAATCAGACTGAAGTGTTAACAGTGCAAAAAGACAACAACTTCCTTAGAGTGTATCATTAATCACAGAGCATCATTCACAGGCCAGTTTTACTGATGCAGTCCTTAGCTGTATCCCTGGGAATGAATGGACCACTGATTTCAGCATTAAATAGTCATTAGATTGCTAGTATTAAATCTTAGCATTATGATGAGCAAGACCCTTGTTTTACTTTCCATATCTATACCTTATGGATTTCATGCTTATGCAATTTCAGCCAAATCAATAGGTGTCATTCGTACCCTTTCTTACGTTAGGTAAGCTGGGCGAGAAGTTGCTCCCTTGCAGTTATACATGCATATGATAGACATGTTGTAATTAGTTTACAGTGCCCTGTAGCTTGAGTCCCAGCAGGAGTTTTTTTCTCTCTCCCCACAAACAAGAAGATGTGTTGGTGTCATGGAGTGGCAGGCTGTTCTAATCACAAGGTAATCCTTCAGTCATTACTGAAAGAAAAAAAAAAGTTCACTATTTTTCTCAGTACTGTCTGATTTTCTTTTCTTTTGGTTCCATGGGACATGGCAGTGTTTAGCAGATGGATTATTGATTAATGCTAATGTATATTTTAGAAGAACTGATAGTTTGAGTGTTTTATAAAATAATGTAGTGATTCTACACTATAAAACCCTACGGAAACCACACTGGCATTTCTTCTTTTTTCTTTTGGTCCTCAAAGCCTCATTGTTCCTCAGATTATGGACTGACCCTTTTAGGTCAAGAGGGGAGTAAGACTCTGGAAACCTAATAATAATAATAATAATAATAATAATAATAATAATAATAATAATACTTTAATTTATATCCCGCTTTTTGTGGGAACAATCAAAGCAGCTTACAAAGATAAACCTCTGGGTTCTACTGGGTTCTGAATAACATCCTCAGGAATACACAGAGGCAGAGACTTTACTGATTTGGAATGTGAATCCAACACATTTAGGTGGCATAATTTACCACCAGAGCTGTTAGTATCATACATCAATTTTCTGTATATATGGCATGGCTCTACAAACTTATTTCAGATATTTTCAAATGTTTGCATACATCTGTTACTAATGATTTAATTATAACAAAAATATTTTCACAAAGATTTGGAAAATTTATTCTGTGCTGGCTAGTGACCCTTGCATGTGCTTTGCATGATGCATGTATTGACACTGTGCATAGTTTAAAAAACACAGATTGAAGCATATTGAAGTTGTGGATAAATGTGTGAAACCTTAAAAGTCTGAAGAATTAGTGCAACGAAGTTATTTTTTAGTTGAGTATATTTATTATTATTTATCATATATCAAACATCATATTGCAGGATATCAAAACAGTAGCAATCATTTACCTTGATATACAGGTAACCATTGGAGAAGCCATTGTTTTCTTGTATCTGCCCACGGGAGAACAAAATATTACAGTGTTTCCCTTGCCAATGTAAGAAGCAGGTGAATGGTAAAATCATGTTCATTTAATTTATCTGCATCACCAAGTTGGAAGACAAGGAACCTTGGCATATGGAAAGCCAGGTGGTGCGGTCCTTCTAAAAGCACATCAGCAGCTGTTCCCACCAGCGAGCAAGAAATGAGAGCCATCTTTACATCCATTCCTTCTACTTCCCTCTTCCCATGGAAGAACAGATTTCCCTCTCTCTTGTCCCTTCCATTCTTAGTTAGGAAGTAACCAGACACTGTGTTAGATTAGTAGAAAAATTACATTATTGATGTGATACAGTGCCTACATGAATTGACACAGTGTTGAAAAATCATCTCCCTCCTCCCCAAATTTATCATCTCTTGAGAGACTGGAAAATGACAAGCTCTTTATTTTTCATTGAAGTTTTCACAATTTGCACAAGATGTTTCTGCATGGAACTAAATTCTTTTCACTCTGTGAAGTAAAGGGTGCACATACATATGCACAACTAGTAAGAAGGACTGGTTCATTGATCTAAAGATATAAACAAAAAGACATCAAATCTTTATACTTTTTAAAAAAGTCCACAAAAGAAATAATAATATTCACAAAAAATGTTTGTGCCATGAAGAACATTCTCACAAGTATAAATGGTCTGTTACCATGAATACAGGAAAGAAAACCTCACTATTTTCATGGCAAGTAGAGAGATTTAGAAGTTCTTATGAGAATAAGCCAACTTTTACATTCCTTGTCAGCATACATACCAATTCTCCCATATTAATCTAATTTTGTTAACTGACTCAAAAACTCATTTAGAATGCAGCTACCAGAATCTCCTAGGCAGGGCGGCTGCCCAAGCTTTCCTTTAGCTATAAATTTACACATAATTTATAATTTACACAAAGTTTACCATACAGTAAAAGCATAGTCATGAAAAACATTCACTTTTAGCAGCAGCATTTGATCAGCCTTCAGATTTTCTCTTTGGATTCACTACCATTGTATTAACACACATGTTAGCTACAGTACCAGTAGAAAAAGTACCAGTTATCTACAGTACCATGTATAAAACAAACTAACACAAGATTTATGAATGGTATGTTTCTTCTTTGGAGTGTTTCAGGGTACTCTGTCTCTTTTCTGCAGACTTTCAGATATGCTTATTCTATTGCAGCCACCTTCTTCCTGCAGTAAATTTCCAGCTAAGTACTCTAGCAGTTTCTAAGTGTAAGTACTGATTTATCGAAGTCTTGCCATCCAGCTTTTTTCATCAAGTGAGCATTCAGCTCCCTGAAAAAGAAACTGATTTTCTTCTTTTCTGGTTTTACTCCCATCTATCCTTTGGAAAAACTTGATAAGAAACAACTCAATATTTAACCAAAAGCAGTTTTATCCTTTCCAGGAAAGGATAATAGAGTGCTACCTTCTATATTTTCTGTAATTTGCTATAAAACCCTCAGTTGATCCAAAAGATGGGACTGTGCTTCAATTTGGGAGTGTCAGCATAATACTTCTTTGTCTTGTGGTCCTATCATTGTAGTTGTTTCTTACAGAATCAGACTCTGTGGCCATTCTAAAATATATATTTAAGAGTATATTTTATATGTTGGGTTGGAGTACATAGCTGCTCAGAATATACATTCTCTCAGATTAGATGGAATAGAATTAGTTGCAAACTAAGGGGCTGTAAAGACAGCCCCAAAGGAGAGGCATCCCGCTGCCCCTTTCAGTGCTGGATCGAGGTTGCAGCAACTGCATGCTGCTGCCCTGATCCAGCACTTTTCTGTCCCCAAAAGGGCCAGAAAAATGCCATTCTTTCTTAAAGTGGCAAAAAATCATTCTTGCCGCAGTGGTGGTGGCTTTTTGCCGATTCTTTGGCATAGCATGTCTAAATGCTGCACCAAAGAAGGGGTGTGACACCATCTGCTGTGAATGCAGGCAGGGGGGCAGGGAGCATGATGCCAGCATTGGGGAGGAGCCAGTGCATCCAGTGTATGGTCGCCATGACCCCACTCTAGCTCAATGCTGGTGTTTAGTGGTGGTCTGTTTAGCCCCTCAGTGAATACAAAATGTGAATTAACTCCCCCCCCTTTTTTTTTTTGGTAAGGCAGATGTTATCTTGTGAAATATCTACTAGATATTCCAATGATAGGCCTCTTATCTCCAACCAAAGTAAACCTGTTAAATCAATAGGAACTTAATAAGTCAAACTTAATGTACAATCCATTGATTCTGGTTGAGAGTAGTCTACTGGACGTAGGCTGCATCTACTCTGCAGAAATAATCCAGTTTGAATTCTGGGATTTGTAGTTTGTTGTGGTACCAGAGTTCTATGACAGAGAAGGCTAAATGCTTCAAATAACTACAATTTCCAGAATTCAGTACCATTGACCCATGACAGTGTCAAACTGGATTATTTCTGCTGTGTGGATGTGGCCTTAGACTTCAATTTTGAAGTTTTTTGATCAGATAATTCATACAGAATTACAATTGCCATGTACATAGTTATATGTACATATTATACTGATTAAATACTCTATCTTGAATATATTAATTATGATTTATAAGTAGCAGCTAGGAAGGTTTTGAAAAGTGTCAATGAGCAACCTGAACACCCATGTTTGTTCCTTTGCAAGGCCATACTGCATCCCATCTTATTAAACAAAAAAATACTTAGGACAAGCATCTTTCAGACTTTACGTTTAATACTTTGCACATGTGAATTTGAATGAAATTCAAAGTCACAGTTGATTTTCAGGTTTGCATGTCTCATACTTGTCCCACCCAATCATCATTCAAACCACATATTTCATATTAGAAAATTTAGAATTCCTACCTTAGCCAAATACAGCCATCCCTTTGCCAAATACAGCTGGCTCTCCATATCCATGGATTCTATATCCATGGATTTAACCAACCACAGTTTGAAAATATTCACTAAAAACATTCAAAAAGCAAGCCTTGGTTTTGCCATTTTATATAAATGACATCATTTTACTACAACATCGTATATAATGGGACTTGAGCCTCTACAGATTTTGGTATCCATGGGAGATTCTGGAACCAAACCCCACTGGATATCAAGAGCCCTATGTAGCATGTTTATTGTAGTCTTGAATTCTGTAGTTGGGCATTGAGTCAATCTTTATTACTTTTTCAATCAACTGTGATCCAAACACCAAGCAGTGCAAATTCCTAATTAATTCCCTTGTTTGTTAAGCAACATTAAACCAGAGTTTCTTATCAATGATACAGTAGGGTACTCTGATTTTAAGCAAGCCTGAATTTTTGTGTTAAGACAATGTACAAGAAAAAAATGTGAAAGAAAGACCTCTTAGATATGATTTCCATTCCCATTTTCATAAAATACAAACATGGGTTTCAGTTTTAGCTGGCTTCAGACAAGCTTCATATCTTTGAAGGTTCTCCAAAATGTTTCTTGCATTTGGAAAGGTAGCACTGTCAGCCTAGGCACAAACCTTTTTACTTTCAACATGCCAGCTCTTTGTAACTATTATATCTATACTGGGAGTCTAGCTATCCACAAATTGAAGCATCCATGCTTGCCATAGTCCATATTTATTTAATGGTGGTGCATGTTTGTGGATGCACTGATATGAACACGTGCACATCACCAGCCATTGAATAATATGGGGCTCATCTGTCTGTGTTTTACCCCCTGTGCCTCCCCTCCCCAAGCTGAACCCACATGGATGGAGTGGATCCACTGTATTTGTGATGTTTCACCAGGATCTCCAGAGAATTCTACAATGTTCTTTCCCTGGAATACTTGGCATCTCTTATGAAAAATATATATAATGAAGTATTTGGATATATTCTAGATTGTTGTATAACTAAGCCTTCTTATTTGTGTATATTTGAGCAATATTTCTTAAAAAGAAGAAGATATGTATTATTACCACTGAAGTGTAGTCAATTGATCACATTGTATAGCAAAGTGGTTTATCATTTACCTATGTCATAACAGCTCTTCCGTATATGTGGAGGTTGTAAAATATAGAAAACGGCTTTCTTTAATATTGAAGTACTTCAAAAATTCTAGGACTGATCTTTTCTACAAAATAAGTTAAAACATAATGGAGGAACTGTGCAAAGTGTACAATCATGTATCTTAGAAATTGAGATGACAATACTATGCATATATTGAAATTTAAACATGCCAGTTATGTATGAATCAAACACAAAATGAATTTTAAAAGATTTTTGTTATAACAGTACACAACAAAAGACGTAAAACAAGTCTAGATTTCTTGGAAGGTTGAGTGAGAAATAAGGTCAGAATGTTTAATTATAATCCAATCAACCTTTTCTGAACAGCATGTCAGTTTCACTTTTGAGAAGCAAATGAAACATTTCTTTGTTTTTCAAGCACAGGCTTTTAAGACAGGAGGTGTTCTATCATTGTATTAAGAGGATAAAAATGGATTGTTTGATCTTCTGAATTTTAATGTGTTGAAAAGATTATTGGAAAGAAAATTGCATTCTCTGAAGTGACAGAAACATTATTCAGATGGCTTTAATTACATGATAGATTTTTTCCCTTAACACATTAATAATGGGTGCATATTCCAATTTGGGTTTGTAACAGAGTGGCTTTAAAGATTTGAGAAATTAAAAAAAAAATATTATCATGAACTTAGCACTTAAATTCCCATCAGTTTTTAACTATTGTGATGGTTACAGTACATTGTATACTGTATTGGATTTCCCTCCCTACTCTGCTACGAGTATTTACTGTATGCATGATATTCTCAAATGGTTTGTATTTTGAAAGACTTCATTTGAAAGAAAGCTAATCCCCTAACATCCAACTGTGTGGATGGGTTTGTGTGTAGATGTCTGTCTGTTTCATTATTCAAAAGCACAAATAATGCTGTGGCCATGTTTCAAAATATAAATTATAGTGCAAATGAACAGTACATAGAAGCACCTTTATATCAAAATCATTTGAAATTTCCATTTTATTTCAGAGGAAGTCACTTTTAAGTGGGTTTCTATATAAAGGCAACAATAAATAAAAATGAGTAGACATGTTTGCATGTTTTAGCCACAATTTGACTTGGGCTACATCTGCACTGAAGAAATTCCATGGCTCAATGCTACGGAAATCTAGATATCGTAGTTCTGTGAGATATTTAGCCTTCTCTGTGAGAGAGCTTCAGTGACACAACAAACTACAGTACCCAGAATGCCATAGCATTGAGCCATGGCAGTTAAAGTGGTGTCAAACTGGATTATTTCTCCAGTCTGGATGGAGTCTAAGATTTTAGATGGGAAGCCATCAGTGATGCAAATATCACATCTTGTGTGTCAATGTAAAATCCAAAAATTAACAAATTATATTGTTTAAGATTTCAGACTGTCTCCTCTAATCTAATGATACTAGTAATGATTATTTGTTTGTAGCTTTTTTTACTCTGAAAAATATACCAGTTCTTCAAGCAGATAACGTATTGGTCTATACAGTAAATTATGTCTTGAAAATTCATGTAGACTAAAAATTGTTCTTTAATCAGCTAAGAGTTTTCTGGTACCGGGAATGCAATGGAGACAGAAAAATGCTAAGACTCTACTTGAAAATATTGTTATGCCCATCCTAAATATAATCCCACAGAGCACTGAGTGCTTTCAGTTTATTTAGGTGAACTTTTTCCAGTCTAACAGTTGAATCCTTGCATACATGTAAGGTTCTCTTTACTATACAGTTCTATTAGACTTCTTGCTGCTTTTTATAGACTCATGCCACTGTATTGACACATTTATCTTTTAACAGTTTTCTTTCCATAATCATTATCTAAAAGCCATTGTGGAAAGTGTTAATTAATTTTAAACTGTAATTACTTTCTTGTTAATTATCCTATTTTAATAGCCCTCCTTTCTTTATGTGTGTATCAACATGCCTAAGAGACACATGATGTTATATTTATTGAGGGGTCTGAGTGACATTGAATCCCTTACTGTGAATTTTTGCCTGCGCTTGCTGGCACCAAACCATTCCTGACTATATTTATTATGTGAATTCATTAATGAAAGCCAAAGTCTTTATTACTGATATTTTTTTTTTCTTATAATGCTCCCTACTATGTATATAATGCAGTTGAACTGTAAACACTTTCTTTCTCTGTTTTCTATTTAACCTTTTCTCCTCCTTTCTGTTTCTTTTGCAGCAAATTTGCTGGACAGCCTTTCTGCTCACTGCTTGTTAAATATGTTCTTTTTTTCTGTCAATTACCACAGGTTTAGTCCCTATGAGTGGTATAATCCACACCCTTGCAACCCCGACTCAGACGTGGTGGAAAACAATTTTACCTTGCTAAATAGTTTCTGGTTTGGAGTTGGAGCTCTCATGCAGCAAGGTATACGATTCAGCCTGCTCTTTCTCTTGGGCGCCATGTCCCACTTTTTGCTGGGGGTAACAGTTCTCTCTCTTTCTATGGCACAGACTGCTTGCATGGGTGCCTCTGTGCATGTAACCATAAACCAGCCTTTTCTTTTAACATTAATACATCTAGGCATTCTTGAATATCACTTTCCCAAAAGAGTACCCAGGAAAGCCATATAATTCCAAACATCAGTATTCTTAATTAACTCTACCTGAATCCCATATATAGGTACATGCCACCTCAGTCCATTAGTATAATAGATTGCATTTCCAAACAGTAACATCTCTGTGAAGCAAGAACTGAAACCATGACTACCTCATTTCTCTGTTCTTGTCTACTAGTGATGTAGACCTCCATCTTTTGTAGTTAAGTGCTGGGAGAAAAATGTCATTTATTGCATGGTTAATAAATGTCATCCCAGTTAATAAATGTCAACCCAATCCCATAATTATTGTTGCAAGTTGTGCCTGAGATTCTTAAAATTAGGATTACTCAGTCACCATCTGCAGGACAACTACTGCTGAGGAAGTGCATTCTGCTCAGTGCATGCAAAAAAAAAAGTTGTTAATTACAATTTTTTCAATTGATAAAATTAGAGGTATGCTAATTACATTGTAATCAATAATAAAAAGGGACTTCTTTAAGGCAGACAGAAGACACCTCTTTCATCTATTATGCTCATATCACCTTTTTTGTTTTCCAAGATAGTCAATATAAGCATCAACCTTAAGCAGTGTAGTATGTGGTAAATAGTTTTTTTTGGGGGGGGGGGGGTTGGCAGTTAAAAATGTTGGTCTTGCATTGGGTGCAATTCTATGCATATCTACTCAAATTCCACATGTATTTCCATGGAATACCCAAGAAACATGTGTCTCTTCTTTGATCCTATTTACCATTGATGATTTTAAGAAAACAAGAAACCAGAGGGATGCTGGCATATATTTTTGGCAATGAACAGAGGAGAAGCTGGACACGTGTATTTGGGTATTCTCTGGGTTTTTTTTATAAAAAAGAACAGCATTTCCTTTTAGAAGAGCAATTAATAATCTTGATGGAAGGAAAATCACAAGAATTTGAGCATATTGACACAATTTTCTCCAGAGAAGGAACTTAGAACAATTTTAGTATATCATTATAGTAACCTTTGAACTTCTTTGAATCTTAGGGGTGAAGCAGATGGCAAGGAAGGAGCAGCCTCGGGCCATGATTGGGCTGGGACCATGGTGACTGCAGAGCCTGCTCTCAAAGTGGGCTACCACCTGCAGTCCCAAGCCATACCAGCCTGGAGTTGGTTTAAACCAACTCCTTTTTGCAGCATATTCAGTCTCCATTTTGCAGTGCTAGAGTGGCTTCCGACTGCTTTCGGGGTGTGCATCATGTAAATGCCACACCCCCAAAGCAGCCAGAAGCTGCTTCTTTTGGCCCGTGAGTTTTGGGCCTTAGTGTCTTTAAAATCATTGCTATTTAGATGTTCAGAATAACATAAATAGTGGTCCTGATCCAATGCTTTTAGGTCCCTTTTTGTTTAAGTGGCATTAACTTATCCTTAATTTGTATGTAGAAAGATCTTTTTGCACCTTTGTACTAACTGAAAGAAAGATGTTGGCAGCATGAGCTGTCATTGACTAAAGTCTATTTTCTCAGATGCATTAGGCATCAGGGGAAAGTTTCAATGGTGCTACAAGAAGATCTCTTTGAGGAAAGTCTCCCTGAGGAAAGTCTCAAAGGTGAAACAAGATCTCTCTACATATTGATTCTACAGACTAACATGGCTATATCCTTGATATCCATAATTTATTCATTCAAATAATCACTCAAAAGTGCCTGTCTTTGGCCATATGAGTGCTCTATGTTGTTTTCAAAGTACTTTCTTACAATACTTTAATTTTCAATGACAAATATTTTGGCACTCTATTCTGAAAGCATTAAGCAGTAGGTGGACACCCAGTGGAAGCAATAATCAGGTTGTTGCCTCAGTAACTGCCAAACAGATTGCATATCATGGTATGCTTGAATAAATAAATCTAAGTAAAATAATTATAGAATAATTAATATAAGATCATCTGGAAACCATATTTCTAGATATTTTGATTAGAGTGTGAAGGAGTCCTGTGTATATCCAATTCCATGTTATTTTTTATCTTGAAATGTAGGTAGGCCCTTGTTATCCGTTGGGATTTGATTTCAGGACCCCCCATGGATAACAAAATCTATGGATGCTCAAGTCCCATTAAATACAATGGAACAGCAAAATAGTGTCTGTTATATAAAATACCAGGTTTGGTATTTGGAATTTATACTTTTTTAGAATATTTTCATTTTTACTATGGAGTTAAAAAGACAGATAAGTTTTATACCAAATAATGGATAGATATAGACTGAGGCCTTGACAATGCCACCAGGGCACCATTACACTATACACTACTCCAGATGGTGCACGGCATCATGACACCCCTCTGACGCTGTGTCCAAATGACACAGCATTGAAGGGACATTATACAGATATGCCACCATGGCTATGGCACCCTCTGGAGGGTGCAAAAAAGAGGCCGGATCTGGGCCATGGCATGAGGTTGCTGCAGCCCCAATCTGGCTGAAGATGGGGTGGCTGCATCCTGCCCCTTAGGGGCTGTTTGTACAGCCCCTGAGAGACTGAACAAATCCTGAAACAGAAACTATGCACATTATCCATTCTTTGAGATCCAGGAGATTGAAATTTTGTCTCTTCTAAATTGATGTTCATAATGACTTCCTTCTTTTAAATGGAACACCAGACCATGATGTGGTGCTATGTTACTGAAACCTGTGCTTATATGCCTTCTTCCCTCCCTATTCCTGTCACATGTTCTAATTTCATAACTGACTTACCATTTACTGGCACAATACTTTATAATATTTGCATTCAAAATGAATTACTGATCCATGTAAATAGCCCATCATTACCATAATTTCCCTTAATACATTTCCTTGAATGCTGGAGGCTACATGATAGAGGAAACTCATACATTTCTTGCCCGGGGTCCCTTTGCTCCCAGGAAATTGTGGGATATAGTGCTGGACATGACGTTACCTTGGGTACATGACAGTCAGCCCCTAACCAGGCTCTGTTTTACAGGCTTTGGTGGCACACACTCTTTAAATCCTTGGGTAAGCTATGAACTTGTGGTAATTGGGACAACTTTGGCAAACATTTCTACTGTTCTTTTCTTCCAAGACTTGTTTGACCTTCTTAAGTGTTGATTTTAAAGAAAACAGTAAAGGTTGTTGGGTTTATTTGGCAGTGTTAGTGTTTATATTGTCTTAAGTGTCTGACTGACAGGGCCTAGGAGCGACTACATCAGACAGGTACTTTTCTACTTTTTTCCTTGCAGAATTCTAGGCAAAGTCTGGCGCTGGAGTTGGCTGTCATGTCCAAGTCTGTCAGCTTTTTTTGTTTGAAACAGCCAGGGTAAGATGAACTGCAGGGTAAGATGGGCTGTTTTGGATCGGATAGTCCAGTTATGATACCACTTCTTTTTCTTTCTGTTCTTTTCTTTCTTTAGTTTTCAGTTTTTTGTTCTGTAATTGATGTTGAGTTTGGCATAAGCTCCATTCACTGGAAGATGTGTTACCTTGCTGGACCAGTTCCTTAATGAATGCAATATAAACAGCATACCTAATCAGGAATAAAATAGTCCATCTTGCCTTCATTCCATTTTACCCAAGTAAAATTGAAAAGAGGGGAAAATCCCTGGCTAATTGATTAAAGCGTCTAATACTTTAGCATAATGCTACTGTAGATAGATGTTTTTAAAAACACCTTGTTGCATAAATATGCTTGCAACATTTCTCTTGCTCATTTTGGAAAAAAAAAATGTATATATTTGCCTTTCTGCTATTAGTTGATTAAATTATTCAGTTTTCCATTTTTAAGAATCTCATGCATGTCCACATTTGTATTTTTTTTCAAGTTAAGAGAACTGTTATTGCTCTTAAGAAAGAAGCACAAAGGGAGATTATATTCTACCACTAGTATCATTAGGCTCTAAATCAGCATTAATAATGACGTACATTAGCAGTGTTAATGTCTAAAGCTCCCTTCAGTTTTAGGCCATGAGCAGGCAACTCCAGCAATACATTTGTAGTTTGTCTTGGTCTAGTTTAAGCATAAGAGTAATATTTTCATTGCTGTTCAATTAAAGACTGTGCGTGGCCACTTCTGTTTCAATTATGCCTCTAATTATAGAGATGGGAGATGTTTCATATTATCATTGGCTTGCTACATACAGTTTCACTGCAAGCTCACAAAAGGTATTTTTGGGGATGACAATACCAGAATTCCCCAAACTGCATGATCCGTGGGCATGCTGGCTGTGGATTCTGGAGGTTGTAGTCCAAAAAGTAACTTTTCTCATATATATATATATATATATATATGAATATATATATGTTGATATATCACAGTTTTAGGTTGCTTATTTCTGTCCTTGTATCTGTGGTTTCCTGATACAAGCTTCCTGAATCAGGTTTCTGGATACATTATTTTGTTACCAACATTTGGGGCAAAGAGCTTATATGTTATGGAAGTAAACACATGTTATGAGCTGTTGAAATAACAGTTCATAAAGGCCTTGAAATGTTGCTGCAAGTTTTAACTGGAAAGCTAAGGACTGCTGCTTGTTTTCAGTACAAAGCTTCTCTTTAATAGCTCAAATGTTTTCTGTTTCTCATTTTGTTTTACTTTGTCACTTTATTTTTTGAAAAATAATCATTTGAAAACATCTGGCTTTACACTGGAATCAAAGCCAAACATGGATTTGATCTCCCATTGCTATATTTTGAGTCCCACAAATTTGTGATTTTCTTTATTAAAAATCCTTTATCATTTGTTTTTATTTTTCATTTCAATCATGTGTCTATATAAGCATTCTATTAGCTTGTAGCTTCATTTATATCCTTGCTTATTTTGCTGAGTGATTCCATTCACACCCCCTGTGACAAAAGTAAATGAATTCTAACAGTTAGATATGTTCATTATGCGCTGGATTCATCTTTTCCCCCTGGTTTTCATTAGGTTCCGAGCTCATGCCCAAAGCCCTCTCCACCAGGATAGTGGGAGGCATTTGGTGGTTTTTCACACTTATCATCATTTCCTCGTACACTGCTAATCTAGCCGCCTTTCTGACAGTGGAGCGCATGGAATCCCCCATTGATTCGGCAGATGATTTAGCAAAACAGACAAAAATAGAATATGGAGCAGTTGAAGATGGAGCAACCATGACATTTTTTAAGGTAAGCCTTTTCTTTTCAATTGGAGGTGGGGTGGGGAATTGCTTGCTATTCCTTTGCAGCTGTTTAACAGGTAGGAAAACCAATGTCATATTTTCAATACATTTGCAAAAGTATGATTTCCTATTTATGCATAAAAATAACTGGAAAACAACCAACATGACTTTTTAGTGCAGATTGCTTAATATAAAACATCACTCTAAAACAAGTCTGAAATATGCTTCCTAGGAGGTATGCCCGGTCAACACATAGGACTTACTTTTAAATAAATATGAAAAGGATTGTTCTGTAAATATGCCCAGCTATGTCCACTTTACCAGAAATTATTCTCATTTACTTTGGAGTAAAAAATAAGTCAGGCTTCCTTTTTTTTCTTTTTCTTTTTCTTTTTTCTTTTCTTTTCTTTTCTTTTTTTTTTTGGACACTCAGTCAGAAGAACAGAGAATATTTTCTTGTGTCTGTACTTGTCTGGATTACATTCTGTCTTGTACTCCAAATGGTGTTTCTATATGGAAATAGAATTCATGTTTCAACAGAATAAACCTGTACTGCTCTGTATCTAAGAAACTGAAGGAACAATAGACTTCTTCCTAAAAAGGTGATAAAGTACCATATTCTGGAATTAACTGGGTATTCAGTTTTATATTTTTATTTCTTATGTTTCTAATACAATGCACCCTTGACTTACATGGGGGAATCCATTCCGGACCCCCCCCCCCCGGTGTAAGGCAAATACCACGTATGCATGAGCCCCATTGAAAACAATGGGGCTCATGCATATGGTGCGGCACAGCATGCACACCATTTCCTGTTACATTGTGTGACTTTCAGCATAAGCTGAAAGCCATGTATAGTATGCCCATAGTGGCCAGTTTTATTATGACTGTCTCCCATTTCTACTGCAGCTAAAAATGTGACCATGTTACTAGCTGACTGCATGGATTCAACTTCCTAGTTTACTATATGTTCAGAATTGACTTAACTCTGGATTGTAAAATAAAGTCAGCTAACTATGTTTTCCTTTTCTTTTATCTCAGCCAACCATTTTTTTTTACTATAAAACATGACCACCTGCCCTTTGCAATAGAGAACATACTTATCACACCATAAAATATAGTTTGTTGTTTTACGAAACAGGCTGCCAGTTACAAGAGAAATATCCAAGACCCAAAATAAGCAACCATATTCAGCATATTTGTTGAATGTGTTGACACCCTGCTACCACTTTGATTGAGAAAAAATATACCCTGGATTCCCTGTTCTGAATGAAAATGCCCATTTCATACCTCTGGAAACTGACAGTGGAATGCATCTTATCTCAAAAATCCATGCATTTGTGAGACTCATGCTATATTTTCCAGGAAAAAGATACACTCCAAAACCATGCATATATTTAAGAAATGTGCACAGTGAAAACTGCTGACAGGCATATTTTAGTCAATGCAGAACTACACAGAAGAATGTTTACATTACAGAAGATGCACACAAAAAAGCCCACCAAAATATGTACACATCTCCATGTAGTGAGTATCAATGAGAAGCCTTACAATCTGATGTATAAATAGGACAGAACTAATGCAGATCAGAAATTGAGAAGCTCAGGAAGAATTAAACTGACAGATTCCCACATCCCTACACACTTGTCTCCCCAGTTGCTTAGAGGGAATGCCTTTATTACCATTTCATTTATTTTCCCTGTCTTACAGCTCATCAGTCATTTTCTTGTGCTTCTTCAGTGTGCCAGGTTCACCTGTAGAGTACATATCCAAACAGTATTTCCCTGCTTCACGTCCTGTATGCTTGGTGTGCAGGAAGAAGTAAGACATACAAAAGTGGTGATGTTAACATGGGTTGATGTTATCATGGACCTTACTGATCTGTAAAACCCTTTTAAAGAAAAAAATTGGGTGAGGCCTGAGAGAATTTGCAATTCTGATTTTTAAAAAATGAAGAAGATAGGGGAGAAAATGTGTAAATAGATCTTATTTGACAGTTCTGTGGAGAAGTATGGAAGTATTTATAATATTTGTACTTCCATTTCTATGTGTTACAGGTCGTCTCTCCCTTATCTAAAAATTTAAAATGCTCCAAAATCCAAAACTTTTTCATGGGTGGCCTCTGGTCTCAAGCATTTGTGATAAGGGATACTCAATCTGTACCTATGGTTATCCTGATATTTGGTAACTAAAGGATTGGCAACTTTTCTTGGTGATCTACCAGTTGATTCACCAAGCTTGAGAGTATGTTTCCAAAAATTTTGGCAAAAATAATTAATAATCCCTTGAGTGTCCTATAACTCTTGATGCCAAAATAGTCAAATAAATATTGCCATTATGCCTATAGCACCTTGTATGGAAGTATAGGCTGTTGGACACTATGAAATTCATAGTTTGCCACAACTCTGCAATGAACGTCCACAAACATCTATCTGCAATAGTTTATCCAGTTATTAATATGTGATGTGATGGTCAGAGAACTATCTAATTGAATTTGAAGAAATAACAAGCAACTGAACTATAGGTTCTAAAACAATAATCCCATAAAGAAGACTTATTGTAGTTTTTTAAAAAAAAATGTAAGAAAAAGAAAACAATTCAAGGAACAGTCTTTTGTGCCAAGATCTTCAGAGTCAAGGAGGCAATTTTTGCTGGGAGTATGCTGAAGTGTACAATGGCAGAAAGAATAAACCCATCCTTCCTGCACACTAGGACAACTCTTTCAACTTTTAAGCCTGCTGTGTCAACAGGAAAACGCAGATACTTAATAGTTATCATGGCATCATTTGGCAATATGAAATAGGGCTGAAAACATGCCCCCATTCTTGAAGTTTGAATTGGTAGCTCTTTAACACAGGTTCAATAGGGTGCGAGAAATAACTAGTGTAGTCTTTTAAAAAATGTGTGAATTGTTCGGCCATGATATACAGTATATTCTCTTTTAAGCCTAAAGCAGCATCTTCAGAATTTACAACTATTTTATAATCATTTCAATTGAATATTGAACGCAAGCTTATCCTCTGGAGAACTTTGAAAAAGAGATTTGGTAAATACATATACTTGGAAGAAAAAGAATCCTGCTGTTCTAATGGCTTGACCATATAACCTGCATCATCCAGGCTTAAAAAGTATCTCTGTGTGGCATGAAGGCAGTTTCATAGGGTCCCAGCCATGCCCCTCTGTTAAGCCTGGGTCGGAAGAATCACATTCCACCATTTTAGCTAGAAATTGGGGGCAGTAGGTTCTATGGCTTATAGACAGAAAAAGGCTATGAGTGTATTGATCTGAAACTTGGCAGTGCAGGAGAGGTCAGCTTGAGGTTGATCTGTGCCAATTTTGAGGCAGAAAGGCTGAGAAATGGCTTATTTATAAGACTTTAAAATTTGATAAGTGACCTCCAGCAGTTTGACTGGTATTGTCTGTTTACTTCTTCAGAAGCTTTTCTAGGGTTAGATTTGCAAGATACTTTCTCCAGTTCCACAATATTTTTTAGGAAGCAGTTCAATGCTTTCGGTTAAGGAGAAATTCTATCATTTTTAGTGCATTTGTAGTAGGATAATATGTTGGTCATTTTTGTAAAAATGACTCCCCCTCCCCCCCCCCCACATCTTATCCTAAGAACATCTTAAACTCGGTTCTGCACGCCCCTAATTCTTTGCCTATCTAGTGAACCTCATGTGGTCACAGTGTATTTAAATGGGAATGAGTATGAATATTATTAGATAAATGACGGAGGATGTAGAGGAGGCAGCTCAGGCTACTCCACCTCTGAGGAAAAGTTTTCAGGAGATATGTGAAAGCATTTTCCACCCAAAATGGAAGGAGAAATATTTTGAAAGTAAAGACCAAATGTTATATTTAAAATGGTGGGTTATCTACATTTGTTATGACTAAAATACTGTAATGTCTGTTCGTATTCTTCAGAAAAGTTCAGCAATGCACTGTTTTCCAAACAAATTGACTTTAGTAAAGTTTGAGTACCCCCATATCCAAGCAAGTTCTCTGCAGACTTAATGCTATTCTTAACCTGAGAACAGTTAAGAATGATGGAACTCCCTGCTACAAGGAAACCTTTGCAGCAAAGATTATAAAATGCAGAGAGATTAAATACAGATTTTAAATGACTAATTGTAACCTGATAATTACAGGTTTCTATGTCCTGCCATTTTGTGATAGGTTCTGCCACTGCACTACCAATTTGTAGTGGAGGGCTAGAGGGCTGAAAGTTTAATAATGTTTTGCAAAGGTCATGGGTCCAGTCAAATGACAGGTCAATAGAAGGTTTTTAATCTTTGCTTTTTCTCCTCCTCCTGTCCCTCACTGATCCATTTTCACCTCTTCCACCTCTCTTCTCTCTTTCTCAGGCACACCTGCTGAGTCTTTTCTTTCAGAATTGTCTTCATGGACATTAAGATAACATCTTTCCATTGTATCCAGACAGAGGGTCATGCAAAGTTTTAGATAGTATTTTTATACTCTTAAAGGTAAAGGAAGGCACAAAGCAGATGGGCCAAAAGGACTGTGCTGGGACTGTGCCAGCATTGTTTGTGTGGTTTCAAAGTGGCTTTAAACTGGATTACTTCTGCAGTGTAGATGCAGCCTCCATTTATAGGCCCCAGAATGAATGCAAATGGATAAGCAGTTTATAATTTGATTTGTATAAGTTTATCATAAATATATGCCAGCACAATTTTGAACAAATGGACAACAGAGTTCTTCTCTCCTTCTGACGCCATGGAGGGAGGGCTCTGCTTCTTAATCTAGGCCATGCCTGATGGAGTTTGGCCTGTCCTTTCACCCCCTCCTAGGCCAGATGGTGTTGCCATGGAGAGAGGGCACTTCAACTTGAGGCCAGTCCCAATGGTGTTGCCAGGCCTTTCCTTTCACTCCCTCCTAGGCCAGATGGTGTTGTCAGGAAGGAGGGCTCTTCAACTTGAAGCCAGGCCCGATGGTGTTGCTGGGCCTCTCCTTTCACTCCCTCCTTGGTCAGATGGTGTTGTCAGGATGGAAGGAGGTCTCCTCAACTTGAGGCCAGGTCCGATGGTGTTGCTAGGCTTTTCCTTTCATTCCCTCCTTGGCCAGATGGTGTTGTCAGGAAGGAGGGCTCTTCAACTTGAGGCCAGGCCCAATGGTGTTGCTAGGCCAGTCCTTTCATTCCCTGGGCCTCTCCTTTCACTCCCTCCTCGGTCAGATGGTGTTGTCAGGATGGAAGGAGGTCTCCTCAACTTGAGGCCAGGTCCGATGGTGTTGCTAGGCTTTTCCTTTCATTCCCTCCTTGGCCAGATGGTGTTGTCAGGAAGGAGAGCTCTTCAACTTGAGGCCAGGCCCGATGGTGTTGCTAGGCCTGTCCTTTCATTCCCTCCTTGGCCAGATGGTGATGCATCATGATGACAGGAATAGAAAATGGTGGGTTTCTGCCAGGAGTTTCCTCTGCTCCTATTGTAGTTAGCAGAGGCATTGGTAGGCTATTCATTGTTCAGTTCCTGATAACTTAGAAGAAATGGGAAACCCAGTTTTCCTAGCAGCAGTGCAGATTTGGAGTGTGAAGAGCTAGGATACTTCCTTTAATGTTTGGTTCCAAGCCCAGAGTTGACTCTTTGCCTCTGGGACATGGAAGCCACAGCCAGCACCATCTGATACACTTACTTAGATGTTTCCTATGTAGGAAACTAGAGTCTTCTTCAAGAGCAATCCACCAATCCCAGCCCCTTTGGTGACAGCAGAGGTTTATTCGGGTACTGTTTCTCATGGCTTAGTAGGATTGGGAAATGTGATCTGAATTCACCAAAGATACAATCCTTCCTCATGTTGCACATAGGAGGGACCAGGAAATAGATTTTTTTCCTTTCTTTATTTATTCAGCGTTTATTAACTGCCCTCATTGTGTGGACTAGGGAGTTATACTAGTTTTAGAGTTCATTAGTAAATCCCTTGAGGCATCACTGGCTGAAGGATTGGCTCATTCATTGCATTCCTCATAGCCAACTACTAACAGGGATGTTGGTTATGTGCCAGTTTGGTCTGGATGTATGGCACTATGAATGAGAGGCTCCAATAGACCTTTATTAAGTCTTTCTCAAGTCCTGCAAACTCAGGGCAGTGGCTTTCTTGTTTGTCAGTCCACTTGTAATGCAATCTATCTCTTTCATGACTGCCTTCATCTTTACAAGCAGGTTGTTCTCCTTGTGCCTGGACAGCCAAAGTGCATCTAAGAATGGAAAATCATTCACACCAGTGCTTACCATAGGGTAAGTGCTGGTAAAATGCTAGGGAAGCGTGCATGTATGAAAGCTTGACACACTTCTCAAACAGCAGGGGGTCGTTCTCTCACCTCTAGCATCCTTGAATCATTTGCAGAGCAGTAATTTCCTATGGAAACTTTATGTTCATAAAAGATTTTCACACCAGAGCTTACCATGGGGTAATCACTGGTAAAACATTGGTAAAACATCAGGGAAGCGTGTGTGTATGCATTTCTGAAATGTCAGGGAATCATCCTCACCTCTAGCATCCTTGAGTGGCAGCAATTTCCTATGAACGCAAAGTTTCCATTCATAGAGAATTGCTTTTCCATGAATTTTAGAGGTGAGGGGATGATTCCCTGCCATTTGAGAAGCACATCAGGCTTTCATACATGCATGCTTCCCTGATGTTTTTCCAGCATTTTACCAGTGCTTACCCCATGGTAAGCACTGGTGTGATAATCTTCCATGTCAAGCTTCAGCATATTCCCCAAGGGGCTTGCTACAATAATATGAACTGAGGCAATTTCAGTTTTGAGCCAAGACACTTTTGCTTTCTTACAAGTTGAAACTACAATCTATTGTTTCAATCACTTAAAGAATAGACTACCTATACTGATGTTAGCCCAGCTAAAATTCCTCACTCCAGGTTGTTCAGTCATAAATGTGCCCATTTATAACCAATTTTCCATGTCCTTTGTCTTCATTTCAGGTGGGAGAACAAATTAAATACTCATTTAAAAGGCTGTAGGGAATCATACAGTTTTGAATTACTGTTATAAAGCTGACTCTTATACTTGAAAAAGAAACCCAGGAAGTTCTTTATGAGGCTACACATGCAACCCACTTGAACATATTACCTACTGCTGAAGAGTAATGAATAACATGTAAAAATTTCTGCTAAAGGATTTTTCAAGATCTATCTCTGTACAGAAAAATATGCGTGTTTTCTATATTCTATCAAATTTATCAATATAAATCTTACTAAATTTATATTTCAGCTGTGAGTTTATGTTTTTAATTCTGTTTTATATTTTAACATGTTGTACCTTACATTGAGCCTTGAGGAGAGGCAGAAAAGAACGATGATGATGATGATGATGATGATGATGATGATGATGATGAGTCTCTTACACTATGATAACAGATACAGTGGAATACTAGGCACCACATATATTGTGTTATGTGTCTTCAAGTCACCTGTTGACTTATGGCAACTCCATGAACTTCATAGAATATTCTTACGTAAGGAATACTGAGATGTAGTTTAGTCAGTTCCTTCCTCTGAAATACAGCCTACAGTGCCTGGTATTTGTCTCTTTTTTTTTTAAAGTGCCATATATTACTATTTTCTAAAAGATAGTCAAACTTGAACTTAGTTGCCCAGGGCACTTTAGGTTGAGCAGTGTTCCCAAGAAACTTTCACTGCCTGTCTGCACCATTGTACTAATGCATGTTAAGATAAACTTGTAAGGTTGGTATTGGGAAACAAACAAAACAACACTGATAGCTCAGTTCTATTGACTTCAGCATACTTGTGATAGAATAACAGTTCTGAATTTGATTGACTTTCTGTGTTTATGTCCCTCTTCATTATAGTAAGGTACATTGCAGAGACTAAGCTAAGCTAGTGATATTGTAGCAGATTGCAATATACTAACTGCAGTATACTAATTTCTGAAGATGCCAGCCACAGCTGCTGGTGAAATGTCAGGAATAAACTCTTCTAGAACACAGCCTCATAGCCTGAAAAACCCACAAAAACCTCTAATCTAGATAGTTTTACTAATGATAAATGCAAATATGAAATACTGGTAAGAGCTATTAGTGTAAACCACTGTGAGGCAGGCACAAGAACTGCTCTAGTGATTGGCAGTAATTTCTGGAGTACCAAAGTTGAACCAGAGTATCAAAATGTGAGAGTTTATCTGATTTGTCTTTGAAATGTAGATTTTGGAACAACTAATTTTGTTCAAGAGAAGTCTAAATCAGAATTGGAAAATTCACCATCCCTAAAGGATTTTGGTAGCTTTGACCTTATTGGATATTAGTGGCTTGCTGGAATACATTGTTTCTTTCTTGAATGGTAGTGACTGCAGCCCCTCAGTTTATGTGTGCTTGCAGGAAAGTGAATGAAAAAGCTTCTAAATGAATACTTTATCTTATGCCAAAGTGTACTCAGGACATGAGTGTAAGTCTGTGGTGTACAAGAGGCTACTAGAGGTTAGAACAGAATATAGAGAAACAACCATAAAAGAGGTCAGGCAAGACTGCATTCTGTCACCCTATTTATTTAACTTGTATGTTGAAAATATCATACACAGGGCAGGTTTAGACTTGGAAGAAGGAGAAGTGAAGATCAGAGAAAAGAATATCAACAATCTAAGATGTGCAAACTGAACACTAAAGATAGGATTGGCCATGCCGTCATATTTCACATCTCTATGTATGAGTGTAAGAGCAAGTTGGTAAAGAAAAACAACATATTTGAGATATGGTGCTGGACAAGAGTTTTGCAGACATTGTGGAGTGACTAAAAAGACAAACAAATGGGTTCTAGAACAAATCAAGCTTGAATTCTCCCTAGAAGCCAAGATGACTAAATTGAGGTTGTCATACTTTGGCCACATCATCAGATGGCATGACTCCCTAGAAAAGACGATAATACTTGGAAAGATAGAAGGCAGTAGAAAGAGAGAACAACTGCATACCAGATGGATAATCAAGGAGGAGATGGTCTTGATTCTGCAGAGACCTGAGCAGATCTGTTGAGGATAGGGTGTTGGAGATGTCTCACTCACAGGGTTGCCATGAATCAAGGTTGATTTGAAGGCAGTTAACAACAACAACAACAACAACAACAACAAGTCTTGCTTGCTATAAGCCAATCACATAAATAACAAGTAAGATGAGCTTTTAAAAATGGTTTGTTAATATATCATAAAGGTTGATATAAAAATGTAGTATTTTTATAAAAAAAAAACCCCAGATTTCCTAATTAATTTTTACAAGGTCTGCATCATTTCTCAACTATTTTAATTATTTGAATCTTCATTTTCACTCTGTCCTTTATGCTTTCACTATTATCCAGAGCTTCTAAAGCCCTATTTCTAATCACAGTGTTCTAAATAACAGCTGGAGAACTGATCAGAATCTAAAACATACTGTGCTTTTGGCAGCAGTCCCTTTGACACTGACTAGCTGAGTGGATCTGTTGGCATGAAATATTCTAGCTGCTCCAGAAATTGAGCCATTACAATGTTTGTAGTCCATCTTTTGTTAGAAAAGGAAAAGTTAATTTGAATTTAAAATCTGAAGATGACAATGGCTCTGTGGACCAGAAAGACTTCTCAGGAGGTAGGTGAACTGGTAGGGAGCCCAAAAAGAAAGTTTCTGAAATGTATAAAGTGAATTGTGAAAAAGGAGAGATGAAAAAAATGCAAGTTTGGGGAAATGAGTAGAGACTGGGAATAGAGACAGGATGTGGCTGAGAGAAAAAGGAAAATGGGGTTGAATTGCACATACAGTTTGAAATAACTATCCATTACATTGTCTGAAGCTTCTGTTATAATTAATTTATGTACCTGTTTCTTGGGACATAATCACTAATGTAGCCAAAGAGCATGGATTTATCAGAGTTCTCTAGAAAACTTCTGTAATACCTAGAAGATATAATGTTTGACTAGGCCATTCTGGGAATGACTGGAGAAGTCTAGGATGTCTATTAGTCACATATCATTTTGCAGACCTCAGAATCTGTTGTCTGATAGTATTCTTGTACTACAATAGGTATTGGTTTGCAATATATTTTTCATAACAGATTTGGGGCTCTTTTACACAACACAATTATAGCACTATGATTCCACTTTAATACAGGCTATATCCTGTGGAAAACATGGAGTTTACAATTTGATCAGAGGCAGTAGAGAACTTTTCTGGGTGGGAAATCTGCCAAGAACAACACTATCTGCTTGGGCTGCCTAATAGCCACTGTTTTATATCTCTCCTATTCCAAGCAACTGATAGATGATGGTCAATAAGATAACAACGGGCCGGTATATACAAGTGCTTTGCACCAGCTTGGCCCTGAAGGTAGGGCTACGTAGGGCTGGGCCTCCACATGCACCCAGCCATACTATTGGCACTCGTTCACCATGTTGGCATGCTCCTGTTTACACAGGGCACATCATGATGACACATGGATGTCGGAGCGCCCAAACACACTCCATGGAAGAGGCTTCATCATGGTGCATGAGCATGCCTGTAACACCCCTAAAAAGTAGCTGCCTAGAGTGGCTTCTTTTTAGGGAGTGGGTCGGTGCCGCAGCATGTGACTGCTGTGGCACCAACTAGGTGCAAGGATGGGAGACTTTTAACTGCTCGCCTGTTGAGCCCCAAATTTCACAGACCCCTGTTTATGTAAATAGTTAGTCTCCTCTTTAGAGATGACATAACGCACAACAGTCCGTTGGCTTCTGGCTGCCTTCTACAGATTACAACAGCCATTAGATTGCATCAACCAATAACCTATAACATGCCACATATCTAGGGTTAATCATAGGTCAATTTACTGTTGTGTTATTAGTGTTGATAATTACGTTGGTATTGTGCCTGGAACTAGGTTCTCTCAGTGACATTTATTCAGGGCATTCTGCTTTATATTTTATGTCTTATAAACATACTATTTACATTTTGAGGTATGAAAGTTTGTGACCTAGAATCAAATGAGCATGCAGCTTGTATCACCATAGGACATTGCCATGATGGTTAAAGTAAACTATAGCAGTATAGTGTGAAAGGCCTCCTAGAATCCATTGGTTCTCATTCTGAACTGCCCTAAAAACCATTTGGGATTCAGTATTGTTGCTTATGCTTTATACTCATGTATGTCTAGATATTTTAGTCAAAAAGATTGGTTGAAAAAAGAGTCAACTTACCCCCATGGGCCAATGTAAGTACTCTAACT
The DNA here is from genome assembly GCA_034509955.1 of Urosaurus nigricauda. Taxonomy (NCBI): domain Eukaryota; kingdom Metazoa; phylum Chordata; class Lepidosauria; order Squamata; family Phrynosomatidae; genus Urosaurus; species Urosaurus nigricauda. The sequence goes on from JAOEGL010000001.1 coordinate 271,507,117, forward strand.
CTTAAAAAGGAACCATCCCTGGTGAGAGACAAGAATGTAATCTGTCCTGTAAGCACTGACCCTCCCACCTTTCTCATCCAGACAGCCTTTAATGTGAGCACAGTTATGCCTGATAGAATTTTATTACTTCTTTAGCATCATTTCCCTTTGTGTTATCCTTTACCACTTCTGTTGCATGCCCCTAAGTTTTACCATCAACTTTTCCATGGGTTTTATCAAAAGCCATAATTTTGGCTCCAAATCCTTCACTTGACTTATAATGAGATTGACTTATAATCAAATATATATGGTACTTATCTGAAATAGCTGGCAAATATTTTGCTGTATTTAAGCATAAAAGCCAAATGGCTTTTAACTGCACACAAATAACCTTTGTAGGAACCTAAGCAGGTTTGATGCCTAAACAATGTTGTGAAGCAATAGGAGTACAGCTGAGGGAATGGAAGCAATTGGGTATCTTATCCAGCATCCCATCCACTTTTAAATGCCAGATGGTTAGGACAGCAGCAGGCACCACAGCAACTACAAAGCTAGCAGAAGGAGGATAAAGAAAGTAGTGGGGTGTCTCTGAATTCTTGCTGAGAATTGGCAAAGTAATGACTTTGCCTGGGTGTTGTAGAGGGAGGCGAAGAGTCTAGAAGTTTTGGATTTAAGAATCAGTGGAGAAAGAAGTGAAGGAAGGAAGGAAGGAAGGAAGGAGCAAAAAGTAAAACAGGAACCACATAGAAGGAAGTGATGTATCCCATGGAAGGAGGTGCAGTAGTAGATTTATTAGTTAACATTGGTAGGAAATTGCTGCAGGAAGTCCATGGCAATAGTTGTAACTTCTTAATATTTCCATAAGAAAGACTGGAACCTCCCCCCCCCCCTCTCTCTCTCTTAATAAAGACCATGAAAACTTTTCATAGTGAGTAAAATAATTTCCTGCATCCTGTAAGATTTTCCATATTAGTTTTCTTGCATATTTCTCTAGAGATAACAGAACAGTTCATTTAATGCACAGAAATACTGAATGGCATGGTAGAGGACTTCTTTTAGATCTTTGCCATTTAAGAATGTTCTGCTATTTAATGGTTGTGAATGTTGCTAGCAGCTTTACTGGTTATGAGACACAGCTATGAAAGATACACAGTTGGCATGCAGTTTAGAAAACATCTTTTTGCATTTCTAAGGGGCTTGACACACTGTCCTGAAAGGGTGGGCTGGAGGTGCCTGTTTTTGCTCCTGAGAGACGCTGCAGCAGCCAAACCATGCAGTGTCCCTCCACACCAAAAAGAACCTGTTAAAATTAGGTTCTTTTTGGTATGTGGCACAGACACCATGAGTGTGCCATTGGCACACTGTTACACATCGATGATGCAAGCATGGCATAGTGATGTGCGGATATTGCACCATGCTTGCGTTATCATGGCGGCACCTGTGTGGATGGAAGGCTGCCATAATGGCAGCACCGTTATGGACTAAGGTTCAGGAGTGTGCAGTTGCCCTACTCTCCCAAACCCTAATTTTGGCCTGAGGACAGCGCTTTCCACTCGTCTGTACCAGGGCTGATATAATATTTTTATCTTGTATTTGTCATTATATTTTATACACAGCTCTGCACTCACATTATCAGAGCAGTCTACAATACAGATGTAAAACACAGTAAAACAAAAAACAAAAGAAAAAGAAAAAGAAAAAGAAACAAGCTGTACAAGTCAGAAACAGCAGCAGTATGTTGCACCAGGTGAACTTTGCATGCAAGGAGATGCTCAATTTCTTTTTTTGAAACACAAAATGAAGGTAAAAGTCCTGCACAAATACTGTACTGTGAACCTAGGTTTTATTTCAAAATAAAATAAGGCATGAAGGGAAGAAATAGAGGATATATAACAACACAACAGACTTACTAGATGGCTTTATTTATTTATGGACCTGCTTTCCAGCTGGATATGCCAGGGCCTGGTCTTTTAACTAGCATTACAGTGCCATTTAAGTGTCATTGTTTTAGTGCAAGTACAAGTTATTTTAATGTTTATATTTAATTGTAGCCTTCTTCTTCTTTCTTATGTATTATTGGTGCTCAACATGCACTTTAGAATTATATTAAATTAGCAAGGAGAGATGGCAATGCAGCAACTGAAATCCTTAGTATATTGAGAAGTGTCCAGTTAATGTGCTACACACAGTTCTAATGACATGTGATGCTGCATTTAGATTCACAGTACAGCCAAAGGACAGTGAGAGTAGTTGAAGAAGAATGGAAATGTTTTACTGTCTACTTAGTGGCTTGAATAGGAAGATTGCAGTACTCAGGAGAAACAGCAGGAAATACATGAACTTTAACTGCATGTATGCTTTCCTTCTGTCTGGCAAGAGAAACAAACAGCTGAAAGGATGCTGGGTTGTCATTCTAAATTAGTCACACCCAGTAAGGGTATGTTCTTCCTACTGTTCAGTTTGTCCATCTCATCAAGCTGCATTGATTTTGTATACAGGTTGAGTCTCTGTTACCCAAAATGCTTGGGACCAGAAGCATTTGGAATTTTGGAATTTCTCACATTTTGGGATATTTGCATATACATAATAAGATATCTAAGAGACGGGACCCAAGGCTAAATATGAAATTCATTTATGTTTTATATACATATTATGTACGTAGCCTGAAGATAATTTGATACACAATATTTTAAACCATTTTGTGAACGAAATAAAGTTAGTGTACAATCAGAAAGCAAATGGGTAACTATCTCCACCACCAGTGGTGTTTCCAGCTCGGGTGTCACCCAGTGCGGGGGGGCTGGGCTTATGGAGGTGGGGGCAAAAGGGCAGCCTCCACTCAAGCCTCCTGAGTCCATGGAGTCCTTACAGAGCAGCCTCTCTCTTCCCCTCCACCCCATGCCCCCAAGACTTCCAAGGAATCACAGGACATCCTTCCTTCCTCCCCCCATGCCCTCCAGGGACTCAGAGGGGAGCCTTTTCTTCCCTCCTTCCATGCCTTCTAAATCCACACTGGACTTAGAAAATAGCTGGGGAGGGGGCGGTGGCAGCATGCTAGTGGCATCTCCACATTGGCTGACACCTGGTGTGGGAGGCAGGACTTCCAGTTTAGCTTTCTGGAGGTCCAGGTCCAGAGGAACATTCGTGATGGGCTGTACGCATGGGCTGCATCTGCATCTGTGTGGTCCAGGGCATCACTTGTGAAGGCCCAAGGAGAGCCGGCACAGGCCTGGGGAGAGCTGGTGCAGGCCCAGGGAGAGTCGGCATAACTCCCGTATGGGTCCTGGGAGTTCCCGCGTGGCCTGAGGAGTGCCCACATGGGCCCAAGGATCTCCTGAGGGAGCAGAGAAGCCCCTGTGGGGTGGAGCAGCACCCACATGGGCCAAAAGAATGCCAGTTAGGGCAGGGAGACAACCAGGTGTCATCCCCCCTTTTTGGGATGTCACCTAGTGTAGTCCGCACACCTTGCACTCCCCCACTGACACTGCTACACTCATGCAATTTTGGATTTTGGAATGCTGGATAAGGGAGATTCCACCTGTAACACACTCATTGAGTGAGCAAAAATGGTTTATAATAACGTGTTTTCAAAAATGCCATGTATTTGAGTCCATTTCTGAAAAGGTTCCTCCCACATACCTGTTTTAGATAGATATTTTCTTTAAAAAATTGTCATTTAATTTTTCAGTACATCTATCAGATGTGAAAATAATTACATAGTTTTCAATGTCATTGTATCCTATAAGTGAGAACAAATGTGAGGCATCCAAATATTAAGCTTCATCATATTCATCAGATTAAAAAGCTTAAAGTAAATATCATATGCAGCAAGTAGAGTACTTCAGTCATGCTTTGCCTAGTAAAATTGGCACAGAAAGTAGAGAGAAAAGAGAAAATATTTTTCCTCCATTTTCACTATCAGTTAAGGGATACAGACAGAATAGTGGAATTATTACGTAGTTATTGATATTTATTTCACTCTCCTCCCCTTTAAAAATAGCTCCTGCAAATGTGTCAATTCTGACATATCTTGTTTGTGTCCATGCATTGGAAAGTGTTGTTTCCTTTCAGTGTTTGCATATAAACATACCACTTTTTGTTAATAAATAAGCCAACCAAGGAAAGTGTTCCTCTAATAAAATTTCCAATTTATATATCTGTCTATCTTCTGTTTATATTCATATTCTGCTACATTGGTCTTGCACATCAGCTCTGTGATTCATAGAAACATTGAACAGTGGCAGTAATAGTGGCAGATCAACAAGTGGGGGGGGGCTTGTTGGACATTGCATGTGTGCTTATGATGTATAGATTGCCATGTTATGTGTTTTTTCCCTATGATGTGAAATATTTATTTCACAGCTCTTTCATGATATTGTAGTTGTGGAAATAATTCACTGAATGCTGGAAATTAAGGCCCTAAGTTAGCATATGCTTTATGTATACATGGTTGATGAAACTGTTTTTATCTCATCTTTTCTAAAATATGTCTTCCTGGCAAAATTGAATGGTTTATGCAGTCTTAGGGTACATAGTGGTTGCTAGTAATTTGCATTTTGGAAGAAATGGATTTTCAAGTAGCCAGTTTTTAATCTAATTAGAGGAGCATCCTTCAAAGCCTTAGCCTGCGCTTTAGCCCAATTAAGAAGCTTGAGAGATTTCATATATCTTAGCAGAATTTCTGGTTTTTCTTAGCCTTTTCTAATGCATGGTGGAGAAGAGGTGCTGCTCAGCTACATTACTGGTGCTTTGGTACAGAAGATGTTTTAGAATTGACACTATTCTGAATAACATGTTGGGTTTTATAAGTAGCTAAATGATTTCTCTTCTGTGGTACTTACTGCTTGGGAAAGAATGTGGGTCACCAGGAGTGGCAGGAGGCAGGAAGAGCCAGGTGCACGGTTGGAGTCTCCTATCTAACTTGTCTTGCAAAATAAATATTACCAGTTTCATTGAATAGATTTTCCAGTGATTTAAATTTAACTTGGGGTGTAGACTAAATGGAATTTAGCATGTTTTTTTAATTTTGTTTTTATTTTGTTAAAAGAAAGAAAAAAAGAAAAAAAGAAGAAAAGAGAAAGTTACATCATCCATAAGATCACAAGAACATCCTTTACATCATTTACATATCACATATACATCCATTACATACTTGTCCCAAGAAAAACGAAATAAAAAAGATAATTGCTCTTATATCTCAACAGTTCTGGTCTTAATTGGATATTCTTTTTAACTATTGATACAATGCACTTATGAATTTCTTTCCAGAATGGGGAAAAAAAATCTGGAATTTAGCATGTTAAGGGGCAGGGCTTCTAAAAGACTTGCATATGGTAAGTTTAAGCAATAGATGTTATAAATTTTGTCTGCTCTATTGAGGTGCCATGATTTGCCTTGTAATGTATTGTGCTTTTTTCACTGACCAGGCCTCCAAAGGTTTGCAGCCCAGCTATCTTTTTCCTCCCCCTCTCTCCTTATCCCTGGAGGCAGAAAACCAAATGGCAGCCAAAATCAAAGTACATAATACTCTAGGTTAGATGAAAACTGCCCCTCTTTCTCTCTATGGTAGTGAAATACAATCAGTTTGCTGGGTTTTTTTTTTATGTCATCCAAATTGCCCAAGGCTTCTCTGGTCTTACTTGTCTCACAGTGCTATCTCACCTTTCTAAGAGACATGTTCTTTAGTATTTCAGCAAGCCAACCCTCTCAAAAATGTCTTTATCAACCCATATGGAATTCCCTTTGCAATTCCTAAATGTATACCTAGGACTATTGTGTTATGAGACCTGGAATTGTAAGACTGCTGGGTTGCCATTTAATACATTGAAAGGGATGCTATATTGTCACAATGTTATCTCCCAATCTGACCAAATTGGCATGCATAAATTAATAGCACAAAAGTGTTGCACTGGATGAATACAACTGCAGCATATTTATGTTGATGGTTTTGATGCTATTCTAGCAACCTTCTTTATATGCTGTCATCCGCTCAATTAGATTTTAATGCCCCCCTTTTAAAATAATTTTTGAATAGAGTCTCAGGGAATACACATCAGGAAAAGAGGATAAGTAAATTGGCAAACAAGTGTTTTCTTTTAATGGATTTTGATGGGAGAAGCATGTGTTATTCTCCTGAGGCCTTAATTACAGGTATACTGATTTGGAAAACTAATACTTTCCAGAATAATTCTAATCTGGTACAAGATACCAATTTCCCTGATGTGAATGTCACGAACCTTGAAGAGAAAATTATCCCTTACATTGCTGTAGTGCTGGTTTCTCCCCTACAATAGCCCGGCTTTCTTTGGTTTGTTTACATTCAGTGTTTGTTGATAAAGACAGGATATGAACTGCTCATGTTTGCTTCTAATATAAAAATATGTGTCAGGGAGATCAATAGTCAGTTAGTTAAAACATTTTTGATGTGGATATTGTGATTTTCTTTATTGTGAATGTGTTTTGAGAGTGTGCTTCTCTGCTCATTCAGCATCTATGAAATATCAAGGATATAGATTCATCATAAAAAGAGATAATGCTGATATTACAGATAGCTTGCAATTTAATAAAATAACAATAATAATAATCCTATTTATTTGTGGGATGTCATGCCTAGAAAGGTAGTTATAAACACTTTGGTTCAGAAAGACACATCTGTGCAAACTCATGTACTGAAAACTTGATTTGAATCCAAATTTAGAGTGAGCTCGGGTGGCCTCAATCCACCTTTTTCAGGTGGTCTGTTCTGGCCCCGCTTCAGTATGTGGAGCCATATTCTTGTAATTTAAGTACACTTGTATATCACTTTGACACTTACCATTATTTTGTGGGTATCAGATGGTATAAATTGTTTAAAAAATAAAAATCAAGTCTTCTAACAAAACTCAGTGAATCAGCATGAAGATACTAATAACCAACAAAGAATAACAGGTATTTGATACCTGTGGATATTGGAACATTCCTATGGAGCATCATGGTTTACCTTGACACTCCTGTGACATAGCTTGCATTCAGCTAACATTGGCTCATATCCAGCCATGATCCTCTCTGGAAATACAGAAGCTGGCTTCTGTTACCCATACTCTGATTACCTTTTATTTGCATTACTTTAATGTATTGTACACGGGGCTAGGACTGAAGACAGTTCAGAAACTTCACTTGGGCTGGATCTGCACTGCAGAAATAATCAAGTTTGACACCACTTTAATTGCCATGGCTCCAGACTATGGAATCCTGGAAATTGTAGTTCTCTGTGGCACCAGAGCATGGGGTGAAGCCCATTTGCAGAATATGACAGTAAAGGTTCTGTCTTGGTTCTATGTTATAAATGTATTATACTGAACATTTATTGCCACAGGCTTCCAATACATTTCGAAATAAAGCCATACATAGGTTGCCTGAAGGAACAGCTATTGCATTGGTGTTGCCACCCCTAGTGCCACCCACTGCACAGGGAGTGGGTCCTTCCGGGGCATGGCCAAAAGGCTGCACTCACCCCTTTTCCTTTGCCATGGTGATGGCAGCCTTCTAAGAAATAGACCACTGTTACTGCAGTGAAGCAGGACCAAATGAGTCCTTCATGAGGGCCAAGGGAGGCTGACAAGTGGAGATTTGGGATAGAGCCCCCACGGGAGACTCACCAAGGGCAGAAGGGCTCACCAAGGCCAAGAGCCCAGACATTCTAACAGGGCACCTGTGACTCTCCCACCCTACGAAGTGAGGGACAGAGCACTGCCCCCCCAGCTCCAGCCCCTCCTCTGAAGACACCCCCTCTTGCCTGCCAGCCTGCCTTCTCTGCTGAGCTAGCTGACTTGCAGTGACCAAGACTCCTATTATGATGGGGTTCCATGCCCTTCCCCCCCCCTTCCTGGCTGCTCTGGCAAAGATGCAGCTGGGCCAAGCCAGGCCAGGGAGTGCCTCTAGCTATCCCCCCAAAGAGACAGAGAGCAGCAGGAGGAGGGCAGAGCAGCTGGTTCCTTCCTCCCCCCCCCAGCAAGAGAGGGACAGGGTGGTGGTGGTGGTGGCCTTGGAGCCAGGGAGAATTCCCCATTGTGCCCCTACTGCTTGGCCTTGTCTTTTGCCACAGTGGTGGCAGTACCTTGTGAGGAACTGCTCCCTCTGCTTCAAAGCAGGGCCAAGTGTGCTTGCTTCTCCCCACCAGTGGTAGGAGGGCCCGACTGGGTGTCACCTCTCTTCTCAGGTGTCATCCAGTGCGGGCGACACCACTGCACCCACTAGTTACTCCACTGATCTGTTCCCATATTTAGCTGACTGCAACTTGAGATAATCTATGGAACCTTTTTTTCTTCACAGTAACACACACACACACACACACAGTTTTTAGATAGTGTAAAATTAATAATGGTTTTTGGTGACTGTGTGTGGATTTGATGTTGATTGGATTTTGGTTGCTACATTTGAAACTAATTTTTCTGAGTTTAAAATTTCTTTTAAAAATATGTTTAGATTATTGACAGTTTGAATGTGGAGTTGATTGTACTGTGTTTTTTTTCTGTTTCAATCTTTTAAAATTTGTACACTGCCTCAATCCTTTATTTTATGAGATTTCCAAATAATAATAATAGTAATAGTATCTCTATTAAATCCTGATAAGAATTAAAATTTGAACTTGTAGAGACGGTCTTCCATTTTGAAACTAATTTCCTTTAAAAAATTGTCCAGATATCTATTTTAGCTGGTTACTTGAAATAATTATATTGTAAATCAGTTCATATATATTGCTATAAAATTAACCTTTGTGAATTTATATTTCTACTACTGCAATTTTTTTTTTTATTTTCCCCCTTCAGTAAAAGTAAATATAGAATTGCTAGGGCATAGGCAAGGTCTTTATACAAAGGTCAACTCTATAAGCACTTAAGAAATGCTGTGATTACTAAAAGTCAGCATGGGTTTCTCAAATCATGTCAGACAAATCTCTCTCTCTCTCTCTCTCTCTCTCTCTCTCTCTTTAATAAAACCACAAGCTTGGTAGATGAAGAATATGCTCTGGATGTAGCATATCTTGATTTCAGTAATGTCTTTGACAAGATCCCCCATGATATCCTTGCAAAAAAGCTAGTAAAATGTGGGCTAGACAATACAACCACAGGGTGGATTTTTAGCCCATTTAATGTTTGCTTGAAACTAAATTTCACTGAGTTCACTTTGACTTAGGGTTGGAACAGACAGCCAAGAAGGGGCGGCTTGAAGCCCTCCCTGCCAAAGATGTATTGCGGCTGCACCAAACACACACCATGGCCCCAATCTACCCTGAACCCAGCTGAAATAGAAGCAGGACAGATCTGCTCCTATTTAGGCTGTGAAAAAGATAACCTTTTCCAGCCCTGCCACTTTTCCAGCCCAGGGAAGCTTCAAGATGCTCCAGCAGTGTGCAGCATGTAAATGCCATGCTGCTGGAGTGTCTTGAAGCTGCCCATGTTTGGGCAGCCAGCTGGCTTCTGGGCAGCATCCGGCTAGATTCAGAGGATGTGGCGTGTAAACACCGTGCTCTCAAGACTCCAGGAAGCAGGCTCTAATGGGACGTCTGTTTTGGTCCTTAGTTTCACTGTCTTTATTTATACTTATTGCCAGGTAAGCATGCATAGCAATGCAGACTAATCATGATTAGAATTAAAACTTGTACTTCCATCATGCATATGACTATTTCATTTAGTTCAATGGCACTTACAGCTGCCTTGGTATAAGTATAAGTGAACTGCACATTCTAATTCTTAGATTAATTAGGATGCCACCCATGGAGATTATTGCCAGTTTAGAAGACTTCAACCTCCTCTTTTAACCTGGCCCATAGGCCAGGTGACATTTGAACAGGGACCTCAGTGGCACCCACATAGTCTCTGCCCTACCACTGTGACATAAAAGCAACATCCTAGTTTTAAGATTTTTTTTAAAAAATGTTTATCCTATTTATTGCACCACTTCTTTTTTTAAATTTATGGTAACATCAACTGAAAATCAGTGGAAAGGTAAGAAATAGGAAAATGCTTGCTGATATTTTTATCTTTGAAGTAGAAACCATTTATGACTGTGATGTTTTCTTGAGCATCTACTGGCATCAGCATTGACCTGGCTGATGGCAATATAATTTAAGTTGATTTTCCATGTGGGTGTATTGAAACTAGGGGTGTGCTTGACCTTTAGCAATTCTACTATGTTATGCATTCTCTTCCATCCATAGGTTCTGGTGGACAAGTAAGGCAGGGAACCCTTAGTTCATAGCTTTTATATGCAGAGGCTTGTCTAGATTTTGGAACCCTATATGATTCCAATGATGGTGGGGTAATGGGAAACATGAGAAAACTGAATGTGTGGCTAAGGATGTCATCACACAGTTCCATTGAACATGATCAGCCCCTTAACATAACTCTTGTGTGAAGGATTCTACATCAACATAGCATGAATAGATATTTTGCAACAGAAGGAGTAGGAGTGATGTTTTGTACAATGGGAAAAAAGAGAATATGCAGGCAAGGGGGATTTTTGAAAGTTGGAGGCTGTAACACAGATGGTCAGGGACTTTGTGAAAATCTTAGAATTATAATTTTTACTGTAATATTAAGACCTGATATCCAGAAATGAACAAACAATTCTGATAAAGGAGTCCACCACCAGCCCAGTTCTCAAACTGTAGGTGTTTAATAGAGCTATGCTGATGTTTTTGCTCTTGGTTCTAGTAGATAAAACAGAATTTGTAACACTTCAGACCTTACTTAGTCTAAATACACAACAATCACTTTCTGTGGCCTGGAAGATAGCTGGAATTTCTTTGTTTCTATTGTCACTGATGGAAAGAGTTTTAAAACAACAACAACAACAACAACAACAACAACAACAATTTTATTTCTAACCTGCCCCTCTGCAAAGCAAAGTGTTTGTTGGGCACCCTATATAAGTATTTTATTTGTTGAGTGGTTGCTTTGCATTTTATGTCTATTTTTTATAAAGCTGGGTGATCTATAAAATAGTTTCTATTCTATTCTATTTTATTGCTTAATAGAATAGTATTCTATTGCTTAAATATTATGTGTTGTCAAGTCAGTTCTGACCTATGGTACTATTGTTGTTGGGTTTTCTTGGCAAAAACTTCTTCAGAGGTTTGTTATTGCCTTCTTCTCTGGATGAGAGAGTGTGACTTACCAAGTTCACCCAGTGGGTTTCCACATTTAATTTGAACCCTGAGTTTCCCAGTGTCCTAATACAACACCCAAGCTACTATACCACATTGGTCTCGTTATAATGTACATATCGATATAATCCTCATTCACTTATTTCCTTCATACACAGAGAGAGGGGGGAGGGAGAGAGGGAGGGAGAGAGAGAGAATTAGAATTTGAGAAACTGCAAAGGAATATGGCTTCACTACTGTGCATTAACAGAGGTTTTCCAGTGCATAATATCTAATAATAGTTTTGCTACTGAATTACATGTGTTGTCAGTAGTGATGGGTTTCAGGTTCATTTGTTAAGTGAATAGCTACAGCTCTATGCATTTCATTATCGATTTTTTTCCACTTGAGAGATAGAGTGATCCTTTATTTGATTAACATATATCTAATCTGCATTAAAAGCAGCCTTAATTTTATGTTAGCACAAAGGAATTAAACCCCCTTCTCTCTCCTCACATGCTGTTTCTTGCACTTGAGGGATGATCACATAATCATCTCAGAAATTTGCACACAGCCATTCTATTGAAGAGATAGCCCAAAAATCCTTGCTTTTTTGTTTGGGAAAGGAAGTAAAATGCTATAATGGAAATGCCTCATCAGGCACTCTGGTTCTTATCATGCCAAGTTTTAGAGACCTGTGGGGAAAGAGCAGATGTGATGGGTTAGCTGGCATCAACGAATATGAGTGAAAGACTTTCCTATGGGGGAAAAAGTGCTTCATTTCATTTTATCTCTGCTAAGAACATTGGTTCTATCAAGCTGTCAGAAAATTAGAATATGATGGGGGTTTATTACCCTTGCTCTGCCAAAGTAGTTCCAACAGTTAAAAAGTTAGACATTTCCTCTGTTTAGGGATTTACAACAGATGATTAGGCTTCGCTATATTTAAACTGGAATAGTGCAACTTCTCTGATTGTCAAATAAAGTTGATCTAGTTGGACATCTGAAGGCCAAGTGTTTGATCCCTCTGTGACCACTGCATTCTTCACAACTGAAAATATTACTTTGGGAGTAGTTGTAATGATGAAATCAAATTTGGTTGGACTGGGAAGGAACAACTTCAAGACACAATAGTTTTCTCTCTCCAGAGCATTAAAGTGTAAAGGCTTCTGTTTTTCAAATATCATTGTTTTAGGCTGTTTTGGTCCACGAACTGCAGCTTAAGAACTGAGAATCTCATTGTATCAATCAAAGGGTCATAACAGAAAGAGAGAGACTACCCCACTGGGAATAGAAAACCTAAATATTCAGTTAATGAATTGCAGTTGTGTAGGCACATTAGGCTACTGATAGATAATTGTTGTCAGTGGGAGAGAGTTTTGAATTAAATATTTTGAGAGGGAGGCTCAAGGTTGAAATAAAGCCTTTGTTTTTTAAGTCAGAAAAATGGAAGGAAAAAAGTACTTGAGAACTACCTTCCATTACAAAATAAATTATCAGACCAGTTTTAAAGCGTGCAAGTAAGATTAAATGTCTGCAGAATGTAATTTAGAGGGGGAAAATATCACAATTATTGTTTTCTACAAATATTTCTCAGGTCTGGCAATCAGCTTACTTATTTAAATGCAACATTACCCAATATTTTTACTAACTAATGCCAGGAAAGAAATGAACATTATTTGTTTACACTCATGCATGTATATATACATTTAATATCCCCCACCCACCCCCATGCAGGATTCAAGGCATATTACAACACCAAATAGTGCCCCTAGAAAAGATTACTGTTGTAGGTATATTTATTAGCCTATGTCACTCTTGTAGGTTAAAGTGTGTGGGTCTGTATTTGTTTGATGCTCATTCGTTTTTATATTTTCTTTCCACTTAGCTCTTTTGTCAGTAGTAGTTACCGTTCTCCATTCATTTGGCAGAGATGAGAAGCTTGGCTGCTTAAGCAAAAGTGGCAGAAAGAAGTGGAGGGATGGAGAGAGAAGAGGGAGAGAACAGAGATGACCTGATATTTTTTTTAAAAAGTTTTTAGCTTGCATTGTGTATCAGGGTTGGAGAACTGTGGGGTAGAGGGCTGGGGCCAAATACCCTCTCTAGACTTTCTCATTGCCTGCAACCTGTCCTCTACAAAGAGGGACTACAGGGATAAACATGGGTAGTGTGATTTCTGAGGCTATGGAGTTGGGGTTTGAGATGATGTCTGCAATTTTCTGCATGGAATTCAGGCAAAAACTACCTGGTGTTGTAACAGCGAATTTAATAGATTTTGTTGGGGTCTGATGGGGCTTCAGGGAGCCCCCCCCAAAAAAAAAAATGGGGTACAAGTGCATCATGTAACCTGCAGGCCACTCTCTGCCCACCCTTAAGATTATGATTACAGCCAGGATGACATTCGTAGCATTTGTTGGCATGCAGTTCTAAATTACTGTTATAACTTTGAGCTAAAATATTACTGAATATAGGACTGATATTTCTTAGTTCAGTCCAAACTTGGGTGAACGTCATCACAATGTCATTTATACATCTTTCCAAACTACTCAAGCACTAGCAACTGTCAGGACCCAATGCCCTGCTGATGGACTCTGTAGAGTCAAAGTGCTTCTCCTGGACAATTTGTAATTTCCCACATTGCAATGTCTGTCGATGTCCAATATAGCATTAGAGGTATTGCATTGTGTGAAAATGAAAAGTTGGGTACCAATAGGTGAAAAGGCTGCCAGAGACAGCCTGTTTAGTGGGTGTCACTACAGTGATGCTGGGGAATTGGTGTCAGTGCTGTTGACCCATAATACCTGAGTGCTAGATAATTTCTTGCAGTTGTTTTAGTGTTGACATGTGGATATATTCCTAATTTTTGAGTAGCTAAGAGGTATTTGATGTAACCAAATTGGCCAGAGCATTATGCATACTTTGCATCGTAACTCTTGATTCTCCTGAAACAATTCCTGTGCTTTAGCTCTAGTTCACTAGTAAGATAACAGTGGTTGGATAGTGACTGCATATTGAATAACATGGATTCCTATTGAGTAACATGGATATAGGGAATGATATCAGAACCCAATCTGGATATGATGAACAATCACCTAATCTCAGTTTCGAAAGACAGTCCAATTGTCTCTATCTAGAGTCATATGTGGTATCCAATAAACCTATGATCAGGTCCATATTAATAGACACAATTCCACCTGTACCCATTTGCTGTCTTCTTTTCTTTAGTTGTGGACTGTATTGTCCCCCTGCTCCCTCCATTTTGGCATTTTTGTGGCATTGTTCATCTTTCTCTTTGTTAAAAATGTGGGTTTCAATCTCAAAGAGAAGGGTAACATGCCTAAGAGATAGGATTGTGCTGGGCATTTCTTACAGGCTAAGTAGAAATCTTCCATACCATGCAAAGAGCAGATATCATTATGCTTTGTAGCCTGATAAAAATTCAAGGGAGTACTAAAGTAGCCCCAGAGATCCCATTGTACTTGTGGGCCACTGCTTTATAGTATGAGGTGATGTGAGTGTGTGTGTGAGTGTGTGTGTGTTTGATAAAACAGATGTTACAGCCTCAGAATTTCACAGAAAGTGCATGTTGCATGGAAAAAATTAAATAATTTCATTAAACATAAAGTTCATTGTCCCATCTGCTAGTTTTTAAAAGCCCAATTCTGCCTTCCTGTGAAATTTTTGGACATTTGCACATACAGATCTCAAAGTTTTCCTATGCAAGGTAATTACTTTTAGACAAATGTATGGTAGAACTATAAATGTATACTGCTTTTAGTTGTTGTTTTTCCCCAAAATGGCATACAGAAAACATTATTGGTCACTTTATGTTAAAAATAGCAAAAAATAAAAATAAAATTAATGAGTTTCCCTTTTCTGTGACTGTCAAATTGTGTGTAACCAAACACTTCTTCACTATATGATCTCTTGTTTATTTCCTGGGCCTTACATGACTCTACCGGTTAATACTTCTGTTGAATTGAACAGAGGTTTCTGTGGAAGCCAGTGTTTGACGGAGTGTGTCTGGACATATCTCATGCATGCATGCTCAGTGAAATGTGAAATACAGAGCAGTGTAATTTGGATGAAATAAGGAGAGGAAAAACAATAAAATGCATATTATGGAGCCACTCTGATAGCTGCTTAAGTGGCATAAAATGTGCTGCTTTAATCAGGATTACATTTAAATGTACAACAAATCTATGCAAATGCTTTGTCTCCTTATTGCATCTGTTTTATCAAAAAAGATACAGTAGCACTTTTTTATGTTGAAGGAAAACATTTATGCATATTCTTAGTATACGTAAATAAAGCCCCTGTTTCTATTAGCATATTGGATTCTACTGCACAAGATAGGACGTATATGGCAAGCAGAGTTCAGTCAGGTATTGTGACTACCATTTGAGGTAGGTGTCTTGATTATTAAATATTCCAATTATAGCTAATTAGGGTCTATAGACTACAATTCTTCAGATCCTCTGATATAGTCCTGGGTGAATCCATGTTTTAATTTTTGAGAAAAATATAAGTATTGGAAATTCATTTACTGAAATCAAGGATTACTTTATTGTGAGACTAAGGGCTGAAACACACTGTCATAAAAAGCTAGCTTGCAACCGGCTTGTATGGCATGGCATACAGATGACACAAGCCCCAACGTGCCCAGAATCTGGCTTCAATCCTCCTGGCTGCCCACATGTGGACTGGCTTCCGGTTGCTCCTGCAGCTCAGCATCTACACCACCAGAGCACCTTAAAGTCAGATTCTGGCCACAGGAAGTGGGAAAAGTCACCTTTTTACTGCCCAAAAAAGGAGCTTTGTGTTGGATTGGAGCAGCGGTGTACAGTTGCCATTGTCCCAGTCCGCCTTTGGAAAGGGTGGCTTAAAGTTGCCCCTTTGGGGCAGTCTATTTCACCCCTGAAAGAGAGAAAGAGTTAAATTGCTTAAAATCAAAGCCTTTAGAAAGCTTCATGGGAACAATTCTTTGGATTTCTCTCAAGTTGGAAGGATGCTGTAAATTTACATTAACTGTAGATTGGCACCTGGCATTTTGAAACATGCAGTGCATTAGGGAAATGGATATATAGTAGTGCTGTATACTGAAAATTCAGTTCAGGTACCAATTTGGTAAATCTGAAAAAGGCTTGACTCAGCTATTGATTATCAAGGAAAATACAAAAATTGCTATGTCATTGTTTTGTGCTTGTCAGGTTTGGATAAAATTTTCAGACACACTGGATGCTTTGGGGGAAATAGCACCTGCCATGTTTAACACAACTAGGGCCTCAAGCAGATGGCCCACAAGGGCCATTGTTGGGCTGATCGGGGTGGGGCGTGCATGTGACATGCTCCTGGATCACTTAGAGGCCACACAGAGGCTGTGCCATGGCTGGCGAATGTGGCTCAAAAGGAGTGGTTTCTTATTGCTCCTTTTTTTGGCCCATTCAGGACCGCAGCAGCAGCTGTCCTCAGGACCGAAGCATCTGGTTGCTGTGGTCCTTCAGCAATCACCATAGGAGCCACCTCTGGCCACTCCTACTGCCCTATCTGCTTCGTCCATAGGTGCAATGTGTCTTAAGCAATATACGATATTTTTTAAAAAATATATTTTCAACATATTGGCTGATTTGGAAGAAATATGCACACATATTTCTGCAACTCTGTGCCCAATGACAGAGCTAATATACTGTTACTGTGACCATAGAATCAAAGACTCACAAAGCTGGACAGTACCTCAAGGTCCATTTAGTCCAACCCTCTTCCATATAGGAATACACAATTAAGGCCTGAAGCAGGCAGGCCAAATATAGTGGCTTCCGGCCACTTCAGGGGCATAATGTTGGTATGATGTATGCCCTCAAAGTGGCTTGAAGTAGTTCTAAGGTGGCTAATGTGGCCCAAAGCTGCTGGAAAAAGGAGCAGCTAAAAGCTGCTCCTGCTGATGATCATGCCAGGACCATGGCAGCAGCTGGCAGCAGGATTGCAGTGTCCAGTTGCTGTGGTCCCAGAGCAATTGGGCCAGGATTGACCTCTGGCAGCTCCTTTTGCCCCATCTGCTTGACACCTGTTGCACTCCTGAAAAATGCTCACTAACCTACATTTAAGCAGGGCAGTCTATTCCACTGTTGAACAGCTCTTACAATCAAGCAATTCTTCCTATTGTTTAAGTGGAATCTCTTTTCTTATTATTTATATCCATTAGTTCCAGTTCTAATTTCTGAAGCAAACAGAAAATAAGCTCTTTCCATCCACTCCATGACATGTATTCAGATATTTAAAGGTGATTATCAGTTTTCTCTTCTCCATGCTAAACATAACCATCTGAGGAACATATCCAGCTGAGTAAGTAAATCAAGTCTATGAAAGGTTATGCTACAACTCCTTTCATACATTTAGTCTCAAAAATTCCTATGCTACAAGATTCCTATGAATGCTGATAATCCATGACTAACCCTCGTATGTATCTGCATTCTGTATCCAGCTCCCTAAGCCTTTCTTCATAAGCCTTTGTTTCCAGAACCAAGATCCAGATCATCTTGGTTGCCCTTCTCTGGGCATGTTCTAGCTTTTCAATATCTCATTTTTTTCTCTCTCTTCATTTTGGTCTCCTACCTTGGACCAGTCAGCATGAGTCTTTTATTTTATTAAATATTTTATTAAATAAGTTTATTAAATGATTAAACCATATATAAGAAATGTGTGTTCCTCCAAATATTGTTGGACTACAGTTCCCATGGTCCTTCATGAAGTGATTATGTTAACTAGAAAGGGTGGGAGTCACAGTCCAACAACATCTGAAGGCCTTTGAATCCAATGTTCCTGGGTTAAACAAACATAATTTTATGGGAAAATGCAAGAAGGGAGATTTTTAAAATGCCATTGTAAATTAGTAAGGCAGATATCTGAAAAGTGAAGTCTGGCATGCATATGTTATTGCTTCATATTACATAACATTTATTGCAGTTAAAAATAGACCAATGAGGTATGATTGACCTTTTCAGATAATTAAAATGAAAAAAAGTATTAGTTGAGACTGGCCCTATTACGTCTATCAGTTCTGGGTCAAGATATTTTTTAAATCAATGAGGTTTAAATGTATAAATCTTTAATAAAGATTTAGAATAGGCAGGAACAAATGAAAGTATTGTTTCTGGTACAAGACAAATAATAGCATTGTTTCTGGTATTGTTTTAATTACTGATAAAAAGCCAAGTACTATCTGTTTAATTAATGATACTTTTTCCATGTAGTTTTGGAAATTTGGCTAGTTATTGTCTGGAAGAAAAACTGTGCAGGATAAAATGTTTTCCTAATTATAATTTTATATGTGCCTTTCATCTAACATGTGATTATATAACCTATACTATATGCTGAAATTTCTGCATTTTGGAACTACTATCCAAGAGCACTGGTAATGTGTTAACCTAGATTTTTGAGCCTCACATCAGAGAAATAGATATATCTTATGTGATCCTGGAACATGCTTCGTAATTGCCTCTTTTTGCCAGCTAACACACAGTGGGGTACTTTTTTGCCTTACTATTCTAAGTTGTTGAGGTGTCATTTTCTCAAGTTGTTGAGTGCTGCAGTTAGATAATTTAAGGCACTAGATTAGGAAGGGTCTTAGGGAAGAAATCAGTTCTTTACATGGCAATATGTATTATATCATTGACTTCAAAATTTGGTCAATCCAGCTCATGACTGGAAGTCTTCTTGGTGATTCTGCTACATAGGACCCTTGAGCTCTGCCCAAAGCTGTGGTACTGGTGGTGACAATCCACGACTTACATAAGGCAGAGATATTTTACGACTAGTAAGAATAGAATTGTAATTCTCAAAACATAAGTACAGTGGGCCCTTGGATTCCCTGGGGCTTGGTTCCAGGACACACACACACACACACACCAATACCAAAATCTGTGGATTCCCTGGTCCCAATATATACAGGGGCATAGTAATAAGCATTATATACAGTGACATGGTGTACCTTATATAAAATGGCAAAATCAAGGTTTGCTCTTTGGATTTTTAAAAAATATTTCCAAGTTGTGGATGGCTGAATCTGCGGCTATGGAGAGCCAAATGGAGATTATTTTTCTCCACAGGCAATCTGTAAAGCAAAAAGTTATCAGTTTTTTGAAATAGTTCTTCTTGAACTTGAATCTATAATAAATGATTATATGTCAATGCTATTATATTTATCTGCGAGCCACTTTGGGTCCCTCCTGGGAGAAAGGTGGCATACAAATTACACAAACAAATAAATAATTGTAAGGAAATAATAATAATAATAATAATAATAATAATACATTTTATTTCTTTCCCATCTCTCCTCAAGGCTCAATTATAAACTTTGATTATAAACTTTGATTATATTTGATTCGTAAACCTCTAAACAACCTGTTGGCTAAGAGATTCTGAAATTTTGGGCCAGCATGGAATTGTAATAATAATATTTATTATTATAGCACTTGGCCAGCACAGCATGAAATTGTACTTTAAGCACTGTACTACAAACTCTGGAGACCAGAAGTATAATCCCCACTTGGTCATGGAAACTCACTGGGTGAGCTTGAGCAAGTCATGCTCTCAGTCTCAGAGGAAGGCAAAGGCAAACCCCCTCTCAACAAATCTTCCCAAGAAAGTCCTGTGATAAGTTCACCTTAGGATCACCACAAGTCATAAATGACTTGAAAGCATGTGGCAAAAAGTTGAAACAAGTAATTTTTTTCCTAGATTTGATATATGCAAGTGAAAATGACTCCACCAACATTTCTATCCTGAATAATTCCCAGAGAACTAGGTTTAAAATATAATGTGCCTGCATATATACAGGCATGACTTAGGTGGCTTTCAGCATGAGAAGAAGGCTCAGCATGCCGCAGAAGGGGTAATGGCATGCATGCCCATAGCAGGCGCACCATGCCGTGCCATGAGTATGAGCCCCATCCTTTTGAATGGGACTCGAGCATATACTGAATTCCCCTTACGCGGGGGGGGGGGGATCCCCCATGTAAGGGAAGGGCCCACTGTATTTTAAAAATTATTTTCTTTTAGAAATAAAGGAAGCTGAAGAAAAAGAAACTTGTATTTGCTCTTTTCATAAAATGGAAAAACTGCATGCTAAATGTGTGAGAGGAATGGCATAACTGAAGACTTCCATGCATCATTAATTGGGCCGCATTCTTATGATTTTCTGTATAGAAACAATGATTTAAAATTCATAAAATTGACCCAGGAATTTGAGGATGTTTCCTTGAAATGAATGAATGTTTCCTTGAAGTGATTTCCCACCTCAATTTTATTTCAATGGACCTGTGCACACTGACATCTTTGGCTTGGTTGAGGGTGGAGTTGGGGCATAGCATCTACACAATGCATATCCTGGCTCCGATGGACACACTGGCTGGTGTGACACATGGCTTGCAGCATCACAGAACTCCCTGGCACTGTGTCCACATGAAGCAGTGATGAAGGAGTGCCATAAAGCTGCAACACCATGGCTATTGAGTCCTTTGCAGAATGCAAAAAGGAGCTGCTTTTTGCACCCTGCAAAAGCCAGATTGGGGCCATGGCATGCACAGTTTGCACAGCCCCAATGTTCACATTTTAGCTGATATTTCACCATATTTACTTAAGAGGAAGTCCCCTCATATTCAGTTTCTCATTGGTTCAACAAGTGGCTATATTTTTCAAAGTGATGGCTTTGCTGTTCTGTTAGTCTGTTACAAGCATAAAGAGGAAAAGGGGGGAGCTGGGTACCCATTTCTGCAAAGACTGATGCAGCTTGAAATCAGCCCTCATCCTGAAGGCATAATTTTGATCTTTGGAAGGCTGTGAAGGATGAGGACAGAGTTCCCAGTTCTCATTGTATAAATGTGCATCCCATGATATCTGTCTGCAAATTACCACCAGTGTGCCATTTGCAGCTGATAAGGTCCCTTTGTGGTATCTCCTTTTTTCATGAAGGACCCTCTAGTGGTAGTTTCTCCTTCAGATTTCCCATGTAGGGGAATTTTTTATTTGCACAAACAGTAAGAGTGCAAAGGGGTGGGGGCATCAAGGAAGGGAAGAGTGATTCCATTTGGTTTCAGTTTGAAAGAAGGGTGGCCTACAGTTAATTGAGACCAATTTATTTGGGCAAGGGGGGAATTTGCATTTCACCCTCAGGCTGTGGAATGACCTGCCAGATGAGATGTGTCTCATTCCATCTTTAGAAAGCTTTTTAAAAGCTCTAAAGACACATCTCTTCCGGCAGGCCTTCCCAGAGAATGCGAACACTTCCTGGCTCCAAACCTAGGCCTTAGTGCCTCTCCAGCTGTCCTTCTCCAGTGTCTTTTTCACCCCTTTACAGAATAGGTTTTCAGGCCCGCTTCCTTGTTGCTGCTTTTTACTGTTGTAATTTGTTTTATTTTATGTTTTTAATTATATAGTGGTTTAATTCTTTTTTTAAGGGGGGGGCGGTGAGGGAAGGGATGGGACGTTTTAACTGATATTGTTTTAATCCTTTTGTTGTAACCCGCCCCAAATGCCTGTTCAGAGGGGTGGTCTAGAAATTATTATTATTATTATTATTAATAATAATAATAATAATAATAATAAGTTCCCACGTCTTCAATACTTGTTCCTTTTCTACTTCTTCCATACCCTCCAACATTTCACAGATGAAAACCAGGACATGTATGGGCAAGGAACATCAGAGTGTGGTCAAGATAGCAAAAAGCATTAATGAGAAAGAACACACAAACTAGGAGAAGTTGCATGAGTTTGCTTTTGCCAGTGCCTAATAAGGAGGAGAAGATTCTGCCCATCTTCTCCTTCCCAACCTGCTGAGTTAATTGATTAAAAACTACTTTTGTCCTTTGAATTTAGTTTGCAGCAAGTGAGGCACACTGAAGACAAAGGGTCATAGTGGAAGGAGAAGAGAGAAAGTGGGACATTTTAAAAGCAGCTGAAAACAGTGGGACAACAAAGGATTTATCGAGAATGTTCCTACCAAATCAGGACAGTTGAAGGGTATATTTTTCTACAAAGTGTAACTTACAGAAAGTAGAGCCTTCTTTGAACAACATGAATATAAGATCCTTTTTTCTGCTAGATAATAAGAACCAAATCAGCATCCATTGGTTGATCATTTTTCACAGAATGCTTAATCAACCTATAGTACTTTAGGTTGTGACTCTTAAGTAAGTGCTTCAAGATCTTTTATAATTTAGGCTACTGATGTACTGTACAATTTTTGTGTTAACATTTTTGTTTCTTCTTATAGTTCTATCCACACACATGATTTATATGGACATTCAAGTAATTAGGTGTTTGTTCTTATGATTTTCCTTTCAGTTCTTAAGCGGGAACAAGTCATATAAGGTTGGCAAATATACATAAAACTTTTAACATTGAACGTTTTTATTTTAAAAGGCAGAACTTGCTGGTTCAAAGAAGATTATGGGCAGTTTTAATTTGTACTTTGTCCATTACTAAAGGGTTTTAACATAGTAATTGCTCAAGTATTCATGTTAAATGGGTAATTGCCTAGAACATCTGTATGCCTCTTCTACATCTCATTAATATTGTGGAAAGAAAACTGTTTTCCCAGTCTTTATTCTTCCAGAGATAAGAAGCAGTTCTTTGATAGAGACAAACTAAATAAGCCTCACTTAAAATTTACCTAATCAAGGTATTGACAATGGGATGTAATCAGAGACTGATGAGTTACTTCTAGCATTAGCCTGACAGAGCTTAAAATGCACATGACATTTAATGATAATAATGACGGAAGGTAGCAACAGGTGGCCAGACAATATCTGTTTACAACTGATGTTTTCCTTCAGTAAGGATTCACACAAATTTCAACATATTCTCAGTAGCAGTGCTAAAATTCCAGATCAGTAGTACTCATGAATCTATTGTCCAAAACACTCTGCAGAAATAATACAGATTGAGATCCCTTTAACTGACCTGCCTCAGTGCTAGAGAATCCTTGGAAATATAGTTTATTGTAGCATCAGAACTGACAGAGAAGGATAGATGTTTCACAAAACTACAGTTCCCAGAATTCCCTAGCATTGAGCTAGGGCAGTTAAAGTGGTCTCAAAATGGATCATTTCTGCAGTGTGTTTTGGACCTCTGATTTCATGATGGAATCTGGAATCCCTCCCCTCAAAGGCAAGCATTAGAAATGATGTTCACTGAAGTTAGGAATATTGAGATTGTACAGATCTTTAACATAAAAGTGAATATCTGAAATGAATAGTAAAGGGGTTTTCCCCCTTCAGGTGAAACGTCTAAGGGATTTGAAGGTAAGTCAAGATTTTTGATAGCTAAATTTCTCAGGTAGACCTGCAGGTTTCCAGAATGTCACTAGAATTTATCTAAAATGAAATTCAAGATTCTCTTCAAGTAACAATACAAGGAGCTGGAAGTATAATTCAACAATACAATTTTGTTTGAGGCAGAATGGGTTGCAAAGTTGTTATCACATATTCCTCTGTAAAGTGAACATAAACATTTGCTAATTGGGCCTATTGTATTTCTAAACTGTGGCCCTTGGGCTGATCTCTCAGACTTTTCTGCTTCATTTTAGAATTCTCTGAAGGCCTATCCTTAGATTAATATATGGTAAAAAGGATGGCTTCCATGGGGGTGGGGGAATAATAGCTGGCATTCTCATTCCAACCACTAGGTGCCCCTTAGAATGGGGCATGCTACAAATAGCATTGAGAAACTAACAGTGTGATATTATAGTATATATCACCTGCTGACCCTAATCTCATAGATTAAATTGATAGGCATCTCCAGCAGGATATTATGCACCATCTGCTTCTCATCCCTTTTCTCTTTAAAAACATGCTTTTCTGCAAACAAAATTGTTACAAGCAAGTGACAAAATATTTTTTTAAAAAAATAATTGAAAAATGTCCACCTTGCCTATCAAGAAGAAAATTTGGAAGGGGTTATGACTAGGATAAATCGGGGGGGGGGGGGGGGAGGAGATATTAATGGGTTGGAGTTTTTTATGTTGTAGGAGATAGATCCTTGTAATGTCATAATGATGTAGTAGTTGAGTTTTGGGAGGTGAAGAAAAACAACTCATTATTGAAATAGGCATGAGAGCAGCAAGCCCAAAACTTGGATCAAACACAGATAACTGCAACCCAGGCCTGGAGAAGAAAAGGCAACATATTTTTGACTGACAAATAATGAGCCCAATAGCTACATCAATGGTCTCTATAACAACTAGGGCTATCATCCCATGTGATCTTACACAAATCACCCATGAGACATGAGGAGTTTTTGCCAGACCTTGTAGTAAGGTTTCCAAGGCTTGTACAACAAAAAGGATCATGAGTCACAAGGATAGCAGTCCACTATGTGGCTTGCTCCAAATGGCACAAAGACATTTCTTCCCACTCCACTGCCCTCATTCCTAGCTTTTGGTGAACCTGCATTGTCCAAGAACCAGACATGCAAACACTTTCACATTGAGCCAGAAAAGTCTGGCACTAGCTGAGCTGAGCACCCAACTGTTCAAGGCACTATGTACACAAGTATTGAGCTTTCTTCTCTGCTTCTGTTCACACCTCCTAGAGAACCATAGAAGTGCAGGGATTCCCCGAGATTTTAGTCAGTGTTTAATAAATAGCCGTCCACACTGTAACTTGACTGATCACATGCACACCTGTGCATAGCTGTGGAAGAGGTGAAAAGAGAAATATCTAACATTTATTGGAGATGAAGCATTTCATGAATGGTTTCATTTGTCCTTCTTTACTTGGAGTCAGCATTCTGTAAAAATAGCAATGGCTGCTCATGAAGAATTTTTTTAGGGGGTGAATGAAATATGTTGTGAATGTTGTTATTTAAAAGATTTTGTTTTAAAAAAAAATCAGAGCCTGCATGTTTGTGTGTATGTATAAAATAAAGACCCATAAATGAAGATGGATGGGATAATTAAAAAGTAATTATGGTGGAAAATGCTCCAAGGGAAAAACATGTCTCTCTTTTCGTTTCATCCCTGCATCCGCCAACTACTACTTATGGCAGAGAAACACAGTGCATTCAACAGTCTGATTTTCTCTGCCTGAAGTGATCTTGGTAACATATGGGGGCTCATCATTTGGTACGTTTCACTTCAGGCTCTGTATGAGACATCTTGGTGCATGTGCTAGTTTCTCTCAAAAACCTGTTTCCCAGGAGGCCTGGTAACCTAGTTCCCTTTCCTCACTGAATTCTGCAAGTCATAACCAGCTGAGGGAGCCCATTCTCTGTCTCATTAATGCAGAGTACATGAACCAGTCTTCTCATGTGGTGTCATGTGGAAAAAAGACAATCTTGATCCATACCTCCCTGAATTACAAGATGAACATGCTTGGGTGTGCCTTTTTAAAATGGTTTTACTACTGTTTCATAGCAGTTGGACAAATACTACATTATGGAGATTCAGAACATAATAGCTCACAATTCTAAGCTATTCAAATCTGTAATGTCAGGACAAGAACAAAATACTTATAAATTTTCTCATCCTTGAGAAAAAGGTCAACTGCAGCATGATGATGATTTGCATTTGGGTATGTTTTTGTGTAAAAAGTCAGTTTGCACAAAAATTGATTATTTTTTTTTTAGATAGATCTATTTATATAAACCAACAGTACTTCTCCAAAGTTTGTCCTGGGTCCAGGAAGAATGCAATTAATCACTGGAGATATCAATTCTTAGTGAATATTGGCATTATCCTTTACATTAAGGCTATTTGGTGTTAGAATTTTTACTCTGTGAATTCAAAAATTCTTACTTTTGTCCAAATGTCTGAAGGGGATGTCACCCAAATGCCAAACAAGATGAGAGAGGCTGTGATGAAATTATACTTCTCTGCCACCATTGCATCTGCACAGTATTGTACAGCAGAGCTGTTCCAAGTGGTCAGGGGCCTTTTACATTCTGGCTCCCAAGAACAAAATAAAGACCATTCAACATCTTGCTGTGAAGAATTTCTGAGACACTTTGCAGTCTCAGATCACTCAGGTTTGCTCTGACTTGGATGCTGTAGTTGGCACAGGTCCAGTGGATGTAATCTTGGTGCCTGCTTGCCCTGCATTGTTGGATAAGTTTCAATTTGTTCAGCCTGAGGATGTGGACAGGATCCTTGGAGAAGTGGGGGCCACCCCATGCATACTGGATCCTTGCCCTTCCTGGCTTCTGAAAGCAATTAGAGAGGGAATGGCTGAGAGGGGAAGGGGTGTGTGTGTGACAAATGCCTCACTGCAGCAAAGCAGATTTCCATCTTGTCTAAAGGAGGCTGTGGTGAGGCCATTACTGAAAAAGACCACCGTGGATCCTACTATTTAATATTCAGTTCCTTGGCAAGGTTCTGGAGTGAGTTGTGGCCTCCCAGCTTAAGGGGTTTCTGGATGAAATGGATAATCTAGATCCATTTCATTCTGGTTTCAGACCTGGCTATGCGACAGAAACAGCTTTGTATACCTTAGTGGATGACCTATGCAGGGAACATGACAGGCAGAACCTGCTGGATCTCTCAGTGGCATTTAGTACCATCAACCATGGTATCCTTCTGGATCATCTTTCTGGGGGTGGAACTTGGGGAAACTGTTATGCAGAGGTTCCAGTCTTTCTTGGAAGGGCGAACTCAGAAGGTGGTGTTGGGAGATTCCTGTTCGACTCCTTGGCTGTTGGTCTCTGGAGTCCCTCAGGGTTCTGTTATTCAGCATCTACATGAAACTGCTGGCTAAGGTCACCTGGAGATTTGAGGTACAAAAGAAAACAAAACAAAACCAGCTTCATTGATATACCGCTTCATACCGCCTAAGCAGTGTCTAAGCGGTTTACAACTACTTGCCCCAAACAATCTGGGTAGTCATTTTAGCGACCTCGGAAGGATGCAAGCCTGAGTCAAGCTTGAGCCCTTTCTTGGGTATTGAACTTGCAACCTTATGAGTGAGTGGCTGCAGCACAGGCATTTAACCACTGCGCCACCAGTGTCACCAATATGCTGATGACACCCAACTCTATATCTCCTTCTCATCAGATTCCATGGAAGCTGTCTCTGTACCGAACCAGTGTCTACTGTCAGTAATGGACTGGATGAGGGCAAACAATTTGAAACTTAATCCAGGCAAGACATAGGTGCTCCTGGTCAGTTGTGAAGCAGATGAGGGAATTGGGGCTTTGTCTGTGCTGGATTGGGTTACACTCCTGCTGAAATCTCAGGCTCGCAGCTTGGTTGTGCTCCTGGACTGCACTCTGAGCCTGGATGCCCAGGTCTCAGCAGTGGCCAGGAGTGCATTTGCACAGCTTAAATTTGTGCACCAGCTGCTCCTGTTCTTTGAAATGTCACATCTGGCTATGATGACACATGCCTTCATTATGTCTCATTTGGACTACTGCAATGCACTCTACATGGGGCTGACTTTGGAAACTGTCCAGAAACTTCAACTGGTTCAAAATCCCACAGCCAGAATGCTGACTGGGGCCAAGTACAGGGAGCATATAATTCCCTTGTTAAAACAGCTCCACTGGTTTCCTGTTCATTTCCAGGCACAATTCAAAGAGTAATTTTTCTTTGCTATAGTAGCGCAACTTGTTCCCAGTATATATTTGCCAGTAATCTTTTTTTTTTTCAACCTCCTGTTCCTCTTACATTTATTTTTCACCTTATTATTAAGGGTAGAAGAAAGCATTTCCTTGTAAATAGAGCTCCTTAGGATGAAGTTGAATGTCTTTTCCTAATTATTTTTCTTCTTGGTGGCAAAACCATTGTTAAATTTAGAGATGCCCATAATTACTAGAGTTAAGGCACGCACACACACACACACACACTGTAGTAATTCTTTGCATTTCTTCAATTTCAGAAGACTGAAGAAATTAGAAGTATGATTAGCTGATGTTTCATCTTATGCCACACACACACACACACACACACAAATACATACAGAAAACTATCTATTTTGAACTAGCAAGGCATATCCTTTCTTCTTCGCTGGTGGCACAGTGGTTAAATGTGGGTACTGCAGCCACAAGATTGTGAGTTTGATCCCAGGGCTCCAAGGTTGACTCAGACTTCCATCTTTTTTTAGGTTGGTACCCAGCTTTTGGGGGGCAATTGGCTTACTGATTGTAAAGCACTTGGAGAGTGCAGAGTTCGCTGATAAGCGGTATAGAAATGTAAATGCTATTGCTAACTATAACATTTCTAGTTTCTGTTATGGCTAGGGAAGTGTGCTGCCATTAAAAGTCAGAGGTTCTGTGCCCTTGAACAGAGTGTGAGTGTTGGCTACTTTTGCTGCTTTCTCTCCTCTTACTGGTCTTAATACAACAGAAGATTGAGTAGAAAGACAATGTGTCTAGAACCACAGGCCAGCAGCATATAATATTCAGATCCTTTTCTTTAAAAAATCTCAGCTATATTTGAGAAATAGGAGACTACATAGTTACTTAAACAAATTTAAAAAGGAAAGATAGTCATATTGGTCTATGGCAAAGCAAGGTAAAATCCATAGGTAAGTAATAGGAACAACTAAATTACTTACACACATAAATATTATTAATTCCCCAGAATTTTTCATCAAGATGCTAGGGAAATCAATGAGGGAAGCCAAATATCTGGGCAAATTCGATACTCTCATCTACAAAATCTGGTTGAAGTTTTATATTCCCCTGCTTTTTCTCTCCCTCAGTATTTTGTATCATGTAGGCTGCATCTGGACTGCAGAAATAATACAGTTCGACACTGCTTTAACTGCTATGACTCCATCCTATGGAATCCTGGGATTTGTAGTTTGTTGTGGCACCAGAGCTCGCTGACAGAGAGGGCTAAAAATGTCACAAAACTACAAGTCCCAGCATTCCATAGCATTGAGTCATGACAGATGAAACAGTGTCAAACTGTATTATTTCTGCAGTGCAGATTATCATGTACTCTGGTGAACAGATCTGGAGAAAGTGAAATCTTGGACAGTTTCAAGGAATTTTAGTTGGCTTGAGCAAGTTATTATTCACCAGTGAATTTGTGTTTCAAATAAGTTAAATCTATGTTTTAGAGCTTATAATAATAATAATAATTGTAACAATAACAATAACATTTCTGGGGTAAGACATAAAATTAAAATTAGTTATAAATTGCTTTAAAACATTGAAAGTAACATAAAATTAAATACATTTTCAAGCTCTGGAAACTTGATATTCTGCCACTAGTGTCACAGGCATAGCCTTTCAACACTGGAACTTATTGGAACATTATTTTGACACTGGACATTGTGAAGAAGATTATGCATGTGCTCAGCAATGCACTTTAAATTTGGATCTTTTTGCTCATTGTAAGAAGGCTGGAGGTGGAGAAGGTCACAGAAGGAACAGTGGGGATAGAGACAGCACATGTAATGCTCCTTTTCCTTCATGGGACCAGGTAACGAAACCTACCTATTGACTTTCAGCCCTTCATTGTCAGGCAGTTCTGTTGAGACAACAATTGCAGAAAAGCATTTAGAGAGATGGACACATTTCATTGTCATGCAATCTGCCAAAATACTAATTTGGATTATAGAGCTAGATTGAGCAGTTTGCTGGAAAATCCCTGCTGAAATGAAGAGACCTGTGCAAGAAAGATAATGCAGGAAAATGTTTTGTAAACTGCTATATGTATGTGATGATCAAAGCATATTTGGAACTTTGGCACAGAACCTTGTTATTCTTAATTACACAGTTTTATATTAGAAACAGCAGAGAGAGGCCTAAATACATGAAAGTGGCAAAGGTTTTAGGAAAAATGTTAAAAGTAACAGAAACTAAACTCTTTGGTTGTTATGGCTGTTATTTTCTCTTCCTCTTTTGCTTTAATTCAGAGAGTCATGATTCTAAAAGAAGGGCTTGGAATGGTAAATTTAAGATAAATTAATCTAAAGACTTGCTGAAGGCATCCATAACTGAGCAGTAGTTGGATAATGCTCTGAGCTACAGAGAATTATCTTACAGCTACTCAATAATGGATACAGCTTCAGCATGTTATTATCTTTATATATATTCATCTTAAAATACTTAAAATAATATTTCCCAAAAGTTTGACTTGGATACTTATTTCTGACTAACTTGTGGTTCTTAAAATATTTCAAGCTTTCAGCATTCAAAGGTATAACCAACTTACTGGCATCAGATATATGCCTTTGACACAGCCCTTTCCTTTGACACAGGGTGAATGACCTTTTGCCCTGGTCTATCACATTACAGATACACTACAAGATCACAATATTACAGATAAAATACAAAGGACTCCCTAATTACACACTTTCATAATAGCCTATAATTAGAGACTGTTGAGTAATTAGCCCTTAAAACATGTTATTTACAAAATAGTTCAGGACCTCTTTAAATGCTATCAGATACTCTTCTATAATTATACAATTTGGGCATTTTGTAGAGAATACCTTTTTCACTTTTCGTTACACTGCAAGGAGTGTGGCACTGCAGCTAGCAACATGCTGCTTTTTTGGAACTCTTTAGTAGAAATTTGCTAGAAAAAGGCATGAGCAGAATTGGCAGGAGCAAAGAAGCATGTAGGGAGCTGAGTAAAGGAGAAAGTACTGCTTTAGAGTCATGAAGGTGGGGAGTATTTGGCACCATTTGCATTGGCACAGAATAGTTTCAGCTTGCTATGTAGTTTCATAATCTAATGGTACTTCAGCAATGCTGTTCAAACTATATTAGATGTTACCATTTTTGTTGTTACTATTCCTTGATAGAACTTTTAATCTGGTAGACATGTCTACACTAGATCAGATCTCCTTTGTCTTTTTTATAGTGTTCTGGCTGTCAATGAATATGATTAGATATGATAGGCCTAGACTCTTTTTCAACACACCTACCTCCCCTCCCCTCTCTTACTCTGCATGGTAGCAAGGAGAAGACCAGAAGCTTTCATTGCCATTTTATATTAGAGGCAATTTAGTACTCTATTAAACCCTTAATTAGGAAGGGAGCAACCACAATACTGGGCAGCTTTCATCTCTGTGGCCCACCCACCCATGGCATGCATTGGCCAGCAATTGCAGCCAGAAGTCACTGGATCCCAAAAGGGGTTACTTCCTCCTGTATGATTGTGTTTGTTTGTTTGTTTGTTTATAAACATGAAAAAGCCATTGGAGCTTTGAAAGCTGTTTTATACATATCACTCCTTAGTGGATTTTGTTTTACTTGGTTGTTATTGTGTACTTTGGGTCATTTCTGACTGCTGGCAACCTTCAAGTGAATCTACTATGGGGTTTTTTTGAGGGGGGCAGGAATTGTTGAGAGCATTACAAAAGTCAAGTCGTGAAGTTACAATTGCATGTACTATGGTTTCGAGGTCTCCCAGTTCCAGGAAAGGGCGCAGTTGGCGTATCAGCTGCAACTGATAACAGGCACTCTTGACTATTCCATTCACCTGATTCCTCATGTGAAGCGACGAGTCAAGAAGTACCCCCAAACTGAACCCCTCTAGGACTGGAGGTTGCAGCCCAATACCTGGTTTAGGAGCCCCTACTGCAAATACCTCTGTTTTGTCTGAATTCAACCTGAGCTTGTTTTCCCTCATCCAGTCCATTGCTGCAGCAAGACATTGATTGAGGGGAGAAATACCCTCTGTCGTCGCCACTGATGATCGAGACATGGAGAAGTATATTTGGATGTCATCAGCGTACTGATAACACCCCACCCCAGATTAATAATGATGATGATGATGATGATGTATAGCCCGCTCCTCTGTTCAAACAATTGGAGCAGGGTACAACAAAGTTAAAAATCACAAGTTAAAACACTACCAATAATCAATTCCCAACCTCCCACCCCTTAAAACTAAATTAAACCAAGATAGATTAAAACGAAGCAAACAAACTAAAACAAATACAACATCATAAAAAGTATCCATTCCTTGAGCAATGTAAAATATGGAGTTGAGGGTTGTAATATTGGGGACTGAGAGGAAGAGCACAGGGTCTAATTTCGGAGCCGGGAGATGATTTCTCCCAGTGGCCTCATATAGATGTTGAATAACATCGGGCACCCTGAGAGACACCACAGTTGAGTTCCATTTTTTAAGAGCGAATGTACCTGAGCACCACCCTCTGGAACCTGCCCGAGAGGACGGAATGGAACCAATGCAAAGCAGTGTCTCTGATTCCTAACTCTTTCAGGCATTCCAAGAGAATGTTGTGATCAATTGTATTGAATGCCGCTGAGAGGTCTAATAGCACCAACAGGGTCACACTTCCTCTGTCGATCAGTTAAGGCGACCATGGCGGTCTCCACACCATATCTGGTCCTGAAGCCAGTTTGAAATGGATCTAGAAAAAAAAAGAATATCAAAAGGAATTATGAGATTCTGGGTGGGAAGCTGAAAGGGATGGATGCATAGGTTGTCATCTCATCTCCCTGTTCAAGGGCATGATCCAGGAAGGGAGAGGAAAATAGCAGATGTAAACAACTGGCTCCACCAATGGTGCTGCCAAAAATGATTTGAATTCTTGGATCATGGGCTGTGGTTCCATGAGGGGGGACTTCTGGCAAGGGTTGGTTTGCACCTCACACCAGTTGGCAGAAACATTTTTGCCAGTAGTCTCAAATATTTGATCAGGGAGACTTTAAACTGAGTTATAAGGGGGAGGGAGACAGTATTTTGGAAGGCATGAGTTCATCAAGGGCTGGAGATAATAGTCAATCTGTTATAGAGAGAACAAGGTAAATAATGCAAAGATCCAACAGTGAAAGAGGGAAAAATCTGACACAGGCAGCAAGTGGGGAGGATCCATGGTCTTAGATATCTCTGCACTAATGCACAGAGCATAGGAAATAAACAGGATGAACTTGACTCCCTAGCACAACAAATCAAATATGACATAATGGGCATCACTGAAACCTGGAGAGATGAGTCTTATGATTGGAATGTAGTAATAGAGGGGTATAACCCTTTAAAAAGAAATAGACCATACAAGAAAGGAGAAGGAATAGCATTATATGTCAGGGATGTTTGCCCCTGTGAAGAGATCCAGGACTTGTATTCTAGAAGCCAGCTGGAGAGCATCTACATAAAAATGGAAGGGGAGGGAAACAACAGGGATGTTATTGTGGGAATCTACTACAGACCCCCATGTCAAACTGAGGAATTGGATGATGCCTTTCTAAAACAGATGACCACACACTCAGAAAGGACAGATGTAGTAGTGATGGGTGATTTCAATTATCCAGATATTTGTAGGAAGTCAAAGTCAGCCAAAACCTCAAGGTCTAGCAAATTCCTCACTTATCTGGAAGACAATTTCATTGTCCAAAAAGTGGAAGAGGCAACAAGGGGGTCAGCTATTTTAGAATGATCCTAATGAACAGGGATGACCTGGTTAATAGGGTACAAGTGGTGGGATGCTTAGGTGGGAGTGATCATGTTCTCCTGGAATTTGACTAAGCCAGGCATAGTCAGACACACATTCTAGATTTTAGGAAAGCTGATTTCAGTAAACAAAGGGAAATACTGGGGGTGATCCCATGGTCAGAAATAATAAAGGAGAAGGGAGTTGAGGATGGATGGGAGTTTCTCAAAAGGGAGATTCAGAAAGCACAATTTAAAACAGTTCCAATGAAGAAGAAGAATGGGAGATGTCTCAAGAAACCAGGATGGATGACTAAAGAACTTTCTTTTTTTCCCCTCCCCCCCCTTTTTTTGAAATTATCTTTATTAATTTTATAAAGACATAAACTCTCACAAACCAATATTTCTGCATTGTTAATCATTAAATCATTACAGGCATTCATTATAACAGTATCTACAAATATAAATGTAAAATAAGTTTTCTGCCCTTCATTAAGATGACTAAAGAACTTTCAAAGGAGCTAAGTTTTTAAACGAGGCATGTATAAGAAATTGAAAAAGGGGGAAATCACAAAGAAGAATTTAAACAAAAAGTGAGCACATGTAGAAGAAAAGACAGAAAAGAAATAGTGCAGAATGAGCTCAGGCTTCCCAGAGAGGTTAAGAAGAATAAAAAGAGCTTTTTTGGGTATGTTCACAGCAAAAAAGAAGAAGAAGAAAGAAATGATAGGGCCACTATATGGAGAAGATGGTGAAATGCTAACAGGGGACAGAGAAAAGACGGAATTACTCAACACCTTCTTTGCCTCAGTTTTCTCACAAAAGAAAAAGGGCAATCAACCTGAAGAAAATGGAGCAGAGGACACAATAGGGGAAATGCAGCACAGAATAAGTAAAGAGGTAGTACAGGAATGCCTTCTTAATCTAAATGAATTTAAGTCTCCAGGACAGATGAACTACATCCAAGGGTGTTAAAAGAGCTGGCAAATATAATCTCAGAGCCATTGGCAATACACTTTGAGAACTCCTGGAGAAGTCTCAGTAGACTAGAGGAGGGCAAACATTGTCTCCATCTCCAAAAAGGGGGGAAAATCCTAACAATTATCGTCCAGTTAGTCTGACATCAATACCAAGAAAGATTCTAGAGCAGACAATATCAGAGGCCATTCTAATAACAAACTCTTCCTGCATCCCCCTCTAGAGTAATCTCTAAAAGATTTTCCAAAGTCTTCAAGACCTTTCAGAGTGAATTTAAAAAGTCTATCACTCCTAAATACCACTATTACAGATGCAAAAGAGACATGATATTTACCAAACATGTCAAAGCTACCTTTTAATACCTCGGGACTGAAACTCCCATAGCCATATTAGAATATGGCTCTCAAACTTTGGTGCTACAGATGTTTGCAACTTCAACTCCCAGAATTCCAGACCACAGATCCTGTTCCTTGGGATTTCTGGTAGTTTAACCTGAAAACATCTGGAAAGACCATAGACTAAGAAGTACTGTAATAGAACAGTGTGGAATTAATTTGTTCCATATGGAAATCAGAAAAATACAAACCCTAAAGTAATTATTTTCTCAAAAGAAATCCCAAACATAAATGATGGTTGATGAGCTATTGAAAAAAAGCTATTGAAAGACTGGAGGAGGGCAAACATTGTCTCCATCTTCAAAAAAGGAAAAGAGGGAATCCCAACAATTATTGTCCAGTTAGTCTGATATCAACACCAGGAAAGATTCTAGAGCAGATCATTAAAAAGAGAGTCTGTGAACATTTAGAAGGGAATGCCAAATACCAGACTAATCTCTCTCTCTCTCTCTCTCTCTCTCTCTCTCTCTCTCTCTCTCTCTTGGATAACATTACCAGCTTGGTAGATGAAGGGAACACTGTAGATATAGCATAACTTGATTTCAGTAAGGCCTTTGACAAGGTCCCCCACAACATTCTTGCAAACAAGCTAGTAAAGTGTAGGTTAGACAATACAACTGTTAAATGGATTTGCAATTGTTTGACCGGCTGAACCCAAAGTGTGCTTACCAATGGCTCCTCTTCAGCCTGCAGAGATGTGGCCAGTGGAGTGCCACAGGGTTCTGTCCTGGGCTCAGTGCTATTTAACATCTTTATCAATGACTTAGATGAAAGCATAGCATGCTTATCAAATTTTCAGATGTCACCAAATTAGGAGGAATAGCTAATACCACAGAGGAAAGGATAAAAATTCAAAATTACTTTCATAGATCAGAAACCTGGGCCAAAGCTAACAAAATGAATTTCAACACAGAGAAATGTGTTGAAATTAGGGGGACAAAATTAAATGCATACATATATGATGGAGGACACCTGGCTGAATGAGACTACATATGAAAGGGATCCAGGAGTCCTAGTACACCACAAGTTGAACATGAGTAAACACTGTGATGCTGCAGCTAAAAAGGCCAATGCAATTCTAGGCTGCATCAACAGAAGTATAATGTTTAGATCAAGGGAAGTAATAGTGCCCCTCTATTCTGTCTTGGTCAAGTCTCACCTAGAATACTGTGTTCAGTTCTGGGCACCACAATTCAAAAAGGATGTTGAGAACCTGGAGCATGTCCAGAGGAGGGTGACCAAAATGGTGAAGGGTCTGGAAAGCGTGCCCTAAAAGGAGAGACTTGGGGAGCTGAGTATGTTTAGCCTTGAGAAGAGTCAGTTAAGTGGTGATATGATAGCCTTGTTTAAATACTTGAAGGGATGTCATGTTGAAGATGGAGCAAGCTTGTTATCTGCTGTTCCAGAGAATAGGACCTGGAACAATGTATGCAAGCTGCAGGAACAGAAATTCCAGCTCAAAATTAGGAGGGACTTTCTGACAGTAAGAGCTGTTCAACAGTGGAACACACTCCCTTGGAAAGTGGTAGAGTCTCCTGCCTTGGAGGTTTTAAACAGTGGCTAGATGGCCATCTGTCGGGGGTACTTTGAGTTTCTGCATGGCAGGAGGTAGGATTGGATGGCCTTTGTGGTCTCTTCCAACTATTTGATACTATTAATCTATGAAATAAATAGGGGAAGATTATTTTAAATGGGGGCAGTGTATCAAACAGGAGCTAGAGCTCTGCATCAGTGCTGCTAAGATTTCTGAGGCAGAAGGACACGAGTGACTAAATGCAATGCTGGTAAGATTCTCAGGGATAAACAAAATCATGGAAATGAGGCAAAGCTCTCTTAGCTACTACTGATGATATTCTTGGTGGCAGGAACACAGGAAACCCAATGGGTTCAATTTGGGGGAAATTGCAGCCATCAGATATGAGACAGTATATCAATGAACACACTAACTCACCAAGCCGGGGGAAAAACAGGCCACAACTTTATTGGTTACCTATGAGAAAGTTTGGCTTGGATCCTGTGATTGGACTACCTGTCAGCTGGCAGAAGTACCTTTTTGCAAGTTGAATTGCTTGAGGGAAGCTGGAATGAGAGAGACAGGATCCAATCAGGACAAAAGTCACCGCATAGTTCCAGTGTCACCTGGGATGGAAGGCAGATCATGCTCCCGAGTTGGACAAGTTCCTAATTGCCTCAATCCAAAGTTCTTTATGGGGACCTTTTAATGGATGATGGGCAATCAGGACCATTTTGTGTGGCCCCATACCTAACCTACAAAAGCTGTGACAAAACGATATCAAAGTTGTCACCTCACCAGTTTCCAACACACCATTGGAATCCTAATGTAATCTTAGAGGGAGGGAAAGTAAAACAGTTGCTCCAAAGGTGATTGAGAGAGCTGGCCTCAGGATGACAGTTTTATATGGAGTGAACAGAACTAGCTGAAGCCACTGTCAGGCCCCATTCCCACTACATTTTGATTCGAAGTGTGACGTGGGCTATATGACCCTCGTTCACACTCGAATAGAGATCCAATCCTCATCGGATCGATTAGTGGAGGAAAGGACCGGGTTAAAAGCAAATAGCCTGGGCTTTCCTGACACTAGTTTTGAAGTGGTCTTTTTTGGAAAACACAATTCCGAAGCGTTTCCAGTAAGTGGGAATGCTGGTCAGAATCGTGGGTTTTTTTGGGAGGGGGGTATTGATCGCAAAATCAATCTTGTGCATTTGCAATCTTGTACATTTGTGATCTTGTGCATTTGCAATCTTGCGCATTTGCGATCAGTATAATGAAGAAAAAAAAACACATTTGCTCCTGGGGGTCCTTCCTTCCTTCCTTCCTTCCTTCCTTCCTTCCTTCCTTCTTTCCCCTCTTCCTTATTTTTTTAAAATCTTTTTCTTCATTATACTGATCACAAATGCACAAGATCACAAATGCACAAGATTGCATTTGTGATCTTGTGCATGTGCGATCTTGTGCATTTGTGATCAGTATAATGAAGAAAAAGAGAAAAAAAAAGAAGGAAGGGGGAAGGAAGGAAGGAAGGAAGGAAGGAAGGAAGGAAGGAAGGACCCCCCAGGAGCATGTGTGTGTGTGTGTGTGTGTTTTCATTTTCTTCATTATACTGATCGCAAATGCACAAGATCACAAATGCACAAGATCACAAATGCACAAGATTGATTTACCCAATACCCCCCCAATAAAAAAAATTCCCCTGCGGGAAGGTGATGGGGCGTTAAGGGCTGTCACCTTACATGGCAGCTCCAGTGGGAACTACAAGTGTTCCCAGCTAAGAAAGCGGTTCCAAACAAGGCCCCTTTCATAGTGTGAACAAGGAGCCTTTTGGAATCGCTTTCATAAGCGGAGCACA
Organism: Urosaurus nigricauda; assembly: GCA_034509955.1. Classification (NCBI taxonomy): domain Eukaryota; kingdom Metazoa; phylum Chordata; class Lepidosauria; order Squamata; family Phrynosomatidae; genus Urosaurus; species Urosaurus nigricauda. The sequence continues at coordinate 271,545,307 of JAOEGL010000001.1, forward strand.
GCCCGGTTCCAATGCAGGGTTTTCCACAAGTGGGAATGGGCCCTCAGTTAGGTCAAAGTGCTAATCCCTGTGCTGTCTGACTGGGCACTTTTGGCCCTGGTTGTCTGGCTATCTGCACCATTCCGCAAGAGTCCACAAAATTGCTAAAACAGCAGAACTGGAAAAAGCAGCCCAGTACATGGCATCATTGCTGCTCCTGCTATGCTCACTCAGTATGTACTGAGTGCAAATGGGAGATCACATTGGGCACCCATAGTTATCACTAGGTACACGTAGTACTTGAATTAGGGTATGGGTGGTAGATATGGGATGGGTTTGATCTTGGAAGCTAAGCAGGAGCAGCCCTGATTAGTACTTGGATGGAAGATTGCTGATGAAACATCAGGTGTTATGGGCTAGATTTTAGGAACTGGTAAAACATGTTGCCTTTGAGGGCTTTACCTTTCTCCAGATAAATGGAGAATATTATTTGGTTCCAGACATGCCTAAGCGTCTTGTACTCCCAACCTGAACTTCTGAAATATGAATTAAATTAAGTGAATTAAATATAAATTAAAAGGAGAAAAGATGTGCCTTCCACTTAGTAACTTCAGAGTGTTAGCCTGACAGGGTGTCAGCAAGAACAACTACATCAGAGAACTTTTCTTAAACAGTTCTATAAGGCATCATTGGCACACCATAGTAAAGGTGGGTGGTGTGGGGAGGAAAAAGAGACAGAACTTGAAAAGTTGATGTGTGTGTGGTTATATATTATCTAGTTTTGTTCATTATGAAAAGGGACATACGTCTCTACCATTTTATATCTTTTTTTTCAAAGCCATTTTATATATGCAAGATCTTATTGCAGTGTTTCAGAGCTCCGTTAGCCTGTCATTCATTGACTGTCAGGTAAGCACCTTCATAGTATCATTTAATTCTGATTGGCAGCTGCTGGATGTTCGCCCTCATCTCATTTTTCTTTTAGAAAATTGGTCTCTTTCAGCTTATTATCTCTCCACTATCTCTGTGTCATAGCCTTTAAGCAATCTGGCAGTCTCTGACAGAAGGAAGTTGGGAAAATGGGTAGCCCCTGTCGAGTGCCGCATCTTCATTGTGAAGCTTTCTGCTGTTCTGGCTGATGATGCTGCCACTGCTGCTGTTGCTCAGTGGCTTTGATATTAAAGCATTCTGTCATCAGAGTTTGCCCACAGTTAACTAATCAATACCTGATTAGATAAAAGGTACATCTCCTGAAATTGCATGTGAATGTGGGCTGCTGGTTTTCTTTTTAATGCTTCTTTGTTGCTGTGCTTCCCTGTTACTGCTAAGCCCATTTAATTTGATAATATATATTGCATATGGATTATCCCACAGAGCAGACAAATTGGTTTTTAGTGGGCATTTCTCTTTTTTCATAAAGTCACTTGTACTTTGTACCTATACTTCTGCTCATCTTTATTACTGCATTTCTAGCTGTGAGTTTTTAGGCACTATACACAGGAATTTGATTGTAGCTGTGATTGGTGGAGGGAAGGACTAAGGAAAACATCATCACTTGAAGTCAGGGCAGTCTATGAGACTACATGAAATATTTACCTCAAGTAAGAGAGTTGTGAGGGTTGCAAATGCATTGTATTTCCCCTGTCTGTTACTACCATCATCATTGCCACCCTAGAAAGACCTGTGTCAGTTTAGGCAGCTTTCGGAGTCATCTGTTTTCTCTATAATTTCTTTGGAAGTGCTGCTGCTGCAGTCAGCATCACACTCATCATCTTTCCCACCCACTCCTTTCACTCTTTCCTGTTGCATGGAGTCACCATCACTGTGATTTCTTTCTCTCCTTTTCCTCCTTCGCCTTCTGTGCTTGTGGGGTAGTACTGATGTTTGCAGTTGCCACTACCTGCTACATTGTTAATAGGCACCTCCCTCTGTGCTGATGTAGCATGGCTGGTGGCTCCTTGGATCCCTGGCTCATCAGACATGTCAAATCTCACCTACCTGAGGTTGAGAAATCTGGCTGCGAGGCAATGTAAATATACCACAAAGGTGAAATGTTAGAGGTAGGCAAAAGAGGCTATCCATTGCCCTACATGCACTCCTTGTTGCATTCAGGGACATTATTCCTGGTAGCTTCTTTTGCTTTCTTTGCACCCTGTGAAGGAAAGAAGCCAAGCAGGAGAGATGTGGCATGGCCAGTAGAGGATCCCCTGTGCCAGGAACAGCAGAAAACAGCACAGTGCACAATATGTATGAGGGCAGAACCACAAGTACCTAGTGAGCTTGGGGCCCATCTTGGTCCTGTCACAGATATTTTCTATGTGATAACACATACTTTTGGATCTTGCAAATGTTGAAAAGGATATTACTTGCCCATCTTCCTGTTAGGTTCAGGTTCCAGGCAGCTGCCTGTGGTAAGTAAATATTAACTTCCCATTTGGTGGCCTGGATACATTTCTTCTGGAGGCTGAATGGGAGCCTGAGAGAGGAACAGCAAAAGTATAGGGCTCTCCTTTTGTCTAATACAGCTGTCCATATTTAGAAAAGCGTAGAGCTGAGGAAAATTACATTTCTGTACTAGAGTTCCTTGGGGTTTCTTAGCGGTTGTGCAAAAGAGTACTGTTTCCAGGCTCAGATTTGGAGACAGTATGTCTCTGAGTGCAAGAAATTGGGGACAAACAACAAGAAAGATCACTTTGTCGATGGTGTGCTTTCACTCTTCCAGAAAATCTAACAGTGCATGAAACCATCTTAATAGACTAAACTGCCATTTAATCCAGTACAGAAGAGGGCTTATGTTGGATCTTATTGCATTAACAAATAAGCCATTTTACCTCTTCTGGCTTAAATTCAGGATCCAAAATGCTTCCAGATGTTATTATAAATAAATCGCCACCTATCTAGCCAGGATGCTTCTGCCCAGATGCATCCTGGGTTGAAGCCTCACTCAGCTGGCCAATTTTTGAAGCTTCCCACCTCTAAAAAAGTGCTGGCTGAGCAAGACGTCAACCTGGGATGCATCCTGGTGGCAGCATCCCAGCTAGATAGGTAGCAATTTAGGTGTGATAATGTCTTGGGGCATCCCGGATCTACACTGCAGAATTAATGCAGTTTGATACTGTTTTTAACTGTCATAGATCTATCCTATAGAATCTTGGGATTTGTAGTATGTTTTGGCACCAGAGTTTTCTTGTAGAGAAGACTAAATATCTCACAAAACTATGAATCCCAGAATTTCATGGCATTGAGCCAAGGCATTTAAACTGCATTTAAACTGTATTTGCAGCCCAGAGCATTCTACTTATCTCATGTAGCAAACAGCCATGATACATCTCTGATAAAGATACCATCTATGATTTAAATGTAACAATGGTACATTAATGGAAATTGTATATGCTGTTCTATGTGTTATTTCAAGCATCTCTCAGTAAAAGAAGGCCATAGGAGAGGGAAATTGATTGGTTATGGGAGATCTAGACATTTAAATGATTGTAATCCCACTGTGAATATCAGAACTGTCTTTAACAAAGATCCTATTGTCTTTTGTTCTTCAGGCTAGTCAAAATGGAAGTGTTCCACATTAAAAGGAGAATATTGTTAGTGCTAATAATTGTATAGAAGAAAATAGAAAAGTCAAAAAAGGACTGAGGGTGGGGAGAGATAATGGAATGGGATTTTGAGAATTCCTAAAGTCAATGCAACCACCTTCCATTTTTGATTATGTGTTCTACTCCTATCTTACCGATCCCACCCAAATAAACCCTCTGCAATACGCTGAAAACAACAAATTTATTTCTTTTAAATTTCATAATTAAATGATAGTTGCATAAAAACAACCCTTCACCAGGCATTTGTTTTATTTTAGTTTCACATCTCAAGAACAGAACTGGTTTAAGGCAAGTTGAAAGAAAAAGCACCTATGTGCCTTTTAAAGAGTGCGTAATTACTCAGTCAATTTCATTTTCCTAGTTTGGTTCATATCAGAACTATAGCAAGCTGCTTCCCAGAGATTTAAAGTGTGCTGTGGCAGAAAATATTCAAAAGCTAGCTTGAAGACACTCCTAAGACTCATTGCCATTCACCCCATTAAGCTCCTGATAAAAAGTAAAAGCCCGAAAGCTGCCAGAATGGATATATTTCACTCTTTAAAAAAAAAAAGAGTTGCGGGAGGGAGGGAGAGATGGGAGGGGAAGAGTGAGAAGGAAGGGGGGAAGTGACTGTAAGCCAGGAATAAAAATAACATCATATTTTTATGCTCAGTTTCTTTCTCTCTGACATTTCTCAGATACCTTTAATTAATCCTTGCTGGGATTGGGAACCAACCATTTCCTAACACAATTGTCTCAGCTGGAAAGAGCTCATTGAGTGGGGGGAACAGTAAGATATTTGAGTTCTTTCTGAATACACATGTGGCTGACCTAGATGGCATACATTCCGAATGTCCAAATTTAGCAGGAACATTCCCAATTAATCTGCTATTGTCCTACCTTTTCAGTTGCTTTTAAAATGTCCCAGATTCTCTTTCCTCTCCCAACTTTCTCCCTTCATTCTCATCTTATTTCAGTTGCCATATACTGAGTCCTTTCCCAAGGGGAGAGGAGAAGAGGGGACAAAATCTTGTCCTCCCCAGACAATTCAGGCAAAAGCAAACTGCTGCAGTTTGTGTGTTCTTCCTCCTAGCATGTGTGTCTGACTATGCCTGACTTCTCCTTTCCACTGTATAACAAATTCCAGGAGGAAATGATCATTCCCATCTAAACATCCCACCACATCCCAGGTCATCCCTGTTGGTTAGGATCAGATCAAAAATAGCTGACCTTCTTATTGCCTCTTCCAGGCAAGTAAGGGATTGTCTTCCAGGCAAGTAAGGAATTTGCTAGACCTTGAAGTTTTGTCCGAGTTTGACTTCCAGCAAATATCAGTTGATCAACTTGGATAGCCACTGAAACAAAGTCCCCTCCCCCTTTTATGTAATAGAAGTGGAGAATTGCACATGGGCAGAATTTAGCTGTAGCTGATGAATATTTTCTACGCTCGTACCTGTGTAATCTAGACTGTAAATATAATCCCCAATATTTATATGAATGTCATTTTTCAATAGCTCATCAACCATCATATATATTTGGGGTTTGTTTTGGGAAAATGATTACCTTAGTTTTTTCTAATGTCCACATCCAGCAAATTAATTCCACAGTGTTCTATTATAGTACTTCTCAGTTATGGCCCTTCCAGATGTTTTCAGGTTAAACTATCAGAAATCCCAATGAGCAGGCTTTGTAATCTGGAATTCTGGGAGCTGAAGTTGCAAACACCAAAGTTTGAGAGCCACATTCTGTTATGGCTATGGTATTCTCAGTGTTGTGGTGTGAAAAGGTAGCTTTGGCAAGCTTGCTAAATATCATGTTTCTTTTACATCTATAATAGTGATAATTAGGAGTAATAGACTTTTTAAAGTCACTCTGAAAGGCTTTGAAGACTTGAAAAATCTTTTAGAGATTACTGTAGAGGGGGCTGCAGAAGGCTTTTGTTATTAGAATGGGCTCTGATAAGGTGGGCTTTCATGCTCTCAACAACACGATCATATAACCACATCTTACTGGTTATTTAATGGTGTGATATCATACTATTGAATATGTGATGAGTGAAGGATCAGTGAAACTGAAAACAAATGTTAGCCAAGTAGCAACATAAAGCGAGCCGGGGGGGGGGGGGCAGGAACAAAAAGCTAAACCCGTGGCTTCTTACATATATACATTTCAAAACAGCTGAACCAGCAGAATAATCAGGTCAGTCCTAGTCTTTTAAAAATAATGGGAAAATCTCTCCTCTAATTTCTTATCTTATCTTCATGCAGAGAAGGCAAGGTAGGGGAAAACTGCCTGAAAGGATTTTCCCTGTCTTCACAGCATTACTGGACATAGCTTTCTGGTTCATCTTTCATTTCTACATAGATTTTTTGCTTTTACTATTAGTAGCACCTTTTACTGATCCACACCACACTTGTATATTATCTCCTGGCAGGTCTTTAAGCAGGCAGACTATCTGTTTGTTTGCCAAAATCCAATTTTCCCACTGTTTTTTGAGTGTCCAAATTGCACTGCATGGAATGAAACACATTAATTTGTTTAGGAAAAACATCTGGTGTATAAGTCTTGGTGCCTGGCTAGTATCTCTTTTTGAAGTTTGAGTGGTTGTGTTTTCAAAGAAAATAGGATAAGGGTTGTTACTTCTTCTTCTTTGTAGGTCTTTAAATAGAGGATGGATTGTTATCTCTCAGAAGTATTTTGATGGTATGAAATGGGTTAGAACTAGTTGACCCTTGTGGTCCCTTCCAATGCTGTCATTTTATTATTTTGAGGGAATATGTCTATTGACCTCTTCTCAAATCTTTCATTATTAGGAATGGAAACACTATTCAGATGGAATCAAGAAAATGGTCAAAAATATTGAGGTTTTCTACATACATACGCACACACACACACACACACACACAAATCCATGTACAAATTTTGTACAGAATGACCCCAGTTACACAGGGTGACTAGATGTTGTAACAGCAAAGAAAGTCAAGGTAATTAAAACGTAGGGCATTCAAGAGAAATGGAGGACATGATCAAATAGAAGCAGACAATATAAGGGGTAGTTGCAGAAGGTCTTGCTGCTGGGTCCTAGAAATACAAACAAAAATCGATCAGTGATACCTTTACTGGCCAACCAAAATGCACAATATGCTTGTTGCAAGCTTTCGAAGCTCCATGGGCTTCATCAGGCAAAATGTTACAAATCAAACAGGAGGGGGGGGAAACAATTGGAGATGTTAGATGCCTGCATGTTGTTTCAGTCCTTAGTAAAGACAAAGATAAATCCATGCTTTTTATTCATGCTCAGAATGAAGGACATTTTGGAATTCCTCCAAGAAAGAAAGCTGAAATGTACAACATGTCATGCAAAAGGAGGAGATCTGTTCATCCTGCCAACTACATAACTTTCATCACAGAAAATAATATTTCTGCAGAATAAGCTTTTTTCTGCACAAAAATATCACATATGACTTTTGTGCAGAATAATTCCCAAACTGCTAACAGTTTTTAAAACTGCAGCTTTCAATGACTTTCTCACAGCAGGAAGAAAAATGCCAAATTTACTCTTTGCTTAGATCAAGAGTAAAATTAGTTAAAAATTACATCCCTTTCCATTGTCCATCTTTATATTTATGTGTGGCTTTGGTTTTAAAACTTTTGGCCGTCAGGCCACCTTGAGTGTACTGACCTGCCTAATTAGTAAGAGATCTGTATGTCTGCCATTGCAATGGATTTTAGAGTGTGCTTTGGGGATCATAATTGTTTGTGGACAATTTGTAAACACAGTGGGTTTTGCAGTGTGATTCTGGGGCTGACATGTACTCCATGGTGGCAGAAAATTAATTTATGCAGGTCAAGGATGAGAATACAATTGAGGATTACTACCTGGATATGATGGATGTTTGAGGCATTTTTTTGGACTTGTTCCATTTGTTCCTGAAGGGGTAGTTGCAGAAGGTCTTGCTGCTGGATTTCCATCTTGTCTCCCATGGTGTTTAACATTTTTAAGAATCCTCTGGGAGAAAGTTAGAGATCTAGAATGTCATGTACCTTGACATTTGATTGCAAGTCAGGAGTGTCATGACCAAATCAGGCTGAATGTTTATTTCCAGACTGTCAGTTCTATTAACTAGGGACACTTCTGTCTTGGATGGTTTATAGGTTAATTTGTTTGCCCCATCCAGTCCATTACAGCTCATAGGCACCACGTTAGCATTTTAAGTCCTTTGGCTTTCAGTGTTGTTTGGAGGAGACTTTGTTTGGAGGAGACTTTACTCCTCTTGAAAACCTCAGGTTTAAAATTTGGAATTGGGTTCAGGATGTCTGAAAGAGTACATACCACAATATGAATGAATTCTGGAATCTTTATAGAGACAGATTTGGTGAAGACACAAGAGAGGGCAGGGCTGTAGCTATGGGAAGCAAAATAAATGCTTTGCCCTACCAAAGAAGAATCCTAATCTTCCCTCTCCCATCACAAGAAACTGAAAAATAAAACTCAGTCTGTAGCTTGCCTAAGAAAATTCTATTAAAACTCATGGGGTCACCATAAGTCAACAGCTAACTTGAAGGCACACACACGTGCGCACACACACATAAACAGTGGAATTTTCCTTTAGTCCCCAAATTTCTAGCATTGAAGAGACTGAGACAATGAAAATCCTTCACAGCTAGAACTTATATTTTCTGTGTATGCATTTCTTTGCCTGATCCTTTTATTAGATATTAAATTGTATTTTTAAATGTTCAATTAAAGTTTTAAGCTACTGTTAGGAATTTATGGACTGAAGAAACATTTCATTAGGGGAGCAGAATTCTTATTTGGGTGGCAATAGCCTCATCCCTCCCCCAGGTTTACCTCTAACACTGGACCTTCTCAGAGATTGTTCCTTTTCATGTTAACTCTATTTCTATTCTTTGTCTGCCAGGAAGCAAAAAATTTCTTATTTAGACAGGCTTTGGGTCACTAACTGGCTACTGCAGAAAAATATTTTCCATGAGGGGAGGGATTGTATTATGTTTCCCTTTCTTGTTATTTGTTTTGGTTTTTTTAAATTGTTTAAATTTACTGTTTGGTTTTAATATGAAAGCTTTTAAAATTGTTTTTTAGCTGCTGTTTTATGTTTTTACTTATTGACTTTTCCTGTAATGTTTTGATTAAACCTGTAAGCCTAGAGGTAGGGTTCAGCACCTTGGATAGCTCCTGTAAATTCCACTTGCTGCTGCAATGCCCACACCCAAAACATGAATACTGGGAGTATGGCCAAGGAAATCCCTTAAATTGTAGCATAAGAATGCATGAAAGTGTTATGTACTTGGTGAAGAGGTCTCTTGAGATTTGGATCCAGATTCTCCTGATAGCAATACCTAGGGTCCAGAAGGAATCTGGGTGCTAAGAAATTGTGCTTGAAAGCCTGTTTCTTCAATGTCAGGAGAATTCAGGGGCAGAATAACCTCCAAGTCCCTGAGAATGTTGGTATTTCAAGAGGTAGGAAATAACTATATCTAAGAGAAATGCTTGGCTGGAACAAAGGACTCCTTGGACATACAGATTTTGTTATGAGGACAGGTATTTCTAGAAGCCTCTGACAGGTGTTGGGGGATAACTGTAAAAAACAACAGCAACAGAGACCTGTCTGTTAAAGAGGTACATAATGAAATGAAAAATTAGAATAGTAGGAAAGAGAGAGGGAGCTAGTCAAGAGGAAGGGAATGGGAAAGTTCTGAACTGGATTATGAGGAGCTGATAATGTGTAGAGAATTCAAGGAGAAATGGTACTTGGTGCAAAACAAAAGGGTTACTGTATGTTTGTGGAACCATCATAAGGCTAGATTTTGTTTTATTTGTCACTTTGTCACACCAACTCCACTTATCAACACAGCCATTTGTCCACTATGGTGGTCACCTTGAGCCTGATGAGGAGCATATTGCACCGCCTCTGTGCCCAACTTACCTCTTTCGAATTTGGCTCAAATTCAGAAGTGAGGTTGATTTTATCACATGGCCTTTTCTTTCAAAATGGCTTCCCATTGCATCCAGTGCTGAATTTGGGCCCTGTAAGTCACTTCAGCAGCCATTTTTTCCAAACTGGAAGCTGCCAAAGCAACTTACGGGGCCCAAATTCAGGACTGGAGGCAATGGGAAGCTGTTTTAAGAGAAAAGTCCATGCAATAAAATAAGGCTAGCTTCTGAATTTGAGCCAAATTCAGAAGAGGTAAATCAGGCACTGGAGGTGGAGTGACAAGCTCCTGAGTATCAGATCCAGGAAGGACAAGGTGAGTGATAGGAGCCCAAAGGTTGCAACTGCAGAGTGAACCTGAATAGGAGTTCCACCATACTTACCAAGACTTTTTATTGTTTGCAGCCCCCTTCCTGTAACTAAGAGCGAGCTAGTATGAAATGCTGTGAGCTGTGTTTCTGTGTGGAGAAAATTTTCATCATTCAGCTCTTATAAGCTGATCTTATGTGCAATTTAACTTCCCACTGAATTTTCTCAGGAGGACAGCCTGAGTGATTGACAATATTAACTCTAGCAAGATAGGATCTTGAAAATGTAAATTGTATGATTGAATCGTGCAAGGTGCTTATGAATACAAGGTAGAATTTTTTATTGTTATTAACTCTTTTTCTTGTGAAACCTAGTAGAAGGATTACAAGCAAAGGCATAAGGGGGAAAACTACCTAGGATATTAAAAAGCTGCTAGCTCTGCTAGTTTCTTCCAGACTTTTTTCATTATAGTAGAAAACATGTTGGTATCTCAGTAATATGTTTTCCAAGGTTCCTGTCTTTATGAGATTCTTGAAAAGCTTGACCGTTGTAGTACAATACTGCTAAGGTACCATACTGCTAAGGTTCCAATCAGATGTTGCTTTCCCCCTTATTGTGCAGACATAGTGAAAGTACTTAAACAAGTTCATAGTAATATCCTGCATGTACAGGGTGGCTGTTTCTCATTAGCATATACAGTACAGGTGAAAATTATTTAGTTTAAAAGTTTTACCTGTATTAGTGTTGTGCTAAAATTTTCTTTTACATTTTCTACCATTCTCATTCAGTTTGATAAAAAAAGAAATCACATTTGTGGGAGGAAAATGTTCAAAGGAAGATAAAAAGATCAGAGAAATTCTCATGAGTCAGGTTCAGGATTCATGTACTTACCTTACTTATGAAGTAGATGAGAGGTGTGCATGAGCATCCTGTGTTATATTGTAGAGCCATCTCTGTGGCAGACAGCATGGTCCTGGCTTCCCACACTTCAGTAAAAGCCCAGGGGAAGAGATAATAATGAGGCTTTCTAGATTGGCAGGAAAGGGTGACATGAAGTTTCCTTTTCCTTAGTACTTAGCAGCTACACTGCAAGCTCCAGGTGTGTAATAAAAAGGCATAGGGCAGCTACACTGAGGAGGTGTGGGGACGACTTATCTGAAGTCTTTTCTGTTGCTCAGCAACTACATTGGAAGCTGTCAGGATGCTAGAAACACAGGCGGAGCAGCTGCATGAGTGGCAATGAACGGAGCTTTTGGCCACACTGAACCTTTAATATTTTTGTTGTTGTTGTTGCCGGCTGCGAACTACGCAGTTGCACCAGTACATCATACAGGCAATGTATTGCCAGCTGTGAACTGCACAGTTGCCAGATACATCACACATGAACTGTGCAGTTATGAAGATCTGTCAAATTACCATTGTGGTTTTGCTTCCCTTTTAAAGTGCACAGTTGCATCGGTGCACCATGTATGAACCCCATTATTTATTATTATTATTATTAATACCCCACCTCATTGAGATCAATCGAGGCGGCTTACACATTAAAATACTATTACATCAATAAAACAAACTGCATTCCTCCCACCCTTAAAAAGATATTAAATCTGTTACAATTTATGTTTATGAATAATCTTTATTTTATGAATGAATTGACATTTTATGCACAGTTGCATAACAGTTACAGCATCCCAGAGTCCTCATTGCATATGTCTAGGGTTCGGATTAGGGCTGGAACTAGGGTTCGGGAGCTTTAAAAAACTGCACAGTTGCACTGCCGCATTTAGACACAGCTGCACTGTTACACCCTTTTTAAAAAGAAGCTGGGAAAAACAGCTCCTTTTTAAAGCTGCTTTTTCCCCACTAAAATGCAAAAGAAGTGTGTTCATGTCAAACTTTCAGTGTGAGTCATCTAAAAGCTACACTTTCATGCAGGCATGAACACACCCCTTTTTTCCAGTCTAGATCAGCCCAATTTAACTTTCTCAAAGAAGATTTTTCACATCAGGAAGTGGAGGCAGTGAGGCAGGTTACAGAGTGCATATGCAGCAGGAAAAAAGACATATCTGCTATCAAATTTGCCTATTTAAATTCACCCCCAGTCCTCCTTGGCAGCCAACAAGCAGACTGGACAAAGGAGGATGAAGATTCTGATCCCTTCCCTCCAGCAAGCAAGGCTGCAAAAAGTACTTGCAACAGGTATCCTGCTTCTGATTGTTGCCATCTTACTTTCTGACATGAGGAGTTTGGTAATATAATCCTTTTCGTGTTCCAGTCTGCAGCTGAAGAGACCTCCAATTCTGAATAGGCTGCTGGCTGTTAAAGTGGCCAGGAGGTGGGTGAGTTAGGAGGCATTATTTAGTTATTCACATGTAAGTAAATAACTGATTTGCAAATATATTCATGGACACACATGCACAAATGTGTGTGTGTGTGTGTGCGTGCGCACGCACACACACACACACACACACACACAGATTAATTCTAGCCAATTTAGTCTAATCACAGCTGTTGGCTTGTATCTCAGTACTGCAAATAATATATTCCAGGCTCATAGATTTTGTACCATAGATTGTTCCTTTAAAATTAAAAGCAGATTGACTGTGTGAGTGACATGGAAGCTACCAATCACCAATGTGTCCGATCACTGAAAAGACTCCCCCACCTTTATTCTAAAGAAGCCACTTTAGCCATGAACTCAGTAGGTAGCCTAAGGTTAAATCTACATTGCTTTAACTTCTATGTCTCACTGTTATGGTATTATGGTATTTGTAGATTTGTGAGATATTTAGCTGTCTCTGTCATATATCTCTAGTGCGACAACAAAAGACAAATCATAGGATAATATAGGATGGAGCTATGACAGTTAAAGTGCTGTCAAACTCCATTAATTCTACAGCATGGCAACAGCCCCAGGTAAGTCCTGTTTGTTTCATCTCTGTCCCTATCTCCACTTGCCAACAACAACATGTAGATAATACCAGACTACCTTTCAAGGATGGTATATGATTAGTATGTGTTCACCTGAAATATATGGTAATAACTCCAGTTTACATAAATTACACTTAACATTTTATGATTATATTAACTTGGGTGTCTCTAATCACATTTTTCAAAATGTATATTTTCTACAAAACTGCAGAGGAGATGCAGGTGTTGCTCAGCTCATGATGAATAAAGTACACATTTGCAAAATTAATAAAGTGAATGAAACTGGGTGCATGACAAAACTATTCAAAAAGGGTGTGTGTGGGAAGAATATATACCAAAGAGCTCTAGCGTACTAACAATGAATTAGTTATCATAATAAAGCAGACTGGTTTTATGGATGCATATACAAGGAAATATCTTGAATCTCTTAGATGATTTAATAGGTCTTTTTGAACAACTTGTGGTGCAATATTGCTAAAATAGATTGCCTATAAAAGCAGCTCATGAACAATAAAAGTTAGTTGATGGGAGAGCCAATGAATTAGAAAGGGCAGAAAGTACAAATGTGGATAGACAGCCATTTGTACACCTGTTAGGAGTTCTTTCTTTAATAATAGCTGTGGCTGTAATTTATCATCCCGATTATATGCTTGCATGTTCAATTGATTCCAGTGAGATTTAGGCATGGTGTAATCTTATAGTAACAATGGAAATGCACTAAAAAAACTTCTTCTCTGGGGCTTACCCTACCGCACCTTTTTATCATGTCCAACATGTTCAGTATGCAGGCCTACCACAAGACATTTTGCTGTCTGAGCAAAATGTGCATTCTCTTTTCACCTCTCCAATAATAATAATAATTTAAACAAAAACAAACAAACAGCTTCATTTATATACCGCTTCATACCCTTAAGGAGTGTCTAAGCGGTTTACAACTGTAAGCTATTTGCCCCCCAACAATCTGGGTACTCATTTTAGCGACCTCGGAAGGATGCAAGCCTGAGTCAAGCTTCAGCCCTTTGCTGGTCTTGAACTCGCCACCTTCTGGTTTTGAGTGAGTGGCTGCAGTACAGGCATTTAACCACAGGCATTTCTAGCCCACCCTCTGAACAGGCAATCGGGGTGGGTTACAACAAAAAGATTAAAACAATATCAGTTAAAACATCCCATCCCTTCCCTCACCACCCCCCCTTAAAAAGAGAGTTGAACCACTATATGATTAAAAACATAAAATAAAACAAATTAAAACTGTAAAAAGCAGCAACAGGGAAGCGGGCCTGAAAACCTAGGCTGTAAAAGGGTGGAAAAGACACTGGAGAAGGACAGCTGGAGAGACACTAAGGCCTAGGTTTGGAGCCAGAGAAGTGTTCACATTCTTTGGGAAGGCCTACTGGAAGAGATGTGTCTTTAGAGCTTTTTGAAAGCTTTCTAAAGATGGAAAGAGATACATCTAATCCAGCAGGCCATTCCACAGCCTGGGGACGACTGCCGAAAAAGGCCCTCTGGGAGGTCTGCACCAGCCTGGTCTTCATGGGCTGTAGCAGATTCCTCCCACAGAACCGGAGTGTGTGTGTGTGTGGGGGGGTCATACGGGAAGAGGCGGTCCCTAAGATACGATGGACCTGAGCCATGTAGGGCTTTAAAGGTCAAAACCAACACCTTGTACTGTGCCCGGAAACCAATCGGCAGCCAGTGGAGAGATTTGAGCACAGGTGTTATGTGCTCTCTCCTAGATGTTCTAGCGAGAAGCCTGGCTGCCATATTTTGGACCAGTTGAAGTTTCCGGGTTAGGCACAAGGGTAGCCCCATGTAGAGCACATTACAGTAGTCCAAACATGAGGTTACCAGTGTGTGTATCACAGTTTCCAGATCCCTCGTCTCCAGGAAAGGGCACAGCTGAGTATCAGCCAAAGCTGGTAGCAGGCACTCCTGACCGTCGCATTCACCTGACTAGTTATGAGGAGCGACGGGTCAAGGAGTACCCCCAGACTGCAAACAGAGTCCTTTGAGGAGAGTGTGACTCCATCCAGGACTGGAAGTTGTATTCCCAAATCTGGTTTCGGGCCTGTGACTGTGAGCACCTCCATTTTGTCTGGATTAAGCTTCAATCGGTTTTCCCTCATCCAATCCATTACCGCAGCAAGGCAGTCATTGAGAGGAGAGACGCCATCTGAGGTCCGAGCAGACGATCTGGTCATGGAGAAATATATATACACTAAGGTGTATAGTATCCAAATTCACTTAAGTAACCTTAGGAGTGAGAGAGATGGCTGATAAAAAGCAGCCTCTGGTCACTCCTGCCTCATTTGGGATGGGATTGTGATAACCGCATGGCCCAGTGCCAAAATGGGCTGCCACCTCAGGTTCCAAGGCACACCAGGCAGGAGTTAGTTTTAACTGACCTCCTTTTAATCAGGTCCTTTGGACCACAGTACTTCTTCAGCATGGTTTCTAGCCACTTTGGGGGCATGCATCATGTAAACAATACACCCCTAAAGCAGTCAGATACTGCTTTATTTTGGGCCATATGTTTCGGGCCCTAAGAAAATATTTTCTGTCCCTTTCCTGTATTTGGTAGGCAGGCAGGCAGGTGAAAAGGAATGGAAAGTACAGGAAGAAAGATGATAGTATAGATAACTAACAACTTAATATTGCCTCAAGACAACCCAGATTTGCTACCTAGGGCAGCTGCATCACTGAAAGACCAAACCTCAGGGTTGCCATGCTTCTATCATATTTGAGTGGGAAACTACCATTGGGGCTGGAAGGCTGAATTTGCTCTCGATGTTGAAGTACAGCACCACCACACCTTCTATGCTTAGTTTTTTTTAAAAATTAAATTTATGTAAAAAAATTTCCCAAATAGCCCTGCCAATTGACTTTTCCTTTCCTTTCATTTTATTTTATTTTATTTTTGAAGACTTCTCCTGGTCCTAAAATGGAGTGGGCTTGGGACACATGATGTAAATGCTCTCTGGCAAAAAAAAAAAAAAAAAAAATATTTGGGAGGATTCAGGTGGCATCAAAAATAACCTTGTGGTTTTTCATGGTAGCATGAAAACTGCCACAGTGATATAAGCTGTGCATATGTAAAAAGCCTCAGATCTATGTACATTGTGTGAAAAGCTTGCTTTGGTGACCCTATTAAACTTACAGTTCCATTGTTTGCGCCTATATAGCCTGGTACGATTCACACTTTGCTTCGTTACATTTTAATCTCAGCAAATAACAGTGGAAAATGCTCCCAAACTAGATATTATATGCAGAGCTTGGAAAGTCTACTTTTGTAACTAAAATTTCCAGAATCCCCCAGCTCATTGGAGGATTTGGGGAAGTGAGTAAAAAGAAAAACAGCTTTTCCTAGGGTTTTGCTGTATTCAAAAGTATATAAATGCCTTATCCTAGGGAGGCCATGATTTAAAGCAAGAATGTGTCATGAGGGTAACATTTATTTTTCTGTGTTATTCTACAGGGGAAACTCACCCAACTTGTGAAAACTCTGTTAGGGTAATGTCTAATTCCTACACTCAAGCATTCTCCTGAGGTTCCTTTTTTGTTTTGTGGTGGAATATGAAGAGAAAGTTACACAGATTTGCATCATGTAGCATCCAAATTCAGGCTGATAATTGTATTGTTAATGGTTTGGCCATTCTTATGTCCACATTCAGTGGCTGATTGATGAAACTCTGACAACAAATAAGGCTGATATATTGTTTCATTGGAAAAATCTGTGTTTCTTTCCCCTAGTCTTTTCCCCTCCAAATCTATGTATTTCTAGTTGTTTTTTGTTACCTTTAGATTTTCCTGGTACTTCAGTTGAGTGTTTCTGCACATATATAATATATATTTGTTTTCCTTTATTTTGATTTTAACTTCTCTCTCTAATGACATTGATTACTTTCCTGTCTTGGAGCTGCAAACCAGTTTGTACTCCTATTTATAGATTCCAGGCTCACAGACAGTTACCTAGGAAACTGTTTGAAGCACATCATCTTGAATATTTGTTCTGTCAGAATCACCAAACTGCCCGTCAGTCCTCTTTTGCCTATTTCTCAGGGACTTGCAAACCCATATTTGGAGCTGATCTCCTGCTGAACCTCCATCTCACAACTAATCTGGTTGATATTATGCAGTTAGTGTCTTCTCACTTTGGGAATAATTAAAAAATGGTCCTACTGTGGTCTTGTGTGTGTGTGTGTGTAAAAGCACCTTGTTTTGTTTTAAAAGATGTTGACTCAACATCATTCTCTACACAAGCTAAGTGTATTCTTTCAGAAGCACACTTGTGATTACAGTGGGCCCTCGGTATCCACAGGGGATCTGTTCTGGACCCCCCCCCTGCTGATACCAAAATCTGTGGATGCTCAAATCCCATTGTCCTTAATGGTGGTGCGGCCATGCAGCCATGCCACCATTAGGGACAATGGAACAAAAGTCCCTCGTGCCCCCCTCCTTCCATCCCTCCTCTCTCCTTCCTCCGTCCTACCACCTTCCTTCCTCCCCCTCCCCCTCTCTCCTTCCTTACCTTCTTCCTTCCTTTCTTTTTGTCCCAGATTGACTATGGGGGTGGAGTCTGCCACCCAGTTGGCTAGGGCCAGGGCCAGGACTTGTGTTTAGGAGCCCCCTTTCCAGGCCCAGCATTTAGGAGAAGCCTCTGAGCTCCAAAACACAAGCCCTGGCCCTGGCGCTGGCTCCCTCTGGCTTACGGGGCTCTGGGGCTTGATTCAGAGCACTGTTGGCTGGAGGGAGCCAGGACAAAGAGAAAGGAGGGAAGAAAGTAAGGAAGGAGAGAAGGGGATGGGGGAAGGAAGGAGGGGGGATGGAAGATGGGTGGAGGGATGGAAGGAGGGAGCACAAGGGACTTTTGTCCCCAATGGTGAAGCTTCCCATCAGCAGATGCTCAAATCTGTGGGTGGCAAGTCTGCAGATAAGGAGGGATATAATTGTATTTGCTGTATTTGCTTGTGGAAAGAATTTCACAAGAAAATGTTGATGAGGATCTGATTTTAGGGGAAAAAATTGATGAAGCTTTAGAAACCAAAATGCCTATATGAATAATCCATACCTTTGGAAGTTTTTTTTTTTTTAATTGGCTAGACATCTCTGGAAGTACTTTGTCTCGGACATGACAGGTAAATGCTCAGAGGATGGAAAATAAACACACTGGATTGGGTCCATTATAGTTATGCAATTTTTCACTAAGGCTGCATCTACACTACAGAATTAATGCCACCATAGCTTCACCCCATGGATACCTGGGATTTGTAGTTTGTTGTGGCACTGGAGCTCTCTAATGAAAAATACTAAATATTTCCACTTGATCTTAGCCAAAAGGTCGAGAAACATAGAATACTAAATATTTTTTAAAAAACTATAAATCCTGGGATTCTGTGGCATGGAGCCATGTCAGTTAAAGTGGTGTCAAAGTGCATTATTTCTGCAGTGCAGAAGTAGCCTAAGTTTCTTCACAAAGACAGTAACAAGTAATTTCAGTAATATTGTTCCTGCTTCAAGAAAGTCTGTGAAATTTTGTGGCTTATAATGTGCAAAATTCACACATGGTTGTTTTGTGAAGAAAACAGCATTTTCTGCAAGGAAATAGAATTTTCTGTGTGGAAAATAATATTTCAATACAGAAATACTAATTCATGTGCACCAGCATTTTCTGTGAAGAATTCAGGAATTTCTCCATAGGAATTAATATTTATGCATTGAAATCTTATTATCTATACAGAAAATGCTGTTTCCTGCACAGAAAACTGCTGTCTTCTGTGCATAAGAACTACATGCAATTTTCCCCACAGATTAAGTCTGAACTGTGAATATTCCCATCAGTTCAGAATTCTTCTCATCAGGATCTCTCAGGACTAGAAAAACATAATTTCCAACCTTTTCTAAATATTTTTGAATATTCTTTCTATCTGTACTCCAGTATATGCTACTTATACTTAGATCTTACTAAAATGAGTGGAACGCAAGTCCCGAGTCAAGTTAAGGATACTATTGGGATACTGACTCTTTATATAACAATATAAGAAACAGGAAAGGAAGGTTTGAAAAGAAAGGTAGGGCTGATACAGGGAAAGAGTATGTGTTATAAGTACATATATAGGCTTTGTTACATAGGATTCTACAACATGTAGACTAGACTCACTACAGCCTTTTGACAGAGACTTTTTGGGAAAAGGAAAAAAACATATTGAAGAATAATTCTTAGGGGAGATTACAATTTGCTTGAGAGAGAGCATTTCCCTGTTTCGCTGAAACCATAGAGGGAATAAAATCATTTTTCCCTACTTTGATGAAAAAGCTGTGCATTGTTGACAGAAGCAGCTATTATATCAGTCAATCTTTTCCCCTCATCTCCGGCTGATATGCCTAAGAGTCATGGGATCAAGACTGCAATGTTTAATCAGCCTGGAAGCACAGGTTTCAAGGAGTATTGCATACATATAGGGTTTGCCAGTAAATGGAAGTGAGTGAAAGCTAAAAATTTGGGGACTGAGGAAAGAAATTCTGAGCTCATTTTATTAGGTGTGCATATATCCTTTGCCCCCTTTTTAGATACAGATGCCCACCATTTGATGAAAAATAACAATGGGTTACAGACTAGTTAGTGTTCAGTAGTGATGACTGATAAATGTGATGTTAGCAGGGCCACAAAATTACTATCTGTTTATCTGGGAATTGTAGTTGGTTGTGCCACCAGAGCTCTCTGACAAAGAAGACTTACGGTATTACAAAACTGCAGTTCCCAGAATTCCATAACGTTGAGCCATGGCAGTTAAAGTGAGGCCAAACTGGATTATTTCTGCAGTACAGATGCAGCCCAAGTAATTCTGCCCTCTCCCCAGAACAGATTCACTAGTTGGATAGATCCTTTAAAGTCTGGCCTAGAACCTGGTACAGATTCATCACCTCATTAACATAGGAGACACCTACCATTACTGGTGTTAAAAAAAGATAATGGTATGTTTTCTTGAATTCTCCTATTCTGAAGTTTGCCTGATTTTGACCATTTTTTTTTCCTTATGAAAGGCATACAGATGCAGATTCAGATGGTATTGAATTGACCTGGGGGCTTAGATTTATATATCATGCGTATCCTTTTAAATTTTTAAAAATATGTTATTCTATTCCAACATACATACATACATACATACATTTACATACATACAACTTTCACCTGTGACCCCCCCCCCCCCCACACACCAGAAAACACACATATATAAACCCACAGTAACAATTGACATCTCAGGTGGAGGCGACTGCCAGGAGCACCTGGTATCAGCTTCGGCTGATACGCCAGCTGCGTCCCTACCTGGGCAGGGAGGACCTAGAAACAGTAGTACACACACTGATAACCTCTTGTTTATATTTCTGCAATGCACTCTACATGGGGCTACCTTTGTACCAAGTTCGGAAGCTTCAGCTGATTCAAAACGCAGCGGCCAGACTATTGACGGGGGCTTCAAGGATGGAACACATCACCCCCATTCTGAAATCTTTGCACTGGCTGCCAATCTGCTTCCGAGCGCAATACAAAGTGTTGGTTATTACCTTTAAAGCCCTATATGGCTCAGGCGCAGGTTACTTGAGAGAACGCCTCTCCCTACATAATCTGCCCCGCACCCTAAGAACTACCAATAAAAAGTTGTTAAATCACCAACATACGAGACTAACATCTATGTCTCGCCTTACCTTCTCAGCAGTGGCTCCTAAGTTGTGGAACGACCTGCCGGAGGAGATCTGTCTGATACCTACATTAGAGGCATTTAAAAAAGTGCTGAAGACGTATCTCTTCCGGCAGGCATATCCACCTGATCTCATCTAACTCTCCCCTATGGTACTTCCCCTGAACTTATAGGCCCCATGACATAATATGTTGTTTTTAATGTGATATTGTTTTAATTGTGATTTTATTGTATTGTATTTTATCATGTTGTAAGCCCGCCTCGATCCGTAGGGAGAGGCGGGAGATATAAATAAATTTTATTATTTATTATTATTATTATATCCTATACAGCAATTATCATTTGTGGGACTGTAGTGGTCTCTCTCTCTCTCTCTCTCTTTCTTTCTTTCTGATGATTTTTAAAATAACTTTTTACATCATGCCATCACACTTATTTTTAAACACCCACACACTTAAACTTATCTCATGCTAACTATAAGAAAGTATGCATGTTTCAAACATGGCTATTTCCTATGAAATGCACTAAAAAGAACCACAGACTTTGTCATGTGTATTCTTGGTGCTGTGTGTTTTAAAAGAGAAAGATTATGTTTAAAATGCTTGCACCCATGATTATTGAGGCATTATACATGCCTTTTGTATTTTGCTGTTTTTATGAGACTATGAAATAGCTTTTGCTGTTACCTACCATTTGTGAAAGAAATGACTGATATAAATAAATTAATTAATACCTCATCAGAAGCCACCCCGAGTTACCTTGCATCTGGCAGCTCTACATCATTTAATTCTCAGGCTTTGCTTTACCTAATGAGTTTTGGGTATCATGCCCATTTTTCCTGATGAGCACAGAGATTCTTGGGCAGACTGCTTTATGAAATGAAAAGCCTTGAAGCCTTCCCCGTATTTCCAATTACATATTGTATCTTTCATTTATTATGTTGAGGGCTGTGTCAGGAATCTGAGTGTACAAATGGATTTAGTATGAGAAGGATGTCATTTTTAAAAAAATATGGATTGAGAGTGGGAGCAGGAACAATTTACAATTTTAAATGTCTTCAAAAGTCTGATGATTGTCCTGTCATGGCAAGAAAATTAGGCTGGAATTGGGAGTTGTACTGACATCATCAATGGTAGAATGGAATTCCTCAGAGCAGAACAGCTGAATAGCTAGAAAACCTATATTAAGGGGGAAATAAAAGTTTGCTTTAAAACCTGTCCTGAGACATATTTAGAGTCTATTGGCATTATTGGAGGTTGTGCTCATCTTTCCTTATTCTTGGTTCCTACCAAATGGACTACAACTCCCATAATCTCTAAAAGGCACAGACATTGGAGGGTGGTGTTAGGGAAGACTAGATGACTTTATTTTGGAAACTGAAGATGTTATATTCAATCAGGAGACAGAAATGAAGAGATCCGTGCAAGATTCCATAATAAACATGGCTAAACTAATAGGCTCAAGGTGGCATGGCCTCTGATTGTTCACACTTCTTCCTTATCTGTATCTTTGCCATGGTTATTCCCTTAAGGATCACTGGGATCAGTTGCTTCTGATGAAACCTCTGTGCAGCTTCATTGAAAGCATATCTTATCTTGGAGTTGATACCTCATTCTGGCCTGCCATATATGTCCTTAGTTTTTCTATTGCCATTGTCCTAATGTTTTCTGATGAACAAAGGAATCTTTCAGGAAATAATATGATGAATTTGTGAAATGGTAGCTTCTCGAGAAGTACCTGAGTGCTATCACTACAGGAAATTGATCTAAATATAGTTGAACTTGGTTATAAATTATAATTTAATGTTGGGACTCAAGGTAAGTAGGGCATAATTAGATATTTACTGTTAGAAAACCAGGGTTAGATTTTGTGAGATTGAAACACTCACTTAAATCTATCCCAATAATATCAAGTGTTGCATTTTAGATTTAGTACATATGTACTTTGCCCTAGCTCATGACTTTTAATTAAAATGATTTTCTGCTTAGTTATCTTTCCATTCAGTATTAAATATACCAATTCATGTATAAGAAATAGAAGAAAGAAAGGCAAATACCATACAGTGGTTAAATCAGCCAGAGATAGCTGTATAGAAATATACAGGAAATAGGTTAATCAGCATTTTGCTAGGTCAGACAGCAAGAAATATACATTTATGGATAAGCTAATATTAGGGCCCAAACAGACAGGCCAAAATAAAGCTGTTTCAGGTCACTTTGGAGGTATGCTTTTTAAATGTCACATGCATCTGAAGAGGCCCGAAGCTGCACCAAAGCTGTGCTCCATTCCTTAGGACTGGAGCATGGCTTTGGTGCAACCTCCAGCCTCTTAGGGTGCATCCATCATTTAAACATCATACCTCCAAAGTGACCCGAAGCAGCTTTATTTTGGCCTGCCTGTTCAGATCCATTACTCCTCTTTCAGTCAGCTGATCACTTTCAACAAACACTGTATTGTTTCTTGATATGCAAACACAATACAGCATTTTTCTAATACTAAGAAAGGGAAACTGTGCCAGTATTTCATATTTATTTTTAAATTTGGTGAGGTATGGTAAATGTTGCAGAGTGGGTGATTCTTTCAGTTGATGGTACCACTGTAATTTTCAACAGGGCTGAAGGAAAGATAACAGAGGTAAATAAGTAATTAGCTGTAATGATTTATGGAGATATTAATCATTCACTATATTGTTATGGGATAAATCCTATATGGTGAATGTGAAACATTTTTGGTTAAAATAAAATAAAAAGTTCCAATTTACCCAAATTGAAGTAGACATTTAAAAAGAGTATGTTCTGTTACCACTACTATTTTTGTATATTTTAGATTAATTTTATTTGCCAGTCCTTGTGGGCTGGAATATCACAAATAAATAAATACATAAATAAATACTGCTAACACTACTACTGAGAGAGAAAAAAGATTCCCCAAACAAAATCTAATTGCTGAGACACTGTAAGGATTTCTTTTACTGAATTCTCCACTCTTCAGTAAGCTTATCAAGGCATGTGTTCATTTCTATGATATATTGAGATTAAGTCAGGCTTGAGAGTAAGAGATGGGCATTTAAAAATATTTTTATAAGTTATGGGGAAATTAATGACAGTTATCTAGCTGTAAAAAGAGATGCTTGTTTATGGTTTTCTGAGAATGGAATTTTTCTTTCCTTAAGCAAAGCAAAATACCTGGAATATATTTTTTTTGGTTTGCTAGAGGAAAGGAAATAATTCATTTTTGCATTCACTCATGGTTGCATTCAGAGATAACAAGAAGTAAGGGGACTTCATTTTCTGTTTTAATAATGTACCTGGATACCGGACACACACTAGAGCTCCTCTGGGATTTGTTTGGATTATGCTATAATCCAGATCCAGTCTAGATTCCAGTTGGATATACTCATCATGGTTATCTGCTGAAACCTTCTTGCAGTTGTTTTTGCTAAATTTCAGAGTTGTATTGTAGAGCTGGATGCCTAAATACCATAAAGGCACCAGATCTCATCTGGTCTTGGAAGCTAAGCAGGGTTAGACCTGGCTAATACCTAGATAGAAGACTCCCAAAAAACAGCAGTTGCTGTAGGCTATATTTCAGAGGAAGCAATTGGCAAAACCACCTCTGAGTATTCCTTGCTTAAGAAACCCCTATGAAATTCATGGGGTTGCCATAAGTTGGTACAGGTGATTTGAACACACACATACATGCACACACAAGAGAGCTTCTCTGGGATTTGTTTGGATTCCCCTATAATCTTGATCCAATCTGAAAAGAATACAAGAGGAATACACCAGTAATATAGGCTTTGTCATTTTTCTTAATTTCAGGTTCTGTCCCATTGCTTTGATCAGCAAAGACAGTGCAATTCATTCTGAGGACTCATAATTGTAAAATGCATGAGTGACAACTGGAGATGATGCCAGGTCTGAGGCAACCAAGCTGCCCTCTGTCTTCCCTCACTCCCAGGCTAGTCATTGTGGTCAGGATGGTCCTCAGTGGAAAAGAGAGTACTCGACAAAACTGCTAGAGCAGCAGCAGCCATCTTTATTGCCCCAGAACACAAAGATAGTGTTATTTGGTGCTCAGCTGCTTCTCTCATCAAATCTCTGCTTCATTGAGATATGAAGTGAGGACCATTTTCCAAAACTGTTTGTATGTGTGTATATATATATATATATATATATTCTCCAGGTTCCTGGAACCCAACACTGGAACCCATTATTAAAACAGAATTTTTAATAAACATTATTAAAACAGAAGATTCTGGATTCAAGTTGGCTATACTCATCATGGTTATCTGTCCAACCATGATAGGTGCTATAGCTGGACTTTGCTACATACAAGTAATGGCTTCAGCATGTTTATCTCAGTTTTTTTCCAGTGAAGTAAAAAAATATTTATAGAATAAAGTTCAGGGCTTCTATTTACTCACACTTAAAATAGTATGTCAGCAGGGGCAGGGGCAATGTGCTGCTACTTCAGACTGTGATATAATTAAAAATGTAGTAAGGAAAACCAATCAGTTTATTTATTATTTTATTTAGTAAATGAAGAATAGCCAAGTCAAATGGTAATAGAAAGTCTTTAACTTTCATTACTGGAATGTGATTTCACTAGAATGATTTGTAAAATGCATTTGTGGATAGGAACCCTAGAGGTCTACCTAAACTTTTTGGTTGTTCATTTTCTTGAGATTTCTTTCCAACACTTTGTTATGAACTTTTGAGTGTATATTGATAAGATCCCATTTATGACTTTGTCATGTAGAAATGCATAAAGATTACTTGTGGTTTATTGTATTCCCATTGCATGAATTGTTTTGACTCATTTTTTGGCTTTGATCTGGTCTTGATGTTTCATCGGGTCCCAAATATCTGCCTGCAGCTTTTCCATTGTGTGACATCTGGGGTGTTGTTATGATACTAGTTTAGTGGAGTTAGTCATGAACTTTCATAGTTGTGGAACACTGAAACTTATTATGAACAATGTGAAATAATTAATAGAATTAGATTATACAAAAAGTGGGAGGGGGGAATGCTAGCATAGTTATTGCCATGGTAAGGATCCTTGGTGCTTTTTTAAAAAAAGAAATTAACATCTTTTGCCATTTTTATTTATCTTAAAAATAAATAATTTAGACTAGATGAATGAATACTTTGTTCTCTGTCACTCATTATCCTGCTGAGTTGATTTCTGGCTTCAAAAAGAAAACTTGCATAGCCCAATTGGTCCCACTTGCTAATTCTAATAATTTTGGGCCATTTGGATGACGGAAATAGGCTGCTATCAATTATTATTCATCCAGGAGACTTGGTGTCATAAAGCACAAGGTGAAGCTTGAGTGATTGATGATCACGCTAGAATGCCAAGGCAGTTTCTGATTTTAAAACCCCACACTGAATTGTTTACAAAGACATGATAGCTCAGAGAATAAAAAATTATGAGACAGTGCTGTGTACTTCAAAGCCAGGGTTGTAAATAAATATAAGTAAGGAAATTGAAAATATATAAGAATTAACATATACCAGCTCTTTGGTAAAGTGACCACTCTGAGTTCACTTGCTAGTAAGTATATCTTTATAAGACATACAGTTTTTTGTGTGTATTTGTGGTTGTAGACATAGAAATGACAGTGGATCTTGCTGGACTATTCTTTTGGCTTATAAAATGTTTCATCTGACTGAACCCAATGCATCTATTTTAAAGCAAATCTGATCGTTTATTACGTGACCCAGAAGAGTGGCCCTTTTGTTGCTGAGGTCTTCATAACCCAGGGCTTAGAAAAGTCAGCTTGTCTGTAGTTCCCAGAATCCCTCCTTCCAGCATGCCTATTCTGGGAGCTGTAGTACAAAATCATAATTTTTCCAAGCTCATGATTCTTCCAAGCCCTGAGGGCTTCTTCCTGGCCTCCCTGGAATAGCTATTGAGAAACCCCCTGCAAGCGGCTCTCCTACTTAGACAAAACATTAGGGATGAAACAGATGGGCAGGAAGGGGTGGCTTGAAACTGCTCCTTTCGAAGACAGACTGGGGCAGTAGCAACCATACACCACAGCCCCAATCTGTCTTGAACCCGGCCCAAAAAGGAGCAGCAAAAGTCTGCTACTTTTGTGGGCATGGAAAGCTGCTTTTAGCAGCTGTGCCATGACCTTATGGCAGCTTCAAGATGCTCCAATGGCATGTGGCATCTAGGTGCTGTGCCACTGGAACATCTTGAAGCTGCCCATGTCTGTCTGGGTGGCCTGGCTTCTAGGCAGCTTCAAGGTGTGGTCATGCATTGTGTAAATGCTGTGTTCTGACAATGCCATGAGGGCGTCTTTTAAGGGCCGTCTATTCTGGCTCTTAGTCCCTGGGCCATAATTTTGTGATAAATTCTATGAATAAAATAAAGGAGTGGGACATAAATTGTAACCCAGCCATTTGTGGTTATTGAAAATAAAAATTGTGGTTCTCTAAATCATAATCCATAGTCATGTTGCATATTGGAAGCATTCTTCTTAACATGCTTTATGAAATCTGGATTTATCTATTTAAGCACTTCTGGAAAAGTTATTATATTTCAGGAGAATCCCATGATAAGCCTAAGATCTAGAACAGAGTAAGGAATTTTTGCCCTTCTGACACCACAAGAGTGCAACTGGGAGAACTTGTGGTGTCAGAAGGGCAAAAATTCCTTACTTCTGGTTTCTATTTTCAGCCAGTTTTAACTGTTTGCTCTATGTTTTAAGAAACTGCTTTTATTTGGTGGATTCAAATCTGTAGATTTTATTGCCAGCAATATTTGGGCCCCACATCTAATAAATATGAAGAGAAAAATAAATACAGTTAATACCTCAATAATACACATTATTTAATTGGTGTTGGAAATGTGTGCAGCTGAATGAACTGCTAAGATAATAGGAGTCCATGTTTCTTTGATTTACTTTTGTTTTTGTTTAGACTAACAAATGTACTAATTTATATCTAACTTTCCAACCACACTAGCTGTTTCTCAGAACCTTGATTTGCCATCAGCAAGATGTCAGATCAATAGCACAATGACTTTTTGACAAGCAATTGATAGACTCGTTGATTGACAGCTTAACAACAGCAACAGAGCAACTGCTGTTTTCAAACACATAGCGTTTTCCTGCAAGAAATTTCTGTTGTCATTGTTCAAGTCAAATTCTATAGAATTATCAACACACTGTGTTCTAAAAACTGCTAGACCTCAAATACCTGACATATTCATCCAAAACAGGGAAGCAGATTGTCTCAGTAGGCTAGATGCTAGACATCTAGTCTAATACTTTGAAAAAACAGTTAATCTTATTTATGTGTGACAATTTTAATCTAGAGAGTGCTTTACCCTCCATATCACATTGAATCACATAGCAATCTTGAATGTTAGGTCATAATTATTCACAGTTTGCATAAAGAAGAAGCCCCGAAAGTTAATTTTGAAGGCAAGCAATGGAAAAGGAATTTGAAGCTATTGGATCTCATTGATACAAATCATATTGTGTCTCATTGTTAAAAATGAAAGTGTATAATTTCCCATATTTATCCTT
Source organism: Urosaurus nigricauda (assembly GCA_034509955.1). Taxonomy (NCBI): domain Eukaryota; kingdom Metazoa; phylum Chordata; class Lepidosauria; order Squamata; family Phrynosomatidae; genus Urosaurus; species Urosaurus nigricauda. The sequence continues at coordinate 271,573,298 of JAOEGL010000001.1, forward strand.
CCTATTGGTCTGAAATGGTGTTAATCTGATGTTGTAAATGCAATTAAAAAGCTGCCCATTATGCTGTATAACACATGTGATTCAAAATGATTTTACTTTTTGACACTAAATAGTCATCCTAACTTATGAAATATGCAACATACATTGAAACCACAAGTTTTAAAGTGGTCTTTTTCAGAAAACATGATTCTGAAGCATTATACTGATCGCAAATGCACATGTACACAAATGCACAAGACTGCAAATGCACAAGATCATAAATGCACAAGATCACAAATGCACAAGATTGCAAGATTGATTTTGCGATCAATACCCCTTTCAAAAACAAAAACAAAAACAAAACAAAACATGATTCTAACCAGCTTCTGGTCATTTGTGATCTTGTGCACTTGTGATCTTGTGCATTTACAATCTTGTGCATTTGCGATCAGTATAATGAAGAAAAAGAAACACATACACACACACACTTGCTCCTGGGGGGGGGTCTTTCCTTTCTTCCTTTCTTCCTTCCCCCCTTCCTTCCTTTTTTTCTCTTTTTCTTCATTATACTGATCACAAATACACAAGATCACAAATGCACAAGATTGCAAATGCACATGATTGATTTTGCAATCAATACCCTCCCCCAATTAAAAAAAAATCCCCTGCGGGAAGGGGATGGGGCGTTAAGGGCTGTCACCTTACATGGCAGCTCCAGTGGGAACGACAAGCGTTCCAGGTTAAGAAAGCGGTTCCAAACAAGGTCCCTTTTCATAGTGTGAATGAGGAGCCTTTTGGAATCGCTTTCATAAGCGGAGCTCAGCCCAGTTCCAATGCGGGTTTTTCTGCAAGTGGGAATGGGCCCCCAGTTTGCTATTGGCTTTCCCTGTGTTCTCCTATACCACATAGAAATGTATTGTTTCTTCACAGTACCTTCTAGAGAAGTTAGAAACAAAAGCACTGAGATAGTCAATGAACTTGTCCTAACTTTTCCTATATAGTATTTTTCAGTAGCACAAACATTCTGTATCTCGATTTGTATAAAAATATCCTCTAATGTTGTTGTGGGCTTAAAATGGAGAACAGAGACATAATAGGTGCAGTTCACTGTATTCTGCTCCCTCCTAATTCCCCGCATAGTATTTATAACATTAGTTTGCAATATTATCTATATGCAAACAATGTTATAAGTAAAAGGTAAAACTTGAACCAGATTGGGCTGCAGTTAGCTCTGAAAGTCAATGTTCATAGATTCCCCTTTCAGTAGCTGTTCATGTTTAATAATTTTTGAAACTTCCTCTTGACCCCTCTTCTCTGTCTAGCTACCGCCCGATATCTCTTCTTCCTTTTCTCTCTAAGGTTCTGGAACGGATAGTTTATTCTCGCTGTCTTGAGTTTCTTGAAGCCAATTCCATCCTGGACCCATTTCAGTCTGGTTTCCGCCTACGGCACTCTACAGAGACAGCCCTCTCCAAAAATCTCAAACGATCTCTTGCAGGCCAAGGCAAATGGCCTCTACTTTATTCTCATTCTTCTAGATCTGTCTGCGGCCTTTGACACCGTGGACCACTGTCTCTTGCTTGACTTACTTTCTGACCTTGGGTTCTCCGACTCTGTTCTCAACTGGTTTAAATCTTACTTGTCAGACCGATCCTTTGCCGTGGTCACAGGTGGTCAGACTTCCCCCTCTGTTCCCTTATCTGTAGGAGTTCCTCAGGGCTCTGTCCTGGGTCCCCTTCTGTTCTCTCTATACACACTGTCCCTTGGTAAACTCATCAGTTCTTTTGGTTTCTCCTATCATCTATATGCTGATGACACTCAGCTGTATCTTTCAATGCCTGACCTTTCACTGGGGCTTGAACAGCAAGTCTCCTCTTGTCTGGCTGCCATCTCTCAGTGGATGTGGCATCGGCTCTTGAAGCTCAACATGTCTAAGACAGAGCTTCTCATCTTTCCACCTAAGTCCACCCTTCAATACTCCTTTTCTGTTTCTGTTGACAGTATTTCTATTCAACCGGTTCAGCAAGCCCGCAGTCTTGGCTTCATTTTTGATTCCTCTCTGTCATTTACTCCCCAGATTCAGGCCACTGCCAAGATCTGTAGATTCTTTCTTTACAACATTGCTAAAATCCGTCCTTTCCTCTCAGCCTCCACCGCCAAGACTCTGGTCCATGCCCTAGTGGTATCGTGACTAGATTATTGTAACCTCCATCTGACAGGGCTTCCTCTCTCTCATCTCCATCCTTTAATCTCTGTCCAGAACTCAGCTGCATGTATTATCACATCTGCTTGCTGCTTTGACCATGTTTCTCCTCTTTTATCCTCCCTTCACTGGCTCCCCTTCCCCTTCCGCATCCAGTACAAGCTTTTGTTGTTGACTTTCAAAGCCCTCCACGGACTGGCCCCTCCTTACTTGTCTGAACTTCTTTCTCCTCACACTCCTTCTTGTACCCTCTGTTCTGGTAGTCAAGGTCTCCTGTCCCAGCCGAGGATTTCCATTGCCCCGTCCTGGATTCGTCCCTTCTCACTTGCTGCCCCTGACTCCTGGAACCTTCTTCCCCCACATGTGTGCCTCATCACTTCCCTAACCAGGTTCAAAACTGAGTTAAAGACTATATTATTTAGGGAAGCATTCCCAGGACTGTGCCATCCGCCCCAGGATGCCTCCTTTTAACTTTGTATTAAGAAGCCATGCCCTCCCTCCAGTACATCTGCCTTGGTCCTGGCCCCAGAGGGAGAGAAGAACCACCGGACCTCACCCCCTTTCCCATCACCTTCCCCTCTTGCTTTTGTGTTGTCTCTTTTAGACTGTAAGCCTGAGGGCAGGGATCCGTCTAATTTAAGATTGTATGTACAGCACTGTGTAAATTTACAGCGCTATATAAATAAAGGATTATTATTATTATTATTATTATTATTATTCTGGGAACTGTAGTCCAAAAATACCATATTCAAGTTTTGAACGTAACTCTTAAGGAAGTTAGCCACCAGCAGTTACATTCTGTCCATCAGGATTCCCAGCCTTGTAGTCCTGTATCACTTGTAGAACTGAAAATGCAAAGGGTTGTATCTACCTGTTTTTCTATTTCCAATACATTCTGCTGTCTGTTACTTTATCTCTCAGTCTTTTCAAATATCTACTGTAAGCTATTTTTATAAAATTACTGTGATTATTTCAAAGGATGCTGTAGACCCTTAAAGGAGGATGTGACCTACTGTTCTTGGCAATCCTCTTACTCAAGTTTTGGATGCTCTCTTGACAACAATTTATGCTTATTACTGTAGTGTCATGAGGTGCTGTTTTGAAACATATGCACTTGCCACAGGGTATAGCTGAGTAGTAATAAATTATTGTAGTGGGTGAGGTAAGGACATGCCAGTCTGACTCCAAGTCTCTTTGTTTTCTTTGGGTCAGCATGGGTCAGTGTTAACACTGTGTTAAACTAAGAGGGTTGATAATACAAATGCACAGAAAGCTATGTTCAGGCATTAGCCAAATTAGATGCACAAAACTTGTGTGAAACTGTCTATGCATTCTATATGTAGTTGAAACAGAAAATCCAATCTACATTTACTCATAGGAAAATCAACATGATAATGATCATTTTTCACGTCCTTGATGCATACCTGCTGTTTTGCTGGACCTTTTCTTCAAACGGTTGGCATCTAAGCCAGTAGCAGCAGGAGGAGTGTTGTTTCTTTTTATTAATGTGTTTTTAATTGTGTTTTTAAATTATTTCATGTTTTATATTTGTTTTCATTTGAATTTTATAGCTCTTAGCTTAGGACTAATTTCTGTTAGCATGGAGCTGCACTAAAAATAAGACAATTTATGGAGCTGATCAGATTGTACTAAAAAATCCAGTTGTATTGAGAAAACCAATTATGAGTATTTCTAGCATTGCTTTCAGATGTTTGTTTAATATATTTTCCCATGATAGGAATATGGAGCAGGGAGGTATTCCTCAGGGATTCTTTTCAAATATCCATACATTGATGCTGAGTAATGGGGATAGGAAATATTTCACTGCCCAACTCTTTCCTTCACATGTAGAACAACATGTAAAAAAATCTTAATAGAGCTAATGCAAATCCAGCTTTAGATGTCTCAATTCACGTAAATATTTTGATTATATTGCCTACATAGTTCATCTCCCATTTCATTTGCATGTTTCACTGGAATTTTATGTAGAATATGGTGATCACAGAGTTGATATATGCACCAACTTTTAGTGTTAACAGAATGTTTTGCATAAGTATCTTTTTTATCCATTTTATTATGATAATTTTCTCCCTCATTGCCAAATCTGGGGCCAAAAACCCTAAGAACAATACAAAATCCCACTCCAAGTTAGCACACAGACACACACAGACACAACCTGTTCTGTTTGTAGACACTGATTTTAAAAAAAATGTAAAAAGACGAGAGGAGGAGGTTTCAGCAACAGCACAATTTTCATACAGAAAATTGTTTCCAGACATACATGCAGCTTGTTTTGTATAAAAATCATAGTTTGTGCAAAAATACAATTTTACACATAAATGTGCATTTTTGTCAGAATAATTTCAAGCAACTAGCATGTGCAAATACCATGCAAAAACTTCATAAAATTCCCACCACTGCACTATCCATATGTTATTGTATTTCTACCCCACATTTCCCCAGGCTGGGTCTTGAGGTAGCTTTCATTCTTCCTCACTGAATTGTCTAAGTTTCAGGAAATGAAAGTTGTCTGAGAAACAAATAATGGTGAATATGCATCCACCCCCACAGCAGACAATAGAGGATGGGAACAAGAAGGAAAGCAATTGTGCTAGACTTTTCTGTGTACTATGTAGGGATTGCCTACACTTGTACAAGAACCAAAACCCTGAACTTCCCTCTAAGCTGTTGCTGTCTTTGTTGGAGCAAAAGATAGCACACACTACCCATTTTAAAAACAGACCGCTTTTTAAAACAGGATAAAAACAGTTGGATCTTACTTCATTATTGGTGAAGGGATAATGTCCTTCCACTCTGTTTGAAGGTAGTTTAGGGGCCTAGAATGTTCTGGGGGCTTTTCTATACTGGCCAAAAATCCAGGACCAATCCACAATCTTATGCTCTGGACTTTCTCTGGATGGTGGCTATAATGTACTACCTTTTTCTTCTTGGGTCAACTCTGATAATGATTTTCTTTAGCATTTGGATTTTATTCATCATTTGAAAACAGATATTTTCTTGTGGGCTGGATTGTTTCTCAAACCATTTTTCCTTCAATAATGAGATTACTTAAGAAGGAAAGACACTGTACCTTACATTTGAGTGAGCTAAAATCTTTGTCAGACCTACAAGGATTGCCCCACGGGCAATGAGGAGAATCTTCTTTTAAAGCAGGCATGCTCTCAACTGAACTGATCCACACCTCATCTGCAAATTAGAGTTCCACTGTGCACTGGTTAGCTATCTGGCATTTTCCAAATGTTCCAGTGCAATTCTTGGCTCAAAAACATATTGAGATATTTTTAGAAATGTGCACTTTGAAAGAAAATAAGCTTAGTGGAGCATGTCTAACTATGCATTTAAATGTAATTTCTCTGCCAACTTTTCTTTTTTTCTAATGAAAAAGTCTCAGATTAATGTAGAAACAAAACAGACTTAAAAGTGAATAAATTCAAAAATGACAAGGACTGGAAATAGGAGCTGGGATCTGTTGGTGCACTGCACTGGCATCACTGCAACACCTGATTGTGGCAAGAGGCAAAAAAGAAAAAGAAAAGAAAAGAATGGCAGCTGGTGCATGTGGCTATGAAGGAAGAAAGGAACTGAGAAAGAGGCTGCTGAGAGCCAAACAGTTTTGTCTACCTTTTCCCCCACTCCTACATGACCTTAGGAAATGTGCAACTGCTGCCTGAACATCTGTTTCTGAATTTTGAACATTTTAGATTAGCACCTGCTACAATAGACCCAGAGCACAAGGAAATGTGAGACGTTGTGGGAGAGGATGTGTGTCTGTAGCTATCCTTCTTGGCTGGAATCTTATTGGGTATTTATGAATGTGTAAGTGAGAGTTACAGATTCATGGCTGCTTTGTATTCTCAATCCATACATATCCCCTGATTGAAGGGATACATAGGGATTTTGAAAGCCCTTCAGTGCTCACTAACAATTCAGCAACCACCACAATTGATTGTCTATTTTTCTGTCACCCACAAAACAGCAGACTGGTGTTCTTAACACATGCACACACACACACACACACACACACACACACACAAGCAATCTCTGTTGCAAGAGGGGGATTGCAACAGGGGACTTGTTTCTGCATGTTGCAATGGAGATTGCTCATTCAAAGGGTGGGAATGTTAATTGGCTGCTTTCTGAGTGACAGGGGGACAGTCCACTGTTGATCACAGTGGCTGCTGAGCAGTAACTGAGGATTGGGCAGTGGGGCTGGAATTCATTACTACGTAATATCTAATAATAATAACCGTCTAATTAAAAATAATAATAATTGTAAGCTACTCTGAGAACCATTAGGGTTGAAGGGCAGGGTATAAGTACTCTGAATAAATAAATAAATAAATAACTCCCATGATCATGTAGCATAGAGGATTCTAATCATTATAATAATTTATATCCCACCTTTTTCCTACTTTGTGATTGAAGGTGGCTTACAACTGATTGGAAAAAACCCACGTAGCTAATATTTACAAAATGCAAAAGTTAAAAGATATGAAATTGTATTTTTAGAAAAAAGAAGCTCAGTGGATGTTATAGTTACAGCTACAAATTTAAGAAAAAAAATGCTCTGTTACTTGTGGTTATTTCTGGTTATTTGTAATTGCATTCTTAACCCTTTCAATTGTTCTTAGAAAAATACTTCTTCCATATTGCCTTTTCTGTAAAGATGATGTAGAGGAGAATACAGATGCTCAAGATAAAACTGTCAGATGTACTTCAAAAGATGACCTGTTTGCTAACAACAAGGCACCTTTTCAGATCGCTGTGCTAGACACATTGTACACCTTTGATAAGAATGATGAAATAGCTGTCAATCCTGTTTTACTGATTAAGGCAGCAACTTTACACCCATGTTTCTGGAGTAACCAGCTTTGAATTCAGTGGGTTTTACTTTAAAGAAAAACTGTAGGGTTGCACTATTAGGTCAGGCTTTTCAGTGGCCAAGATTCTACCATCATAAATGCAATTGTTTTAGTCTGGTATTAATTCATGTTCCAATACACTTGGCCACTCATTTTCGGAAAGTAAATAATTCTGAACTAAAATATCATTTTTATGTTCTCTAATGAAGACTTTGCCAAGAAAACTTAAATGTCTAAGAAAGGAGAAAGGTGGAAGAAACCTAATCATGTAAAGCATTTTCATTAATCTGAGGTTTGTCCAGTCATGGGCAGGACATTTTATGTTTATTTTGGCATTTATAGTTGTTATACTATTTCATAAGTAACCTAGCAATTGCGATAGAACTGCATTTTGCTAACAAGAGATAGAGGGGAAAGATCCCATGATTATTATGATGACCTATATTTGTGGGGGGGAAATCTTAGAATCATTCAATTAAAATTATGAAGATTTGAGGGAAAGTGACTTGAATTTGGATCCTCTCACTGCTTGATTGAGTGCATTTCAAACCACAGCAGGGCAGAAGCATTTCTAGCCAACCTCTGCAACCATTAACATCAAATCTTGCATGTGCAGCTTCCCAGACAATATGAAGTCTCTGTAGACTTATCCAGACCTTAAGCCTGGGATTTTAAGGCAATTTCCTAGCTATCATATGTAGGAAAGCTTTCTCTGAAACTAGTATATTCAGACTTATTTTCCAGCCCAAGCACCTCAGTGTGAAACAAAACATTGTAAGATTCGTCTCTGCCATATGGGGTGAGAGTTGATTTCAGACCTAATAATGGAGGCTAAGTGTTCTCATGCCGAGTCCTAAATTATAATTTATATCTGACAGCAGGCAGTGCAGGCAGAGGTAAAAATTTCACATGCTTTTCTTAAGCAATCTCAAAATTTCTTCAAAGGCAGGTGACATTGGGTAGTTGATGGTAGTAGAACAAAAGACTTATGCCAGTACACAGAATCAGCTCCCTTGATTTATCTTTCTTTAATAATCTAACAAATGACCAGTTTAGACTGCCTAAAGATTTCTAAGGGAAAATTGGCAAGGGCTTTAGAGTTTACAAACCTTGCAGTACTCACTTTATTATTTCCTTTTTTATTTTCTTTCTTTTTGAGATGTGCATTATGACCCCAAAATATTGTGTCTGTCTTATCATTTCTCTTCTTCATTGAATCCAAATTTTCTTCTCCTGTGACCATATAACAGTCCTCTGTATGCATGGCTTCAAGTCATCTGTCCACTTACAGTGACCCCATGAATTTCATAGGGTTTTTTTTTAAGGGAAGACTGCTCAAAGGTGGTTTTGCCAGTTCCTTTTTCTGAAATATAGCCTACAGCAGCTGCTATCTGTTGGTAGTTTCCCATTCAAATATTAACCAGAGCTGACCCTACTTAGCTTGCAAGATCAGAAGGGATCTGATGCCTTTAGGGTATTTAGGCTTCATGACAGTTTTCTCACCTTTCTTTTCTGAGATAAGCATGAAGGGAAAGAACACAAGAAAACTCTGTCATCACCCCTTGGTGAAACTTTCTTGACTATCATGTGGAAGGTGGAGTGGGGGAAGCATGTGGAAGGTAGGACATCTTTCTTTCATTTACTTGTCTGCCTATCATTGCCTCTAAGCAAGACACATTGGAGGATAAGTCCAGTTCACATCTCACAGTGCTTTTCTCAGATGCCAATACATGACTTCTGCAAGCACGTTTTTGACAACTAAATTGCAGTATAACTCCATTCTACAAGAAACATACTATATGGCAGTTTGTTGAATAAAACTGCAGTACAAAACTTTTTTTCAAATACATTTCTGAACTGGCACCTTGGGAAACTCTCTTGTTATGTATCCTTAGTTGCAAACTTCCCTCTCTGGGAAGACAGGTATCCCCTAAGTTCATCATGTGAAAAGTTTCCCCAGGTTGGTGAATCTAGAATTAAGTGTCAATTCATTAATGTTATCTTGTATTTATTTGTATTTCTTTTGGATACTTAATCTAATTATCTCTGGCTGCTCAAAGCCACCACTCCCCTCCCTCTTTTTTAAAAAGAACAATTGGTTCCACAGTGGAATTTATTTTGCCCAGCATTGCATTTTTCATTCCATGTAGTACCATTCTTGGCAGGAATACCTTTCCCACCTTTCTTCATTTGTGCTCTATGGACCATGAAAACTGCCATTATAAAGGGAGAGAACACTGCATGAACTGTGTTTTTTTATCAATTTTTTGCTGACACAACAGAATCAGATGGTTCACTTAAAGCTTTACAGGCCTCAGCAATTCTGACTTTAAAAAAACACACATGAGGTCATGGAATGGAGGAGGCCAGACAGATAAAATAAAAGGCTATCTTTCATCTTTGATTCCTTTCCTTGAGAACTGAAGGCAAACTACACTGCTGTAGTTATAAGGTGTCAGGAAAATCAAATTCAGAGCAGATTGTTAGTTATAGCTGTTCTTTTTCCTACCTACATTTTCCCAATTAACCAAAGATAAGCTTGTTTAAAAGCATTACTAATGGGCTGGAATTTATCCTACATTGCCTACATGATCTCCCATACAATTTACCAATTAGATTTGCCTCTCCATCCAACAAATTAATGCTTTGAATGGTAAGTGCCAGTATAGCTTCACACAATGTGATGCCAGGATTGCAGGCAGACATACAAGTGCAGATGTTTAGGATCCTGATATAGTTTAATTGTTCATAATGAAACCAGAGCGTAAAGTTGCATTTCTGAAAAAGTATTTGATTTTTGAATGTATGCTTTTGAATATTTCATATCTGCATTTATGACATTAAAGTACAGGACATTAAAAAAAAAGCTTTACTGGATATGGTCAAACATCCTTTTTTCATCCAGCAGATATTTTTTATAGTAACCGTGGGAAGCCTTTGAGCTAGATTTAGGGTGCATTTAAACTGTAGAAATAATGCAGTTGGACACCACTTTAAGTGATGTAGCTTCATATTGTTAAATCCTGGGATTTGTAGTTTTACAAGGTCTTTAGAAATTGCCCAGTACAGATGGCATTCCAATCAAACTGCTGTAATCATCATCGATAGAATCAACTCCAATCCTAACCAACATATGCCAACAGATATGCAATGGAACCATTCTTTGGAACTATTCCTTGGGAACCATTCCTTGGAGACAAAGGTGACTAAATTAATGTTGTCATAATTTGGTCACATCATGAGAAGGCATGAATCATTAGAAAAAAAACAACAATAATGTTAAGAAAGGTAGATGGAAATAGAAAGAAAAGAAAGGTCTTTAGCCTTCTCTGCCGAAGAGTGCTGGTGTCTCACAAAATAACAAATCCCAGGATTCTTTAGGAAGGATACATGGAAGTTAAAGTGGTGTCAAACTGCATTATTTCTATAGCATACGTGCACTCATAGTTCCTAAGCAACAGCTATTTAGAGGTATGCTGCCTCACATACTTGCGGTAGCCTATAGTCATAATGATTTGTAGCGATCAATAGTCTTATCTTGCACGTATTTGTCTAATCCATTCTTAATGTTTTCCAGGTTCATGTGTTAAGAGGAGTGCACTGGTTTTACTGGTCTTGTGGGGAGGGAAGCTCTTGCATGTACTGTCTCTGTGTAGGGGTTTTATGGCTGAAAGTTGTAAAAATAGACACCTGACCAAAGTGATTCCAAGTGGTTGGGAATGCCGGCGATTCTGTCAAAGCCTTTGTTAACACTTGGAACACCGATATTACCAAGGCTATCAACATAATCACCCCGAGCGTCCTTTCCATCCTACGTCCAACCATAAACCCTGATTCACTGACAAGCTCAGGAGGATGAAGTGGGTTGGACAACAACTAGAGCAAAAGACTCGGCTCTTGTCCAACAGAACTCGCCATAGGCAGCATCTTGGTGCCTATCGGGAGGCATTCCATGCAGTGAGGAGATCCTTCTGCTCTGCACGCATTGCGTCTGCAGAGTCCCATCCAGCAGAGCTGTTTAGGGTGGTGGGGGAATTGACGCAGATTTCTCCTGCACCGAATCCCCTACTTGACCCTACAACAGCCTGCTGTGATGCATTTAACACCTACTTTGCAGATAAAATATCTCAGATAAGGACTGATTTGGATGCCAAGGTATCATCAGTATCCATAGATGAGGCGTCCAGCAACTCTATTACTGTCACTTTACTGGATGAGTTTCAATCTGTGAGTACCAAGGACGTGGACAAGTTCCTAGGAAACTTGCCCTCTCGATCCTTGTTCATCTTGGCTGGTCATCCGGGGGGGGGGGGACACATTGAAGGTATTCCTTCAGGATACAATCAATGCATCCCTTAGAGAAGGCATTGTACCATCTTGTCTGAAGAAGGTGGCTGTGAAGCCTCTCCTGAAGAAACCTTCCCTTGACCCCCTGAACAGGTACAACTATAGACCAGTTTCCTTGCTGCCATTTTTAAGCAAGGTGATCGAGAGAGTTGTCGCCTCCCAACTCCAAGCTATCTTGGATGAAACCGATTACCTTGATCCTTTTCAAACCAGCTTCAGGACAGGATATGGAGTTGAGACTGCCATGGTCGCTCTGGCCGACGACCTCTGCTTGAGCATCGACAGGGGCAGTGTGACCCTGCTCGTGCTCTTGGATGTATCAGCAGTTTTTGACACCATTCCATCCTTTTGCATTGACTGAGAGAGATGGGAATTGAAGGCACTGTGCTGTGGTGGTTCCGTTCCTTTCTCTCCAGCAGATCTCAAAGGATGAGGCTCGGGGACAGTTGCTCTTCCAAAATCAAGCTTAATTGTGGCATTCCACAAGGTGCCATTCTATCTTCATTGCTGTTCGATATCTATATGAAGGCGCTGGGTGAGATCATTCGGAGGCATAGAGCGCAGTGTCATCAGTATGTTGATGACACTTAGATATATTTTTACATCTGTAAAGTAATACCTGTCTTCGTGTTTTAGAAGGTTTCCCTGAGGAAGGAGATAATTTTTCTGAGCATCTGAATTCGTTGTAAGAGCTAAGCCATTTTTACAGGGCTGAAAGATACATTATAAACAGTCCATCTTGCAAACATATATAAGTAAAGTAGCTGGGCACCTCTTGTTTGCTTGGTATTTTGTTTTTTGGGTTAATAATGATGATAATAATAAATATTTATTTATATTTATATTTATTTATATTTGGGTTTCTTTTTAGAAGTTGATTTGAGATTCTGTAATTAAGATTGGCAAAGTGAATGTTGGGGGGTCACTTGATTTTCTGTTCCATATGTCCTGTTCCACAAAAGCTTTTTTAAAAATCTAGCAGGAATTTTAATGTGTCTTTTCCCTCTGAAATCTAATTTATGAACTCTGTGGAGTAAAACTTACTCTAGAGGCAATTTGGAATGAGACTATACCATTGTTCCATGTAGCCCAGTCTTGTCAATACTGACTGGCAATTTGTTTGTTTGTTTGTTTGTTTTTTTAAGAGTTTCAGATATGATTCTTTCTTAGACCTATCTGGAGATCCCATGCATTTCCTGGTGGTATTTATGGTCCTCAATCCTGCTGAGTTTCAAATATTATATAGGAAATTTTCAGGTTGATATGGTAATCAGTATCATTTGTTTAGTGCAAATCACTGCACTAAACAAATCACTACTGGAAATCCTCTGACATCTCCAGTTTTAATTAGCATATATTTCCTGAAAGCAATTTATTGTTATACTAGACTTTAACCTCCATATCATTTTTAAAGAAGCATACAAAAAATACAGTGTTCTTAACAAAGAAGGGAAGAATTATTTTCGTCAAGCTTGTGGATCATAAGGAGTGAAATATTTTCTACAATGTAACTGTACTGAGGATCAAATGAGGAATCCAGTTAAAGTTGAGTGTATCTCAGATTACAGGTTGTGTAGGATGTATTGTGGGAAAGTGATGTATGAACATTTAGAAAGCTCCTTTGAAGGGAGAGGGAAAAAAAACCTTTTTTGCCCAAAATGACAAATGAGAACACTTTTTCTCAGTCTACAAGTCACCAATCATTCCCGTCCTTGCTTTTAGATTTTATTTTAAAAATGAACATGCCAAGGAGAAACTCAGTTCTAAACATATTTAGTGGGTTGTAATTTTTTTCAAATTTTAAGAAGACTGAATATGTTACCACCTTAATTTCCTGCAGAGAAGGTGTGTGAATTAGTATTTTTCATATATATTTTTCACATAGAAGAGCTCCCAACTTGGTTTGCAATGCAATGTTTTTTTTGTTTGTTTGTTTTTGCAGGTGTAAAATGATAGTATACACTATTCTGCTTCAAAACAACAACAAAAGTAAGCAGAAATATGTGAATTGGTCCTGTACCCACTGGGTTGTAAGCTTTAGAGCAGTGTGTAATGTAAAGGAAAGCTGATATATGTATCTTACCAACCTATTATTTGATAGTATCACATCACTTGGACATTCTAAAACTGCTGACAGAAGTGAATCCCCGAGACCCTTAATCATATCTGTGGCTACAATGCAGGTACCATAATTTCAATTAGATGTTGTAGAAAAGAAGCCTCCAAGGAATCAGAAGTTGTCTCGTCACTACTTTTATGCCTCCCTGTCAGTGCTAAATTGAAAATCATTAGCTAAAGTCAGCACACAACCACTAACAGTAGTGCTGGACAGACATCCTGTAAGAGTTAGTGACCATTTTGTTCTATCATGTAAACCTACAACCTGATCCTTATGCCTGTGAAAGTTTACAGAAGGGAAGCATAACATGGAAATGCTTTCTAATATATTTAATATGAATTACCTAGGCTGGGATCTCAACAATCTGCTAGAGATATTCTTCTTTGCTAATTTTCTTCATGAAAGAATCAACAAGTAATTTTACCATTTTTCTTCCTGTTACAAAAAAGTTTGCAATTTAGGTCTCATTCTGCACAAAATTCACAAGTGATTTTTTTGCACAGAAAACATTATTTTCTTTGAAGGTTAGTATTCTTTCCTCTGCCAAAAAGAAAGAAAGAAAGAAAAGAAAAGAAAAGAAAAGAAGCATATGCTAATTTTGTATACAATAAGTCCTGAATTGCAGTGATTCTTTGTAGTCAGTATTCTCCTCAATTCTCCCAACGTTTGAGAGACATGTTTTTCAGTCATTATTATAATATTTTCAAGTATCCTTTCTGTCTCTACCATCTACTTTATTCCTTATATATGTTTTCAGGCCTCTACCCCCCCCCCCCCACACCCCGCCACCGCCATGCTACTGTTAGAATCAGCAACCACTTTAAAAACCTCAACTCAAATTTGGATGAGACAACACTTAGCATGTCAGAGACTGCCATTCGGAAAATATTTTGTGTCTTCTTTCATATGAAGTGGGCATGCTTTCTGTTTTCTCATGTTAAGTTTGATTTTGTAATATTTTACTTTGCTTCATGCCTGAAGTACAAACATCACTAGTTCAGTCATTCCTGTTTTCTATAATATGTGTTGCACAATCTGGGCAGTTTCTTTCTTTCAGTCTTTAACTTTTGCCCTTCTCACCTGCAAATCTGATCCTGAACAATTCAGTGCTAAATTGTTTTCTATCACTATGCTTTGTCAAAGTGCAGGGTTGGACAGAAGGTAGCATGAATGGAAAATATGTTTCTGAAATTTCTCTTTCTCAAGGAAAGAGGCTAGCTTGTCATGTTAAAACACAGTCCAGCAAGAGTCAATGAACACTTTGTTTTTATTGAGGTTTCTACAATTTTCACAAAATATGTGTGCAAATCTACAGTCTTTTACTTTTGTGAAGCAAAGTACAAGCACACAGAAAGCACTGAAGGACTGGCTGATGGATCAGAAGAACAAAAGCCCTCCAGTGCTTCTAAAAATCCATGCTGCAAGGCAGCTGCTTATTGTGTTTAGCTATGTATGTGATTTATACAATTTGTTTAATTTGCACAGAAAACATTCTTACAAATTGAAACATGTTCTTGAGGCAGACAGAAAATATGTAAAGTCAAAGGCTTTCGTGGCCAGAAATCATAGTTTTTTTTGTGGGTTTTTGGGGCTATGTGGCTGTTTTCTGGAAGAGTTTATTCCTGATGTTTTACCAGAATCTTTGGCTGGCATCTTCAAAGAATGCTGGCATGAGAGTGAGTGGAGTATGTATATACTGTGTGACCCTTGGTTGAGGAGAAGAGATTTCCATGTTAATCTGTGTGTTGGTCTGTTGTTGAATGGCAAGGCCTCAGGGTGCCACTTAGGACAGAAAATAGCTTGCCCATTTCATGAACACAAAGAAAAATATTGGGCTTTCTTTTTCCCATATACAAGAATCAGACAAGCAAGTTTTTGCATCCCTAGAAAGCAGACTCAGGTCTAATGACCTGAAGCAAGGGGTTTTTTAATACCCAGTTGTTTGATAATCACAGTAACAAAATTTCTCTCAACTAGTGTCAATAAATTATGGTACTGAAATGAAGAAGTGATAGATGTGGTTTTTGTGTCTGGAAGGAGTGAGAGCTCAGTTTATTTCTGCCATTCAAAATACCTTCCTGGGCTCTGAATTATTTGATTCTAAATGAATACATGTTGCACTAGGCCATGGTTGATGAATCTCGTGTTTCTAGTTAAAAAGATCCTGAAAACTGGAAAGTGCCCTTTGGTGACATGTACAACATTTATTGCCATGGTGCATGTACATTTTTGTCCCCCCCCCCTTTTTTTTTACTATCCACAGGAATAACAAAACATTTTTAAAGATACTGCTTTCCATCTTCTTTCTTTCCATATGCCCATAGCTATGGGATAACGCAATGCCTTCATTACAATTTCATTCATGATCTCTGACACCTAGTTATCTTTGAATGATCTTTAATTTATGAGTGTTGAATAAGCCATAAAGCAGTCTCTCCTCTAGATGTCATTGTGATATCTTCTATCTTGAAGCACCAGGTAGCTGAACTCTTTGATTTCCTTAACCTCTAATTATCTCGCTAGTCAGGATGGGCTTCAGGGCTTCAGAGTCATTGCTGTCTTTTCCATGTGAAATGTCAAAATCATAACTATCTCACTGTAAAATGCTGCATTATCTTGTGGGTTACAATGGCAAAACAAGCTTAATAAATTATGCTGCCACAGGTTTTCTCTTCCACATATCATTTCTGATAGAGCAGGTTATTTCTAGTAAGATGTGATCCAAGGCCAAATTGAAGAACACCTTTCATCAAAGGAGTCTATAGATCAGTTCATCAGCTTTCCTAGAAGTACAGAAGACAGAAATGCAATGCAAAGTGTCATATATGGCTGCATAGGTGGCAATGGCTTCGGTGTCATAATGTCCAGAAAGTATTCTTCTGAATTACTATTTGTTGCTGTAAGTGGTGAGATGCAGTGAGGAGAAGGACTCTTGGCAACTACAGTTGTTATCAATTTCTAAGTCTCTCAGTTTTGTTTGGTTAATGAACTGGTTTAATTGAATTTTGTGGCAGAAAGAAATAGGTTAATTTATGTAATAGTTGATAGAGAGCTTGTGAAATAGGAAACAATTGTGACTAAAGCCCCAAATAATTAATCACTAATTATTTTGAGTTCTCCTGTTTTATATGAGTCTGTCCTCCAAGTTACAATAATTGGCTAGAATGTTCTTTTCAAGAATATAATAAATATGTGATGTGGGATCAGATGTCACAGTAATATTTGATAAATTTTCAATTGCTTCTCTGTCAAGATAAAGAGAGGTACAGTGAATAGAACTGGCACAGTTCACTACTGCTAGTAAACCTTGTTTGAACAAGGAAATTATGTACCTAACAGAACATGAATGTTATTGTTGTTCAGTGGTTCCCAACCTTTTATCCTGCAGATGATTGGGTCACTGTCTTGTGTTTTGGAACCGTAATACTCACTTTGTATTTATGTTAACCACTACAATCTGCCAGGAAATGGCAGCACCTGTAGAACTCTCACCTCTTCAGATAGGCATTGTGTCATACCAGACCTTGTAGCAATGGATCCTATAAAAGACAAGTTGTGCCAAACAAAGTGACGGAATGATAATTATCTTGTGTCCCTGTTGCCTGATTCTTACTTCCTTTCTTTCCATGGAGTGCAAGAAAATGGAGAGTGGGCATCAGTGGAAAAATTCTGTCCTGTCTATTGTGAATAAAGTAATACTTTTTAGTAACCTAGGGATGGAAATATTTTGCCCTTGTATACAAGGATGAATAATTTTAAAAGTTTTGTCTCTACTGGGAGAGAGCATGAGACTTAATGTGAACTGCAACTTTTCACACTTCAGGACTTTTTCTTAATAATAAAAAATGCAATATACCCTTGCACCCCCCCCCCAAAAAAAAACCCTTGGCCTATAAGCCCCTAAAGCCACCTATTTCCATTAAATAACTATCTCAGCTACTCTTTGTGAATGAAAGGCTGGAAGCATGCATTTTAGAGTACATGCTCAGTGTAACATTTAGATCAACTTTAAAATTATATACTGAGCTTTCTGGGTTTTTTTTAATGCAGCTTGTTATAGATCATGGTCTCATGTGCCCAGAGAAAGGTGGGATATAAATTAAATAAATAGATATATAAATAAAAATAATTATCCATTAGTTTTGTATACCAAAGTTTTCACACAACATTATATAGCTGTCATAGTGGTATTGGCCTATGAGTGATGCCATAATTCCTGGAAATCTGGGAACCCAAATGTAATGGTGCACCCCAGGCTATACCTATGATGCCTATGTTGCATATGATGGGGGGCTGAGCTGAGTATAATTTTGGCCCAGGACTACTACTCTATGTCTTCAAATTATATTCAAATCATATTGAAATCATGATAAAGATAGGTCTGCGCAGGGACTTCAGGTGGTATATCAAGCGTCAAATGCAAAGAAATTAACACAGATAGATAGATAGAATTTAATAAAAATAAATTCAATAAAATTTGACAAAATAAATTCAGTAACTTAATCCATTTTCAAAATTAAATACCTACCACGTGCATATTTCCAACATCATGTTAATATACTTGTAATGTTTCAGGTATATAAGCTTCAGGAGCTTGCAACTATGCCTCTGACAAACAAAGAGGCTTACTTACTCTTTTTATAAAAAAATATATAACACTGGAAATCATTCCCTGAATGAGGCCAGAAATTAATCATTTAAAAAGAAATATGACTGCTGAATGGAAAGTTATTCACATTGTTGACTGCAGCCTGACCATCTTCCTAGTTGTTTCTTGTTACCACTCAGATATTCAGCACACTATAAATACTTAAATTGGTCTGTTCTATGTCATTGTTGTCATTTGAAACAATAGTAGTTGTATATACTTTAACAGAAAAGGGATTAGATGATGATCCATATTGATACAGAGGTTTTCCATTTATTTGAAAATACTGTTGTTGTTTTTTCCTATTCTGCACAATAGAAATGTTTCAATTGCCATATAACATGCTGCATAAAAATCAAGTGTACATTTTTATATAGAAATATTAATGCAAAATGCACACAAGCATAATTTACTTTTAGACCAGAGTACACAAATAAATACTTGTTTGTACATGATCCCATTCATTATATTGCATTTTCTTTTCTCCACTTTCTCATTGAAATGCCCACAATCAATAGTATATCATAGTTTGGATACATCTCTCTGACTTCTTGCAGATGGATATAAAATTCTATTCTTATTACCATTGGGTCTTGAAAATGTTTGAATGATAGATCTGCAAAAGTCCCCAGGCAAATTGAAATAAGCCTTGAATTGTGTCTCAGCAGGGATACGAAGTTATCCTTATTCAGAATAAATGTTCTTCTTTTTATTCCATATATACCACTAATCCTCCTTTGGGGCAAAGCTGCAGATGCCAGTCAACTCAACATTAGAAGGATCTGCAATGTCAATCTTGTTCTCCATTCTTGTCCCAGAGCTGGAGGAGTAGCTTTGTGTAAAGTTAACATTAGCAGATGACAGAAAAGGCTTGTCTTCTAATTTTGTTTGTTGCTTTCAGGAATGAGTTTACTGACAAAGAGCTAATAATACAGTACACGTACAGGTTAGATTCTTGTCCTTTCTTTTAAAATTGTGAATAGAACCAAGCATAATATAAAATTTCCTCTATATGACCCTCCATGAGAAGACCTTAGGGCAGACCTGGATGCTATTTTTTTTTAAAAAAATCAAGCAATGTCCATATAATGCCATTCTTCATGCTTTTATTGTAGCATGTATTGTGGCTAATCCATTGGTTCTTCCACTTCACAGATAATGCTCCTATTCCAAAACAGCACACTAATGGCAAACATGCCATTCTGTGCAGTAAGGATGGAACGGCCCTAACACATATTTCCAATTTTCTTCTCGTAGCAAAATCTTAAAAAGTGTTTTCTCTGTTCTACTACCACTTTTTCTTCATCCCTCTTTAGCCTTCAGCAAGTCTGACCATTTAATTTTCTTTCTTTCTCTTCTCTTTCTTAGTTATTTTTTCCAATTTCATTCTTACATTTGCATTGCTTCTTCAAGATTTCTTAGCCTCTTCATCAGTTCAACTTTCTGTAGAATGCAGTTAGGGAATGCATAGCCCTCAAGATTCAGTCAGTCTATAGTTCCCATCATCCCTCATAATTGCCTATGCTAGCTAGGGCTGCTAAAACTGGCAGTGCAAAAAGCTGTGGAGGCCATGCCATCTGCATCCTTTTTCTCCAACATTATCAGCATCACTTTCTGTTCTTC
Source organism: Urosaurus nigricauda (assembly GCA_034509955.1). Lineage (NCBI taxonomy): Eukaryota > Metazoa > Chordata > Lepidosauria > Squamata > Phrynosomatidae > Urosaurus > Urosaurus nigricauda. The sequence goes on from JAOEGL010000001.1 coordinate 271,593,100, forward strand.
ATAATGTTGAATCTTCTTCTTTAACATGGAGTCTTTGAATAATATTTGATCCATACCTTTCATTCATACTGCTTTCAGTGCTGTTTCTACTTAATCAGTGTGGGTTAAAAATTCAAAAGAACCTCTTCTTGTTCTTCCTGTCTAATTTCTTTTGCGCTCTTATCTTAAATACTATTACTTATATGATATATTTTGCTTGGTGTCCATATAACTTATTTCAGCCACTTTTCGTTGTTTCCTTTTTTCCCTTCATGTTTTTATTTCTAGGTTTTTTGCACTTGCTCTTTGATAATTCATGATCTTTATATCCTACACATAAGTTTACCTATGTGATTCTCCTCAAATGGTATACATCTTTTATTTTTCCCTAGTATTTCTCCCTGTTCTTTGTTTTTTGCGTTCCATGCCTTTTTCATTCATTCATTTTTGGTCTCCCTTTTTCCATATCCAATGAGAGTCATGTTGGTCAAAAACAAGACATTTGTTCTTGACTACTAGAATGTTTCTCCATCTGGTATATCACTCTGTCCCACATTAATGCATCTCTAAGATACATCTTATTTGTCTATTTTTTTCCAACTTAGTTTATGTGAAGATTCTTGAGAAATCTTTCAACATTTTGAACCAACTTCAGAAGAACCCACTTTTTTCTGGCCGCCTCCTCCTCCTCCTCCTCCTCCTCCTCCTCATTATTATCATCCCAATCTTCCCCCTAAATTGGGGTTCAAAGCAGTTCACAATTTAAAAGAATGATACAAATAAAAACATACAAAAAGTGAGCATTAAAATAGAATTAAACTTTTATTTTCCTTCATTACCTTTTTATTATTATCTTTAAGTGGACTGTATTTTTGAGGCATGGTCATTTTTATTGTGAGCTGTTGCACAGTGGCTAACGATTTTAGGATATTTATGAGTTACTGGCATTACAACATGTATAACAATTCCCAGGATGCCTTAAAAAACTGAAACATTTTTATGGATTTCAAAACTGAACAAAAGAATCAAAATTCACTTTAACATATTTAAGAAATTGTGAGAAACCTTGCACTATGGCCCAAAGCAGACAGGCAAGAAAGAGTGGATTTGGGCCACTTTGGGGCTGGGGCTTGCAGATGGCACATTCCCCCAGAGTGGCCAGAAGGTGCTTGGAGACTGTGCCCAGCTAGGAAAAGCCAGAAATAGAAGGAGTAGAGAAAGTTCACTCTTTACTGGCGTTCCATTCAGGACCATCAGGTCGCTGCAGTCATGCATCGATTTGGGGGCAACCGGGCCTGTAGCAGCCTCAGGCCACTCCAAGCTGCTGTCTACATGACCCTTATGTGTTAAATACTCTTATCACAGTAGAGCAAGATAGACACCTGTGGTGGGTCTGAGATTTGAGGTCCTCCAGAGATCACGTGGAATACCTAAAAAATGAAAAAGCAATAAAAAATAAGGTGTCTGATGGTCCATTTATGGTTTTCAAAATGAGTATTTTGATGCACACACACACAGACATCATATACATACTTATTTAAAAAGAAAATTGACACTCTTTGGAGTTTATAGAACTGACAATTCCCTCATCTTGGGGCACAAAAAGGGTAGTTCAGGGAGTTAGAAGGGGTCAAGTGGACATAAAAACAGCATATGGCTTCAAGGGCACAGTTTGTCTACCCTGCATTAGTGGCAACAAAAAGATCATATAGTGTAAATTGTTTTGACAAACGGTCCTTAAAAGACAGAACCAATACTATCCTAAGTGTCTCCATTCTATTTTTAGAATATAGCATTTTTTGGTGTAGCATTTACTGGGGCTGAGATGGGGTACTGTGGGGATCAAGGTGGAAACTCTTGCAGTAGCCCAGCTATGCATATCTTTAAATCAGAATCTAGCCCATTGAATTGTTTGAGGTAACATTTGTTGTCTATTGACAAAAATATATTGAACTTCATCCTGTATTCTATCTGCCAGCTAATTTAGATTAGTTTCAAGAGTTTTATCAGTTATCATTTAACTCTTTATCACATTGCAAATAATTGTAGTCATTAGAAATTAGTAGCATTCTGTTTGCTTTACTTTTAACTTCCAACACTGTTAGATTAGGTTACACTTTTACTACCATTTTTTTCTGGCTTTTAACTCCAGCCATCTCCCTGAAATAGTTTCTTATCTGCCACTTTATCTGTCTCAGAGAAAGTTTTGTCAATGTACACAAGCCATATATGAAAGAGCAACAGAAGTGGAGTCACCACATGACGTGATTTGAAGCAACAACAACATGCAGATCTGAGATTGCTATCTTTTGTCTTGTAGGGAATTATAGTCCTTTGCAATGTTAAAAACAATACCATATTTTCATATGAAGCAAAATTGTTTTGGAACGGTTAGGATTGAATTTTGCTGTGTGCTCTGAGCTTTTGCAAAGCTCTTATTTTCACTAAGGGTTTATGATAACCAGGATGCGGAAATCCTTAGAAAAACTAGCCAAAACTAAGTGTTATGATTTGTTTTCCCCAGTGATTCCCTGGAATTTTAATTATGTGAGCGAACCTGGGATGGTTGTAAAATAACATTTGCTAGGGACCTTTGAATAAAGTCTTACTAGTTAAACCAATTTACTCCAGGTTCATAAAATGCAAATTTATATTGCAGACCTCTGAGCCTTGCTCCAATGAAGAGATGCCAGCCACAGGAATAAACTCTTCCAGAGCAAGGCCACATAACCCAAAAAAACCCACCAAAAACCCCTAAAAATGCTGTCTCTTCCTGCTTCTTACTCTATGATCTTCTGTTAACTCTGATCAATTCTGTTTTGAATGGGAGTACTTTGGTTACACCATCATAGAGATGTTGTCTTATTAATATTGCAATTTCTGTTTCAGAAATCAAAAATTGCGACATATGAAAAAATGTGGGCATTTATGAATAGCAGGAGACAGTCGGTGCTTGTAAAAAGTAATGAAGAAGGCATCCAGCGTGTACTCACATCTGATTATGCCTTCCTAATGGAGTCAACTACCATTGAATTTGTTACACAGCGGAACTGTAACCTGACGCAGATTGGAGGCCTGATTGACTCCAAAGGCTATGGTGTTGGCACTCCCATGGGTAAGTTTGCTCTGAATTCATTAAGTGGAGGTGGAATAATTTTCCTCATCCTCTTCCTCCATATTGTTTATAACAACACTTTATACCTTTGGCTGTATTATTTTTATAGCTATGCTGATTTATATGATTATCAAAGATAATATATGCAGATTGCCTCAAAATGCTTTGATTATGATTATTATGATTCCAAGTGAAATATCACAATTTATACAATTGACACAAAATACGTGTTCAGTACCATCTCACTGCTGCCACAAGTAGGCAGGGAAAGAAAATTCAAACGTATCTGAAAAATGATCAAAAATTTTCTTTCATGTGTTGAATCCTGGACTGTCAGGAATCTTTGCTATTTCCAGCACAGAAAAAGCTTTCTGCAGAAAACAACAGTGTGAATTTTGTGTGGAATAAGTCCTGAATTGTGAATTGACTTTGAAAACTGTGAGGTTTTTTTTTTAACAACAACAACAAAAAATTCTCACAGTGGGAACAAAAATTGCTAAAATGACTCCATGTTTTCTTAGTGAAGAATTACACCCTTAGTAACAGACACTTCTAGTGAGGACATGTTAGAAGGCTTTCATGGTAGATGTTACTTGGCTATGGATCTCTCTCTCATACTGGCCTCTTCCCTGCTCTCCTTTCATCAGCAGACAAAGACCTTTTTATTATGACTGCCCTTTGGCAATTAACTGCTTGTTGCAGAAGAGTCTTTTAATGGGACGGGGGGGGGAGTACTGTACTTTTATCTCATAGCTGTGTCCCACAAGTTTAGTGCTGTTTGTTTTGAATCTTTTAAAATTGTAATAATTGTGTTTTAGCTGTACTTTGTTTCAGAGTGTGCTATGATCTGCCTTAGGCCACATCTTGAGAGAAAAGTGGGATATAAATTAAATAAATTAGTAAAGTTCATACTTGGGAGGCCCATGTTAGAAAAGGGGGGGTCATGAAGAGATGAGAAGTGGCAGCATAAAAGGTCACATACAGTAGTCTGTGTGCTGCCCTGAGGTTGTGCAGAGGAAGCACCTACAGATATTAAATGAGGCTCATCATTCCACAGGCACCAACAAAACAAAACATAACTTTTTTCTGGGTGTATACATTTAAACGTTCTGTCTGTTCTGTGCCTTAGGAAGTGTATGAGAGATAAATTTAAATAAATGAATAAATAAGTAAACAAAAGCAATGGGCATTTGTTTTGCTAATCTATGCTTATGTTTTCATTCAGGTAATTTCATAATTATAATAATAATAATAATAATAATAGTAATTAATAATAATAATAATAAACCTTTATATAGCGCTGTAAATTTACACAGTGCTGAACATACAATCTTTTAATTAGATGGTTCTCTGCCCTCAGGCTTACAATCTATGTCAAGTGAATATTGTTTTCTATCTAGACACAGACTAGGTCCCTTTTTTTAATCTTAATGGTAAATACACTAAAGAGATCTGTAGTCTTTCCTTTTCTTGAGGAGCGTCAACAATTTCTCAAGTTTGTCAGTCCTTTCAGACACCTTACAATTCAGTACACTATCATCAACCTGATTATATATATCACAATTTTACTTTTGCTAGACATTGCCGGGTGATTACTGGATATTCTGCTCCACTGTTTTTCCCTCATTGTGTTATATTCTATACCTTATCAATTATAAGATCTTATTATTCCAAAGATAAATGAACTGCCTCAGTTGAAGTGAACTTCCTCTATTGTGTTGGGAGCACTGTAACATTCCTTCAAAGCATAACCTATAGTGCGCAATAATGGTGGCTCTTTCCTTCATTATGTTGTAGATGTTGTAGGCATTCCACTGAAATTTATTTTTCCTGCATTCAGAACAGGAGTTAGCTCAATTGACCCTTGATTGCTTTTATTTCGTTTGAGTAGCTAATCACCAATGAATGAGACTATTTGTGTTAAGTAGTGTATTTACCATTAAGATAAAAAAGAAAATAATCAACCTAATGTTTTTGAAATGACATGTGACTGATCTGGCTGTCTAAAACATAGATACCATCATGCAGATGTTGTAGATTGCTATGCTACAATGTAACTGAATATGTGAAAATATTATCTTCCAACACTTTATCCCATGCTGTTCAACACTTTATCCCATGCAGGTGTGTAATTGAATGGTGTTGTGTTAAAGATGGGTTTAGAGCTCAACATATGAAAGCAGTCATCAATCAAACAGAACTTTAACAATAGTGTTATATTAAAAATAAAAATAAATAAATTATTCTGATTCAGAATAATCTCTGATCACAGTAATTCATTTTATTAGGAATATTTGTCTTTAGTGTTCATAAAAACAGAGTTTTAAAATGTATGTAGACAACTATTGTACTAATTGTTTTCTTCACTGAAATGTAGAATAAGTTTACAGTGGGTTGCAAATTGTGACAGCCTGCTAAACAAACATGATATTATGTATTGGGCCTTCAAATAGGGTTTGACCCAGAAGTCTCTTAGTTAGTAGAAAGCAGATGATGATAATACAAGGAGGATTTTTCTGGCAATATATACTGTTAAAGATACAGAGTAAGAACAAACTATGTTCACCATTTAAATGGATCTGGGAAAATAAAGAGATATTCACTTTTTGTGAAAAGATATTAGAGAAGATGCTAGGTCTCCTTGGGCCAGAGCATGGAAAAGTTAACTTTTGAGTACAGGTCCCAGCATCCCCTAATCAGCACCACCAACAATCATGATCCCTGTGCTCTAGGAGTTGTTATCCAGCAAAAGCCCCATTCCTAAATTCTGCCTCCAGCAGATTATTCCATAACCAAGTGCCACTAGTGAAAAGTCTATTTTAATGGCTGTCCTGGAAGGAAAGGCAAACAAAGAAAGTCTTTGCTAGTAAATGTGGAAATTGGTGGTTCCTCAGGCAGCAAGAGCCCATGTGGATATTGCTTTTCTAGATTATCTGGATCAGAGAAATGCATTTATTTTTTTAAAGTTATATACTGTTTTTCAAAAAGCTTCCATAGCAATTTATTAAAGCAAGACAAAGTGCACAATTTGAGAACACCAATGGACCCTGAAAGAGGTGGGTCAAGGGAGCTCAAAGTGCTCCCATTGAATCATGAAGCAAAATTGGACCACCAAGACTCCTAAATCATTAAACCTCCTCAGGGAATCATCAACCAGAAGTATACTAAATGATCAAGCACCAAGAAAAAAATAGGAAAGCTGTTGTCATTAAGCTCTTCCCAAAACAATAATGATCGCCTGCACTCTATCCACATTTACTTGGGAGTAAGCTACATTGAATCCATGTAGGGCATTTGTAAGTGCACACAGTGCTTGTTATGGCAAGGGGTATTGTAGCAACGGAGTATTGTACCACCTTTGAGACTGAGGCCCAAAACATGTGGGCAAAAAATGCAGCTTCTCACCACTTTGGAGATGTGTAGTGCAGATTATGCACACCCCCAGATTGGCCAGAAGCTGCTCTGCAGCCGCCTAAGGTGACCTGAAGCCGGCCAGAAAAGAAGCAGTGAAAAGCCAAACCTAGCAAGCAGCCTACTTAGGACTGTGACAGTAGCTGGCTTTGGGACCATGACATTCAGTTGCTTTAGTCCCGGGATGATCAGGGGATGATTGGGGTCAGAGTGGCCACAGGCCACTCCAAGCTGCCAGTCTGTTTCACTCCTGGGAGAAATAAATAGTTTGATAGTTTAAAGTTTGTATACTTCAGTCTCCTGTATATACTCAAATATAAGTAAAAAAATTTAAGTAAAAAAATTGACCCCCAAAAAACCTGGCTTGACTTTTCCACAGGTCAAAATAAGTACTATACTTTGACTCTTATCAATTAACTCTCAATACAGTGGCAAAAGGGGAGAGCTTAGTCTTTCCCAGGGGCACTTAAAAGAAGGACTGTCCCTCTTTACTCTCTCTGCTGCAGCGTTGCTTCTGATCTTTTTGAATGCCCAGGCCAGAAAATGCTGCTGGTGGCAACACTTTGGTCCTTCCCCTCAAAGTACGCCAAGGTTATTGTGGGTGATGTGGTTAGGTCCTGTGATGGTAGTTCCATAAATGGCGCTGCCCAAATTAACGGGCCAGCACTGTTGCCACGTGCAGGAAGGCCTCTCCCCTTCCCATGTGCCAGGCTTGGGTGCCCCGGTAGCCGGTGCGAGCGTGGGCTCGGCAGCATAGGCCTGGATCTGGGGTAGCGGTTTCCAGGGCCCTCTGGCACTGGATCGGGAGTCCTCATGACCCAGGTAAGGAGTGATTCGCTGTGGCCATTGCGGGGGCCACAGTCGATTAATACCCGGTGACTAGGATGTCTCGCAATTCGATGTGAAGCAGCACAGTTGCCTAACTGTGCAACAGGGTGGAGCTTGGCACCTACGTCATCCCGATGTTTGCCCTTGCTACCAAGCGTACATCAACCAACCAGGGTGTTGCTGATGGCCAGATCCAGACCTTATGCTTTGGGCCAACCCTATGGTTTTTTGTTGTTCTGCATGTGTCGAACAGTTAATAAAGTTGTGGCCTTTTCCCCTCCAACCAGGTTTCTGTATTTATTGGGGGGGCCTGACCTGCGCTGCAACAGTGTTTATGCACACAAGGACAGGACATTCCAGAGATGGAAGTCACCATTTGGCAGTTTTTCTGACTGATTGCCATCTACCTTCCCTCATATGGTATATATTCCAGTCAGAGGGCCTGTGAAGATTAATTTTAGAGCAAGGTGAATTGGTAAAGAGCTTGAAGAACTTGAAAATTAATTTGTTGACACTGAATGTTCAGAACTGGGAGTTTAATTTACAATGCCTGACATTGTTTTACAACATTGCCTAATTCATTGGTAAGTGTTAGTTATCAGTGTAATAGAGGGAACTTCTGCCCTCCTAGGTGGTGATAGACTACAGCTTCTATCATCCCTTACCATTGGCAATTCTATTGATGTGGGTTAGAGTCCAGCATTTTCAAGGTTAGCCCTGTTGTAAAACTCTGTTAAAACATCTCTCTGGACATGGCAACAGTGACAGCAGTGACAAACCTTCAAAACAGAACCTGTCATGGAAAACAGACTTGGATTCCCATCCTAGCTTTATTGCTTGAATTATATTCCAGAATGGCACTTCCACCAGCAAAAGAAGTTGTGCCACATTCTAAACCTCTACTGTCATTAGACTATTTGCTGGGATTACACTATTAATGGGACTATGTTGGTGGGACTTTCTTCACTTTCTTATGGAGAAGATATTGGCTCTGTCACAAACATAGATTTCATCATGCAAAGGGATCTTGTAGCACCTTTGAGACTAACAGAGCAAAAACCATTGTAGCATGAGTTTTGCATCTTGCATCTTGCATCTGAGGAAGTGGACCAAGCCTATGGATGTTTATGCTACAATATCTTCTGCTTAGATCCCTTTGCATCCTGATGTTCCAAACTAACATGTCTATGTCTATGAATTGGTTTCATCTTGTACCACATTAAATTTCCAGAAAGGTGCATGTCAGAAAGTTCAGAAAAGTTCATGGCCATGAACTCTCAGAGTTGCTATAGTCAAGGAAGTTCAAAATGTCAGGCTGGAGCATGAGGCTTCCACAATTTTTCTTCAGGAATTCAATTTTTGCCACATTTTTATGAGATCTTTCATGGAATCAAGAAACAGGGCTGGGAAAAAGGCCACTGTAGACCTCTGTGTTACTTTGTATGCTAACTCCCTGTTTTTGTCTCAACACCATGTTTTTACTGTTGTTATCTGTACAAAAATAAATAATTATGTGGATTAGATGGGTGAAGGATCTAGTAATGTGTTTTAAAACCAGTTTTTTTAAAAAAAAGATTTGTGTTTCGTTTTTCAGCTAAATGTTGGCAATATTCTCTTCCATGCATTGAAACTTCTCTTTGGCCATCATCATTAGCATTGTCAATATCAACATGATCATTGTTGTTTGTAAGAATTTTTTTTCTTATTTTATTTCAGTCAACCAAACAGCACATAATTAATTCCAGTTTGGAATTAGCTCGTTTTGATGATTTGCTCATATTATTTAACTGGACATTACATCTAGAGAGAGGTATTTCACACTGCCCCATTAAATTAAAGTCCTCACTATAGAAAAAAAGGGGTTTTAGGCAATAATTTATGATCTACAGCTTAATACCACTGCTAGGAATATGACTTTATGAATTATTTATATTTACTCAAGCCATTAATGAGTGCATTACAATGCTGCTGTTCTACCATTATATGAGGAGTTCTTGCTTCAAGTAGACTTTAAAACCATGTAATGCAGTATGATATTTAATCACTAATGCAGTGGACAGTAGTAAACTGTTTTGGTTATGTCTTTTACTTTCTAGAAGTGCATTGCTTGTCTTTTACCTCCTAGATGGTGATATGAAACAATCTTTTTATGCTACAAAATTGTACAATGCTAGCTTTGCTGTTTCAAGAGTTTCTTTCATTACTCGTTAATAGCTTTAATTCTGCACTCTTCAAATGGGAGTTTTCAAATATCATTAGGCAAGAAACACAGCTTCAGTTATTTTCATTTTCTTCTTAGACTTCTGTTTCTTGATCTGGTATTATTCATGGCAAACAGTAACCTTGAAATCTTTAGAAAGTAACTGAAGAAAAGATATCATTTATGTCTTATGTTTTCCTCATGAACAGATATTTGAAGTGTTTATTAACCCAGTAGACTTGAACATGGTGTGAAGAGGCAGTTGGAAAAGGGAGTGTTTTGTGAATGTGTTATGAAAATTAGAAGAGCTGGTAGATTTTGTCTGCCTTCCTTTACCACTCCTAGAAAAAAGCTTAAACATTAGAATTTTCCCCACATTTTGTCACCAACAAGATCCTGGCTCAAATCTCAGACTCCAAGATATGTTTATAGAAAGCAATAAATTAAAAGAAGAGCTTGCCTGTACAGGCTGATGGTAGGAAGATGCTTCAACAAGTATAGTAAATAACTAAGATCCCCAAAAGGAGATGCCTAAATATATAAGCTCAACAATTGGATCAGAAATTTCCAGCAGAGCAACAAATTAACTGGAGACATATATCTATGGAAACTCCCCAACTAAAGCTAGGATAAAAGGATTACTCTGAAAGCTTTATCACATATTGCATTAGGCTTTCATTCTTCTTCTTAGCAACTTTTCAGCACTTGCAAATAGAGAGATTAGCTATTTACCAGCTCTTTTCTTCCCCATAATTTCTCCATATTTTTTTTCCTTTGAAATCTCCTATTACTCAGTTTCAGTAGGTTTTCTGTGCATTCAGCATATTTTTGACCATTTAGTTTTATGTGTATTTCTCTAAATAAGCCATGTAGAACATAGTGTTTTGGTTTTTTTTACCATGTTACCTTACCCCAGCTTTCATATGTATTTGATAGTGATAGCCAAATAATCAGTGTTAGGCAAGACAACACATTCAGCTAAGAGTGGAAATATTTTTCTCCTTCCTTGCCAAACTTATGAGAAGTATTGTGAATTTTTGAAAGGTTTTCTTTTTTCTTTTTTTTTGGGTGGGAGAGCATTTTTGGATGTTTCAAAGATTATGTTTAAAAAACTACTGGGCTCATCAATGAGGGATGACTATCTTAGATTCAAGAGAATAAAGCCTATGACTGGACCTTCTGATCCTGTGATAGGAAACCATTTTAATTTTTTAGTCTCTTTCATAAAATATTTCCAAGCATGACATAGGTACAAAATACATGCATGGACAGAAGTGTCATGAGATGGTACCACTGTGATGGTATCAATAACTGCAAAATGATTTCTCGTATTGTGAACCCTTCTCACTCCATTTGAACACCTTTGCTTTATACTCCTTTATCAAAAGAAAGAGTAGAAGATGACACAAAATCTATTTTAAAAACGAATCTTAGAAGATGATAGAGTCTTCTACCTTGCAAAGGAATATCCTGTTATATAATTATAGGTGGAAGTATGTTTGAAAGAATTGGTGGGGAAAATCAAACTACAGGATTCCATAGGATCATGCCAGGGCAGTTAAAGTGTTGTCAAACTGGTCTAATGGGAGAAAATAGGACCTCTGCTTAGTAGCCACTAATGGACCCAACCATCTGGAGGCTCAGTATCTGAATGCATCAATCAAGGAAAGAAAGGCAGTAGTTTGAAATAGTGTAGCACAATTCCATGTGTTTCTCTGTTGAAGAAATTCTGAAGAAAATGAGCACTGTTCATGTGCAGCATTGAAAAAGGAGGGCCACATGCATTTTTACATCCTTCTCCTTAGAGATGATAATTTAACTATTAGAGTGTACTTAGTGAGCTATTGATATTAATTCTTCCAGCATGAAGAGAAACCCCAAAACAATGCATTGTTACTCTGAAGAAACTAATTATGTACTTTTGAGATGTGAAATATAGCAGGTAGATTGTTTAGAAATCATTTTATTGAGCCATACCCAGAGAATATTTGTTTTTAGAATTGGAAGGGGAAAAAAAACAAGGATGTTGAAGGCAGAGCTCAACTGCATGGACCTATGGTTTTCGAAAAAGTGGAATGTGCAGGCATATGCTTGGAAAGGAAAAGACACAAACCAAACAAATTCAGAAGAGAGGGCAAAAGCATGTTCTCATTGTAGATCCACATAGCTTTTTCCCAACTGCACAAAGACTGTTGATGTACTGGAAATTTTGCTGAACTATGCCAGAGCAATTTATCATGGTATTTTCCATAAAGCAATTATGGTACCCAGTGTTGCTTTTTAGATGACAATGGCTGGAATCCTGTAAGGGAGATATATATGCATAGTTATACTACTATAAAATGAATCCTGGTCTGATGCCAGCCGCTAATCCCCACTTACTGGGCAGCACCACTTTCAGTTGCTGGAGGTCTGTTCCTCTATCATTCAGAAAACAGCTGACTGCCATTTCCGTGCCCTCCTTTGAGTGATCTCCAGTGTGACAGGCAGCAGAAGGATCCCTGGTGAAATTCTCCCTCACACCAGAGATCGCTCATAGGGGTAGTCAGCCAGCTGCTTCACAATCATCACAGGAACAGATCAATTGCAGCAGCAGCAGCTGCCTGGAAAGTAGAGATAAGGGAACTTGCATGATCCCTATGCAATCTGTTATCTAATGACTATGTAGGATTTATGAAAAAATAACAGTTGTGAACTGTATAATTGCCATAGAGAATTCCAGCCAATGTGTATATAGTTAATATTCTTTCCATAGCCTCAGGAAAATCAGAAACCATTGTCTTATGCAGGATCTTGACTCATTAATCTGCCTAATTCAGTCTGATTCAAGAAAAAATCCTGTCCTAGGCTATCTGCTTGCAACTGTTGGCTAGGGGATTCTGGAATTTATTGCTTGCAAATGAATGGTTTTGATTTGAGGATAAATTATGGTTTGTGCAGTTTCCCATTTGCAAGAAAGTAAGATAAAGCTGCATGTTATCACCCTATATTTTAAATTTATATGCATAACGTGTCATATAGAAAACATGGTTAGGTTCAGGGGAAGGATGTGTGAAATTTGAGGAAAGGAACATCAACAATTTAAGATATGCAGATGACACAATATTATCTGAAAACAGCAAATTTTCAAATGGCTATTAAAATTAAGAGAAAGTAGGAAAAAACAAGGTTACAGCTAAACATTAAGAAAAAATACTAACTATAGATGATTTACATAAATTTAAAGTGGGTAATGAAGACATTGAAAAGATTTTGTTTACATAGACTTAGTCAAAATGGAAAGTGTAGTAAAAAAATCAGAAGAAAACTTTTTGATTTGGAAGCTATGAAGAAAAAAAAAAGGATGTGGGGAAACTGGAGCATGCCCAAAGGAGGGCAACTAAGATGGTGAAGGGTCTGGAAACCATGCTTTATGAGGAAGGACTTAGGGAGCTGGGGATGTTTAGCCTGGAGAAGAGATGGTTAAGAGGTGATATGATAGCCCTGTTTAAATGTTTGAAGGGATGTCATATTGAGGAGGGAGCAAGCTTGTTTTCTGCTGCTCCAGAGACTAGGACTCGGAACAATGGATGCAAGCGCCAGGAAAAGAGATTCCACCTAGACATTAGGAGGAGCTTCCTGACAGTAAGGGCTGTTCAACAGTGGAGCACACTCCCTCGGAAGGCGGTAGAGTCTCCTTTCTTAGAGGTCTTTAAGCAGAGGCTGGATGGCCATCTGTCAGGGATGCTTTGATTGGGAGTTTCTGAATGGCAGGGGTTTGGATTAGATGGCCCTTGTGGTCTCTTCTGACTCTACAATTCTAATATTCTATGATAAAAAATTAGATAAGATCTTCAAGTGTCAGATGCAAAAGTCAGAATCATTGATGCTACCATATTTCTGATTTCTAAGTATGACTGAGAAAGCTGGAAAGTGAAGAAAGCAGATAGGAATAAAAATAAAAGTATTTGAAATGTGGTGCTGGAGAAGAGTTCTACATATACTTTGGAATGCTGCCAAGACATCTGAATAGATCCTAGAGCAAACTATACATTAAGTCTCTTTGGATGCCAAGATGAAGAAACTTACATAGTTTCTTTGGACATATGAAGAGATACTGTCACTCACTGCCACAGATAAGATAATGGAAGATTGTAAGATGCAAGGAAGATCATGTTAAAGTTTGATTGATTCTATCAGTGATAATATAGCCCTGAGTCTGGAAGAGCTGAGAAAGGCAAGTGATTACTGGGGCTCTCAGAGGGCTCTCTTTCATAGGGTTGCCATAAGTTAAACTTGACTTAGTGGAAAATGATAAGCAATACAAATTACCGTTAGATGCATTGGGACAAAATGACAAACTATAGTTTGTCACAGCTAGAGGCAGAAATTTCTAGGCCTTCCCTATGGATGAAAAGGAAAATGAGAAGAACCCCTGTCTCTCTGATCCTTCTCAAGCAATGATTTATCATTCCACTTGAACAGACCTTTTGCTTAAATAGATTGGTAATAGAAGCATCATGCAGTAATACAGCAAAAATTAGTTTATCCAAACTTACATTGAGAAAAAATATATAGAAAAATGTGTATATTGGGAGAAATGCTCCTGAAAATAAGCATTTTTGTCCATTTTTCCAAATTTGTCCACCTATCCTCTCCCCATTCCCAGAAAACAGCAAAATCAGATGCTTTAGTTGAGAAAAACCACTAGAAGCCCTGCCCCTATTCCCTGTGAAAATAGACATATACAACAGGATTGCAGTAAGGCCTACCAGTGACTACGAAACAAAGATTGTGCCTTGAGTGAGTGTAGGATGGCTGGAAATGCAGCATCTCTCAGCAGTTCTAGCCATCATTATCAAAGGTGAGGATGCTGGGAGCAGCAGTTCAGCAACATCTGAAGGACTGCACAATTCTTACCTCTGGTAAAACAAAAAATGGGAAAAAGTCTTTCCAAGTAGACCTATGATTTGTAGCAATATTTGCAAAATCCAAACATTGTGTATCATTTGGAATATTTCCATTTTATCCTACTATATATTAGGCTTCTTCCCACTATACTAGTCATCCAACTTTAAAATAGAAAGAAAATGCTTTTATCGAAAAGATTAGACAGTGGGTTAACCAAACAGATATCCTTTTCCCCCTCCATTTAACAAATTGTAGATCTAGTGGCTGTGATCCAGCTTATCCATTTGTGTCTTTATGTGGTGCATATAATGGCAGACTGGCTCACAGCCTGTGTGCTAAAATAAAAATGATACAGATGTTCAACTGCTCTATGTTCCCAGTTGCAACAATATTGTGTTCCCAAATGTTTTGTGTGCATATTTTCATGTAGCTACAATATTCCCAATAGCTTAAGCAACAGCATTATTGCAATTACATTTTCGTTCTATTGCTTTCAAATCACTTTTATGAATATTTGCAACAATCTCTCCAGCACTGAATGAAATAGGCAGAAAAGAGAAGCAAATAGCAATGTGGATTGTATGGATTCCTTAAACCTTCCTATTAAGATTCAAATGTACCCATCAGCCATGTCACTTGACCTGACTCTCATAACAATGATGGCAGATATTATACATTTGCTGCATGGATTCCCTCCCCCCCATTCCATATTCTGTTTCTACTCTCCAGCCACCTTAATTAAATTTAAGATAACTCACATTGTCAGATAAATCTATGGGGAACTTCATACTATTCTAATTAAGAACTAATAAATATTTAATGATGACTTTGTATTTATATAAAATATTAGAATAATAGCTTTCAGTGTATACTCTGCAGCAGTGAAAAAAGACCATCACACTGACCCAGGAAAAGGCAATGACCTCTCGAAGTTTAAACTGTGAGCAAGAGACATTCACAACAACTTTTATTATTGTGCAGCAGTGAAAAAGACTGACAGAAATTTTAATAAAATAAATTAAAATTTGCCTCCCTACACAGGATTGGGGAGGTGATACTTGATTATTTGCCTGCTTATATTTCCCCTCCCAGCAGCTCCGCCTGTCCCTACCCTATACTTTCATTATGCCCACCCTTGGAACAGAACAGGAGAGAAAGCTCAGACTTGCAAATATGCTTCAAGAACCTCATAAAAAAGAGACTGGAAAGCTCTATGAAGTTCAATATAACAGGTAACATCATGGGGAAGAACCCTGTTCAATCCTTTTAATGGCATCATTCAAGCCCTACTCTACTGTCCAATGCCCATTTTCCCTTCTTCATGTAGAAAGAGGCATAGTGTTCTGTGTCTGTCTCTGTATAAAAATGTACTCTTATCTCCAATATTAGATTGGAGATAATAAGGACATTCCACTACCCAGGTTCCCTCCCCTCCCCTAGGGGGAAAATGTTGGCAGCTTTCCTGAATAAAACCACCAAGTGGCACAAGGTCCAAGTGCCTTTCTGTTGCTTCTGTGATTTAAATCACTGATCCTAATGCTTTTTCTCCCTAATTACCCAGCATAGCATAACTGAAGCAAAAGACTGTGCACTTACTGTCATGTCGAACAAATTTCTTTACCTATCCCTCAGAAATGTAGCATGTGTTAGGTGGTACTGAAAAAGCTACAGAAGTGACCTCTAATCATCATTCTTCCTTACAAGCAAAGTATTTTACACACAAAACAAACATAACAAATGGTAATGTTCCTTCCTTAAACAGTGTGAATTCTCTTAAATTTTTTGTACTCAGAATGAATTTCCAGCAGTTATCTTTCTATTTGCTTTTGATAAATGTTGTAGGAGAAATCCCTGAAATCTGTATTTTCAGGCAAGCTTACCCGATTAATGTTTGCCAACTAATAAATGTGGGCAGATATACTTGCTCACAAATCTCCATATTGTTGTAATGTGCATTTTTAAAATATATATATATACAAAAATGCACACAGTAGGGGAAAGTGTGCACAAAAATGCTGGAAATCAACTGCAAAAACATGTACAAGGTGCATATGCTTGCAACACATGCACATTGGTGTGTCTATTCGAAAAATTATTTTTTAATTTCATTTTTATGCCACCTTTCTCCCAGAAAAGGATCCAATGCAGTTCACAGATAAAATGTTGTTTAAAAACTTTACAATAAAAAATTAAAACTATTAAAATCAACCAGCTAAATCCTCTTGAAGGTTGCATAAAATGCTCATAAAATGCCTATAGTTCATATAGTTCTTTAAAAAAAATGTACAAGCTGGGTCTGTATGGTCTGAAAAATGGGGAAGTGAGAGCTTAACTACTTTGCCAAACTTGTCCTAGTCTTGACTAAAGGTCCAATAGATGTTAGTCAGATGTTGGTCTGGCTTAGTCACATCATGTGGCTAAGACCATGTCAGCACTGTCCAGGACCAGGATACTCTGGGGGCAGCCCAGAGTATCGTGATTCTGCAGAGGCCCTGATCTTCCCCCATTACCTGGTCCTCTTTTCCTGCACTGCAGCAGCTGTCTGCACAGGTGCCCCACTAAACTGGCCAGTACATCCACTGCCATTGCAGGTCACTATCTTCTGAGGTCAGAAGTGGTCACATGCTGGGTGCCTTCTTCTTTCCTCAGAACAAGTGAACCACAGCAGTGGTGGCCATGCCTGGCAGTCCAGTGGGATGCCCGTGCAGACAACCACCATGATAGAGGAATGTAGGGGTCCAAATCTTCCCAGAAGATCTGAAGTAACAGGTAACTTTTAAAAGATGCAAAGGGGGTGTGTGTACAGCCCTGTTTTAGCATGGACTGCTCACATGAGAACTGGAGTTTGGGATGTGTGCTGTCCAAACAGTACGATGCTAGAACAGCTGGGCGGGGGGGGGGGGGAGGAATGGACATTTTGCCCCATGCAGACAAAGCCTGAATCAAGTACTGTGAAGTGGGAGTAGCAAATTCTGTATATTTTAAAGCAGAAAATAAAAGTCTGAAGCTTTGCCTTACTTTGGCCTAAATATCCCTCCAAAGCTTTTCTAATTCCTGAAAAGTGGAATGCCTTACAATGATATCCTAGGACTGTGTCCCCACGGACATTTACCTTGTTCTTCATCTGCATAAATATGTAGGCACCATAGAGAATGAGGCTTCTGGTTAAGGGCAGTCAGGTTGAATGGGAAAGCTGACTGAGAGAGTGCTAATTTTGAGGCTCTAAATTGAAGTGAAAAGGGTTATGAAAGAAGAAGAATGGGGAAGGAGAGATAAAGACTGAGTAGGGAATAATGTTATGTATGCTGAACTGTTATGAAAGTGGTGTAAGATGAGAGAAGAAGAACTTAATATGTATGTTTTTAGATTTTTTAAAAAATTGAGCTTCCAAGTTAAAGAGATGTTGATTCATGGGACCTCTGGCTGACAAGCCCAGGCTTAGTAGTGAAGACTTGATCAGCACCTCCCCAACTTGTATCACTGGTATTCCTGTATCACCTGGCTTTCTCTTCTCTTTTTCCATATCCTGCTTACTGATTACTCTTGGGTTTGAGACATTTCTTTCATAAATAGTTTCACAACAGCAAGAAGGATCAGAGTGGATGAGATTTCATACCTAATATAGGAACTCTACTTTTTCTTACCTTTTAACCAAGTATCTGAGCTTAAAATTCCAGTACTGAAAGCTACATCACCATGTACACTTCTAAGCTTGACACTGATTGCATCATGTGTAGTTTCTAGCTTTTGGTTAGTACCTATTGCCATAAATATCTCTGATATGCTGTGCCTTCTGAAAACATAAAAGACATGATTCCCATCCATATGAACATGCCTCAAAAACAGATAAGCAAATAGATATAAAGCAGGGCATGAAAGTGAAATGCAGTTATACATCAGTAGGAAGCTCTCTAATTAAAAAAGTGCAAAACTTCCCTAAAACATTTTGAGAGTCCTATAATCTCAAAATGCCATTCCAATCTGCCTCATCTTTCACTTTAGGGAAAAAATGATGGCCTCCCTTGTCTCTTTATCCTGTTTGCATATCTTGGCAATAAAGAGAAATATTCATGAAAGTTCTCTCTCTCTCTCTCTCTCTCTCTCTCTCACACACACACACACACATACACACACACACACACACTTCAAATATGGCTATGACTGACATGGCTGTTAAAACATCTAACCTCACATCCAACATGAACCAAATGTAAAATGCTTTGCTCATCTTTGGACCACGTGATTGTGCTTTGTTTCTTTCCTCCTCAATAGAAAACATTAAGGCAACTTGTTTTTGTACCTCACAGGAAAAGCAGGTGAGGCAAAATTGTGGAATGGAAGCACATATATGTTTATTTATTGCTTATGAATATATAATTGGAGCAAGCGGATTCATCCCTGTCTTCCATACTGATGCAAATACCTTTGGGCAGCATTGTTCTGCTATGTCATAGCCATCAAAGATTATTACACAGAGGAGGCAAGCATCCTCCTCCCATGATTAAATCACCATTAAATGCTGTTAATAATGTGTTTCGGGGGGGGGGGGAGGGATTATCACACCACCATGCACTTCTCACATTTTTGTCCCATTTGTAAAGAGTAATGGAGGCTTCATTTGGTATTAATAGATGTTTCCATTGATACCAAATGATGCCTCCATTACTCTTTAGAAATGGGAAAAGAACAGGAGAAGCATTTGGAACCAGTTTAGATAAACAGGCTTTGGAGCCAATCTTCTCACTCTCTTTTAAGTTTTTTTTTTAAGTTTAAGAAATTATATTTTCCATTTTAAGGCATAGATTCTCTGTCCTAGACTTGGTATACTACCACCAGTCCAAGGAAGTGTCCCTTTGCTACTAGACCTTTTTTCTATGTGTAGTGTTTCCCTAATTCTGTTCCCTTTTCTAGAAGAATAGATTCAAGTACTACTGACCTCACCTGGAACTTTACTTGTTTTGTATTTTGAGATGATAATTGAAGATGTGGTGGATAGGCTTTTATTCCATCCTGTATGCTGGCTGTGATTCCCCCACCACCTGGTGCAGGTTGCTTTGAGGCTTAAATAAGTTTGTCTTTTTGTCTCTTCATTAGTTTCATCAAAACTATTAGTGTGACCAATGGAAATGGAAAACAGAAATGGCATACCATAACTATTTTTGCACATAGTGATTAACAGCATCAGACTCACTACTGATAAGATAAGGGCACTTCTGTCCTTTACATAGGAATCTTCTTTTCTCTCATCCCAAAAGACCATAAGGAGTCAAGTCTACCCAGTGAACATACATGTCCCAAAAGCTATGATTTTTATCATTACTGCTATTTTATTCATTTATATCCTGCCTTCCCCCCCCCCCCCCCCAATATTGAGACTCACAGTATAACTCTCATTATTATGCAAAGGGATCTTGTATCACCTTTGAGACTAACTGAAAGAGAGAAGTTAGGAGCATGAGCTTTTGTTGACTTGAGCCAACTTCCTCCGATGCATGGGAAAGCAGGCTCAAGTCTACGAAAGCTCATGCTACCCATGCCTCTCTTTCAGATAGTCTCAAAAGTGCTACAAGATCCTTTTGCAGGCTGCTTTTCCAGATCAACATGGCTATATATTTTTCTCACTTATGATTGTAGCTCTCTATCTCAGCCCTAGAAAAAAGAGAAGCAGCTTCTTGTCTTAGAAATCCAGTAGTTTCAGGAGCATAAGATGTCATATCTGTTTGTGGCTAAATGCACACTAGCTGAATATTTATTCAGAAAAAAGACACATAACAGAATCTTCTTTACATTAATTTCTGCCACTGAACCCTTACCCTGCTTTGAGTGTATGTACAGAGGAGCGGGCTATAAATAAACTATTATTATTATTATTATTATTATTATTGTGTTTTGTATCATCAGTGTATTACTTTTATGTACCATTGAACATAGTTTGTCTAAAAGGTTGAAGGGATGAGCTCCTCCAGGCTAATATAAACTCTCAACTTGAGTTCCTTGTAGAAATAATTCAGTTAAACTATGGACACAATTAGCCATCTTTTGGGGGAGGAGTTTGTTAAAATAAATAAATAAATAAATAAAGGAAAGAAAAGATTGTGTTGCTATTTTACAGAGTATATTTCGGTGTCAGAAGAAAATGAAGAAGGATATGCAGAAGTGTGTGTGTGTGTGTGAGAGAGAGAGAGAGAGAGAGAGAGAGAGAGAACAATGATGGATCTATTACTTATTCCTATGTATTACTCCCTGCATACTTGGCTTGACATTTGAAACCTTGTTTCATATGTCTTCATATAAGGTTTGAACAGGAAACTGAAACTTTTTTGTGGTTGCCCCAACACTAATGGAATAAATCCTTGATATTCCAATGTGATTGTTTTAGTCACATGGTGAAAACACTTCTGCTGAAGAAAGCTCTGAGATTAATGTTCTCCTCACTACAAGGAGCACAGCATTGACTGTGGTTTGGTTTCAGGACCTACCATGGATACTAAAATCTGTGGATGCACAAGTGTCATTAAATACAGTGGCATAGTAAAATAGGGTCCATTATATCAAATGGAAAAATCAAGATTTGCTTTTTGAAATTTATGCATTTTTTTAAAAAAAAACTATTTACAAGTTTTGTATAGTTTAATCTCTGGATATAGAATCTGTGGATACAGAAGGCTGACTGTATTTAGTACTGCTCAGAATCTGGTTTGTGTCTTATAGAATGCCTATCTAGCCCTGTGCAGAAAAGCACTTTGGGCCAGCCTGGGGGTGGAGTCAGGGTGTAGCATCTACACTATGCATGCCCTGGCTCTGCCCCCAAGGTGCTGTGACACTGCGTGCCACACTACATGACTGGCGGTGTCACAGTGCTCCTCCAGCACTGCCTCTGAATGATGCAGCACAGAAGTAGCACCATATAACACAGCACCACGGCTATCACATCCTTTCCATGCCATGGAAAGGCTAAATCGGGGTTGCAGCATGCAGTTGCCATAGGCTCAATCTAGATGAAAAAGGGGCAGCTAGAGGCTGCCCCTTCAGGGTTGTTTGCACAGCCCCTCTGTAGTTTTGTATTCATTTTTTAAATAAGTTGTTTTATCAACAGGTTGTGTTTAAATTTCACTTTGAATTCAATTGGTGAATAAGAGAAGGAAATATATGTGTTTTTCTTAATAGGTAGTTTAGCTGAAGGTTAGGTTCTTCATATACAGTACTATCAGTTTAGTGTACTTCAATGTTAAGGTGAAATAAAATAAACACAAATAGAGTAATAGCATAAAATATAGCAAACCAGGAAATTTAAATGCTAGATCTTTATTCTCTTCTTATTGCCTAATATTCTTTCCCATTTTCCTATAGTAATCAGTATGAAATACTGAACTGTCAAAGCTACTCATAGAAGCTCCCCTTTGACATTTTTATATAGAACTTAAGCCCTCTTTTTAGGTAGATAGCAAGCCTGAAGTGCACGTACTGCTCCTCAGAGGAACAGAATTGTGCCAAATGAGAGTAAAGTTCTGTGGCACACCTCTCCGTTTGCTGCTCCTTGCAGACAACAGATCAATCATGTACTAAGTGCATTGATAAGCTATTGTATTCACTGTTAAGAAAGTGCAGGAGATATTTTGGAACCCTTCAAGACCGAACAACAGGAAATAAACACTGGAAAATTATCACAACTTGGAAAGTTAGGTTTCAAATTTATTTCGATAATGTTAACCATTAGAAATTGGAAATTAATTTGCTACCATAAACTGTAATTATTTAAATCATTTATTTAGTTGAGTTGGTATTAATTAACTCGTTCAAAATGCTACTGTTGGGGCACACCATGGGAACACATTTTTTTAACTGGTTCCTTTAAAGGGGCTCTTTTAAGTCCTTTTAAAGTAGCTTTGGGGCTTTCTAGATTGGCAGGAAAGTGTGACATGAAGTTGCCTTTTCCTTAATGCTTAGCAGCTGCACTTCAGCCTTTAGATGGAGCTGCGCTGTTCCGCAGTTTTTAAAAAAGAAGCTGGGAAAACCAGCACCTTTTTAAAGGCACTTCTTCTCCCCTAAAATGCAAAAAAAGCATTTTCATGGCACACTTTCCCTTTTTCTCATCTAAAGGCTAGAGTTTCATGCAGACATGAACACACTTCTTTTTGCCAATCTAGAAAGCCCCTTTATAATTTTTCATGACATGGAATCCATAACAGTAGTGTTGCCTGGGAATTGCAGGCATGTCATACCTCTCAGAACTGTCAAGTTGGGAAAGTTATGAGGTCTCGGAAAGTAATGAAACAACAGACCAAAAACTGGAAGTGGGTTCTAGTAAAAACAATAACACATCGGCTGGCATCTTGTTTTATATTTACAGGATTGTAAAATGGATTTATGATCTTGTAACCTATGGTATTCACATTTATGCTTGTCAATGAACAACTGTAAGCCAAAAAAACTACCTCTTAAGCCAGGAAGCATGACAAATGAAAATTTTTCAAGGTGCTGAAGATCAGCTTCCAGGATCATGATGACTCCAGTGCCCTCCTTGTCATTAATGTGTTGAGACAAGCAGATGCTAATGAGCCCCATGATTGGGAGAAGATTGCAATTGTCATTTCCCAGCACACCAATCTACAGCACTTCAGAAATCCTTTGGTTCAGGCACTACCTGACTGAAGAGGTTGGATCTTGGGGTGGGGGTGAGGCATTGCCAGCAGAAGTAGCTCCATTGATGGAGTTCCACTAATGATGCCAGGTCTAAGCTGTAGTCTGCTTGGCTTGAACTTTCAAGAGTATCAAGATTTTCTCATCAACAAAGGCATCAAATAACTATGAGATAGAATGAACTTTTTAAGAACATGCTTTAGAAACCTGTGTTCCCTTTACCCATCTGCAGGATCTCCATACAGAGACAAGATAACTATAGCAATTCTTCATCTGCAAGAGGAGGGCAAGCTCCACATGATGAAGGAGAAATGGTGGAGAGGAAATGGTTGTCCAGAAGAGGAGAGCAAAGATGCCAGTGCCCTTGGAGTACAAAATATTGGTGGCATCTTCATTGTTTTGGCAGCAGGATTGGTACTTTCCGTCTTTGTGGCAGTGGGGGAGTTTTTGTACAAGTCCAAAAAAAATGCCCAGTTGGAAAAGGTAAATATTGTCCTTTTTGCATTCAATTTTGTGATTATGGTCTAGTTGTAGCCCGCTGGGCAACCAACTGAAAAGCCATTCTGATGTCTTTCATAGATTTGTTCACATCATTAAAGTTGATAGTGAACGAGTATTGGAGCTTTCATCTTTACAACTTTTAATGTGTCTTCAATATTTTTAATTGTAGCCAGCTTTCAGGACAAGTGACTATTTCTCCTCTTATTCAAGCTTGAAAAAAGACACCTTTTTACTCCTGGAAGTTCACTGCAGTTAATTTTATGGATGATGAAGAAAGTGCAATCTGTTAATGAGAAACAAAATTAACCTTCTTCAGATAGATCTGGGTTTTTAAATGGCACAACTCTCTTATCAGTCCAAAGTCAGAAGTCTAGAAAACATCTTTATGTCCTTTCTGGAGGATGTTTGTTCTTCAAACATATGGCTGTAGCATCTGGAAAAGTATTTAATTAATATATTAATGATTTACTACTGATTATGATTTTATCTCTTGGACACATTCCAGTTTTAAAATGTAGAATGTTGATTTATTCTATACTGAATCAAGCAAGTAGTTTGGTGCCCCCCTTTTTTGAACAGAGATATAAGCATCCTATAAGTTTCTGTTCTCATCATATTTATGTGTATATATGTACTATCTAAAAATAAGCTAAATTCTGTGTCTTATTTATATATATCAGGGAGAAACTATGTAATGCATATCTGAGGAGCTTGTGACCTCCTTATCGTCCCATTTTTAATCATCACTATGAATAAAATTGGTAGTAAATCTAAGATCACATATATATTGTTGTTGTTTTTTCTTTTCTTGGATGCTATGGTTAATATTTCTCATTTATTTTAAATGTTTGAGACTTCTGAATTTGTACAGATATAGATTACCTCTTATCCTGAGTAAATTTACTTAGAATATCATGCCGGTTATTTGACTGATGCTAGTAAATATACACAGGATCTCAGCTACATACTTCTAGCTTACTGTTTGTCATGTATGATTAGAGCAAATTTTGATACTATATAAAAAGGTTTGATGAGGTCACAAGTTCCTTATAAATTATTTGCATATGTATGGTTTTTTCATGAAATTTATGCTATAAGTGAAAATTCAGCTCCTCTCCAATCATGTAGGATGAATAAATTGTTGAGCTAATTTTGGAGCTTTTCTTATCACTGAAATGAATTTCTTATTTTAGAAAATGACCGCTTATTTGAAATCATTAATGTATACATCACAATGGCTTTATCAATTTTTGAAAGATGTTAGTTATACAAATGGCACCATGTTTGGTATCAGTTGGTTTGTAATTTTTTTATTTTTTAAATACTTCTTTTGTGTATGTGTGTGTGTGTGTGTATAGTTGGAACATTTTTATCATGAATTTTGTACTCCAAATGAAATTGTATTTTTAAATGGCTCAGATACATCTTATGTGATATTTTGAAATACTATGTGAGCAGCATGATTTTTTTTCCTCACAAAGTACACCAAGAAAGGTATACAAAAATGAAAAAAGAAGGCTTTTTACAATGGAGTCTAATCTTACAAATCACTTCATATCTTGTACTTAAGTAGTCTCTTGAAATGATCAAGCACTTTTGATATGGAGCAGCTTGATCAATTCTTTTATCTGCTTGTGGCACAGAAAGATCTCAATGTGTGAATTCTTCTGTACAGAGATCAGTGCTGGGAGCATGTGATTAAGTGAATGAGGGATTCTGATTTCGAGTGAGGACTGGACATAAAGGATACATGGAAACATTCAGCCTGAACTCAGGAGCATACAAAATATGTAGTAGGGGTAAATTTTTGCACCCTTATAAACCCCAGTCTTTCTGTGTGTGCCAGTCCTGGCTTTTCTATGTTTGGCCATCACATGTTCAACATACAGTTCTGAATGGGCTCTTTTTATTACATTTAGCTAATTACATTTATTACATTAATGCTTGAACTGAATGTATATTCTCCAGTTTTTCCATATCCCATGATAATACGGAATATCCATTTTATCCTTGGCATTTCATTTTCTGAAGTTATGCTAAGGATTGCTTCTTAGACTACGACTGCCACATGATCATTACTATGTGACAGTGATTTCTATAGATCAGCTCCCAGGACAGAATATTCTTCCACCAATATCTGATGGAACAAATAATATTGTGTATCTCGGGTCTTCTGATAAACCAGGATACACAGTCTTTTTCATTCTCTATGCTGAGAACCCCATGGAGACAGCTCCAAATTACCAGTGAGGTAACCCTAAGGGAAAAACCTCCACATTCTTTTTCAATATTGGAAAGAGATTTTATTTATTTATTTATTTATTTATTTATTTATGGAATTTATATCCTACTTGTCTCCCAAAATGGGATTCAAGATAGGCATCCTTTTCTAATGCATCAAGTCGCAAATGTTAACAGTTTGCATTTACCACCTCCGTGGTTCTTCTGGTTCTTAGGATTATAGCCTGGCAATGTAATAATAATTGCTTTTCATGTGAATGTGCTAGCTGTTACTGGGAGATATGTTCTACAAACTGATAAATATTCTCCTTGATAAATACAGTTTCACTTGGTTTGATTTGATCTGGTTAGAAATATTTCTCCTGTGATGTTAACTTTGTCACTTCAGAATTTTAGAAAATATAATAAAAATGCATCAAATTGCAGTAGTTATCCTGCAATATTTTTTGGCTGCTAATAGCCCTTGACAGCCAAGGAAAGGAAGGATCCTGGTACTAACTGGCCAGAGGACTCCTGGGCAAGCAGAGACCAAGACTATTTGGTCCACACAATATAAGCAAAGCCATTCTGCACTTTCCCATAAACTTTTAGCAGCCTATGGGTGGCATCTTGATAGTGACATAACTTATGAGTTCATATGTCACTTTTTTGGACAGTGTACAGAGAGCCATGCTCAATCTCTTTTTGCTCTATCCAAAATCTCACTTGTATTCTCTGGTGTGCTGGCTCTTTCCACCAGATCAATGGCAACAACAACAGCCTATAAAGTAGTGGCATCAATAGATGATGTATGGAGGTCAGGCTGGAAAGAGCCATCTACTTTTATTAGACGTCATAAAATAAATGAATAGCAGCATCTAGCCAAGCAGCATTTGGTAGGATGGTGCTGCAAACAATGTCTCAAGATAGTTAGTCCCACTCTGGTGGTGGTAGCTTGGGTATGTCCCATGTGTAGTGGATTGCTCATCCAGCCTACCTGATAGTAAGAGGTTGATACTTATGAGAATATTCATTCTGGGGAGGTTGGAAGAGCAATCCACCCACTTCCAGGGGAAAAATAAAATAAAATAAAAACAACAACAACAGTATAGTCCTGTCTACTTTGTCAAGGTTACACAACTGAAACTGATGGAGTTGGCAGTTTAGGGTATCAGTTATAACAGTTTAGAATTTTTTTGTCCTGCCTTGAGTGGTAGGCATGTGGAAACAACTACTACTTATTGGTGTGGAGTGGTAGAAAACAATTCAGATTATGAAGATACAGCTTTTCTAGGCTTCTGGGGAAGACAAAGGAAAGTGAACACCATCGGTATGAGCACTTTCTATCCTCTCTCAAAGCAGAGACCTATTGTTTGTTTTTCATTTGTCAAGAAAATGTCATATCTTTCTGATCTGGCAATTTTTACTGTTTGTACATTCTGTCTCCCAAATCATTTATCTATAATTTTCTACTCCTGCTTCTGTCCTTAGGCCTTTTCATATGTGTCTACTGTTCTGTTCCTACATGCAAGCCCATAAATATAAAAGGTAGCCTGCTTTAATGTCTGCAGTTTTTCAACAATAGTTGTAAAATTGAAAGTATATAATTAGGAAAATATAGGCAGATATACTGGTACAAGGTTTAGGGGTCAGGGAGGAAAAGAAACAATCTCAGATTCACACCTGAAAACACTGAATCAGTGCTGGCCAGGCCAATATGTTTTTATTTTTAGTACAATTGAGCTTCAGAACTCTGTATGTGGCAGCTTTTCTTAAAGAAGGGAAATCTTGTTTTTTTGTGGGGGGGGGGGAAGAACAGTCAAAACCAATACAAGTAGTTTATGAATGTTGATGACAGTTTTCTTCAGATAGCAAGCAATATCTATTTTAATGCATTTTTTAAAAAAGAAAGTGAGAAAAGCCTTCCTTGATCAGAGTGATCCTGCCAACACCAAGACGTGTTTTCTGGCTGGTTTGTGTGAAAAGTTTCAAAAAGCCTTATTTCAATAGGAGATCAATACAAAATACAGAGATCTGAAAGCATCAAATGGTTTAGGGATAAAAACTGAATTTTGTATAGACTTGATTAAACAAGACACATTTATGCTTGTCTTACTTAGGGCTAAGTGCAGACTGGACCCTCCCTCCCGTTTTTTACTGACCATTTTCAGATGTATGGTGGGGCATGATTTAGCTAATCTGAGACTGGGAAGCTAAAGGATTTTTGAGAGGGGGCACCTATTTTTTCTTTGTAAATAAAACACTGTCCCTGATCTAAAAATGGATAAACAAAGGGAACAGTGCAATTCTGTTGTCCACAGAAATTCAGGCCTAGTTATGATACTAATATTCAGTACAGGTTGGGAAAAAATATATTTTTAGCAGTGGCAGTCAACTAGAAAGCAGTTCCTACTAGAGCTCTTTCATGTGAAGATCTTTACCTCAGGATCGTAGTATATAATTGCATCAAAGAACTATTACAGGTTGAGTCACCCTTCTCCAAAAGAGTGGGACCAGAAGCATTTTGGATTTTGGAATATTTGCATACATATAATAAGGTATCTTGGAGATGGGGCCCAGGTCTAAATATGAAAATCATTTATGTATACATCTTATAGCCATAGCCAGAAGGTAATTTTAAACGTATTTAAAATAAGTTTGTGCTTGAAACAAAGTTTATGTGTATTGAACAATCAGAAAGTGAAAGTGTCGCTCTAAGCCACTTATGTGAACAATTGCGGATTTTGGAGTATTTTGGATTTTGGAATTCTAGATAAGGACGACTCAGCCTGTATCACCGATTTTTCCATGGTTTAAAGCATATTCAGATTGCCTAAGCACACTAACCATGTGTGTATGTCACTTTCCTGCCACTAGAAGGGGTTGGCACCAGGGTGTTTTGTGGTCTTTCAAATCTCCCAGCTCTTTCTTTGTACCCTCCTTTTCTGTATAAGTCTGCAATGTTTCTGAGCAGAGTAGGATCATTCTTGCTCATGAGATATGCTTACATGCCTCTGTCCCATATCCATAGTTTGCTCATAATATTTACTATATTGTGGTCTAAAGACGAACCATATAAGTGGTAAGCTGACCTATGTACTCTGAAATATTCAAGGTATATGTTAGCATATACAATCTGAGTGATAACTTTCCTTCTCACATTGTTGAAGTGGCAAATGTTTGTGTCATACACTTTCAAGGGTTAACTGTTCCTTATTTGGCACATACAGAATGGAGCCAGTTCAAGGTTTGAACTTCACATAGGGGCGTGGGTAGCATGAAGAGATAAAACATGGAATTGAATTTTGTGTTGTAGTAGTTAATGTTCTACAGAATGTCAAAGCAGTAACTTCACTGGAGGGGGGTTCAGGGTGTGTCGACTGCACCAAATGACACCACTGAAGGGAGGTGACACCAAAGAAGTGGGAGTGACAATCGGTGAGTGCCCTCACCACCCTGCTACACACCATGGTGCATGGCAGGGAGGGAGAGGTTCTGGAAACCCCCCCCCCAGTCCCTGTTCGATGGAGAGGGAGAAGGCCCAATGCCCCCATCCCTGCCCCACATGGCTTCACTCTGAAGTAAAGCCACACAGGGCAAGGAGTTGGGAGCAGGCCCTTTTGTCTCTGCCCTGAAGCCCCATCCCCAAAGCCCCACCCTCTGCACTGAGTGACACCTGGTGCAGGACGTCTCTGTCTCAAAGTTCAAGGCTTAGATTCCCACAGAGTCATGAAAGTTATTGGGTGACTTTGGACCAGTCACTTCTTTAGAACCTGACCCACTTCACAAGCTTGCTGTGAGAAGAAGTGGGAAGGAGGAGAACTTACTATATATGTTGCCTTGGTCACATTGGAAATAAAAGGAAATATATAAATAACTGAGCTTTAGCAAAAATAATGGGGTAGGTCCCTTTGTGTGACTTAGCACATCACAGATTGGAAAAGCAAGGAACAACACCCCCCACCTCCTGGTATAATTCTATGCATATTCAGATTCCCCCTTTACTTTCTCTAAAAAATTGTTTTTTCTCCATTTCTTTGAAATCCACCATTTTTTCTTGCAAAATTATCATTTATAATGCAAGCATATAATTATGTCATCTACTTGGAAACACATTATTAAGCAGACATTTGTTTTCTGAGACAACCTTGGCAATAAGTGCACAGCCATTTGCATTTTATAATTGCTTCTGTTAGCAAACAACTCGCTCCTTGGTTGTAACATTATGTTGGCACTTAGAGGTCATTGACTAAGCAATTTCAGAAACCAAGCCCACGTAAAATTATTACCCATCTGTTAATGGCTGATGTAACTGATTTGTTGTGGCATTGGTTGGTCATACACACAGACACAATCATACGAACACACTGGATGACTTGGAAGGAAGTTGGTGTATCTTTAAACACACAGAGTCAGTGCTGTGTAATGCTGGCAGAGTTAGACCAGGACTAAGAAATGAATTCAAATTTCCTTGTAGCTCTATCACTGGTTTATTTGGGACTAATAATCTCAAGAAGCTAAACTACTTTGTAGGGTTGCTGCTAGGTTGGAATAGACTATTAGCATCTTGTTGCCTATTGCAAAAGGACTTTTGAAAATTCTTCTGTTTCCAAAGTTGGCTGTATAGAGTGAGTTATGGAGCCTTTGTAGAATCACCCATTTCTCCTGCCAAAGTGTGCATGAGCATGATACTGTATGTATAAGTGTCATTTTTGTAACTTTTTATGTAGAGCAGATAGTGTAGTCAAAAAAACATATCTAAAATAGTAACATTTTCAAGAATCGTTTGTACTTATCCATTGCACTTATATTTGTAGAGATAGTTTTCCCTGATTTGACTATTTAAATTCTTAATTTGCTCATCTGTACAAGAATATTTATATGAAGACTAAAATGATTTTTAGTAATACAGTAGTTGACTTCTGTTCCTATTTGGAAAGTTTTCCTTTATTGCCTTGACAAGAAAAGGGTTCTTTAAATCTGTTGTCTGTGGCAGGATGAACATTTATTACATATTGAAAATACTGGCACGACTGATGCATGGACAAGTAGTTTACAGTCATAATGCAGATTCTGAGGGAGCCTTGTGTACCCTACAGTTCTAAAAATTTGATTCTGTTTCTGTTTCTCCACACTGTCAGGATCTTTAAGAAAGGGTCAGTAGAGAAATTCTACAAGTTCTGACTCTCCTGTGTTTCATATTTAAAGGATGTCATTTCTGAATAAATATTAGAGCGCCATGTTGCAGTTTAGCTGGTTTATAAAAATAATTCAAAAGTTATGCCATATTTGTATATGTTCCTAACTGAGAGCAGAAACAGTGAAAGTCCTTCATTCAAATCCCTGGCATGAATCCATTGTGTAGCCTTAGGCAAACTACTCTTTCTCAACTTCCCATCTGTAACATGATGGTATTCTCTCTAAGAATTCTTGGGAGAACACATATGAACTATAAAACTGTCAAGTATAATAAACATTCCTGGTGTAACCCTCAGTACTGAACAATCAGTTTGCTCCTTATTCTAAAATAAACCAAATTGAATTCTTCTGAAATCTCTTTAGAATTGTCTTCTACACAATGTGCTGTCTCTTATCTTAGAGGTGTGATGGCATCCTTTGTGGTTCCAGAGAAAATGTTTATTACTTTGGTGTGATATGTTATCGTACACTAGTTCAGGGCAATATGTTTGGTACCACAAGTGATGTCAAAGTATCTGATAGTGCCACTCCAATACACACAATATTACTGTCCCCTGATACTATGGTTTAGTTTTACCTCTGTTCAAGGGAGTTGGCAAGCATGGCACTGTGCAATGTGAAACAAGAATAGAGACCAATCTGTATGCTGTTTCAAGATCTAAGAGGGGGATTGTTTTTCATTTCCATTGTATGATATGTTGACATCTTATATCTTACACTCTTCTAAAAGCCATGACTTCACTAGTCTTGGATCCCATATTTCTAGGAAGGTGAGATAGAATAGAAATAAATAAATAAGTAAATAAATAAATGAAATAAATAGGATCCTAATGAGAGCTGGTGTAGCATAATGCTACGGCCCTTAGGCATGTTTAAAGCATCCAGACTGGTGGGGGAAGGAGCTGTACTTATGCTGTCTGAGAGAGCTGTGGACAGTCCAGTGAGACCTTTGCATAAATAGATCTCTTAGATTCCCTCACACAAGGCATCAGAAGGTCCAACAATTTTTTTGGACTTTCAAATAAAATTGCTAAATTACTAATAGGGATTGCTAATGCTGTTCACCAGTATTGCTATATTTAATTTTTTTCAGACAGCCTAGAAGGCTGAATTCTGGTGCATAGTATGTTTCACCATTCACATGAATGGTACTGGAAGATCCAAGCTTTCAGAAGTACTCACATGCAAAGCTGCCCTCTCCATTGAGGTGAATGGGGAAAGAGCAAAACTTGTGGGATAGCTTCATAAATAAATAAGAATTTTCTAAGAACATTTTTGCATGTATATATTTACTTACTTCGGCATATTAAATCTGTAGCATCTGAAAATAATATCTCTAGTACCTTCCATAAAGTTTTATTGCTTTCTCAGAACAATTTCCCAATGACTGCCTAAACTGGCAAAGTAATGTACTTAATATTAACACTAAAAATTGTCAGCAACTGAAACCTCTAAAGGATGCAGAACGATTTGCCATTCACAGGTTTCTTAGTTTCGGTTTGAACAGGGATAGAACTTGGCCTATCAAGTTACTTGGATTGTTTCTCTTTGCATAGCTTTATACCTTGAAACAGACAGCCAATTGCTTTAACACTGTTCAGTATTTATTACACTGCAGGTGATGCATCTAACTGTACTTTCAGAATGGCATTGTTATCATTGTGCAGTGGGAAAGATTTTGCCACTTTCTATTGAGAAACTGCACTGCCACAAAATAGAATAGCTGCCATAAATGTAACTAGGATTTTCAGGAACACTCAGGAATATGGCGTATAGAAAAAAACACATCTGAAATGACCATTTGAGTGCCTTAAAAAAAGGGTAATTCAGAACCTTGCCAAAAATAGGATAGCTTCCATAACTACCGCAACATCCTTTACTTGTTCAGTCTTGTCTCCATCTTTTCTGGGACCTTCATGTATGGCCCTGGAATCATGGCTGTCTTCAGCACTCTGCTTTGACAAGAAAGAAAGAAAAGATATGGGCTGTGTGTCTTCTACGTGTTGATGCACCACAGCCCAAACTGTTTCATTATCTTCCCCCAGTGGCCTCACATACATGTTGAAAGGAGGGATGACAGAATGAAACCTTGTGGAATCCCGCATGAAAGAGAGCCCACGAGGCCGATGAGCAATTGTCCAATATCATCCTCTGAGATCTCTCTGAGAGGGAAGAATGGAACCACACAAGTGCAGTCCCATCAACCCCAACCTAGATCCACAGGTGAGTTGGCAAAACTCAAAAGGTCTTCAGTTGCTCTAGTAATCCATCCATGATAAACCTTTGTTCATCAGTAAGAGGATCTTTGTCAACTAAAAGTGTTAATAGAACCACAGTGTAACCTAATGTTGACATCAGAAGACTTCAGATATCTCCAGAGATTTCTTGATGCAACCTTCCCACTCACATATGGTGCTTTTAAAAAAAGAAAACTAGAGGTTAGAAACCAGCTGACCTGAAAGTTAATAAAAATAGAATTTTAAGCATTGGTCTAATAACTTCCAGTTGAGAGTATCTAATAGTTATTTCTCATTTAAAAACATTTACAAACACATTTGTAGACATTTGGAGAGTCTTTCTATCACAGCATAATCTAGTGATAGATTAAAGTATTTTTGAGAAAGTCGTGAACCAAAGATGCCCAAGCAACACTAGAAAATAAGTAAGCAGCATAATGGGCTGTCCAGGAATAAATTTCCCTTCATATCTTCTTGGTAAAGGTCTCTTGTTTCTCCAAGTTGCTAACCATCTGTAGGCTTGGACATCTTGACATTGCTATAGAAAAATTCTTTAAAAAAAAAAACCTTGGCAGAATGTGGATTTGAGGAGTGTTCAACATGTCGGTTACTCTGTTGTAGTCAAACATCACAATGTCTTTTCTTAAGTATAACTAGCTATATAATTATTGAAATACCCCTTTGCCTAAAAAAATCAACTGTTTGCTTTATTATTACAGTACTTATTATAGTTCTGAAATAGAAAATGGGTTTTTTATCGTTTTGAAATTTAGGGTAAATCTCAACAAGATATTCTTTGTTTCTTTGATTTGCTTTTTCAATGCTTCTATACACTGGGATTGGCAAACACTTTACAGTATGTTATTTTTAGTAGAAATTCAAAGGGCTGTCAAGTCCTTTGAACACTGTCTGTTATTATAAAAATGAACATCATCTGGTGCCATTCCAAAGTATAAATATAGTGGAAACTGATATGATGATTATCCAATCTCAGAAGTCCCAAATAAAGCAGAAAAAATAATGGCTTCCCAACTCTTTTTCTTTTTCTTTTCTATTCTTCATTTTCACATAATACACTGTTTGTCTTCCAATTAAATATTGTCCTAGGGTCACAATTCTGCCTTTGGGCTTAAAGGTCTATTCTGACAGCTTCTGTCTCACTGTTACATATCCTTGGGGAAAAGTTAAATGGAAGTAGAAAACTGATTAGGAAGGAGGGTAAGAGCGGGACTTTGCATTCATCCCCCAGCCAACTAAAAAGAAAAGAAAAGAAAAGAAAATGATGAAAATCACTTTGATGGACCTATCTAGGTAGATGTTAGAACACAGATATAAGCTGCAGGATTACTGTCATAAATGTTTTAAGAAATTTTAACAAGGCTTCAAATAATATCTGACACGCAAGGCTGGAAGTTATGAACATCTGAGTAAATCCTGTAGATTCATACTAGATTTTTGACATTCAATTTTGTGTGAACTTCATCAAAGTAAGGAGGAGACAGATGTTAAACAGAGCAAACAATTGTAATACATTCCGCTAAGAAAACCAGAGGGGAAAATAATAGCAGGCCAAATCAGAATTGAAGGAAGGGGAATTCCATACAAGTCTCTTCATTTTCTTTTATATAATGCTTTCCACTAAGCAAGGATGTCCATAACATTAAATTTTGCTGTATGCATGTGCTACTGCCTTTAGTTCAAGAACATTCCAGTTGTGTACTATATGATTATTTGACGTTGTGAGATATATAATCATAGTTATTTCTAATAATTATAAAGGGGCACATGAATAGTTCATATAATTTTGTTTCTCTTACAGAGGAGCTATACAGAAACATTAACATATTACACAGTACATATCAGTGTAAAGAATATCGGAGTTAGGATGGTCCATGCCATTGTATTTCTAATTTCTATGACTGTGAAAACTCACAGTGAAGAAATCAGATAGGAAGAAAATTAATGCATTTGAAATTCTTTCAATATTGTGGACTACTAAAAACCCCAATAAACAAATAAATGGGTCTTAGGGCAAATCAGGCCTGAACTCTCACTAGAAGCCAAGTTGACTACACAGAGACTTTTATACTTCTGACATATCATAAGAAGACATGATTCACCAGAAAAGAAAATAATGCTTGTTAAAGCAGAAGGCAGTAGGAAAAGAAGAAGACCACATGCCAGATGGATAGTCTCAGTCAAGAAAGCCACAGCTCTCAGTCTGCAAGATGTGAGCAGGGCTGTTGAGGATATGCTGACTTGGAGGTCTCTAAGGTCAGAATAAGTCAAAGCTGACTTGAAGGCATTTATCAGCAATCAACAACACGGTTCAGTCATCCCTTCTTATCCATGGATTTTTTTATCCACGGATTCAAACATCTACAGCTTGAAAATATTCAAAAAATATATAAATTCACAAAAGTAAACTTTGATTTTGCCATTTATATAAGGGACACTATTTTACTACACAGTTGTATTTAATGAGACTTGAGCATCCATGGATTTTTGTTATCCACAGAGGGTCCTGGAACTAAACCCCAGTGGATACCAAGGACCCCACTATACAAATATTATTGGTAATTTACACACATCAGTATTACTAAATCTTATTTTTAAAGGGCTAGATATGAACCTGTTCAGTGAACCTTATAATGTGCAGGTGATTTAATTATGCACAGTTGCTTCTGCATGTAGTTACTTCTCCATTTACTTATGTGCTAGAGAGAGAGCAGTAAGTCAGTTATTCTTAGCAGTTAAGTGAATTGGGAGCCACTGCATGTGCAACAAATCTCCATCTTTAAAGAGACACTTAATGGATCAGTATGATGGCTGCTGTGTACACAGAGTTGTCTTGCTAGTGCAGTGAATGGAGAACACTGTACTTTCCAAGGATTCATGTGCAGGCACAATAGTTCATGAAGAGAAAGTAGATCCAATCCATAGGACACCAACTGAATGCATTGAAAAAGAATGGGGGGGGGGGATGATGCCAAAAATATACAGCCAGCTCTCCACATTCATTAAGGCTAGGGGCACAGGACCCCCCAAGAATGTGGAAAAACCATGAATAACTCCTAGTCCCCAAAACCATATTTTACACACACAAATACAACCCACAGATTAGCCCACCATGGATACCCTTGAGGCAGTGGGGTTCCTTTTTGAGACACACGTGGCCACATAGTTGCCACTCTCTCAGACTTAAGAGACTTGCAGTCCCTGTAAAAAAGGCACAAGGAGCAGTGGAGACAGCAGCAAATGATCCATGGATAATCAAATCCACAAAAGTCAAACCTGTAAATGTAGAGGGCTGACGTTGTTACCTAGCAGTATTCTGAATTGAAATAAAAGGCCAGACATAGAGTTAGGGATTATCGTGCCATTAGGACAATGGAAGGGGAATAGCATGTGGCAGATACATTCAGTTGGATCACTGGGGCATGTGGCCTACACCAGGTGACACGCAAAGGGAGGAGTGATACCACTGCTCCCCAAACATATGTCTTTGGATAGAAAGGGGCTGGAGGTTTCCCTGCATCCCTTTGAAACACAGGAGTTTAGTAAAAGAGATAATGTGAGTGGGGTGAGGCTCAGTGGGAGAAAAAAGGAAAGGCCCCAAACTTTTTTTAAAAAAAAGTATTACAGTATTTTTAAATTTTCTTTAATCTTACCAAAATTTCATTTTACCCACATGAAACTATGTACATGTAAATACATTTAGACTGTGCATACAGTATGGAAATTTAAAGGTATAATATTAATTTTTCTAGTTGTATATGTTGCAACTATTGCCATTACATTCATTATATGAGAATTACAATATATGAGTAACATTAGTACAAAAAAAACATTACTAAGCATTCTGTATGGTTGGTGTGGGAGGAGGTCAATGGGTGGGTGACACCATGGAGATTTTCACGCAAGGATGGGATGAGATTGCTCCCCTGTCCTTATCCCATCCTTAACCTATCTGTGACTGCAATGGCGCAAAAGTTTTTCAAGTTGTAGGGCTGATCCCGCCATTAACCTGTCATTAAAGTCGCATTGCATTAACGTGAATTTCCATTAATACAAAATGATGGCTAATGTCACTTTGATGACAGGTAAATGGCAGGATAATGAAAGGATCTGCTCAACTTAATCTGAAAGTCTTTTGCACAATCACCATCATTCGTGTTTCCGGACAGGATAAGTGAGAATACCATCTAAAAGTCCTTCCTGCGATCATGCAGGAAGGACAGGAAAATGATGGGACAGGAACAGGATATCCCTCATCTGATAATCCTCCATCAGTTAACCATTCTGGGTGACCCCAACCCTAGTGACACCAGTGAATGGGGTGAGGTTGTAAATCCTGTCCTTCATGTTAACCACAAACACTTTTGTGGTTTTATAATTTATGAGTCTACACCAATCACAACAAATGCAAGATTCTTTTTCTCATTTATGCACTACTGTTGCCAAGCTTGGTGTCAGTGAACAGAATGACAGAGCAAATGCAAAGGTTCACAAGCCCCACAGGACCAACTAGGGCTGGTGCTCTCATCCTTTACAAGACAAAATAGATTACGGGCACCACAAATGTCCTAGAAAAGGCACTGTATTGTGTATGTATCTTTATGCCTTTGGAGATGTTCACAGGCAATGAGTGGATAGGATTTCAGGGCTTCAGGTACAGGCCCCACTAGAAAGTCCTTCTACCTGATAGAGACAACCCAAAATTGGAAAGCCTTAAAATCTTCCTAATTGGGTAGTTACCCTGATAGTCAAAGTTCCCAGTCAACTGGAGGAAGTTTATTCACCCTAACACATTTAGAATATTTCAGCAGAACTTCATGCTGAATGTGTGCAGGTTTTTCTTGTGATGGAGATATTAGGAAAACAACTTTTGCTTGCATGTATTCTCCATTAATAGCTGAATAGGCTATTACCTCAGATTGTCCCCATGACCCAATGTGCATGGCCAGAGAAGCATCTGGGTTAATAGAGATGGCAGTACAATTGCTTTGCTTTGGCTTCTCTGGTGAATGATAGGCTAAATACTGCTATCTATACCTGGAATCAACCAGGTGGGAGATTTGGGAAAGGTGGGAAAAGATTGTGTGCTTTGTCTGGAACCTACAGAAAAAACATCAAAGAACATTTTGTTGCAACTACAGACTGAGTCTCTCTTATCTGAAATTAGGAAATTCAAAATACTCCAAAAACCAAAACTTTTTTCACAGATGGCTAAGAAAATGGCACCTTTCTGA
This sequence comes from Urosaurus nigricauda, assembly GCA_034509955.1. Taxonomy (NCBI): domain Eukaryota; kingdom Metazoa; phylum Chordata; class Lepidosauria; order Squamata; family Phrynosomatidae; genus Urosaurus; species Urosaurus nigricauda. The sequence goes on from JAOEGL010000001.1 coordinate 271,631,572, forward strand.
TGTTTCAGTGTACACAAACTCTGTTTCATGTATTAAATTATTAAAACTATTGTATAAAATTGCCTTCAATATTTTTGTGTATACGGTGTATATGAAACTGTGTTTAGACTTGGGTCCTTTCTCTAAGATATCTCATTATGTATATGTTGCATACATATGTTGTATATGGAAACACAAGTATTCCAAAATCCAAAATAAATAAATAAATAAATAAATAAAATAAATCCAAAATCCCAAATACTTCTGGCCCCAAGCATTTTGAATACAAGATACTCAACCAGGTATCACTACCATTTTAATCTTCCCATGGGGCCCCACTATGGTGGAGTTGAGAAGGCAGTTTGCCTTGAGCCCCTTCAGACCTGATTCTAGCCCTGTCTGTTGTAATATCATAAATGCATCTGGCTCAAAGAGGATTTAGGAAACAGGGTCTACAGCTTTAAAATGTGAAGAGCCACTACTACCAGCATAGAGACAATAGTGACTTGACCAGCATTGGTAATATTGTCAGTATAAGGCAATTTCCTATGTTTCTAAGCCTTTATTATTAACCACACAGATTTTTCCTTTTGTACACAGGTGTCCATAGAAAACTCATTTGTTCTGCCTAGTGTTTCCTGTGGAGAGTTTTTATAGAATAGCAGATAGATGTGGGGAACACTTGCCAATATATTTTTAGAACTTTGTATAGGGAACTGAGCACTGGAACATCTGTGTGTTTCAAAAGCCAAGGACGTGCATTTTATTACTGATTAAAGCTTTAGGGTAAGCTCTTTAATACTAATTATAAATTAACTACCAATGCTGCATTTTACCATAGCAATTTTTTAAAAAAAATCTGACCAAAAATTATCTGCTAGCTGATTAGCTCTTAAATGTTGTTAAACAACATTTACTTTTCTGAAACATAAAATAAGCTAATTTTTCTTTTATAGCATAAATCAAAATTCAATAATGGCTTAAGTTTTTACAATCTGATCACTATGAAAACTAAATACAGGTATACATCAGTTAACAAAATAGACATGTCCCTGAGCATTACTTCTTTAACAGAAACTTTGGTACCAGAAGCCAGTGGTATCACTTGGTGGGTGTGGGAGGTTCTGACTGCACCAGGTGATACCTCTGCTGCGGGTTGTATGTATGTTACTGCTAAGTCTGTCCCTTCTTCTCCATGATCAGCATTGTAATTTAGGTCTGAATTCCCCACTAGAAATGATGTTGAAAGGATAGACAAAATAGATATGTGAATCCACACTTAAAGGCTGTTGGTGTATTAGGCATGCATATATTTTCCTATAAAAGGTATCAGATATTTTTGCCTTGTACAGAACATTTGCATTCACTTCATTTTGGAGGAAACAGTGTTGTACATGTGATGCCATTGAGCACAGAGGTGCACCAATGACACACATGAACATACATGGACATGGCTTATGCATGTCCATTTGTTGTGCATTCAGTTGCACTTCTGGTGTCTTACAGTTGGAAAGGACCAACAGCTTCAGCTGGCTTCAAGCCAGTGTTTACATATGCCATGCCCCCAAAGTCACTTGGAAATTGTGCCAGTGATTACACACTGGGTGATGACTTGGGGGTGTGGTGTTTAGATGCCACAGGCCCTGGAGCTGGTGAAAAGTTGACTCTGGAAGCAAAAGGGAGGCTTTTCTTTGCTCCTATTTGGGGAGGAAGCTGGATGGATTAGGGCCACATGTCTGTTTGTCATGGCCCCAATTGAGCCTTAAATGGGGCAGCTTAAATCCAGCCTTAAATGGGATGATCTGTTTCACCCCCAAGTTCAGTAGCCCAAAGTTGTCACTGAACACAAAAGTTGCAATGCACAACTAATGTGCAACACCACTATGCAATCCCAGTGTAGGACCTTGCTCATCACAATAATGGATTGTGTCCAACATGTTTATCAGTTTTGTGTTAAAAAACATTGTATACATAGTGTTTTATTTTGTTTAATATTATTTTATACTTATTGTCTGAGGAATTTTTGGTCCATTTATATAGTGCTAGTTGTTGCCATGAAAGCTACATTCAAATTAATGCAGCAGTAGTGTTTAGTGCCCCCCCCCTCCAATAGTCAAGAGCCACTTCTGTGGATAAGAAAAGATAGGTGAATGCATAAATGGATGGGATCCTCTGGCAAATGGAGCTTCACAAGTCCTTCAAAAGTTTTTCATTTTTTGTTACTTAGGGACAAACTAGATGATAGATTGGGAGAACTACAAATCTATCTTGTGTATGTGTGTAAAGGAGAGATGGAGGGAAAGAAAGTTAGTTCATCATAGATTACTGGAAGTATACCGGATGAACAGCACTAGTGAAAGGACAGGCTAATCTTCCACTCCTATTTTTCAGATATAAGTAAATTCTACAAAGCTGCTACTGTCCTTATAAAGAAAACATTTAAGTATCCTGATGATGCATGAATATATACTCTTCCAAGAAAACACCCCCCCAACACACACACACACACACACACACACACACACACACACAGGGGCTGGATATAGATTTTGAAAATATCTTATGAAAAAAATCACCATCCTTCTGTCTACATCACATTCTCAATCTGATTCATACCCTGCCTTGTCTAGTGGTTGCATTGGAGTTAGAAAAATGATTTTAAATCACAGATTTCCCTGCATCTTCTTCAGATGGATTAGGCAGTAACAATTTGCCATATGTGTAGGACTTTCTTGATAGCTTATGCTGCATGATATGTAATAAATTATATCTGACTCAAGCTGCATCTGCACTGCAGAAATAATACTACTTGACATTATTTTAACTGCCATGGCTCAATGCTATGTAATTCTGATATTTGTAGTTTTATGAAATATTTGGTCTTCTCTTTCAGAGTTCTGGTGCCACAATAAACTACAAATCCTAGGATTCCATAGCATTGAGTTATGGCAGTTAAAGTGGTGTCAAACCACATTATTTCTGCAGTGCAGATGCATCCTCAGAGACATGCATTTTTACATATGGAAAAGATCTTTGCTTAAGGACATAACCACATAATATTAAGAAACTCACAATGGTGTTGTAGCCAGTTGTGGCAGTCCCACATTAGGTATTGTCGGCTCTATAATAGTAGTTCACATCATTATTTTTCACTTTTTTGTGCTTACTATTCCACTTGTCTGCCTGTGGAAAACTATAGAGTGGAGCAGATGTTGGGGAAACACACACTGTGATTACATCAAGGTAGACTAAGGGCCAAAACCAACTGGCCCCAATGGGGCAGTGCGACGGTGCCCCTTTGAGTGCCAGATCAGGGCTGTGGCAACTGCTCACTGAAGCCCTGATCTGGCTTTTTTCAGCCCAAAAAGAAGTGGCAAATTGCTGTTCCTTTTTGCATACACACGAAAAAGGGTGCCCTTTCAGCTGCTGTCCAGGAAAGCAGCCAAGAATATTGATAGCTGCTGAGACAGGCTGGTGAAGTTTTAAGGCAAAGCAAAAGTTCCTTTCAACCAAAGAGAAATAAAGCAAAGCTCCATAGTACTAATCCAAGACCCAGCCAGAGAATGGTCAAGCAGTCTGAAGTGTAGGATTCCAAAGGGGCAGCTTAACAAGGCAGTCCAAAGGTCCTGGGTTCCAGATAGCCAAGATGAGTAAGTAGTCCGAGCGTCAAGGGTTCAGGCCAAGGAGATAAAGAGAGAGTCAGAGACAAACATGCTTTCACATGAACTCAGCTGTGATTAATGGTGTGGCGTTTTTCATAAAGTCTCCTCAAACGCCAGAAACACACCCTTGCAGCTATTCGCGGGTTGAAGGTAGGAATGTTCTCTTCATCCTCTTCCATCCTGAAAGCTCTGCTGCCTGGAGGCCTGGTTGCTGAGACACCTTGGAAGCCACAGACTCTGCTGAAGCCTCCTGGGAGACCACATACTCTGCTTGAGCTGGCAAGGCTGAGCTAGGGCCTAGCTCTGCTTCAGGCTCAGGCTCAAACTGGGACTCTAGCTCAGTACCCTTGTCCTCCTAGTCCTCCACCACACTGGGCAGGACAGCTGCTGCTGCAGCTTTTTGACATTCCTGCAGTGGCGGCCCAAAAAAGGAGCTGCATTTTTCTGCTTCTTTTTGGGCTGGAAAAAAACCAGATCAATGCCGCAGCATGCAATTGCCATTGCCCTGATCTGACACACAAAGGGCCCATGGACCCAATCTGGCACTAAACACTATGCTGCTAGAGCACCAACAAGCTACTGCTATGTAAATGGCTGACTGCTTCATGGTGGCTTCTTGCCACCTTGGGGGCATGTGTTGTGCATATGGCACACCCCCAAGCCACCAGGAAACCAATGTATTTTGCCATCGTGCTCTGGCCCTAAATGACTCAAGCTGTACTTAAGCAGATATATTCAACATCAGTTTCCATACTGCTTGTATTGAGCTCCAGTAAGACTATTCTCTCTCTTGCTTGCTGAAACTTGGTGATTCATTGGTCAGATGTAGCTGCTATCTATATATATTGCTTTGCCCAAATCACCCATTCATATTGGACCTTACTTTGAGGCCACCATTATTTAGAAAGTAATGTGGGTAGGGTTGCAGTAGCAGAAACATTTACATGTAAATGTTGGCTGCTTCAGAAGTTTTGGGGTTTGTCTTGGAACTGTATTTTTGATTTGTACCTAGGAACCTTCATAGAATTGGTCTACTTCTTGAGATGCACCAACTCTATGAAAGCTTATGCTACACAGTCTCAAAGGTGCTATGAGATACCTTTGCATACTTGCATACTTATATTCAAAACCAACACGGCTATGTCACTGAATCATATTGTTTGTAAAAAACTGAAGAGTGAGATCACTTTACACACTCCATACCAGATATCGGCCTAGCCAGCTATAGTATAAGTTTGTTTCCTTCATAAGGATGTTGAATGGGATATGATTATATGAGTGGAGCAATGGCATTGAGTTATAAACTGTTTCACAAGTATATACCTAATTGTTTAATTCTGAGATGTTCACTGCTTTTGTAACAAAGAAATGATTCAGTAAAATCAGATTACAATGCATACTATAATTATTCTAACTTTTTTGAGGTATGATGTCCAACTCCCCAGAACTGTTAATTTTATTTTTGACTGTTGTTAATATGAATTTAATGTAAGATTACTGGAACTGAAAGATTATTGAAATGAAATGAACATTGTAACTGAAACAAATTTATAATAAATATATGTTATTTTGAAAATGTTAAACAACATGAATTGGAGGCATTTGTTGAGAAGAACATTGTTTTTCAAAACATGAGGATAACATTGAATTCAAATATACATATTCACTGGTTGATGGATCTTGCAATAAATAAATTATAAATTGATAAATTATACATATTAAATAGCAAGTCTGAGAAGGGAAAAATAGAAACTTTTTCATTTCAGACTTAATATTTTTAATTTTAATCCACATGTGCAGCTGTGACTCATTCACTCATCACATTGTTAATATATATGAATTTGCTATTTTGGAACAACTCTTTCATATATAATGTACATTGTTTGACCACACATGGAAAATAAAATACTTTCAAGAAGCCAGAAAATGTGATGCCAGTTTAATAATGAGATGCTTATTTTCAAATGAAGCAATTTTATTATGAGATTCTGGCTAAAGAACAGCAAACATTTGAGGCCTCATGAGACAGTGCTAGAAGAGACTCTATACTTCTAGTGTATAGAGTTTTTATTTTTCCTAGTGAGATATAGATAGTATGATTAACGGACCTGAAAGCTTTGTTTTACGAGCCTATGGAAAGACTGTGTGACCCAAGCTTAAACCAAAATCAATGGGTTTACCTTACAAGGTGTTTAAAAGTGAAAAAAAGACTGAAAAATACATTCTTCTTAAAACTGCCACTGGACCATTTTTTGTCACAGTAGTGTGGACTAAATGTCTCTCTCTGTTGGGGCTTGTCTGCACTGGCTACATTACCCTAGGCTGTTCCTGGAGTACTTTGGCTCTGGAGCTGCTCCAGATTTTCCGTTTCCTCTGTACCCTGTAGTGATGTTGGACAGCTGTACACCTACACATCCCCGCTGTGTCACCCAGTGGTGCCGCTGCTTGTGTGAGTCACTCCCTTTAAGGTCACAATGAGGCACCCAGCATTGATCACATGGCTGTGCCCCTTGGTGTGACCTCAAAGGGAGTGACTCATGCCAGCAATAGTGGCCCACATAGCAGGGACACATGTATAGTGCTCCAGTTTTTCCTGCAAAAGCTGGATCAAAAGGTAAGATTTTTAAAATCTGGTTTAAAGGAGGGATGGGGTGCATTTGGATTGGAACTAACTTCATGTCATGAAGACAGCCCACACCCAATTTGGGGATTTGGCCCTGCATTGTGAAAACAGATCACCATGAGGAAGAGCTCAGACTGTTTGATTTTGCCCATGTAAATGGTCTTCCTTTGTCTCTCTCTCTCTCTCTCTCTCACACACACACACATGTGCATGATTGTCTCTTTGTGTGTGATAGAGCAAGAGTAAGTAAACAACAAAGAAACAAATGACTACTGTCAAGGAATTGCTTGGCAATTACTAAAGCAGTTGCTAGATCAGAGAGAGAAAGGACATTTTAAAACCTGTAGTCCAACTACTTCCTCAGTGCAGGAAATCTACAATTAGGGCAGCCAATGCAGATAGTTCTCTAGACTCTTCTTCAAGACCTTCTGTGCAGGAAAGCATACCTCTGTCTAGGTAATTGGCTTCATTGTCATACTGGTCATTCTGGCAAGAAGTTTCCCAATATAGTATCATAAAGTACTGGATACATTTTAATAATGATATAAAACAACTAATAAATATATGAGATATGAGCATTATAATAACATACTTCTTATTTTTTTTCCCTATATTTTTTATTCATACTTTCCTTATAGAGGTCCTTCTGTAGTGCCATGGTAGAGGAGCTGAGGATGTCTCTGAAGTGTCAGCGTCGGTTAAAACACAAACCACAGGCTCCTGTTATTGTGAAAACAGAAGAGGTTATCAACATGCACACGTTTAATGACAGAAGGTTGCCAGGTAAAGAAACCATGGCATAGAGCTGGGAGGCCAAACAACCCCAAGCACAAACTGTTGTCTTTTTTTTCCCTTTTTTTTTCTTTTCTCTTTTTTTCCCTAAAACAACTTTTGCGAGAATGTTTCCTGTGGAAATATGCAACTTGTGCAAAATAAAATGAGTTACCTCATGCCGCTGTGTCTATGAACTAGAGACTCTGTGATCTAAGCAGTTGCAAAGGCCAGACTCCAATCACAAGCATCATGGATCAACCAAGTTTCTAAGGGGAGGGTGGGGCGTGGGTGTGGGCATTCCACCATTTGTCATGGGTTCCACCATTCCTTAATGAATGCAAGTTCTTTGTGAGTTTTATGGCTGGTTACAAATGCAGCCTCAGTGAGAAATGGCAGATTCCTTTCTGAAGTTCATCAGCTGCCGGGGGCTGGAGAAGCAATTGAATAGCTGAAGAAACTAACTACCAGAGGAGTCTTTGAAAATAATAGCTCAGAACTCCAGTAGGAGAAGGGAAAAAAAGAGAGAGACTCTGCTATGTATTTCCATGCATAGAAGACCTTGTATTTCCTGGCCAAAGTCAATGTGGTGGCCATGCCTGCTGATATGAGCTTATTCAGTAGCAAAGTCCAGAGCACTGAAAATGGAATCCCCCAAAACAGAAGAATGAATACAGGAAGTTTCAGCCTGCTTTTCGACTGTCTCTGTGTCATTGACCCAAAACAAACAAACAATTCAGTCAGGCAGTAGAAAGTTGCATAGTTTACCTGTACTGGAACTCTGTGGTGGCAGAACCCAAAGGAAGTGGACCATATTTTAGATGACAGAAGAAAAAAATCCCCTGTTTATTTTTTCTTATTTTTTTTTAAATGATGTACCTTATGTTGCTTAGATCTAAGCAATTTCTTGATTGTTTAACTGTGAAGCAAAGAGCATATCTGACATAATGAAGGTGTGTGGGTTTTTTTTTCAGCCTGGAAAGGGTTTGGGACACTCGTGTGCCTGGTTTGAAATGACCTTGATGGAGCCAGTTGAATTCTCACTATTAGTGGAAATAGGAATGGTCACGTAAAAAGGAGGGAAGGTGTAGAACTTAAAATTGGACTGAATTTCTCAGTACAGTAAAAGGTGTTTAAATGAGCAAAATCCCTGAGCAGTTTTATCCCCTTCCCATCCCCACCCCCCAAAAATGAGGGGAAAATGTTCAAGTTTATTTGTGGAAATGCAAGATTTCTATGAAAATAGTTTTTGTATGGAAATTTTTTGTAATACTTTTTAAATCAACAATCTCAAGAACGTGCGTTCCAGTCAGGGGTGTGGTGCCAAGAGTGACTGGTAGTGCGTGTGCACCACCAACGTTTGGTGAAAACTATTTTTATCACAGAAAAAGGGGAATCTTAGAAGATAAATATTTTCAAGTTAGATAATATAAAATCTAGGTGCACTACCAATACTGCTTACCATACCACACCCCTGGATTTCACTAGCCTGATAATATGCTGTAATGAACAGATGTGTGTAAATGATGAAAGACACAGACCTCTTGACCACATTGTGATAACAGTTGAAGTGCACACAGTTTGCTGTTTGAATCCAATGCACAACATTAAAAGAAAACCAACCACACACACATTAAGAAAATTGTCAGTTCTTAGTTGTTTTCTGGGTAGGGTGGGTTGGGATTGCTATGTGATTTGAGAAATGTGTTTGCAGTACTGTCAGAACTGGTACTTACAGCCTTCTCATATTAGGGTCTTGTTCAACAAACACTTACTATCCATCATTTACTTTGTCCAGAATATTAGCATCTGAAAAGTGTTTGCTGGTTGAGGCCCAGTGTTGATAAATCTCATTCGCTACTGTTTGCTTTAAGGAGTCTCTAACACCAGGACACAAACTGATAGAAAGCCCTTCTGTATGACAGCTCTGGGAAGGAATACCTATTGCCCAATGTGTCCATGTGTAAATTTTGTATGCAGAAAAAGCACCTCACAATGCTCCCTCATAGCCCTTTTCTGATGAAAGACGGGAAAACCCCTGTTCTAGTAATATTTTAAAAATAACAACAGATGCTTAAACTGCCTTTCTGGTGCTCAGTCAGATACGATACCAACCTAATAATTTTAACTTAGTCTCACTGTACATTTGTATCCTGAAAATAAAAATGTATAATGGTGCGATCTGTAGGGACACTTGCCTACACCCATGATTTATAAATATAGCTTTTTATTCCAAACAGATAATTTATTTCTTTCATTTTCTTTTTTTAATAAACAAGATCCAAACACTATTTTGTATACACAATGAGTCATCTGTCAATAATGTAAATATGGGTGGATTCCAAGCACAATTGTCCTTCTAAGGCTTTTTCTGATGAACTCATTCACATTCCCGTCACAAAGGATGGCACATAACTATAGACAACCAGAAAGACAACCAAAGTCCTTGAAGTGCTTGATAATAGTCTTAGTGCATTATATCTGTCTCCCCATCTGTTTTGTATATGGGGATGAGATCATACACATGACAGGAGTTACAATGCCCTCAAGGTCCCCCTTGTTCTCCTTAATGGAAAGTTAAACTCCATGAGCAAAATGGGATGTGACTTCAAAGCTGTCTGGTCCATTGACACCTACAGGGAATGTAACTTTCTATCATAGAGTTGAAATGAGATCTGTGAATGCACCACAGATCACCTTATTATAATCCCATCAAACATTCTAGAAAGTATTCCTCTGGGAAAATGCATAAAATATTGCAACATAGAGCATGTTTCAGATACCACTTAAACTAGTTTATAATTGCCTGCTTATTTCGGGGGAATGCTGTTATCAATGAAACACGACAACAGGGACAGCATAGTCACAATAGAATCCAGAATGTTTAGCCCATTTTGTGTGGTAAGATCACCACAGCAGGTTTTATGGTGTTCATGTCATACAGTAAATAATAAGTTCAATTATGTGTAAAAATGTTGAGAGCTGACTGTCTAGTTTTTACTTGGTATAAATCCACTTCTCATCACATGGGAGTAACTTTAACAGGCAAAATTAAAATTATTTTTAAACACAAGCACAGTACAAAAAAATGTTCCTGTCTTCAAATCCCAGTCCAGAGAAGTTCCTGTCTTCAAATCCCAGTCCAGAGAAACACAATTGTTGTGAAATTCCAGTTGAATTGGTGGCCTTTAATTTTTTTTTTTCACAAACCATTTCTACCACTGATTTTGATATGACTTGAGAATTATAAACATTTTCTGGATGGAATACCTAGGAAACAAGGGCTTGTAGTCTCTGTGGTGATTTAAAAAAAAAAACTTTAAGAGGATTTGAGGGGAAATCACCACTACCTTAATCCCCTTATTTTCCCTGAGCAACATGTGTAATACCATGGTTTAACATGATATTTCCACGCTGCCTTTCACATGACTGGCACTATGGATTAGCTCTTGACAATAGCATGACATCTGAAGCTATAGTTACACTTTCCTGTTAGTATTCAAGATCCCTACACAACCCCTAAATTAGGGGCTGTGTAGGGATCATGGAAGTACACTGAACTATCCTTACAGGCTCTAAGGAACAACAGAGATGACATTCCCATTCCACTCACATGAGCAATTTCTGGCTCAAGGAAGATTGGCAATCCTTTTTGGGGCAGTCACAAATGGAGATCGCTCACAGGAGGGGGTGGGAATGTCAGGCAGCTATTTCTCAATTAGCATGGGAATGGACCTCCATCTATCCCAGTGGCTGCTTACTGGCAAGTTGTGTTGGGTGTGTGTGTTTCTGGATAGAATCCACTACACAGCACTGTAGTTATAGTGCTGCATAGTACTGTACATAATGGCCATAGAGAATTCTGCCAAAGGCTGACATTCTATTATTGATTTACAATGTCACAAATTGGTCTTACACCATTATAACTTTTTTTTGGTCATTATAGAAACTGGAATTCTCTACTGTACTTGACCAATCACCAAAATCTCCTCACAGGACCCACCTTTTAGCTGCTGAAGCCCACCATTCCAAGGTTGCTTTGTATCTATTGGAGAGCCAGGCAATTGTTCAATATTACTCTATAGCTAAATGAAGAACAATTGAGTCCCATATGAAGTGAAAAATGGGATACACATACACATACACAATTAGATCATCCTCTGCAAGACTCCAGGAGATGCTAATGGATTGTGACTGGTCATAGGGACATATCCAGCTCCTTCTCCTATGCTACCCACTGTGACTGGACACTAAATTGCTGTGAAGTGCAGGCTACAGCAGTTAAAAGGTGAGTATAGGAGTGTGAGAGAGGCATATCATAGTTCTGCCTGTACAGAACTTTAATGAAACAACCCCCAATGCAGGGCCTTGATCATTATTTCCCCTTCAGGTTATTCCAGTAAGCACAAGTAGATCATGATGAAATGGGGGGGGGGGGGGTGATGCACCTGCAGAAGTACATTTCTCTTCGGAGCTACAAATGCTGGGTATCTGAAGAAAGCTAATGTTCAAGTGATCAATTGGTCCTTACAGAAGTCACTGCACCCTAGTGCTATCCTTCAGTTACTAAGCTCATATTTGATACTACTGGAAGATACTATGTACACCTGAAAAGATATTTGGGTCATGGACTGTGCATCAAAATCCTGCATTTCATAGTATGGAAATAAGCTAATGTGTAAAAGTCAAGTAAAAGACTTCCAAAGAAGAACATACTCCAGATATCTGAAAACTATATTCCGTATTTATAGAATGGAACCTTATAGTACAAAAACATTGCCAAATAACTATTTATTGACACATCTGGATTTTACTTTGGATATTTGATTATATGGAGCATATTACAAGAAGGCTCAGAACTTTTTTTTCCTAATGCTGTACTACAATGTATGTAGCCATAAATAATTCTGGCTGGAATTCTGCTGGGCAGTTACAAACACATAACCTGGAGTTACGTTCTCATGACTGTTTCATATTCATGATCTTACATAATCTTTCATTCAGGGGATACATAGGGAATGTGAAAGTCCTCCAATTGCCACTTTGCATGCAGCAGCCACTGTGATTGATGGGGGTCTGTTCCCCTCTTGATTGGGAAGCAACCCAAGTTACAAGAGCTCCCAATTTTACATTAGCGATCTTTGTCACAAGGGGTAATTGTGACAGGGATGCTGCTTCTGCCTGTGACATTGGAAATCACTCACAGGATGGATGGGGTGAGGCAGCTGCTTCCTGAGTGACAGGGGAACAGACCCCCTTCAGTGCAGCAGCTACTTCCAGGTAAGTGGGGATTGGGAGGTTTAGGATGGAACTCACTGCATAGTATCATAATTATGGTACAGTACTTATATTTTTGTAACTTCCCAACAGGTTTCCAGACATTTCCTTTTCCCAGGGCATATAAACTCTTATTTACATGTTAAGATTACTGCATACATAGTGGGGGGGAAAATATAATCATGCCATAGTTTCCTTCTTGGGTGTAATGAATTGCATTTAAATAAACAAAACTTTGTCACAAACTGCAATTTGTTAAAAAGTTATGTTTATATAAATAGAACTCATCATACTTTGGGTGGGGAATAAAATAGCTCTGTGCTAATTCATATTCCTGTGCCTTTTAACCTCTTAGTTATTTAATGTTCATGTGACTTCAGAGGAACAGGAACATATTTGAGAAACTTAACTAATCTATTTGCTTTATGGCTTTTTAATGTTCATCCCTATGATTCTGTGATCCCTCCAAGGACCCAAGATGCTATAAAACTGTTGTTGTTTTGACCAGTGATGATAATATTACAAAGCTGTTTTAGAATCAAAGTAATATTTTAACAAGAATAGTGAAAGATTAATAAGTGTGAACTGCCTATGTCATTTGAGATGTGTTCATTGGTAATTAGCACACATGTTAATGGAGTTACAACTCTGGAAAATGAATGTGAGAATGTTCTAGAAATATTGCCTAATAAGGAACAAAAATGTTTAAAAAGCAGGTTCAATTACAAGACAAATTTTTAAAATAAGGAGGTACAGTAAATAAGTAGATAAATAAAATGGTAAAGTGGAGAAAGCTCATTAAACAAACTTTTGGACTGGTATTCTTCTGATATGCTCCCTCTTACCCTGTACAGTGGCTGTTTCAGGTTTTGTACAGGCCCATTCTCTCTGGTATGTTATAAGACTTGGGAGATGTAATCGTCATTTACATAGCACAGCAGAATTGATAATGTTCATATCTGGACAAAGAGAATGGAAAACTATATTTTTGAACTTATAATCCAAAATACTAACATTTCAAAGCTCTGGTAATCAGCACATGCTTCAGAGACCTACATCTCAAGGGCAACACTACAAGGTCAAAGCCTCTGCTTCTGCCACCCGTAAATGTAATTTAAAATTTTCCCCAAGGAGATACAGTGTGACCCCTGCATTCGATTTTCAGGAAATTCTGGGTATTTAACATAGTCTTCTGGCAAGAAAGAGGCAAACGGTTTCTTCGTGCTGTTAATGACATTGAGCTATCTCAACCTGCTGGAATTGGTTTCTGGGATTTGAGCAATGGAGATAATACTTGCCCCCCACCACCACGCACATTTTTTAAACACTGAAATTTAAATGGCTTTTACTTCAGTTACAATCTTCTCTTTAAAACACTATAGGAACTATTCATAGTCATCTGACAATGTTGAAGTGTACATATGTGTCAGAAACCTGTATGACCCATTCTATACTCTGTAGCACCATAACAACCTGCTATGACCCCACCAAAAAACAAAACAAAAACAAAAAACAAAAAACCAACACTTACCAGTAAGCAGTGACTGGAATTGAAAAGGGTCTCTCCCCTGTTAATTGAGAAGCAGCTCCTTGACCTTCCCACCCCTTCCCATGAGTGATCTGCAATGTGACAAGCAGAAAAGGGAATACATAACTGTTGTGGATGCATCGCTTTAGGTTACATATTCACAATTGCCCAACAGGGTCATGATCTTTTAAAACCGAATCATCTTTCAGTCATGCTGAATTCACAAAGAACTGTGGCTCACCATATATTGTTTAACACTTAGCATTTGGAGGCAGGATATATGAAATGGTAATTCCCTCCTATACAGACCTTCTTATAATTTAAAACCTGTTCCAAAGGCTTTATTACAGGTCCCATTCCCAAGGTAGTTTAGGTTGATGGGGAGATGAAATAAGACAGTTTTTATGGCTACAATTGACTGTGGAACTCCCTCCCTAGAGATAGGCTCCTTCTTAGAGGCTAATTTCTGCTGTTATGGTTGACTTACATTTGAATGATATTAATTATTTTTGTTCTCTCCTTCCAATATGATTATTCTCCTGTATGGAATTGGTTCTCCATGATATTTGTTCCTTATGATATTGCTTTACATGTTTTTATGTTCATGCCGTCTTGGAGGGCTTTATTGGGTTGAAAGGTCAATAATTAATAGTTTCATACAAAAAGAAATCATTGGCCATGCTGCCTTGTCCTGATGAGAGTTCAGCATCTGGAAAACTGTAGTTTTCATGAGTCAGAGGCTACATTTCTAAGGCAAGAAACAAACACAAGATCTAGGCGATGTCACTCATACTGCACTTGGAAAATCTATTAAGCCAACATCAAACTCACATCCTAGTGAACTTCTTCTGCCACCTACACAAACTTGGCACTTCATATGAATCTGTATTTGTTTATAGTTACGTCAACCAAGCAGCTTGGTCAGGAGATTTCCCTTTTATGGATCAATAATATTTTGCTCAGTAAGTATGGAAAGATGTTTTAAATATATGTGGAAATCAATTAAATGAGGTCCTGTTTTTTTCCCTGTGGCGTACAAAAAAAGGGATGTATACTGTTATGAGTGAATGTAGTAGAGTTGTGTAAATCCTTGCTCAATCAGTCCAAACTTTTCAGCATGTGGTATCACACTAGTACCTTGACAATTCATTAACAACCTGTAGCATCATATAAAGCTGGTGGTGGACTATATCCAGGTTGGTCATTACTATTTTTAATAACCCAGCTCCACTTTTTCAAGCATACTGCTGCAACACAGTTTTGTTATCACCAATGAAACTTTGGCAGCATTGGAAATGGCTGAAATCTGTTCCCCTCAGATGTGAAATTAATATCATTCTCTATAACAGCTTTGTTGGCCTGTTAGTTTTGTCAGAAAAGTCAGTCTGCTTCTCTTCTAGCTGACCTGGAAAGTCTATGTAAAATGATGCTTTAAAATCATTTTAAAGCTCATTTATGAATCACCATCTGGATAATAACATTCACATTTCAAAATTATTCATTCATGATACTTTCCATTCATTTCTATGAATGCAAAAATTCTGTTTGGATTACTGCTATAGTCTACCTAGGCCAAATGTGAAACTTTAAAAGTGCAAGCCGTTATTTAAATATATTTACCAATAAATGCATAAAATACATTATTCTATTGGAAACTAGAAAAATGTATATAGTGAAAGCTGCACATGCAGTGAAAGACAACAAGAAATCTTCTTATTTATTTATTTATTTATTTATTTATTTATTATCTCGCCTTTCTCCCAAGTTGGGACCCAAGACAGCTTGCAACATACATGCACACTAAAATAATGCTTTAAAAACAATTAAAATAATCCAATTAAAACTGTAAAACATTTTAAAACAGACAAAATTAAAATATACAGTGTTAAAAATAATCTAAACCAACCTCCCACCTTCCAATAAAACCAGGCCTGTATGATTTTATAAAGCTTACCAGAATAAAAATGTTTTTGCTTGCAGCAAAAGGCCAGCAGTTGGGGGGGGGGGGGCGGGGTGTTAGGCATTGAGGCTCAACTATGAAATGTACAGATGTGCACAAAAGGAAACCAGGAATCTTGGGCATAATTTCTGCAGCTGAAGGCTGGAACAGCAGACAGTGTTCAAGGTCAGATATGTGCTTGATTGCACGTAAGCCTGGGTAACATCAAAAGTCTTCCTGAGTGAAGGGACAACACTGTTGGTGGCACAAGGAAAAAGAGTCACCAGAAGAGGATGGGTTTGTGACTGCATGGCACAGATCTATAAATAGCCTGCACACCGCAGTGTGGGTTGTTGGGTAGTCGGAGTGGATAGATGGTTGGAGAGTTTTGTTGGACGGGCGTGTATATACTTGTAAATATAGCAACTTTAAGAATAAACACCTCTGAGGAGAGAGATTTGGCTCCAGTCTGTTTCATCAGCAGTGGGCAGGAGGAATTCCTGATAAAGCCGAACAGCTCCAAGGTCGCCGGTAGTTCCAAAGGCATCGGAGATTGCTTTACCTGTGCATCTGCTTGTTTACATCAACAAGGGTTACGGGCCCAGATCGTTATCTGATAAGGCATCTCCGTTTGTGCTGAAGAGTTCAACTGGCTGTGTGAGAGAGGTACTTTGTTGCTGTGTTGTGCTGTCAGTGCCGGAAGGCTGGATGGTAAGATTTTTGGACTGTTGTCTGTGTCTTATCACAATTGACAGTAGAAGCTGGGAAAACTGCCAGGACTCTATCTTTACACTGCTTAATGATGGAGGCAGCTAAATTTCCCAAACTAGACGAAACTAATTATGTAGCTTGGAGTTCCTATTGTGAGGCTTTGCTGGTCAGAGAAGGACTGTGGGATGTTGTTGAGAGAGGACCCACAGCAGATACTCTTGACCAAGATAAGAGAGCAAGAGCTACAATTTTGCTTACAATCACGCCGTCACAGATCAACCATGTCCGGGAGAAAAGAACCTCAAAGGCAGTTTGGGATGCTTTGAGGGAGATTCACCAATCAAAAACAGCTCTGTCAAGAATGATTTGGTGTAGGAGACTGTATGCCTGCAAAATGCAGAAAGGACAATCGCCAGAGAAGCATCTGGAGATCATGGCTGATTTGTTCAGCCAGGTGCAGATGAGAGGTGTCGTCCTTGCATCTGAGCAGAAAGCATACATCCTGCTTGGGAGTCTTTCTGATGATTTTGAGAATATTCTGTGGAGTCTTCAGTGTTTTGATGAATCACAGATTACTGCGGAGCTGGTGGCTGCACGTGTCTTGGAAGAGAGCCAACGTCGGCAGTATAAGGCAGGGCTCCAGAGGCAGCATGCAGTACCAAGACAAACACACCCAACCGAGGCTTTCAAGGAGCTGCAACCGGAGAAGGCAGCTGTGTCCAGGGAGAGAAAGTGTTTCCACTGTGGGAAGCCAGGCCATCTCAAGAAGGACTGTAGAAAGCTGGCAACAGCAAGGAAACAACAGCCTAAAGATCCTGTGAGCAGAAAAGGTGTTGTTGCTGTGGTAAAGAACAATGACTATAAAGCCCATCAGGCTGTAGACCCCATTTGGTTATTAGATTCCGGAGCATCGTCGCATATGATTAATTGTGATAGGCTCCTGAAAGATAAGGTGCCATCTAATGTACATTCAGTTGCTTTGGCTGATGGTGCATCAAGGGAGGCAAAAGTGATGGGAACTGTGTTCATCCCAAGTTTTGGAAAGGACTTTTCAAATGTTTTGTGTGTTCCTAAGTTGCAAAACTGTTTGGTTAGTGTGTCTGAATTAACCACCAGTGGGTATGCATTGAGTTTCAAATGGGATGATTGTACTATTAGCATAAATGACCAAGTTTGTGCTAAAGCAATCAAAAGAGACAAAATGTACTATATGGTTACAAGGCAGAATGTTCAGTAGTCAACAATGTGCCTTTGCACTTAGACTGTGCTCATTACTACCATAGAGTCATGGGACATACAAGCTTCACAAGTTTGGGGAAGCTGGGGGAAGTGTGTCCAGAATTTAAAATGTCCACTTGTTCAAACCACCTGGATTGTTCAGTTTGCAGCAGGATAAAGCTGAAGGTTTTTCCTGTGGCCAAACGCAGCAAATGCACCACACAAAGACCTTTTCAGGTTGTGCATGCTGATTTGGCTGGTCCTTTGGCCAAAACCATGGGCAAAAATCAGTACTTCATGGTCATTGTGGATCGTCACACACGGTTTTCGTATGTGATGCTCATGAAGGAAAAGAGTGAAGCTGCTGAACACATCAAAAATTGGGTCAATATGATTGAAAGGGAGTTTGAATACAAAGTAGGATCTTTGGTTACAGATAGAGGTGGAGAATTTCTGTCCAATAACCTGAAAAATTGGTTGAGGAGGAAAGGGATCCGCCACAACACGACGAACGCGGCCGTTCCCCAGGAGAATGGCTTAGCAGAGAGACACATTGGAGCCTTAAAGCAAATAAAAGATTGCATGATGCTCGATGCAGAAGCAACAGAGCAGCTTTGGGGGGAAGCAATTTTGACAGCAAACCATGTTGCCAATCGCACTTGGAATTCTTTTGTAAAGAAAACTCCATATCACATGCTGTATGGGAGACCACCAAATCTCAAATACCTGAGAGTTTTTGGGCAGTATGCAAATGTGTATGTGCCTGCAAACTTCAGGAAAAAGGGGGATCCTAAATGGAGAAGGCTGATGTTTGTGGGGTATTCTGGGAACAGCTATAGATTTTATGTAGGTCATGGGGAAATCTTGCTGTCCAGAAGTGCCAACTTTGAAAAACATTCAGGTTGGGAAAAGCTCCATGCCAACAAAGAGGTTTTTCTCAAGCTGGGGCAGAGTGACATAGGTACTGGAAATGGACGGGTGCTAGGGGTGCTAAAACAAGAAGCATCTACTGAAAGTGAACCCAGTACTTCTGCACACCATCACACACAAACACATCCAACTTTGCACTCACCAGTCACTACACAAAAGTTTGAAAAGGTGTCCATGAAAGACACAGAGGTGCAAACTAGTTCTGACAGTGAGGATGAAAAAGGCAGAACAAAAGTGATTGTGCCAAGGAGAACTCAGAGGGTGAGGAGACCTCCAGATAGATTCGTAGTGCAGGGTGCAAGAGCTTGTTCAGTGATGGCAGATGAGCCAGAGAGTTTTGAGGAATTGCAGTCATATCCTAAGGAAGAGCAGGAGAAATGGTTTTCTGCCATGGATCAGGAGTACTTGTCTTTACTAGATAAGGAAGTGTTTGAGATTGTGGAGAGGCCTAAGAACCACAAGGTTGTAGGTTGCAAATGGGTTTTCAAGAGGAAGGAAATGCCGGATGGAACCCATAGATACAAGGCAAGACTGGTTGCAAAAGGTTTTTCGCAGCAGAGGTTTGAAAATTTTGACAAAACTTTTTCACCTACTGCAAAGCCAGAAAGTTTAAGGCTGGTATTAGCTTTAGCAGCTAGGAAGAATCAAGTAGTGAGACACTTTGATTTTGAAACTGCATATTTGAATGCTCATCTTAATGAGGAGGTTTTTATGGAACAACCTTTAGGTTTTGACAAGGACAGGGATGGAAAGGTTTACAAGTTGAAAAAGGCATTGTACGGTTTGAAACAGAGTGCACGTTGCTGGAACCTTTGCATTCATGAAGAGTTGGTCAAATTGGGATACAAATGCAGCATTGCGGATGCGTGCGTGTATACAAAAGGTGATGTGACCGTAGTGATTTACGTTGATGACTTGTGTGTCGCAGCGAAGTCAGAGAGGGAAATTACATCAGTTCAGAAAGAGTTGTCTAAGAGGTTTAAGCTCAAGGATTTGGGAAATCTCAAGACTTACTTAGGGATTGAAGTTCAGTGGACTGAGGATGGCAGGTGTTTGTTGAGCCAACAGAAAAAGATTGAAAGACTGATTGAAAAATGTGGCTTGCAGAATGCAAAAGTTGTAAAGAGTCCAATGACTTCTGGAACTTCTAGTGCAGAATCATCAAAGGAATTTGAGAATCCAGAATTGTTCAGAAGTGTAGTAGGTAGCTTGATGTTCATTGCAAACAACACTAGGCCAGACATTTCGTTTGCTGTTGGAGTACTTAGCAGAAAAGTAAGTGTTCCAAAAGTAGAAGACTGGACTAGAGTGAAACATGTGCTGAGATACTTGAAAGGAACCAAAGAAAGAAAGTTGGTGATACAGGGCAGTGAACAACAGCTGGATTGTTATGTGGACAGTTCATTCGCATCAGAATTGCACGACAGAAAGTCAGTGTCAGGTTTGCTTGTAAGATTTGCTGGTAGTCCAATAATTTGGCGCAGCAGGAAGCAAAACTGTGTGGCTTTAAGTACTACAGAAGCAGAATTTGCAGCATTGTCTGAAATTGCAGGAGAGAACCAGTGGATAAGGCAATTGCTTATGGATTTGGGAGAAAAGTGTGAAGAGCCTACTGTAGTCCATGAGGATTCACAATCATGTATTGCAATGTCTGAAGCTGAGAACTTGAAGTGTAGGACAAAGTACATTGGTGTGAGAGAGATGGTTCAAAACAGAATCATAAATCTGGAGTACATTGACACCAGAGTCAACATTGCTGATGTTCTCACAAAAGCTTTGCCAATTGAAAGGCATGAACATCTATCATGTTTGACAGGCATGGCACAATAAACACAGAGTTTGGCTGTTCAACAAATGTAAACATCGGAAGATGGCAAACACATATGTGGCAAAAAGATACACATCTGTACATTTTGGAGGGGCATGTTAGGCATTGAGGCTCAACTATGAAATGTACAGATGTGCACAAAAGGAAACCAGGAATCTTGGGCATAATTGTCTGCAGCTGAAGGCTGGAACAGCAGACAGTGTTCAAGGTCAGATATGTGCTTGATTGCACGTAAGCCTGGGTAACATCAAAAGTCTTCCTGAGTGAAGGGACAACATTGTTGGTGGCACAAGGAAAAAGAGTCACCAGAAGAGGATGGGTTTGTGACCGCATGGCACAGATCTATAAATAGCCTGCACACCGCAGTGTGGGTTGTTGGGTAGTCGGAGTGGATAGATGGTTGGAGAGTTTTGTTGGACGGGCGTGTATATACTTGTAAATATAGCAACTTTAAGAATAAACACCTCTGAGGAGAGAGATTTGGCTCCAGTCTGTTTCATCAGCAGTGGGCAGGAGGAATTCCTGATAAAGCCGAACAGCTCCAAGGTCGCCGGTAGTTCCAAAGGCATCGGAGATTGCTTTACCTGTGCATCTGCTTGTTTACATCAACACGGGGGTAGCCTAGTCTCCTATGGAAGGGAGTTCCACAGGGTGGGAGCAGCCACTGAGAAGTCTCTCTCTCATGTCTTCACCAAACAACCCTGAGATGGTGGTGGGACCGAAAGAAAGCATTCTGCTGAAGATCTTAGGGCTCCAGATACGAAGAGATACAGGCTCTCAAATAGCCTGGACCTAAGCTGTGTAGGGCTTTAAAGGTCATGACTAGCACTTTGAATTGTGCTTGGAAATGAACTGATAGCCAGTGAAGTTGTTTCAATACAGCAATTATACGCTCCCTATAACTGGCTCTGGTCAGTGTTCTAGGCACAGCATTTTGGACCTTCTGAAGTTTGTAAACAGTTTCCAAAGGCAGTCCCATGTAGAGCATGTTACAGTAGTCCAAATGGGATATAACCAAAGCATGTGTCACTGTAGCCAGATCTGACATTTTAAGGAATGGGCGCAGCTGGCACATTAATTTTAATTGTGCAAATGCACTCCTGGCCACTGCTGAAACCCAGGCATCCAGGCTCAGAGTCCAGAAGCACACGCAAGCTGCGAGCATGAGATTTCAGGAGGAGTGTAGCCCCATCCAGCTCAGGCACAGCCCCAATTCCCTGATTTATGACTGATAAGGAGCACCTCTGTCTTATCTGGATTAAGCTTCAATTTCCCCCTCATCCAGTCCATTACTGACAGCAGACACTGGCTCAGCATAGAGACAGCTTCCTTGGAGTCAGATGGAAAGGATAGATAGAGTTGGGTGTAATCTGCATACTGATGACACTGCACCCAAAACTCCGGATGACCTCTCCCAGCTGTTTCATATAGATGTCAAACAACACGGGGGACAAAATAGAACCCTGTGGGACCCCACAGGCCAACAGCCAAGGAGTCGAACAGGAGTCTCCCAATGCCACCTTCTGAGTCCGCCCCTCAAAAAAGACCAGACCTACTGCATAGCCATGCCCCCACATCCCATCCCAGAAAGGCAGTTCAGAAGGATACCATGTTTGGATTGAAAGCCTGAGAGGTCCAGCAGAACCAACAGAGACACATTCCCCCCATCCAGTTCCCTGTAGAGGTCATCCACCAAGGTGACCAAAGCTGTCTCTGTGCTATGGTCAGGCCTGAAGCCAGATCAAAATGGATCCAGATAATCCATTTCATCTAGAAACTCATGGAGCTGGGAGGCCACCACTCATCCCAGAACCTTGCCCAAGAATAGAATGTTAGAGATTGGCTGACAGTTCTCTGAAATGGTAGGATCCAGGAAGGTCTTTTTCAGTAATGGCCTTGCCACAGCCTCCTTTAGGCAGGGTGGAAATTTGCCTTGCTGCAGTGAAGCATTCATCAGTCTCTTTACCCACTTGGCCAGTCCCCTCTAGCTGATTTCAAAAGCCAAGAAGGGCAAGGATCCAATATGCACGTGGTGGCCCTAGCTTCTCCAAGGATCCTATCCACATCCTCAGGCTGCACAAATCAAAAACTTATCCAATAATATGGGACAAGCAGGCACTATGATTACATCCACTGGATCTATCTCAACTACAGCATCCAAATCAGAGTGAATCTGAGTGATTTTGTCTGCAAATTCCTCACAGTGAGATGTCAAGTGATCTTTTTTTTCCTTCTTGGGGGCCAGAATGTAAGAGGCCCCTGACAACTTGAAACAGCTCTGCAATGCAATGATGCAGAAAAGTATAGTTTCTTTGCTACCACCACTGCCACAGCTAGACTTTCCAGTGTGTTCTAGCCCATATTCAGTCAGATTCACTCTGAGTCTTCCACCATTGTCGCTCTAGTCTCTGTCCCACTCATTTCATCACATCAGCTCCCTGGTAAACCAGGGGGAGTGTCTTGCTCCACTTTGTGTGAAGGGACACTTAGGGGCAATCATGTCCACCGCCCTGGCCATTTCTCTATTCCAGAGATCAGCCAGGGCTGCAACAGGATCACCTGCCAAGGCAGCAGGAAATTTCCCCAAAGCCATAAGGAATCCATCTGGATCCATAAGCCTCTTGGGGCAGACCTTCTTATTGGCCCTCCAACCCTGCAAAGGATCTGATTCCCAGTGAGTCTAAACTTTACCAGGTAGTGATCAGTCCATGACAACAGAACTACTAAGAGTTCCTCCACTCCCAGATCACTGTCATCCTGCCCCAAACAGAAAACCAGGTCCAGAGTGTGTCCCACCACATAGGTGAGTCCAGATATTACTTGGAACAGCCCCACAGTTGTTATGGCAGACATGAAGTCCTGAGCTGCTCCTGATATAGCAGTCTCTGCATAGATATTGAAGTACCCCAGGACAACAAGTAGAGGAAACTCTAACACCACTGCAGAAACTAACTCAGCCAGCTCAGACAGGGAGACTGTTGTGCAGCGGGGTGGTCGGTACACCAACAGAATCCCTATTCTATCCCGGCCACCCACCTTTAAGTAAGCATACTCATACCAAGTAGACTGTGGGACAGGGCACTTGGTAAGGGAGATGGAATCCCAATAGACCACTGCAACTCCACCTCTCCACCCCACCCCCAGGACTCTGCTGCTGCTGAACGGAGAACCCAGGTGGACAAAGCTGGGAGAGATTAGCCCCCCAGCTTCATCCAGCCAAATCTCCGTTATACAATCCAGGTCAGCATGCTCATCCAGGATCAAGTCCTGGATCAGTGACATTTTACCATTTACTGACCTTGCATTGAGCAGCAGCATTTTCAGCCCAGGAGGACTGCTGCTGAGGCTGTCCAGGCTATTTGAATTGGGGATCAGTTTGGGAGTAATGAGTACCCTATGTATCTGCCTTCTACCATATTAGTAGAACTGGTTCCCCTTACCATATCTCTCCCTTCCCATTACTGTTGCAATGGATGAGCCCTATACTGTTTCCTCTCCCTTGCCCTCCTTGCAGAACATATTGTACTGCTAGCAGGCCAGTTGTTTGAGGTTAACAACTACAGCCAATAACCCCTTCTCAGCAAACCAGAGGGACTGGTCCTTGCCTTCGCTCCCCCCAAAGAGATTACCTCCTCTTTGGTGTCACCTCCTTCAGTGGTGTGGGCCCAACGCAGCTAGCACCCAGCTTTTATTCCCTTGGAGTGGGACAGGTGGTTTTACCTAGCTGTTTAGCCAGGGATTGACTGGGTGCCTGGACCTTGGTCCTGAAGGAAGCCATCTCTGAGAAAGCAGGAGTCCTCCAGGAAAGACTGCCAGCAGCAAGCAGCAAAGCAAAACACCTAGGAGGCAATCAGGTGTTTGTAGCTCTTCCTGGGGTGGTGGCGTGGTCTCTTCTCCTCTCACATGCTGACTCTTCTCTAATGGCCTTTCCATTGGTCATTGGACTGATGTTCCCATGAAAGCAGGATATTACCACTTTATAAATAAGAGAAAGCAGAGAATTTCATGGAACTGTTTTCTTCTCCACCTTAGTATTTGGTGACATGGATGATGTACTTTGTAAGTACTTCCTGTATCATGAAACTAAGGCCAACACTGCAGCATTGGTGAAATTTTATGGGAAATTCTTGCTTTTCTCACACCTTTAACCCCTTTCCCTCATACTCCATGAACAGGTTTTTCAGAATTCCCAAACTCTCCAAAATAGATTTCCAAAGAACAGATCCAGTCTTGAAGAACAGATCCAGTCTTGAAGATGCTCTCCCATCAGAGGCCGCAACATCCCATTATACCGCAGGCTAGTTGTCCAGATGAGTCCTATTTCCAACACTATGGGTTCTAGATACCAAAGTAAAATTTTTCTGTTTTTCTTTAAGATTGTGCTTTATCTCTGCTTAAGTAATGTTGCATTGTTTCAAAGTTGACTTTAGATTGTTGAATCTAATCAGAGTCCTGCAAAAGGAAAATATTATTAAAGAGAGGAAGTTTTGGGCCACAAAGATGTGTAGAATGCCCCCCACCCCACCCCACTCAATAATCCTTTCCTCAAGAACAAACACAACTGAGTTAAAGTAAGGGTAAAGATTTACTTTATTGTAAATTGTATTGATTGATGTGGTTTTAAATTATTGGTTTTAATTTGTAACAGATTTAATCGTTTTTTTAAGGGGGAGGGATATAACTTGTTTTATTTAATGTGATTGTATTTTATTGTTGTTAGCCGCTCCGATTGATCTGAAAGAGCGGGGTATAATTAACAACAACAACAACAACAACAACAACAACTCATACACATATTTCTGATCAGGTTTATGAGGATCATGGGTTGACCCATGAAGTTTCCAAGATTGGTGTTTGCCATCTCCAGTTAAGAGTATAATATAACAGATGATGTGAAAACAATAGTATCCTGGAGATTTGTTTCTAGCCAGAATAGGTAATATTGGACTAAAATAAGTAATAGGTAACATTAGGCTAAAATGACAAATAGTTTGTTTCTAGACTAAAGCAGCTTCCTCTGTCTATGGAAATGAAGCATCTTCATGACAATAGCTGAGATGCTATATGAACAATGACCGTGCATAAATCTCTAACAACATTCTTTCATTGGCTCTCCCCTTCCACATCT
This sequence comes from Urosaurus nigricauda, assembly GCA_034509955.1. Classification (NCBI taxonomy): domain Eukaryota; kingdom Metazoa; phylum Chordata; class Lepidosauria; order Squamata; family Phrynosomatidae; genus Urosaurus; species Urosaurus nigricauda. Next base: position 271,657,166 of record JAOEGL010000001.1, read on the forward strand.
ACATACCACTCTAACTGATGGTGTCAAGGGGCATCAGTGGTTGAGATGAATGGAGAGAACTGAGGCCTGACTTGGCTGTCAAAAGTCGATCTTCCCCAACCACCACCACCCCCCAGTCATTCTTACTGGGGGCAGAAAGAATGAATATTTCACAGAGGCATCCACTAGTTATTTTGTGAAATTAAAAAAGTATATAAACAAAAACAAAAAGTGTCTAAATATTAAGTTGAATAAAACATAGATACATCCCCAGCATACAAAACAATGGAACTGGCACAGGTACTTCGGACTGTAAATGTGCACCACATATATGATGGAAGCTGAACACCTGTTATCTCATTTTGTATGTCTGCTGTTTTCAAATGCTGAATGTTCCTGTAAAGAAGGATTTACAAGTTTGCATAAGCCCCTTTCCTTTAACCAGGTATGGGTAGAGTTTTGCTTTCAAGGGTTATACAAGGATAATGAGTTATGTATGGGTCTGGGGCTGTGCCAACTCATTCACAAGCAGGGAAGCAAACACAGACACACTGAGAAAAATGCAAACATGGAGACTCAGCACCATTCCCCCCCCCCACACACATTTTTCATTGTACTGGGGGTAGGTATTTAAAAATGCCCATCTTGTGTGCTGAGACTACTTTGCAGTTCCCCTATCCCAAGTGATCAACCAGCTGGCAATGGTCGTTTGCAGTTTAAATCACGCTCCTGATTGCTAACTGCAGAGATGCCCGGTGTGATGGTAGGACAAGTGTGTTAGGACCAGTGTCTTGGGTGCTGACTTAACCAGAATAGTTTTGAAATAAATAACATGAGGGGGATTTGGCAGGAGATGATGGCAGCTTGGGCAACATGCTGGACCATAGAGAAGGTTTCTGAAAGCTCTATGTGACCAGTACGTTGCCCACGTGGGTTTTAAAACTTTGCTGTCTATGCAAACCATGTAATATATATGATTATGAGAATTTCCATTTCCATTATATTAAATGCCTTCATTAATACACACAGGCACATTGGTTATTCTAGAGTGAGATCTCCTTTTGTTTCCTCGTGAACAGCACTTAATCCTATTTCCAAAATGACATCAGTCTTGCTTTGAATCTTTGTCACATCAGCAGCAAGTGGCAGGGAAGAGATTTCATCATTTAATTGCCTTACATTTTCTTTTCAATAATCTTCACTGTACATAATTACAACCGCTTCCTTTATGTAGGTTGCTTTAATTACAACATCCTTGGCTTGCACTGTGTCAGTTCCTTTAAGGAGTCTATTTCTCAGATATTCACATTAAGGGTAATTGTGTTCCAGTTTTTAAATAATTGGGTGAAATTATGGATAATTTTGGTCACACTTTAAAAGTAATTTATCGTTTTTCCCCACATACAGTACAGGCTACACTAATACAGCTCAGGTATTGCAATCATTATTATTTATTTTAATAGCTAACCCGACATATTAAATGCTTCATTGGGGCTTTCTAGATTGGCAAAAAGAAGTGTGTTCATGGCTGCATGAAACTCTAGCCTTTAGATGAGAAAAAGGGAAAGAGCGCCATGAAAACGCTTTTTTTGCGTTTTAGGGGAGAAGAAGCGCCTTTAAAAGGTGCTGGTTTTCCCAGCTTCTTTTTTAAAAACTGCGGAACAGCGCAGCTCCATCTAAAGGCTGCGGTGCAGCTGCTAAGCATTAAGGAAAAGGCAACTTCATGTCACACTTTCCTGCCAATCTAGAAAGCCCCAATAATAATAGTAATAATAATAATAATAATAATAATAATAATAATAACCAAAACACCTGAGTACAATGCTGGGTGTTTTGATCCTATCCAGATTTGATAATATTGAAAACAGATTAGCAATCCCATATCCACTTGCACTATGTAAACCTATGTAAACCATTGAAATCAATAGAATTTGCTTTGGAATAGCCATGTATAGAATTAGACCCACGTATAAGTTCATTGTCATGTATTAGTCATGGCATATGTTTGAAAATTGCTATTCCCCTGCTATGACACATTCTCAGATGGAAGTGGAAACTTTAGCAAGTGTGAAGGAGGAGGCAGGTATTATGCATCACCATGTAGACACCTCCCTCCCAAAACTCAGTAGAGGATTAAATAATCACAAGAAGTAGAATATTATTTCTACTGTCCACAAAAACAAAAACAAAACAAAAACAAACAAACAAACACGCCTGACAAAATTGTTTTGTTTTGTTTTGTTTGCCTACTGTACCTCATGGGGAAATTTGGTTTGGTTTTGGCCTTTTTTTCTTTTTGAAAAAAAGTTTTAATAGGACTTGGCAGGGATGTGTGAGAAAGTTTCAGGAAAGAAATATCATGGATATGTTTATGAGAATAGCAATGCCTGATGCCACTCAGGGTTATGGGACTGTGGGTGGATGACTCTTCAACATGTTTATCAATGACTTAGATGAAAGAATAGAGGGCAGGCTTATCAAATCTGCAGGTGACACCAAATTCAAAGAGTAGCTATTACCCCAGAAGAGAGGATCAAAATTCAAAATGACCTTAATAGATTAGAAAGCTGGGCCAAAACTAACACAATGAATTTGAACAGGGAGAAATGTAAGGTACTTCACTCAGGCAGAAAAAAAATGAAATGCATAGGTGTAGGATGGGGACACCTTGTTCAACAAGACTACATGTGAAAGGGGTCTAGGAATCCTAGCAGACCACAAATGAACATGAGTCAACAGTGTAATGGAGCAGCTAAAAAGGCCAATGCAATTCTAGGCTACATCAATAGTAATATTGTGGCTAGATCAAGGGAAGTAATAGTGCCACTCTGTTCTGCTTTGGTCAGGTGTCACCTGGAATGCTGTGTCCAGCTTTAGGCACCACAATTCAAAAAGGATGTTGACAAGATGGAACATGTCCAGAGGAGGGTGACCAAAATGATAAAGGGTCTGGAAACCATGCCTTATGAGGAGAGACTTAGAGAGCTGGGTATGTTTAACTTGAAGAAGAGATGGGTAAGAGGTGATATGATTGCCCTGTTTAAGTATTTGAAGGGGTGTCATATTGAGGATAGAGCAAGCTTGTTTTCTACTCCTCCCTAGAACAAAGAACAATGCATGCAAGCTACAGGAAAAGAGATTCCACCCCAACATTAGGAGGAACTTCCTGACAGTAAAAGCTATTTGATAGTGGAACACACTCTCTCTGAGAGTGGTGGGGTCTCCTTCTTTGAAGGTTCTTAAACAGAGGCTGGATGGCCATCTGTTGGGGGAGCTTTGATTTAGAGTTCCTGCATGGCAGGAGGTTGGAATGGCTGGCCTTTGTGGTCTTTTCCAGCTCTATTATTTTATGATTCTATGAAGTTTGTTTGGGATCCAATCTTGCCCTCCAATTGTGCATCAGTAGAAAGTTTGATTCAGGGATTGCTCCCTTGTATACCTTTTAAGGAAGGACTTGACAAAAAAGGTGAGGTTTGCTGTTTCCCACAGCAGGGTGAGATACACCTGGATGACATGGGTCAGCTACCTTCAGAACCATGAAGCCCAGTTTTTCACAGTGCCATGCCACATATCCTATTTGTTGTTAAACTTAATAAAGCAGCCCTATCTTTTATTAAACAATTGTGTTTGTCTCTTTATTTCTTCTGTGCTGGTAAACTATATTGTTCTGTTTAGTAGTCTGTAGCTTTGAGGTACTCAGCAACAGCATGCCACCTTCAATGTCTTATATCTGTCTTAAATTGGCAGGACAGCCAGTGTACACAGCACAGGTTAAGACATGTTCCTAGATTGCTCATTGGATTACAGGATGTAATAACTACTCTCCAGCTTTAATTGATGGGCCAGTTTCCTGTCAAATGGAACAGATCTCTCTCCACACAGTCCTTTTCACATTTGTACTGAATGTGAAACTGCCATAGGAGTGAATGGCTATCAACCACAACACATATTCAAAGAGTACATCTGGGTCTATATTTTTTGTATGTATTTAATATGTGCTCTCTCTTGCTCTCTTTCAGGAGGCTTTGGTGTGTATGCTTAGGCCTTCAAATTGCTTCTCAGTTTATGATGAGCCCATGAATTACATAGTTTTCTCAGGCAGTTAATACCCAGGGGTTGTTTTGCCAGTTCTTTCCTCTGAACTATAGGCTACAACACAAGGTATTTGTTGATGGACCCCCAACTAAGTACTAAACAAGGGCTGCCTCTGCTTAGCTTCCAAGATCAAACATCTGATGGCTTTATGTTATTTAGAGCCAAGTTAATCATAGGGAAAGTAGATGCCAAATAACTGAGAAACCATGAAAAAGATTATCTCCACTTCCTGGAAAAAGTAGTGGTTCACATTCACTGAAAAGGGGTGATAGACAGTACTTTCAGCTTTAACTACTTGTCCAGCCAGAATCTTGCAAAATATAAGCTAAGAAAGACTTATCTCTGAGTTACTATAAGCAGAGAAAAAAAATCCACCAGTGATCACATGGCCAAAGGGGAAGGTGCCAGCCTTCAGATAGACCTCCCTAGTACCATCTGGACTAAGATGAAAAACAGAAAATGCAGGCCTACGACTAACATCTTCAATTTCCTTCTACTGTTTGACTCATGAAGAAGCTAGTGTGATTTTGAAAGCTTGCAACATTTAATGTGCATTTTGGTTGTCCCAGTAAAGGTATCATTGTTTGGATGTTATTAGATTTGCTATATGGCCCACACGGCTACCCCAGATGTTTATAAGCAGAGAGGTTATTTTTTGTCAATGTTACTTTTTTTTAAAGTGAAAATGATTTGAGGATACAAATGATGACCATCTGTGTTTGTGAAGCCTTTGACACATTCACTCAACAGATGTGTCTGCAATAAATTGTTACAGCTGCACCTTGTCACCAGTGTACTTTTTTTAAAATAATGAAATATAGTGTGGATCATGACTTGAACTGCAGATATAGTTGGATTACAACTCCCAGAATTCATCTCCATTGGCAATACTAAACTGGACATGACAGCATTTTCAGTCCAATGACATCTGTATGTCTGCCTGATTTCTAACCCTAATCTATAGGAAATGTACTTTTAAGAAAAAATCTTCTTTGATATTTGGAGCACAAACTTTTATATAAAGGTTAGCAACAAAACTAATCACCCATTCATGTTTATACAATGAAGTAAATGTGAAACAGATCTAGAGGTGTTAGTAAACCATGAGCTAAATATATGTCAAAAATGTCCTGTAGTGGCCAAAAAAACCCAAACCTCCCAAAACAGTTCTGGGCTGAATTCTTATACAGGGTGATGATAACTGCATCTTGGAGATCTGATGGCAGTTCACCTTTGTCCCAGCAACTCACAAGGAGCTCATGGAATTAGCATGGAGTACATGACCTCTGTGTTTCCAGGCTTCAGGTGGGATTCCATCAATCCTGGCTGTCTTGCAGTTTTTCATCTGCTGTATGGCCTTAATGGTCTCATCCAAAGTGGGAGCCACGTCCAATTCATTTTTCATCAGTTGTTGTATCATATGTTAGATAGCTGAGCCTTGGACTGCTCGGCTGCCACTGAAGAGACTTTGAAAATGTTCAGCCCATTGATTCAGGATGGAGGCTTTGTCTGTTATTAGTGTTTGTCCATCTGTATTATATAAGGAGCTTTGGACCTGATAAGTAAGTCCAAACACTGCTTTAAGAGCTTCGTAGAATCCTCTGGAATCACCCAGATCTGCACAACGTTGTGTCTTTTCTGCTAAATTGATCCACCACTTGTTCTGAATGTCTCAGAGTTTTTGTTGGAGTTTACTACATGCGAGACAGAAGGCTGCTTTTCTTACATGGCCAGATGATCAAACACTAATCACAGACAAAGGCTGAGTGAGGTGTGCCTGATGAGTAGTTCTCTTCTTTGTCAAGAGCTCCTGGATCTCTTGGTTGATTTCATCAAACCAATCTTGGTTTTTCTTGCGGGAGAACTCGAAGGAGTCTTCTGCAGACTGCAGGATACTGATTTTAATATGTTGCCAAAGCACTGTAGGAGAAGAATCTATAGGATGGTCTTCAAGTTTTGATTGCAGATTTACCTGGAAGTTATTTCTCATGGCAATTTGTTGAAGATTGTTGACTTGGAGTCTCTTCTTTAAGATGCCACCTCTCTTAGGTTTGAGCTTAAGATCTTCATTTAGTTTGCATCTTACAAGGCGATGATCTGTTTGATATTCTGCACTGGGCATCACTCGAGTATGATGGACATCACAAATGTTTCTCTGGCACACTAGAACATAGTCAATGAGGTGCCAGTGTTTGGATCGGGGATGCATCCAAGTTATCTTCAAGCTATCTTTCTGCTGAAAGATAGGTTTGTAATAGTCAGGCTGCTGTTCTGCACAAAACTCTAGCAGGAGGCGTCCGTTATCTTTATAGTTTCCAACTTCATGCTTGCCTAGAACACACCTTTCCAGGCTTTGAAGTTCTTTCCTACTCTGGCATTGGTCACCAAGGATAATGATTTTATCTTCTGCAAGGACTTTTTGTATGAGGTGGTGTATCCACACTGGTTGACAATTATAATTGGTATACCACTGGATCAGACCTCACTTGGAATATTGGCTACAGTTCTGCAGTTCAAGAAGAATATTGACAAGATATTGTCCACAGGAGGGCACCCAGTATGGTAAAAGGTCTGGGAACCAATCCAATTGAGGAATGGCTTTGCGACAGGTGTATGTTTAGCTTGAATAATAGATTGAGAGGTTATATGGTAGTCCTATTTAAATGTTTGAAATAAATAATGTGGCGAATAGCGCAAACTTTTTTTTGGCTGCTTAAGAGGGTACGACACAATGCATTGCAAGAAAAAAAAAATGTACCTAAATATTAGGAAGAGCTTCTTGATAGTAAGAGCTGTTCAACAGTGGACTACACTGCCTTGTGTGTGGTGGGCTGTCCTTCTTTGGAAGTGTTTAAACATTGGTTGGAAGGTTGTCTTCTGGCAGTACTTTAATTGTGTATTCCTGCACGACAGGCATTTGGATTAGATGTGCCCTGTGGTCCTTTTTATCTTATGCTCCATGACATTTTTAAGAGGGTTGGTCCAACCAAAACTGTTTCCATATTTTGGACCTGTTTATGCTTTGTGCACTGTAAAGAACACAGTGGTTATGGCACATTTATCTGTTATGTATATGGAGAGACATTCACATAACTCCTGGAGAGGAAATGAAAAATTCAGTGTAATAAACACATAAATAAACATATTGCTGTCTCGGGGCTTTTCTCTTTTTGGTGATAATATAAAAAAGCATGAGGAAAGCTAATGTTTTCTGCCACAAATTTTTCCACACATATCACACTTATGAGTTTAGTATGTGGCTTCAAATCTTTTGTTGAAGCATCACAAAGAGATGACAGAAGCCATTTTATACCCCTCACTTAACAAGCTCACATTAAGGAAAGAACCAACTCTGGCTATCAAAGCCCTAGTCATCTGGACATAAAGGTAAGGAAGCTAAGGTTAAATGAACATGATATATCACTACAACTTGCACAACTAAAGTGTGGAACATAACTGAGTGACTTCCCCAATTGATGGGAAAACCAAGGTTTCAAAGAATTAGAAAACATTCAGGGTGCCAGATAGAAGGCCTGGCACTGAGTCTCCACTTTCTTCAGGTCATCTTCAGGTGGGAGACAAGGCTACTAATTTCCAGTTTTGATGGAAATTTCCTCCAGGCCAGGAGGAAAGGGCTGTGTGTGCTATCAAACCACGAAATTGTTACAGTTCGCAAGACTTAACTGATTTCTTGCTGCAACCTCCAAGATCACTTGTGGGGTAGGATGACTATTTATTAACTTATTTAGCTTCTTCTGTCCTCCCAGACACTTGTGATGCCAGGGATCACCCTCTGCTCTGCTCTGCTCTGCTCTGCACCCACCTTTTGGCTAGATATAAATATTTCTAGCTAGATTAAATGTTTAATAATAATAATAATAATAATAATAATAATAGTTTATTTATATTTCCCGCCTCTCCCTTGGATTGAGGCGGGATTACAGCAATTAAAACAATAACAATAAAACATTCCTTACAGTTAAAATGCATCAATAAAACATTCCTTACAATTAAAGTGCATCTATTGCAATATGCAATATGGCAACAACAATATTATTAAAACAATCCAATCCTAAATTTAACTGCCACAATTATCTGCCAGTTACTCATTACACTCAGAGTGATTCACAGGTATCACAACAAGTCTGATGGATAAGTCCACTGGAAGAGATCTGTCTTCAGTGCTTTCTTAAAGGCCTCTAAGGTGGTAATGAGATGGATGTCTTCCAGTAGGTTATTCCAAAGTTGTGGAGCCACAGAGGAAAAGGTTCTCTTAGATGTAGACATCAATCTTACGTTGGGACCTTCTAGCAGGTTTTTGCCTGATGTTCTGAGGGTGCGGGGCGGATTATGTAGGGAGAGGCGTTCCTTCAAGTAACTCGGGCCCAAGCCATATAGGGCTTTAAAGGTAATGACCAACACTTTGTATTGTGCCCGGAAGCTAATTGGCAGCCAGTGTAGCGATTTTAGAATAGGGGTAATGTGATTGAATCCAGAAGCCCCTGTGAGCAATCTGGCTGCCGCATTTTTGATCAGCTGAAGCTTCCGGACTTGGTACAAAGGTAGCCCCATGTAGAGCACATTGCAGAAATCTAATCGAGAGGTTACCAGTACATGTACCAAAGTTTCAAGGTCCTCTCTGCCCAGGTAGTTGGCGTATCAGCCGAAGCTGGTACCACATACTCCTGGCAGTCGCTTCCACCTGGGATGTCATCTGGAGCGACGAGTCCAAGAGTACGCCCAAGCTGCGAACTTTGTCCTTTAGGGGAAGTGTGACCCCGTCCAGGACAGGTTGGCAAATCTCCATCCCTGGGCTGGGAGAGCCTATCACAAGTACCTCCGTTTTCTCTGGATTAAGCTTGAGTTTGTTATCCCTCATCCAGCCCATTACCGACTTCAGGCAAGAATTCAGAGGAGAGATGCCATCCTCGGTTGCTGCAACAGCCGGAGACATAGAGAAGTATATTTGTGTGTCATCAGCATATTGATAACACTGCACCCCATGTCTCTGGATGATCTCTCCCAGCAGCTTTGTGTAAATGTTAAATAGCATGAGAGACAGAATGGTGCCTTGAGAGATGCCGGATGTCAGCTCTCTTTTATGAGAGCAACTGTCTCCCAGCTTCACCATCTGGAACCTGCCCAAGAGATAGGACCAGAACCACTGAAGAACAGTGCCTCCGATACCAGCTTCCCTCAGGCGTTCAGAAGGATACCGTGGTCCACGGTAACGAATGCCGCTGAGATGTCCAAGAGCACCAACAGGGTCACACGTCCCCTGTCAAGGCCCAGACGGAGATCATCAACCAAGGCGACCATGGCTGTCTCGACTCCGCATCCCCTCCTGAAGCCGGTTTGAAATGGTTCCAGATAATCAGCTTCATCCAAGATGGCTTGGAGTTGGAAGGCAACCGCCCTCTTGATCACCTTGCCCAAAAACGGTAACAGTCATCTTCCTAAGCGATTTAAGTCATCTCCCTAAGAGAGTGAGAAGGTATAAACCCTTCCTTTCACCTTCAATCACCATTCACTTTTAATTAAGCTTTCTGTTCAAACAGTAAACATTCTTTCTTGATCAGTGTGTGTGTGCTTCAGTGACAAGGTGTAAGCAATTGGGGGTGAGTGCTTCTACATAATGCCTAACAACTTAACCAGGAGCCATCCCTAGGTCCCACCTTTTGACCCAGAAACCTCTGAGCATAATACAAAACTGGCAGCCCTACTTTCTAATGTGACTACAGTAAAGAACAAGATTCTAGGATATGGTAGATGAGACTATATAAGGGTAAGATTGTGCTAGCAAGTAGAGGCCAGAGGCCCAATGTGGTGATGTTAGAGTCAAGGAAAAGGTAGGACAATTGTGTTGGGCAAGAAACATGGGCTAAGCTGCAATCCATTTTTATGGCCACATTTCCATACACTTTCTCATCACATTGTGGGTGTTTCAATAATAATAACAGATATGCCTCAAAATATTATCTCTGGGAGTCTTTCTTGCTTGAAAGAAAAATGGTAAAGATGCTTATTTTGGGCTGGAAGTGGATAAACCATTCCTTTATGGTATGGAGACGTAAGTTTTTAAGCAGTCACAATCACAATCACAAAACTGTTCTGTTCGTAATTTTTTTTAAAAAAATCAATCCACATCGCTTTCAGTGATTATGATGATGACAAGGACACAAAGAACAACAATAATGATAATTTGATTGTATTTAGGATTACTACAATTGCTTCACTTAGTTGTCCTGCTGTGCAGTCCTATGTATGACTAATCAGAAAAAAGACCCATTGGGCTGATATAGATTGGTGCAAAGAGCCGTGATAAAGGCTCTTTGCACCGCCTTTAGGATTAGGGAGGTGTAGTTTTTACACGCCCCCTAGGCCTAAAGCATATGGGTGCCGCCATTTTAAAAATGGCGGCGTCCATACGGACTCGCTTTGAAAGCTTCATCACGTGCGCAGCGTTTAGATACGCTGCGCACGTAATGACGCTTTTGCACCAGGGGAGGGCGCCAATCATGCCCTTTCCGTGGCACCAAAAAGGAGCTCTGAACGGAGCTCCTTTTTGGGGGCGGATCTTTGCCACGGCTTTTAGATGGCCGCAGCAAAGACCCTGGAAGAAAGGGGTCACAGTGGCAGCCCTTTCTCCCCTCACCAGCACTGAGGGAAGCAAGGTGCAGCAGGTTCCCAGGCTGCCTGCTGCACCCCGCTTGGAGGCCGCAGGGAAGCAGCAGTTTGCCACTTCCCTGCGGCCTCCAGAAGCGTCGGGATGGGGCTGTGGAGGCTGCCGGTGTGGCAGCCTTGGCCCCATCTTGCCGTTTAAAAGGGCGGTTGCAGACCGCCCCTTTTGGATGGTCTAGATCGCCCAAATAAGTTCAAAAAGAGTAGCACTTCTTTTAGCTTTATCAGTGAGGTGTAACAAGAAGTAAGTAGGCTATTATAAGATGTGTGTGCTCCTCTTACATAATGTGAAGAGTTAAGAAATGTAATTGAACTGAGATTTGGTTCCAGTTACTGGTTTATCTGGGGCCAGGATTATTCAACCAGTTACATAAAACTCTTTTCCAAAAGTCAGACAGTGTGTTCCTGTCTCATCCTATGGCTTTTGGATGCCTCTTCAAGTGAAAGTATGCTAAAGTCAGAGTCTCAAAGTATGAAAACGTCAGAATCATAAACAGCATCAGACTGTTTGTAGACAGCATTTACATGCAGTAAGCAATAAATTGAGAACCAGCATAGGGTACTTGTTTCATACTGGACTATGATTCTAGAGACCAGAATTCAAATCCTTGCTTGGTCATACTTTCTCATCCTCAGATGAAGGCAAGGGCAAACCCCTCTCTGAACAAATCTTGCCAAGAAAACCTTGAGAAAGGGTTTACTTTGGAGTTACTATAAGCTGGAAATGACTCAGAGGCACACAACAACAACAAGAAGTAATAAATTGATGGTGATACTGAAAGCTTGTTTATAAGTCAGGATTTGGGGTTTTTAAAATGCTGATAATCTTTCAAAAGTTTTCATCACATTCTAAGCTTTGATTTCTCTGAAATCTTTCACTATATTTTCTCATTAGAGATAAAAGGTTTCTGAACATATTCTTGGAGCTGAATCCTTTTGAAGAAGTGATATTTCTTGCATGTATGTCTTCTGAAGCTGAGAATGTCCAAGAAAGATGTAAGAGGAATAGTAAAAAGATTTAAGAGAAACCTGTTCTATATGTCTACAAATTGAACACATAAATTTCTAGCTCATTTTCTTTTAAAGGAATACTGTACATCTTCCTTCCTTCCTTCCTTCCTTCCTTCCTTCCTTCCTTCCTTTTTAAAAAAGGAAAATAAAATATCACATTTAGGTAACTAGAGAATGTTATTTAAATATGCATGAAGATCACCTTCAGCCTCCACAGTAGAAGTTTTGTACTTATTTGTGCCAATCAACATAAGGATCATGTGTGCTAGATGAAGAATCACATATACCAGACTCCTACGTTAGCAATTTTTCTACCTGAGACAGGAGTGTCAGAATCATCCATGTCATAGCATTTTCTAATTTCTATATATGTTTCACTGAACAGTGAAGAAAGGTGACAGGAAAAAAATCAACTCATTTCAAATTGGATGTTAGAGGACAGTTCTAGTGATACCACAGACCACTAAAAAAGCTAATGAATGAGTCATAGAGCAAATCATGCCCACACCCTCATTGGAAGTGAAGATGACTAAATTCAGGCTGTCATACTTTGGACATATACATATCTCACTGGAGAAAATGATAATGCTTAGTAAATTGGAAAGTAGCAGGAAAACAGGAAGACTGTGGTCCCTCCTGTCTGCATGGGCCAAATAAAATGTCTTCCTCCCATCCTCTTGGTGGGATGCATGATGCATAGTCCAAGTCTGGATGATGCATGGTCCAAACTCTGGTTTGAATGCGAACAGTCTGGATGATGCCCAGCCACTTCAGCACTGAAGCTGGGTTATACCCTCCTTATAATGGATTAAAATAACCCATCTTTAGTTCTGGCTCTTCCCAGAAGATCTGAACCACTTTGTTGCAATGCTAGGCAGCTGTTTGCACATATGTCATGCTGTGCTTCCCATCACTGTTGCTGCCATACAAATTTGCTCATTCTAAGGTCAGAATGAGGTGCTCAACACTGGGCACCTTATTCTGACTTTAAGGCAAGAACTTGCCATGTCAGCAGTGGTGCCAGGCAGAACAGTGGGATAGGCATATGAACAGCCACCCGGTGTCACAATGGAGGATAGCAAGGGACATCAGGGCATCTCTGGGGCGAGAATGCTCTGGGCTGCTTTCAGAATATTTTGGCCCATGCGGACACCACCTGTGTTACAGGTGCATTGATTCAATCAAGAAACCAATATATCTGAGTTTGCAAGACCAGAGCAGAGCTTTTGATGACTGGAGCTCGTGGAGATGTCTCATTCACACAGCTGTCATTTGCTGAAGCTGACTTGATGGTAAACAACAATAACAAGAAATATTCCTAAACTATTGTTTCAAACAGTTTGAAATATCCAGTAGGGAGTATTTTTGTCCTTGAAATACAGATTCCAATTTTTCATGAATATTTCTGTGGGATGACCTGCTTGAAAGATCACCTCTTTTTCGGGATAAATGCATTGTCCCCATGTACATTTGTTTGAAAGAGAATTATTTTCATTTCAATGGAAGTTATCTCCTTTGGGTTAAGATTTTACTCACTATACTGTTGATGCTGTTATGTGCCTTCAAATTGATTTTGACTTATAGGAACCACATGAAAGGGTTTTCTTGGCAATATTTATTCCAAAAAGTTTTTCCACTTCTTTCTGCTAATGCTGTAAGACTTGTTCAGGATTACCAGCAATTTTAATATCTGAGTGGGATTCACATCCTTGGGCCCATTCACACTACACAGTTATACCACATCCCAATTTAACTGCCATGATTCGATTCTATGTAAATACTATGATGCACTTCAGAAGAAATGACTTACTATCTTCCCAAGATTTGACCTTACTGTACTACTGCTGCTATGATTGTTCAAGTATTCTATGATTTCCCCCATGTGTGACAGATTGGAAATCCTTTGGAGCAGGCTTTTTGAGGCACAGAGAGGATTGCAGTAAGGAGAGGAGATCACCCTTTTGTATGCCAAAACTGTATTATTAATATATGTGTTATGTGTCTCTGAAAGTAGAGAGTACTAGATAGAGTTAACCCAAACAGTCAGCTAAAGTCTACAAAAGCTTACGCTACCAACCTTTCTTTCTTTCTTTCATTTAGTCTTAAAGGTGATACAAGATCCCTTTGCATATTGATCCAGATTAACAAAGATATGACTTTGAGGTCCGCCAAAGTGTCAAGTGATGAGCAAATTGCTCTTTCAGAGGCTAAAATGGGCTATTTTTTGTTTTCTTTACAGAAGTATGTTTGCATTAACAATAGTCTATTTACAGATCTTAAGTAAACAAAGATACAGTGTCATCTCCATTTTTTCCTTTTCCACAGGAAACTGATCAGGAAGCAGTGCTCTGGAACAACTTTTTTTAATGTGGAAATGTGGAACATTTCACACAGAGAAAGGAGGTGGAAGGAAACTAGTCTTCCATACAAAACCCCCCAAAAACTTTCTTTTTTAAAAATGCTGATAAGTGACAGCATTATGACAATGAAGGATACCTTTATGGTAGAGATGAAAGCCCAGGGAATAAAAGAACAGGGGCACAATTTGGCATGTCAAGAGGCTTAAGAACAGGATAACACCTGCAGGGAGACTAAACAGAGAAAGAGAAAACAGGAACATAGTCTTAAAACAACTCACTAGGGTGCAGGTTGTTTAAAGAAGGGCATAGCTGCATAGACTCTGAAGTTCAGAGAACAATTCTGAGGCAGCAATGTCCTCCTGCTTCCATCTTGCTCTGCTTGAGTAGTAAATTATTTCTCCCTATTTCATGGATCAGTTAATCCTTCTGGATAGTTGGATGTCTACTCTGACAAGGCAAAACAAAGGTTTCTGTCACTCTCCATTTCTTCTTGCCCTCTCCCCAGCCATTTTCTTGCAATTGGGATTAGCAAATGGATGACCTCCACTGTTCCTCCTGATGGTTGAAGTCAAGTCTAAAATGGAGGAAGTAAAGACTTTCCTTTACTTTATAGCCTAGTAATGGCTGTGCCAAATTATCTTTATTTTTTCTGTCTTAGACTTTTATGGCCTCTAATAGGGTAAAGTAGACTGTTGAGTAGCTTGACTGTGCTCACTTATTTCAATCTGAGGTAAGGTCTTTTCCAGTTTTGGCAGCTATAAATGTCAGATAAAAAGAATTAAGTTTTATGCCAATTGTTCAATTTGCTGGAAAACTACAACTGACTTTGAGGCTGGGTTAGTTGCGGGGGGGGGGGGGGGTGAATCCTCAACAGGATCCCTGAGAAAGCAGACAATTAAATCCTCCCATTGCAGTCTTAGAACTGAGACCACCAAGTACTGAAAATTTGCTATGAAACATTGTGTTGACAACATTGACTCAACCTGGAGGATATTTTATAGAGAAAAACAAAAAGCTCCTCAGTGGAGCAGAAAAGTGCATGAGTTTATTAGAGCTTGAAAAATAGCCTTTAAAAGGAAAATCCAGAAATCTTGCCAACGTTCAAATTATCTGGAATGTCCACAATGTCAGTGATGTGTTCATTTTATTTTTTAAAAAAGAGTTGGCCATGATTCTCTTAAGTGCGGTTTTATTATTACTGCTTTATTTATTTATTTGCAGAGTGCCTCTTTTTGTAAAGAAATCAGTATGGCATGTGTGTTTTACATGTTGTCCCCCCCCCAAAAACACACACACACACACACACACACACATTTGTATATATATTTTGGTATATTTTTGTATGCATTTCTCCAACTGAAGACAGGCTGTATGCATATTTTTCAGTTGTAGTTGGTTTCATATTCCATGCAGAACCACCAAGGGATCAATAAACACAATGGCTCTATTAAGAAATATTAAACAAACCTGGCCTATGTGGGTCCCCCTTACTTTTGTCATAACTTTCCTCTTCTTATTCCTTCCATCTTTCTCTAGTTTTTTGGAAGCAGAGAAGAATTCCTGGCTTCTCAAACTATAGGTTCTCATGATATCCCAGCTAGGAAACTTCAGCTTACAAATCATTGTTCAGTTGTAATATGAAGAATATTCACAGAAATCCCCATTCTTCACAAGACAGGTTGCATTTCAACATGTTAAGATGGTTTGTTAAGAAATTCTTCACTGGTCTGGCAGTTCTGCCTTTGTTGTTGTTAGCTGCTCTCACATTGACCTTGACTCATGGCAACCTTGTGGATGAGACATCTCCAAGACCCCCTATCCTCCACTGCTTTGCTTAGGTCTTGTAGATTCAGGCCCATGGCCTCCTTAACTGAATTTAGCCATATGGTGTATAGTCTTCATCTCATTCTATTGCCTTCTGCCTTTCCTAGCATTATTGCCTTTTCTAATGGGTCATGAATCATATATATAAATATATCTTTATAATGTATGCTTTAGTGAAATACATACTGAAAATAAAACATATTTAAGGTTTTGCAAGCTTTGCCAATTTTCAAAAACTATGGAAGCATTCATTTGTGAAGATGTATTATCCTTTGATTCCATGATAGATTATAAAGTATTGATTGCACTGTGTGTTGCATAAAACTGGGGGAAGTGAGGGGGAATGCATGTTTTAAATATAATGCTTTCAGGGCATCCAAACTCAGCACTGTTGAGTTGTATATATGGTGGCAATCTTTATAGGTTTCCCCTTATTGACTGATGTACTGTGCTTGTGAACTGAACAGTGTAACCTCTTTAAGATGAAATGGAGAGACATTTGTGAATAAAAAAAGTTTGAAATTTAAAAATCTACCCATATTAAATAGGAAAGAAAATCTGTGTGTATACTTCTCACAAATTGATACATACCAGTGGCACAGCCAAGTTTAAGATATCTAGACAACCTGCACTTCTATTACTCTTTTCCTTTCACAGATGGTGCAAATACATAATGGAACCGAATAGCACCTTTCAGACTAACTGGAAAGAATTTTCTAGCATAAACTAGAAATGCAAATATAGGGATATGAAGTGGACTTTGTGCACAAAATAAATTTCTTCCCAGTTAGGCGCAAAGGGGCATGTCCACATAGGCTAATTAAACCAGTTTCTCCATGCCTCCACAGTGATCTGTCTATAAAATACAGGGCTGAATCCCTGATTTGTGTGCAGACTGTCTTCGTGCCATGAAGCCAGTTCTGCACCAAATCATCCACCCTCTCCCTTCCTTAAACAGATTTAAAAAAAAAAAAACTCACCTTCTGCTCTGCATTTTATAGGATGCACTCCATAGTGATGTCTACACATGTAACCTGCTGTGCTGTGCACCATTGTCATCACTAGTGCCTCATTTCTGACCTCAGAGGGAATTGTGTTCATTGCTGCTGCTGCTGGCAGGGAACAAAGTGGAATATGGGTGTTATTTATTTTATTATTTACTTATTTCATTTCTATGCCACCTTTCTTCCAGAAAGGGACCTTAGGTGGCTCACAAAATAAAAACATTTTATTTATTTATTTATTTATTTATTTACATATTTATACCCTGCTCTTCAGCCCTAAAGGCTATCAGAGTGGCTTACAATTATTATTTTTAATTAGATGGTTCCCTGCCCTCAGGCTTACAATCTAAAAAGACACAACACAAAAGGAGAAGGGAATGATGGTGGGGAAGGGGATTAGGTCCAGCAGTTCTTCTCTCCCTCTGAGGCCTGGACCAAGGGAGATGGATTGGAGGGAAGGCTCTCTTCCTTCAGGCTAGCTCTGATGGACCTGGGCCTGCCTATTCATTTTAAAAGCCTTTACAATAATTAAAAAAAATTAAAATCATCCAGATAAAACAGTATAAAATTAACAGAGACATGTAAAAGTTAAAAACATAATGAAGACAGCCATCAGGAATCACTCCAGGGCAGCTTTTGAGGCAGAGTTCTCCAGGAGTGCGGGATATCTGACTGGTATAGATGATCCAAAAGGGGATATTGGATCCTTTTGTATCTTTTTATTTTAAAGCAAAGACTAATGAACCTCTCTCTTTGAATTTCATCAGTGTTATTAACTGACAATATATACATTTGCTTTATTCAAGTGCCATAGAGAAGATCCATTTCTCCAAAGCAGTGATTTAGTATGGATGCATGCATATGCATGAACACTTACACTATATCTGCATGAAATCCAATCTATGAGCTAGACTGTAGCTGAGAGGATGTAGTACATGATGTTGACCATAATTTGAAATTTTGTGAAACAGAAGTCTTCTTATGTATACATAGGTATAACCAAGCTGATTGACAAAATACCTTTTTGATTTTTTTAAAAAATGTAATTATTGAAACAGTTTTACATCCACTATGTTGAAGATGGTGGTGGGGAGGCCACTAAATCTATGAAAATAGCACAAAATAGTTACACGAAACACAGGTGGAAAAAAGTATCTACAGCAAGTATAACACCATCTTCTCTGGTTTATAGCTGGGAGTGAAGGAAGACCTAAGGATAGTGAATTACAGCAGAACAAATTTTGGAAGTATGCAGGAAATGATGGGTGAAATTGAATGAGCTTGAGTAATGGAGAGAAATTTAAAGTGTTCCAAGATAAATTTCTGTATGCCCAGTGATTATGCATGCCATCTACCAATAAACAGAGGAAAAGTGAAAGAGAAAACCAATGAAGATGAACAGGGAAGTGGAAAAATAACTACAGGCAAGAAAGATGAGCAGTATAGTATGCAAGTGACTGATCTATGAAGAAGTATATACACAACTAAGATCCCCAAGTTACTTCAAAATAAATAAGACACCAAAACAAGCAATAACTCTAGCTGCAATCCTTTGCACAGTTAGGCATGTTAAAAATCATTGAGCACAATCTAGTTAAAGATAAGCACTTTTAAGTTCTATGGATCAAGTCCAGTTGCAATTAATAGGATTTACATTACTCATGGCTCACTTAACGATCTATTAATTTCAATAAATCTGCTTAAAATTCTGTTTGTACAACACTACACTGTTACAGCTATTTGGGATGTGTAGTGTTGTGAGAATTCTCTGTGGAGAGTTCTAGTGCTGTGGTTTTTACTATTTGACATTTCATGTAGGGAAAATTGATATATGAATGAGCCCTAGAGACTATTATATACTGTAAAACATTATAAACATTGATCTGTTGGATTTTTTAAATAAAAAATGTGTGGTTTGATGTGTTTTACTATTTTAAATCTCTAATTGTGTGTTAATGCAATCAGCCATTTTCTTCACAATATCCATATTGCAGGTATGTACCCTTTTGTCTGACATACTCAAGATCAATTACTTCTCCAATTACTTCTCCAAGATTTCATGAGAAAATTAGTAATAGAGTAGAAAATCACTTTACTCTTCTTCAGAAATGAAAAAGTCAAAACATGTACTAAACTGACATTTTATCACCTAACTAAAGTCATTCAAAATTAGTAAGAAATGGATTCAGTCTTGCTATTTTACTCAAATGTGAAACTTTCTAGCATGGAAGAGGAAAAAAAAAAAGGCAGGATTAAAACGTGAATTTATAAAGCCCAATTTTATAAAGGCAGTTATATAATGTTGTAATTGAATAATTGATGTTTACAGTTCTTACAATCTTTTATTCCAAGACCTCCATAACTAGCTATGTTTTATTGTGTTTTTTCTTTGAGATCCAGATATCTATAATGTAGACTTTACAGGCCAGTTAGTTCTACCACACTATTTCAAGGTTTATAGCATCTCTCTGGCACCATTTGCTAAGGATTTCTTTTTAGGTCTATGGATGTTTTATTTGTTTGTCTTATAATTTTATTTTGATTATCAGGGAAACAAAAAATGTGGGAGATGGGAACAATCCTTTCAGATTTAAAGAAGGCATCCACATTTTTCTTCAGCCAAATCCAACTGCTGTTTTATTTAAGACGAGTTTTATATTTCTGTTGTGTCTGTTTGTTTTGACTGATTTCAACTATCAGGCTGGTATGCAACCCATAATCAGCTCCTCCAAGATGTGACACAATATCCTTTTTCTTATTACTCTGTGCCTGCTTATCACAAAATTGCCTGTCTAGACATCATAACATTCTTCTTGGATTGAGTACAAAAAATAAAAATAAAAAAACATTGAATTTCCAGCTAGCGTGTGGTTAGCTGACCTTTCCCCCTTTAATTTTAATTAAAAGGAAAGTTGTGTAAGTGTTTCAGGATGAGAATCTGTGTAGAAACACCCTTCCAAATACAGACAAAATTTTAAAAAATGTATTGAATTATTGACAAAAATCTGGAACTAGGTACATATGCATCTGTATGTGAACAGTGCTATGGAGGTTAGTGTTATTTATTTATTTATTTATTTATTTAAAAAAGGTTTCACACAAATCTGCCCAATGAAATTATTTTGTTTATTAAAATGTATTTAGTTCTTACATTTATGAAATGCTTCATGGGCTTCATACAGCCTGAAACATATACAGTGGTCCCCCGCCTTACGAATCCCCCGGGTTACGAAAACCCCGGGATCCGAAGGCGGCGGGACCGCCATTGTATCCCCCGGGATACGAAGGATCCCCCGGGATACGAAAAAAAGCGGAAAAAAAGCCGTGCGGCCCCTTTAAATGGCCGCGTGGTCTGTCCGCGAAAGCGGTCCCCCGGGTAACGAAAGCTTCCGGGTTACGAAGGTAATCCCGGAACGGATTACCTTCGTAACCTGGGGGACCAGTGTATGTGCTAATATATACGTTATATTCCAGAAGAACAAGATCTTCATTTAGCACCACATTTACAGAAAGTAACGTCCCAGGGGCCTTCTCTATGACATTATTCCCTCTCCTTCTGATGTTTGAGGATGTGTGTGTGTGTTGTGTGCCTTCAAGTCATTTTCAACTTATGGTAACCCTAAGGCAAATCTATCATGGGGTTTTCTTGGCAAGATTTGTTCAGAGAAGCCATGACATTACCTTCCCTTGAGGCTGAGAGAATGTTACTTGCCCACGGTCACCCAGTGAGTTTCATGACTGAGCTGGGAAGCTCCTCTCAATGCTTATGTAGCCAGACTAGCATATCAGGTGTTTTTGATGAAACTCGTAGAAGTATGCAAAATTTGGTTTAAAAAATACCTGAGAGTGGAACCTCAGGTATTCAATATAAACAGTGGCAAGTCAGGAGTTATTATCATCTTTTAAAATTTATTTCTAATTGTGAAAAAATCACGTCTTTAAAAAAAGAAATGAGAAGGGAAAATCTCACTGAAACAGATGTTCAAAGATGAAAATAAAACAAACTAACACAGAATTCATTGAAAGATTATCATATGTCTAAATAACTATAAATGATCAAAAGGTTGTATTGTCTTTAAATCTTTGGATAATAGATGGTAGGTACAGTAGGCCCTTCCCATCCATGTCCCCCACCCCAATACATGGGGTAAAACACAGGAGCTCAAGTCTTACCAGTCAACTGGTGGTAACATGCATGTGTCAATGCCATCATTGACTAATATGGGGGAGGGTGATCTGCAAGAGTTCCATTCAGTGGAGGGTAAGCCTGCTGATATAGTGGGCCCCTCTATTTATTTTATTATTGCTCAGTGTTGCAGTATGAGCTTGTTAGCCACCCAAATGTCAGAAAATGATAGCTAGAATTCAGTAAGGCAGTTCAGAATGCCTAACCATGTTAGTTATGCAATTACATTGTGTCTCCCAGGCCCACTAACAGCTTCTAGGATTCATAAAATGGATCCTTATTTAAAATGTTGCCTCATGACCTCCAGTTCTTAGGCTTCCAAAACTGCCACCCTCCCCCCCCCCCAGGTTTCAGCATGTCTTCTTTGTCGTACTGTTCCACTTTATTTATCTTTCTCTTTCTTGTTAAAGAGTCAGTTCCAACTATTCAGAGTATTTATCATCCTTAGAGTGATATTAAAGACAATTGGTATGTTACTTCATCATTGGGTTGGATTGTTTGGGTATGACATAGGCTTAGGTTATATAGGCAGGACCGTAAAGTCCAATAAAACTGACAACTCATATTAAAATCATTCTGTCTGTGTACCTGTTTCATGGGGAGTAAATTTGATTTTGAAGAATGAAGTGTCCTGTGCTTTTGCTTTAGGCTTAGTCTGCATCAGAAGAATGATGCTTAGAATAGCTGCTGTTGCCTTTTATGACAAAATCTAATTATTTCAATTGCACCTTTTCACCTGTTGTTCAGAAGGCAAGTGTCAAAATCATAGAAAAGAAAGCTTCATTTTCTGTGTAGTGTATCTCCAAGGCCCTTTACACAAACATTGTACTGAGTTCCGCAAAATGACAGACTCATTTGCCCAAATACTAATATCACTGGGTATCCATTATTTCTCCCTTTCCCCATCCAAAGTATTTTTGGAATTGTTTTATGACATAAGGCAAGTGGAGACCAAAACTAAAGTAAAAGCTAGAACTCCTCCTGCAAACAGTAATCTCCTTTCACCAACTGAAGTCTCTCAGAAATATTTACTTGCCCTCTAAATCCCCCTTCACATTCATAGAACTAGATTCCACTTTAACAGGCATAGCAACATCCTATGAGTTTGTGGGATTGGAAATTTATAGAGGGGCATTTAGAAGTCTCTGCCACAGAGCCCTAATGCCTCACAAGACTACAACTCCCATGATCCTTTAGGATGTTGCCATGACAGTTAAAGTGGGATCATAATGCTATGACTATATCTGAATATTATTCAGAAACCTCTAGTATAGAAGATCTCTCTTTAGGTGACCAACCAAGCATCAAGCCAAAGCATATGTACTGGCATCTTACAGCTGAGCCTTAGTATGGATACCTAAGGAAACATGAAATGAGCTTGGTGCAGACTTATAAATGGCAGGAGAGTACAAAATTTCACTTCTTAATGTGTTGTTACCTTTCCTTTATCCTTTTGTTTTGTTTTCAAAATAGATCCTGCTCATTTTAGTTACAATCAGTCAAGCAAGGTCTACATTTCTGGTCAACAGAATCAGAAGAGGTTTACCTACACTTTACAATTAGAGTAGTTCAACACCCAAGGCTCTATCCCATACAAAACTGGGATTTGTACATAGAATTGTCTAATATCATTATCTGAACTACATTATTAAGTATCTCTGATAGAGAAGTCTAAGTATTTTACAAAATTACAAATCCCAGGACTTGATAGGATGGAGCCAGGGCAGCCAGAGTAGTATCAAAGTGTTAGAATTGTTTTGTATGCTAACTGAAGTTTATTCTGTTATTTTTCATATATCAAATCTTGGCTTTACTTCCTGTCTTTCTCAATCTAACATTGAGAGGGTAGCCACATCACAATCTCATTTTAGCCTCAGATAACATGTCACTACACTCATGACTATTTAATGGTGCGGCATTATACACTGCATGCTAATCTGGTTGGAATCAATAATGCCCATTTAGTAAAAGTAGTTAAAGGTACATGCAGATTTGTGAAGAAGGTTTTTTGATTAGCAAACCACATTCAAGAATTTTCAGCACAGAGTATGCTGACATCTCTAAGCAGCAGGTAATTTAATTCCTACAGGTGCCATTGATCCTTTCTGGCAACAAGAAGCTATATGCAGATCAATGTTAATTTTATTAGTCTGTTGATATTGCTGACAAATGAAAAGCTCCAGTCTTAAAAGCAAGAAGGGCATTCACTGTAGCTAAAATAGGCATGTGTAGCATGTGCCTAACTGAAAAAAAGAAAAGAAAAAGAACCTTTTTCATACAGCAGGGTTTGGGAAACTACTTTTATAGACTATAGCTTCCATACCTCTGATTCTAGGAGTAACTTTTCCTAGCTCAAACATGTAGGAATAATACATTTCTTATAAAATGGATTTCTACCTAATAATGCATCACAGAGGCACCCTTTTTGAAGAGATACAAACCAGTTTATCTAGGAGTATATCAACAACAATCCAAATTGAAGAAATATTCATAGCATCCAAATCCATTTTATTTTTATAGCTTGACCATTCATAAAGTTCACTTTTCCTATGTATTTGACTGTTTCTGACATTTATTGAGTTTGTCCCTGAATCTTAGGCCATCAAGAATGCCAGTATACCCACTTTTCTGTTCTTAGGCAGCTTTACCAAACATGTATAGCTGTGCTGCATTTGATATTCAGAAGATGGCAATTTGTCATTAGGTGTTTTTGTTTTTTGGTGAAAAAAATAAAAAGTGTTAAGATGCTAAAACATGCGTTTTCAATCTACATGTTATGAAAATGTACATTTTCCTGGTAAGGGTTCCCAAATTCTTCATCAAGTTCAATGTAGGATTGCCAATTCAGGCTCATCCGAGGCCCTGAACTCCTGGTGATGTCCTTAAATGCTATACATTAAGTACCAACCAACTTGGAGGTACTGTTTTACAGTGACTTCATTCCTTCCTGGAGGTGCAAACCCAGAAGTTGGTGCTGGGGGGGGGGACTCTTGCTCGATCCCTTGGCCATTGACCTGTGGGTCCCTCAGGGCTCTGTGTTGTCCACTATGTTATTTAACATATACAAGAAACCACTGAGAGGTAATCCAGACTTTTGGGATAAGGTGCCATCAATATGAGGATGACACCCAACTCTACTACTCCTTTCCATCTCAATCCAAGGAGGCTGTCCTGGTCCTAAACCAGTGTCTGTCATCAGTAATGGAATGGATGATGGCACACAAACTGAAACTAAATCCAGACAAAACAGAACTCCTGGTCAGTTGGATGGCATATTAGGGAATAAGGATGAAGCCTTGTATTTTTTAATTGATGTAACCCGCTCCGATTGGATACAGAGGAGCGGGCTATAAATAAAAAAATTATTATTATTATTATTATTATTATTATTATTATTATTATTAGTTATGTTTCTCCTGGAGATGCAGGTTCACACTTTGGGGATATGTGATAAACGGGAGTCCCTCCACTTATCAGGACCTTCTTCACTGGGGGAAGGGGTACTGTGATATCTTGTGGAGTGATGGCATCACTGGTGGTGTGAGGGCAACCAGTCAACCAGAGGGCAGTTAGAAAAGAACCTTCTGGATGGTGGTTAAAAAAAAGAGAGTTGAGAGAGTTGTGAGAGAGAAGGCCTGAGGGAGAGCAAACCCTTGGCCTGTGGGCCTACCTCAGCATTAGTCAGGAGAGTCGAGTTTGAAGTATGTCAAAGTTTGGCTGACATGATTGTGTTTTGAAACTGATACTTTAAGTTTTGAGCCTGGAGGACCAGTTGTCTTCCAAGTTTTTCTTTAATGTTTCTTCTTTAAAATAAAAGAAATTTTATTTTATTCTTCAAAATAAAATAAAATAAAATAAGCAAGAAGAGCCCTCCCTCCATCCACCATCTTGAAGGAGAGAAAGGCAAGCCAGCTCTAACAGGCCTTGCCTAAAAAGAAGAAGAGCCCTCCCTCCAATCCATCTGCCATGGTCCAGGCCTCTGAGGGAGAGAAGATCTGCTGGACTTTTCCCCTTCCCCACCACCTCTCCCTTTTCCTTTTGTTTTGTGTCTATTTTAGATTGTAAGCCTGAGTGCAGGGAAATGTCATAATTAACAGATTGTAAGCCGCTTTGATAGCCTTGGCTGAAGAGCGGGGTATAAATAAAATTATTATTATTATTATTATTATTATTATTATTATTATTAATCTTTTTCTTCAGTACTCTGCCTCTTCTTAATTCCTTTTAACAGCCTTAGCTCAATTAGTGCCTGTTTGATTGTAGCTTACCAGTAGAAGGCGCAGCAATGTCCCAATTCATTGCTAGGCTGTAACAAGTTAATCATTGGGTGGTGGCAGCAAGTTGTTTTTTGGGATTAAGGTGGTCTCAAGGGGTCCCATACAGGTCAGAGAGGTGGAGTGAACCTTGCCATGTTGTCATTGAGGTCCTCTGTTTCTGTCTCACTCCCTGGAACTCCTGGGCTCAGCTTTGAACCTGGAGGCCCAGGTCTCTATGGTGGTCAGGAGTGCTATTGCACATTTAAAACTTGTACATCAACTGCACCTATTCCTTGAGACATCCAATTTGGCTTCGGTGATACATGCCTTGGTTAAATCCCATTTGGATTACTGTAATTTTCTCTACTTAGGCTGCCTTTGAAGAGTGTTCAGAAGCTGGTCCAAAGAGCAGTCGCCAAACTGTTAACTGGGACAGGTTACAGATACAACACAATGCTCCTGTTGAAACAGCTTCACTTGCTACCAGTTTGTTTCCAGGAACAATTCAAAGTGCTGGTTATGACCTATAAAGCCCTATATGGCTTATGTCCAGGCTGTTTGACAGACTCAAACTTCCTGTATGAACCAGCCCAGGCTCTGAGATCGTTAGGAGAGGCCCTTCTCTCACTCCAACCACCATTGGGAACACAAGAGAGGACCTTCTTGGTGGCTGCCCCTAGACTCTGGAATTCCCTTCCCAGGGAGACCAGAATGGCTCCCTTCTTGTTGTCCTTCTGCCAGCAGGCTAAGACCTTCCTGTTCAGGCAGACATTTAAAAAACAAAGTTTTTCAATAACATCCTAGGGGTGTTGTATTATTTTAAAGTGTATGGTTTTTAAGTGCTTTTATCTATTTTAAAACAAATTACAGTGGTCCCCCGGGTTACGAAGGTAATCCGTTCTGGATTACCTTTTGTAACCCGGAAATGACCGCATCCCGGGGGACCGCTACTTCCGACGGACTGCGCGGCCGATTTAAAGGGGCCGCGCGGTTTTTCTGTTTTGTTCCCTGGGGGATCCTTCAGATCCCGGGGGAATTTTAGCGGTCCCACCGGTTTCGCACCCCAGGGATTTCATTCCCCGGGGGATTCGGATCCCGGGGGACCACTGTATCTGTTTTAATACTGCAATAGTTTAATCCCATTTTAATTGTCACTTTTGTAAGTTTTTAATTGTACTGTGTTTTTGGACTGTAAGCCGCTTTGAGTTCCAATGGGGGGGCAGAGTACAAATAAACAACAACAACAACAACAATAACAACAACAACAACAACAACAAAAGAGTCTAGCCATTATTATTATTATTCTAACAATAGATTTTAAAACAATACAGTTTTAAAAAACTATACAAAATCTTCAATAAATATATAAATAAAATTGTTTTGAAAAATTATTTTGAACAGTGTATAAATTAAAAACAGTGGCCTGATCTAGATTGGCAAAAAGAGGTGTGTTGATGGCTGCATGGAAGTCCAGCCTTTAGATGAGAAAAAGGGAAAGTGTGCCATGAAAAAGTTTCTTTTGTGTTTTAGGGGAGAAGAAGCGCCTTTAAAAAGGTGCTGGTTTTCCCAGCTTCTTTTTTAAAAACTGCGGAACAGCGCAGCTCCATCTAAAGGCTGTGGTGCAGCTGCTAAGCATTAAGGAAAAGGCAACTTCATGTCACACTTTCCTGCCAATCTAGAAAGCCCCATTAACATTTATTTAAAAACTGTATATATTTTAAGAACAGCACCACACAGCATTATAAGTACATCCCAGTTAGTTTCTAAAAGCCTGACAGTATAAAAATGTCTTAACTTATCAGAGGAGAATGAGGATGGATCATCTTGGCCTCCCCAGAAAGACATTTCCAAAATCCTTGAAGTCCTTTTAAGTCATATGGAAGTCACAGCATGTGCTGTCACAGCACATCCAGGTACAAGAATAGGACTGAATGCTTCATTGCTCACCCCACCATGCTGTCCTGCAATATGGAAACAACTATGTTGTGGAGGAAGGGTTTAAAAAGTAGGTTTTAGAAGGAAAAGCTATGTCTCCCAATGTAAAGCCTTCGATTTTATCCATTTTTCATATTAATATTTTTATACAGGCAAAAAACACTAGTTTGTTAGTACAATTTTTGTTCTTGTTGCTTTGGAGGCAGAGGGGTATTTGGTATCCCAAGCAAAAGTCTGTATTTGAGGGGGGAAAAAACCGAAGGCATTTTGGTGGTGGTGGTGGGAATATAATCAGGTTGTTAGTAGGTTGGTCTCAGTGCTATCTCTTAATACACTAGAATTCTCCCTGGGTTTAGAAAAAATTCTACAACTCACCCAATATAAGTGTTTATCTTGGTGCATAATGTTAAAAGTCTCTTTAACATATTGAAAGTGGCTTGCAATGTGACATGGTAGGCTGCTGTTTGAGAAAGGTGTGTGTGATGTCCTGAGTTTTTATTTGAAAATTATGTTTGATTTATTATGTGTATGTTAGAAGTATATGAGGCAAGTAGATGTTGAAATCAGGGACGGAATGAAATGTTGCTATAAATGCTCATTGGTGGAATACTTGAAGAGAGTTGTATGAGGCAGTGGATTGGCAATTGGTGAATGGCAGTTGGGAGTTTGATTTGAATGGGGAGTTCAGTTTGCTTGCGGTTTAAGGAGAGTGCAGTTAGAAAAGAGAAAGTTAGAAAAGAGTTTGAAGAGGGGTTGAGTGAGACTAGTGCTGAAGGGAGTTTGAACTGAGTTGAGTTTTTACATGTAATTAATAATCTGCTGTGATAGATTTAACTTCTGTAATAAAGTTTTATTTTTAACTTATTTTTATATACTTTTTGGCCTCTGGAAATTCTATCTGTATGAAAGCTTGGACAAGTTGTCTCTGGTGGCAGCTTTGAATATAGCAAATACATTTCTATACCACTTATCAGTATACTTAAGCACTCCCTAAGTAGTTTACAATGTCTAAGCTAATTGCCCCAGCAAGCTGGGTATTCATTTTAGAGACCCATGGGAGGGACGCAAGGCTGAGTGTACCCTGGAGTCCTGCCTGAGATCATACTCACAACCTTGGGGCTGTGAATGGCAGTACCAGCATTTAACCACTCTGCCAACAGGTCTGTGGTATTCATTAAAGTTGTATTCATTAAAGATATACATTGCATAAATTCTTATAAGTACCTTGAGGACCTGATTAACTCAAGCCTCTGATTTGATAGAGACACATTTTTGGGACATGTGGGCAGCTTCTCTCCCATACCTCTCAGTTCAAGCTCACAAAGTCAGTAGAAGAAACAGTCATGCAAAATGAAAATGTAAGTTATACAAAAGTTATGTTATGATAGGTGACTGATAGCCATGTGAAAAGTAAATGAAGGCATCAGGGGTCTCCTACATCCTCATCAAGGATACTCATTTCTCCTCTCCTTGTCAAAGGCACTCCCTGCAGACTCCACTGGTGGTCTCCACAAATCATTAACCAGTGTTTCAAATATGGGAGAAATAATTCTGAAATGCAGAGACCACTTCCTGAGAGGTCATGGACAGTTAGCATTGCTATAAGGCTAGTGGTGCCAGAAATATCCAATAAGACATTCTTAACAAGGACCTTATGGGGCAAAGCTATATTAAACATTTGCTCCTGAATCTGAGCTTCACAAAGAGAAATAGTCTACCTAGATGTATCACTGTAATGAGAGCCAGTTAGCCAAAGAGGCATTGGGAATTGTGTGTTCTTGACTCTAAAAGGAAACAGGTTCTCCTTACTAGTCAAACATCAGCCATGACCTACATCCATTTTCTCATCCCACAGTGACTTCTCCTGCTCAAGGGTGTTTAAGCACACATGCTCATATATTTCCTGGAGGTAGCAGTGCTCAATCTGGTCAGGAAAAACAACAGAGTTTCATGTCACTTTAAAGACTAACAAGTTTTATTTGGCATATGTTTTCATGGACTGTAGGTCACCTTCTGAGATATATAGAGTATTACTTGAGATATTTATAGACATGCCTGACAGATGTAATTCCTACACCTGAATATTTTCTCCCACTTTCTGTAGCCTCCTTAAAGTAATTGAACATGGCTCTCAGCAAGAAAAACATGTATGTAAGGCAAGGAAAATAAACAGCTGTGTTGTCATGGGATGAATTTTATGCTCTCATTATGAAATGAAATGTATTAATCCAGTCAACAAATCTCATACTAGAATCTATATAAATCAAAACTGACACAAACCATAGTAAAACATAACATATCATTTGCTGGTCAAGGGGGTCAATGGAATGTGGGCATTGAGTCTTAAGTGGATTATAATGTATGCATATATTCTTTGCCTGATTGTCTGTGATACTATGTTTAGAGTTTGAGTCAACCAATAGGATGAATTTCTGGAGGTTCTTTGTGTAAAAAAACTATAAAACCCATCATTTTGTGTTGTTCTTAGCCTCAGTCTTTGGAAAACTGATTTTCCACTGGGGACTTCGCCTGCAGAAGAATAAACCTGAGTTCTTAATCATACTTCTGGGTCCATTTGTCTACTTCACTCTGTCAGGATAAGGATTTTTATACAAAATTATTCTTAGTAGAGCCCATCATCCACAACAAGGGAATGAAAAGATACAAAGAAGATTATCACACATGGACTCACCATCTGGGAATTCCTGGGGAAACATTAGGGAAGTGCATGTGTGTGTAACCCTGAAGCTCTTCCCCAGGATCATTGAATCATGAGCTCCCTCTAGCATCCTGGAATCATTAAGGGAGAGTGACTTTCCTATACACAGAAATTTTACATTATTAGGAAAGTCACTCTTCCTTAATGATTCTAGGACACTAGAGGGAGCTCACGATTCAATGACACTGGGGAAGCACTTCAGGGTTATGCGCACACACACTTCCCTAATGTTTCCCCAGCGATTCTCAGATGGTGTGCTCATGAGTGATAATTTTCAAAGAAATGAAAGGCTTTCATACTAAGAATGTGGCAAAAGCAGTCAGAAGTTAGATAGAAAATTAGTCTGATAGAAAATCAGACAAAATCATTGTAGTGAGCAGGCCCTAGAGACAGCCAATGACAGAGCACCAGGTGTCCAGCCAATGGGGAGCTGACTGGGCGGGGCTGTAGAGAAGCCTTGGTGCAGAGAGAGAAAAAGTGTAAGGGAGTGAGTTGATGGGGATTTTTGGAAGGGAAGAGACACAGAGGTGTGCTCTTAGGTTCCTGAGGGGACAGGTGTAGATTCATTCTTAGACCAGGGAAGGGCCTGAAGAGCCTGATAGGGGATTAGATAGGCTCGAGGGAGTCTAGGAGAGAGACTCATAGCAAGTCAGTTGTGATACTGAAGATAAGGTTGCCTGAGAGGCTGTAGTGTTAATATTTGAAGGAACTTGTGTAAATGAGAGATAAGACAAAGCCTTAAAGATATTTCATATTTTATTTGTTTATTTTATAAATAAACTTCATTCTTGTTTTGAAATACCACTTGGCCTCTGTGAACTATTGATACACGCTACCAGGTTATCAGTGCCTCGTTGGAGATTGGTGGTGGCGAACAGGGACGAGTTCGTCACAATCATCTCAATAAGGCTCCATGGAAAACCCGTGAATATCAGTATAAACCAAGTTTATGTACCAACCACAGAGGCAGAACAGAAAGAAATTGATGGATTCTGTGAAGGAAGAAATTGACAGCACACCAACACAGGACACTAAGCTAATCATAGGCAACTGGAATGCCAAAAATGGAAGCAAAGACAAACAAAAAACAGCAGGCTGATTCAGATTAGGTAAAACAAATGAAGAAGGGGAGCTTCTGACAGATCTTTGTGAAGCCAACAACCAACTCATTGCTAACACATTTTTCATACAACCAGAAAGAAGATTATACACATGGACATCACCAGAAGGCCAACACAAAAACCAAATAGATTATATAAGTGGAACTAAAAGATGGTGAAGCTCCATATTGGTAGCCAAGACTAGCCTAACTGGGGAATAGATAATGAATTACCCATATCAAAAATAAGAGTAAAACTACATTTCTTATAAATTGCTGTTTAATTTTTTTAAAAAAATTGATCAGAACAGCAAGAATAAAATAAATCGGAGAGATTATTACAAACATTGGCAGAGCAAGCCTTGGCAATTCTCAAAAGGGAAGTTACAATAATCCACAATAAGAAATCTGTTGAAAATGTGTCTTATCTCACTTATAAATCAAGCACTTAAGGAAAAGTAATTTGGGTTTGGTGATGAGCTTCATCCTGTCATCAGTCTGTATTTTCAAAAGTAAAGCAAAACTGCATAAAAAAAGAGTAAAACTCAATAAGAAAACAAAGACAGTCATCATACCAAAATATGATATAAACAATAACTTAACAGAATTTATCGACAATATAAGGAACAGATTTTAACATAATAACCAAAAGGCCGTGTAAAGGCTGTGCCAAGGACCTGGAACAAAAAAGGAGCTCAAAAAAAGTAGCCCTCCCACAGCACCATTATGTCAGGTGTGTGCAGCATTGTCTAAATGCTGCATGCACCATGACGTTCTTATGGCGCGTCTGTATGGACACCACTATTTAAAAATGGCGGCGCCCTTATGCTTTAGGGTTTTGGAGAGTGCAAACACTATGCCATCCTTAACCCTAAACACACCCCAGGGGTATGGATTTACAGGAGCTAAGCAGAAGAATGGAGGACAGGGAGTCTTGGAGATGTCTCATCCACATGGTAGTCATGGGTCAAGATTGCCTCAAGAGTAGTTAACACCAAATATGATAAGGCTGTATGTTATCTCCTGACTCAAATATAGTTAATGGGAACAAAAACAGAAATAGCCTATTCCAATAATACCCTGTTTGTGAGCTTGCCAGGTCCTCCCCCTTGCCTGCTGTGAAAAACAGGAGGTGGAAATGGATGGGCCTTTGGTCTGATTTCACAAAGCTTTTCTCAGCTTCATAACATATGCCCATTTACAATGACATCTTTTTGTCTCAGTGCTTTCCCCAAGGCAAAAATGAAGAGAAATTCCAGCCTAGCAGTGGCACTAGCCACTAACCTGTATACTTGAGTATGAGCAGCTCTCTGTAAAACTGTTTTCCTTACCTGTATTGAAACCATATAAATCTGAGATATGATGCTGTTGGGAAAGAGCTTGAATATTTGGTTCATGGACTCTGGTCCCCTTGTCTCTAGTTCATGAAAAGCAGGTTCCTTGGGTGAAAGGAATATTTGCAGATCTCTGGAACTGGGAGTTGTGCTGCTACAGCACTGTCAGCTACCCACATGTTTTGAAGTGAGCTGAGCATCATCTAAAATGGCAGAAGCAGTAAAGGGATGTCTCAAAGGAAAGAGGAGGCAAATTAGGGTCAAGTCTAGAAGGATCAGCATCAGAGTTGCTTATCGACCAAAAGTTGCATCTTCACCTGATCTTTGGGGGTAAATAAGTGTTTCTGAAGTATACATTTAATTTGATTTTTTTAAAAAAAATACACTGAAACTCTACTTTCTTCTGCTCCCACCATCTGACTGTGATCACAAGATTCTTCAATTGTGTATTAGAGATTGATAGAGTGCTATTAGAATTACCTCCATATACCATATCAGCATGCAGCTTCAACTACTGTATTGCCTCCTTGATTATTTTTAAAGGGTTTGTAGTGACTGCTGCACACATTAAAGCAGACATTGTTTCTAAGTTAAAGATGTGATTAGGTTATGGCCATGAAGGAGTTTGCAAACAGAGATTAATATCCAAATAAATTTTGTGAATCCTGTGTTTCTACTGAACTGGTTCTAAAATTGCTTATCTCACTGATTTCACTGGTACTAGAATGTATAGACTGCCAGGGTTTCTGTACTATTGATTGCATTCCTTTATATGTTTTATTTACATATTGCTGTTTCACAAAAGAAACCATTTATAACAAATAATAAAACTTCAGCTGTAATTAAATTGCAGGAGGGTGGGTTAATTAAACTCCATTGCCTCCTCCCCAAAAGACTCAGATTTTATTATTTTATTTATTTAATTTATACCCCCACTTTTCTCCCAGTAAAGGACTCAAAGTGATTTTCAGAAATATCTAAACAAATTCCAGGTAGAAATCATATTTACAAAAGTTTGAACTTAAGCAGAGATTTCTTTCAATAAGCACATCTGTTAAAACAATTTGAAATACACATCAAAGATGGGGCCTAGAATTCCACACATCTTACTTACCTGGTTTCCATACTGCAAAAATAAAGCTGTTTGATACCACTATAACTGTTGTGACTATATCCTGTGGAAACCTGGGAATTTTTAGTTTGGTAAATTATTCAGCCTGGTCTTTCAGAGAGTTCTTGTGCCTCATCAAATTGTATGGCAAACAGAAAAATCTAGGAAAAAATGTTCACTGAGTAACACATAAGAAAGTTTTCTTATGTGTTACTCAGTGAACACTTTTTCCTGGACCTTTCTGTTTGCCATACTGTTTTGTTTTTGGTTTATGCCAACACTTTGTTGTTTTGATCGCCTCACCAAACTACAAATCCCAGGATTCTACAGCATAAAGTCGTGGCAGTTAGAGTGGTGTCAAACTGCTTGATTTCTGTAGTGTGGTTGTACCCCCAATCATATAACTACCTTAGTTGCATAGTTATGTACAGTAGTGTGTTCCTCTTCCGGATCTTGACTTACAGATCAGCAGCTGCTGTGAGTGACAGGGATCTATTCTTCTGTTGATCTGGATGTAGCAGACTGACAGCTCCATCACCCTCTCACTAGTGATCCCTGCAACAGTCAGAAGCAGGATCTTCCTTGCACCAGATATTTTGGGCAGGTGGAGGGGTGGAAATATCAATCTCTTGTATCCCAGTTGACAAGAGAACAGAGTCCTATCACTTGCAGCTGCTACTATCTAGTAATTTAGGACTGGGAGACTTTTACATAAAGTCTATCTTTAATCCCTACATATTCCCTACACTATTGAATGTGAAGAGATCATGACTCTGGATCAGTGACAGATGTGTAAATCTAGGTTATGCATTTGTACCTGCGGTAGTGAAATGTAGCTTTAATTTTCACTCCAAAAACAGAAAACAATAACAAAGTAACCACAAAAACCAAGTATTACTAGGGCCAGCAGTTTAAAAGCATCCTACATTCTGAAATTTTAGGAACAAAATTATATATGGGCCTTGGTGATAGCACAGGGGTGGTACTTGATTATCTCATTAAGCATTCTACATTAAGAGTCCACCACAGTATCTCAAAACATAGTTTCAATTTAAAAACAAACAAACAAACAAATTATGAACTCAATAAAATAAGAAAACATTTCTTTGCTTGGAAATTAAGGCCCTATGCAAACTGGCCCAAAAAGCCGGCCTGTGGGCAGAGTCAGGGTGCAGTGTCCTGATGCTGGGTGCCTTACTCCACCCTCAAGGCATCAGGACAACAGACGACGTTCCAGATGGCACACGGCATCATGGTGTGCCTCTGGCGCTGCATCCAGATGATGCAGCACCACAGGGGCACCATACACCACACTGCTGCAGCTATGGTGCCCTTTGGAGGGCAGCCCCAATCTGATCAAGAAAGGGGCGGCTGCAGGCCTCCTCTTTTGGGGTGTGTGTATAGCCCCTAAGTCTGTCAAGCTTAGCATTGATATGGGGTGGTTGGGGGCTTTCCTGGGCCACACTCAGGCCACATTTTTCCAGCACAATTACTATATCCAGGCTAGTATTACTTATTACAAAACAATAAAGTTGCTTTGCCAAAAGTCATTTAGTCAGTCACCGGTGGCTTTAAAAATTGACTCTATTTTTCTTACTTCAACCAGACTTTCTGCTTGATACCTAGGAAGTTAGCTGACCAAGTATAATTCAGATCTATAGGAAAGAAACTGCTTTGTTTATCCAGAAACCAAATAAAGCATGTGATTATGTTTTATTTTTGTTTGTTTTGTTTCATTGTCTTCACACATTCCATGATTGTTAGAAACATCCCCTGGTATATAAAGAACCTGAGAATATGAAGACCCATGGGAAATCTTCGCTTTTCAGAGTTATTAAGCTAGCTTGCTGTCTTGTGTCCATACCAAGAACAGTTTGTATTTCATTCCTTTCATGAAAGAAAAAACAGCTCGAAGCTATGAATGAGTTTTTATTTGATTCAGTTACAAGAGCTGAATAAAAGCAAGATTGTAGGAGAAGGGAGTTGCTGAGGTTGCACCTTCTGGGCTCATGAATGTCCTGCAGGCATGCTAATAATTTATTTGACCACTCTATAAGTAAGTCTCCTGTAGTAGAGAAAATGGGCAACCTGTTTGTCCCTGCAGGTGATTTTCATAGTATGGGAAAACTTTTGTCTTTTGTTGCAGGTTTAGTCAGCTGTATCTTTAACTGAGTACATCTTCTCCAGGATCCTCAAACCAGCAGCCATTTACTGTCCTGACACATTTATCCCTAATTTTTTTACCCCACAGGTGTTTCCTTATATATAAAAATTTAATTGGGACAATTTGTTTCACATACATTGGATTATGAAATTGCTTTCTTTCTAACCCTGATGAGGTTTACATCATTATCACGAGTGAGAAGTTTTGGTTTGTCACAATTGCTTTAGTTTTGCTTTATTAAGCCATTGTGCCCACACAAGTCACCAACTCACTTATGCATTTGGCAAATGGATTCAGTACAATTGCTGCCTGAGGCTGCACAACACATTGTTTCATTATAACCAACATGATTTGTGTTGCTGCTGTTCTAAAGAAATAGAAATGGTAACATTAAAGTAGATTCCTGGTGGTGGACGTTTTCATATTTGCTGGGACGCAGAAAGCAAGCATTCTAAAATCTCATTCCACTGTATGTGAAGATATGCAGCACTAAGTAAGGTTTTCACTAGAAGGTTTTTGTTTTGCTTTTTTTCCCCAGTTATCTGAGCTAACACTAGTTTAGAAATACAAGCTAATAGAACTTCTGTTTCTTTGGCATACCAATAAAAAAGCAGGAAAGTTATGACAGGAAAGGACCCTCTCTCCATACCAACTGCCATCCTCCGGCTTGGGAGGGAGAGAAGAGGCAGGCCCAGCTCCATCAGGGCTTGCCTGAAGGATATTATTTAGATATTTAATTTATTTGTTTATATAAATCATTTATGTATTATGTGTATTTGTTTATCCACTTTTGTAAAACGCTTTGATCTTTTTTGGAAAGGCGGTATATAAATAAATTTTATTATTATTATTATGACTGGATGTGTAAAAATAATTTGAAATCTGAAATCTGAAATGCTCCAAAATCCAAAATTGTCCACATGGGTGGCTGAGGTTAGTGGCTTGGGCCATGTAGTGACAATCGTGTGTGTGGAGAAGAGCACTGAGACACTGGGCAGCACTTGGAAGGAAAGAGCAGCCATCTCTTTCCCCAGATTTCCAGTGCATCCAGGAGATGGGGGAAAGCAGCTGTTCACAGCTGCACAAAAGCAGCCAGATGTTTCCTGACATCACAGGCTAGATGCTCTATTCTGAAGTGTAACTTTTGCAAATGTTGAGGCTTCAGAAGGGTAACAGAATAGTGCTAACAAAAATGTGCACTGGCTGAGAAATTATGCAGTCTAGGTTTAAGAAGATACACATTTAAGTAAATGGAAAGAGAAAGAGTAAATGAGTGGGCTAAACTACTGCAAACCATGGATGACTTACTGATGAGGCCGAGGAGAACGTGTCTAACTTTTCAGGCATCCTATGTACTGTAACATTTCAGCCTTGTTCTTATTATAAGCCCAGCCTTGAGAAGCTAAATTTGCAAAAGATTTGCATCACGGTGTAGTTTAGACATTACCAGTCTGGAAGACTTCTCTTTCTCTTTCTACTACCATCATTTGTTGATTGCCTGTACCTTGAGTTATGTGGGTGAGGGGATTTGTCTGCTTTATTCTTGGAATTCTCTACCACACAATAAAAATAAATGAAAATAAGTAGTTTGGATCTTGTGACCTTAACTTTGTAATTGCCCAGCTCTGAAGGATTAACAAAAAGCAAGAAGCAGTTTTGCAAGACATTCCCCCCTCCAAAACAAACAAACAAACTAACAAGGTTTTCAGTGTGTAAATATAAATATAGTTAGCTGTTTAATACTATTTATCATTGATCAATTGATAACTTAATTTAAACCATGTTTAAATATTTGAAGGGATGCCATATTGAGCAACTGTGTTTTCTGCTGCTTCAGAGACTAGGACACAGAGAAATGGATCCAAATTATGGAAAAAGAGATTCCAACTCAATATTAGGAGGAATTTCCTGATATGAGAGCTGTTAGACAGTGGAACACACTCCTTTGGATAGTGTTGGAGCCTCACTCTTTGGAAGTTTTTCAACAAAGGTTGGATAGAGTTCTTTGACTGTGTCTTCTTGCATGGCAGGGTGTTGGACTGGATCACCCTTGAGTTCTCTTCCAACACTATGATTCTATGAAACCCTTTGGTATGTTAAAAAATAATATGTAGAACAAGATAAAAAGTATGCCAAGTATGGGATTAGTCATCCAGAGATCTGCTACAATGGATTTGTCTGTTTTATTTCTTTAATATGGTCTATTAGATCATAAGTAAGTGTGCTATTATATTATTCCAATTCTCAGATTAAATTAATATTAAATTCCAATTTAAATCAACCTCTTTTATTTAAAAACATATATAATTAAGTTCCCCTTTACATTAGGAAATTTCCAACTTCATTAATAATATAATTGATTTTAACTAGTTAGTTCTTATCTTTGCTAATGTCATAATTCTAATCTTCCACTATTAACTGTTTAGACACATTCCCACTTGAATGTTAAGCCAATAACTTTTTAAATCAGGTTTGATTTAAAAATTAGATTTATAAAACCTTTTGTGTTTGCATACCTTTTTGTAGTCACACACACACACACACACACACACACAGTGCACACCATTGCTTCTCAGCCTGAACTTCCTAAGGAAGGATGCCAATATACAAGGAGATCATGAGTCAGAAGGTGGAAGGGTGCCCCTCAGAAGATGATTGCTCAGTTTGAATGGGCTCATGCAGTCCTTTGGATAATGAGATTCCAGGACATTCTGAACAGGCTTTTATTTTCCCAAAATGTCCATTGCCATAGCTGAGTATTCTGCCAACCTACCGGGAAGCATGATAGGTTACAAGGTGGCTATCTGCTCTATTCAAATGTTCTCTGAAGCTGCAGAAGTTGGTGTAGGCCATCTCATCACTTGTATGGCAATTGCCCCACTCTGGGCCAGTTCCAAGGTTTGAAGGAAGGTTGGAGTTTTAAGATTGAATCCTACTGGTTTGTTCAATTGTTAACAAACAAATTATGTAGGAAATTCTATGGTTCTCCTCTATTTGTGACTAATGATAGGATTCAGCTCTTGTTTGGCAGTTGCGTGAAGGACCTTGTTCAGACTACTTGCTCTGAAGAGACCCTGGTAGTGGCCTTGCTGAGCAATGGCTCAGTTGGCCCATTCCCCAACTCTTTTTCAGGAAAGTTGGAATGTTTTATGTCAAGCTGATTTTTCCCCCTTTTCAACCTTCATTGGAGGTGAGATCAGAATTGTTTCTAACCATGAAGCTTCAAAGACAGCAAAAGATTTAAATCTTTGGAGGAAATGAAGGTTTCTTTTTACCTGCTCTTCTAGTACCGTATGGCTACTAGTGACATGACTGAACCTCCACGTGTGGTGCATCTAAGATCTCCTATACAAAACCAAAGGACCAGAAGAGAGATAGTGCTGTGGGTAAATATGTGGCCTACAGAGGGACAAGGCTAGTGATACAATGAACCTTTGTTCCTGAGCCAAGGTAGCTCACTTATCAGGCTGATGAGAAGGGTCTCATTTTTATCCTTCAGCCTATCAGTGGTCAATTGTGAAGTTAATTAACTAGGTAGCATTCAGATTAAAGCTTCCTCCTTTGTAATCGATAAAGTGGTTGCCCAGTTCTTGTCAAGAGCTGTTTTTTCACTGTTATTTACTCAATGTGAGTGAAAACATGAATACTGAGGTTCTATTTGGCCACACTGTGCCAGAGTTGTCCCCACTGAGTGCCTTCACTGAACAACAGCCAAAACAGCATATTCCACACATGAGTCTTTCCTGCAGAAAAGGGGAAAAAATTACCCTATTACCCATGGCATTCAGCTAACATGCTGTGATCATGCGCTCCCTCCCTCTCATTTTGTTAACACAATATTTACTGAATTCATAGCATGAAAGTCTATTATATACCTATGCAGGTAACCTCTGGCTATTTCTTCTTTAACAATACATTTCTTTTTCAGAAGAAGGCACCAAAGGGGGGGAAAAACCCCAAGCTCACCAAAGTATTTATAGCAGTTACTATTAAGAGCTCTCAAGTCTTTTGGGTGGGGGGAAAGGAACCAAATTGTGGGATATATAAAAGAAAATAAATGGTCAATAAAATGATTTCAAATATTCAGCCCAAGTAAACTGCAGCCAATAGATGAACATCTTATCCAGTAATTGAGTTGAAGCATATTAATAAAATGATATATAGACTCTTAAAGTTAAGGTTGATTAAGGCCATTTTACCCATGAAATAATTTTTTCATATTAATAGGATTTCCCCCCTTCTTCTTTTGAATAGTGAAGTTAGAATATGTGCTTTTAACATTATTGGTAATTATAATACTGAGCAGTTCTAACATTATTGGTAATTATAATACTGAGCAGTTCTTCATTTAGTTATACTGAGATAAAACACTTCATTAGTTGCCTTTTATCTCACTGTAACTAAATGAATGTTCTATAACCACCCACCCACCCCGCCCATATATTTCATTATAGCTTCTCCACATATATAGGAAACATTCTATAGATTCCCTGTTGCATTTTCATTGTATGGTGACAGGGTGGAAGAGAAATATGGTGAGAACTGTATTCAAACGAACAATAGATGATAGTTCTCTATTTTCTTATCCAGCTACTTATTTCTGAATGGCCATGGTTAATAATTTTAATTTGTTATATATCACTTGATCAAAGTTACAAATATAAGATAATATTTAGAATTTTATGTTCAAAATAGGCATGTGACACCTTAAAGAGAAGCAAGTTTTAAATGACATGAGTTTTTGAGGGCTACTTCCTGAAATAGATATGGTTCCCCACCCCATTAATCCCTCTTAGACTTGCAGGATTGAGGGTCCTTACCACTTGTCAACTAATCTGGATTCTGTTGGAGGGGGTTTGTATGTTTCTCCTTAAGGGAAATGTATATGTTAGCATCTCTATAAATACATATAATAAGTAGATAATTAACACCAAATAGTCTGCTCATTTCCCATATAAATATCCTGATATTATAATGGTTAAGACTGCTTAGTGGAATGTTGATGTTATCTTTCTGGTCTAATCAATAGAATGAACTGTGCACCCAGGTGACCAGAAACTGTTAAAGATAAAGAGAACTCACATTAGCTGACAAATGGCAAGGACCCCAGTCCTTCAGTCTAAGTGATACAGGTAGTGAACTATGCCTGTTTCAAGCCACCCTCATTAGATTTGTATCATGCCTTGGATCTTTGTATCATGCCATGGTCACATAAAATTTTATATCTGAACTGGACCATCAAACTGGAAATCTAGAAATACATTTGGTTTTAGTATTGCCTTGTATTTTAAAAAATCATAATTATTTAAGACCAAATTGGTATATTTTCTGAGTAGGTTGTGTGCCTTCTAGTCATTTCTGAATTATGGTGATGCTAAAGTAAACCTATAATGGGATTTTCTTGGCAAAGTTTCTTCAGAGAGGACATGCCCTTGCCTTCCTCTGGGAGAGCATGATGTGCCCAAGGGCAATTTATAGCTGAGTGGGAATTGGACCCTGGTCCTCAAGACGATAATCCAGTGCTCAAATGACTACACCATGATGGCACACTGGGTAGATGATCCCACAATACATTCCAATGATTGAATATCCCTAGTGGTATATGTCTTTTCCCTTCCTTCTAGCACACCCCTTCTTTGCTTTCCTGTTTTTACAGAGATGAATTTTCTAAATGGCACCCAATCAATTTGCAGTAACAGTGACACTCAATCCATTGGGCTCCTAATAAGGCCATCCTTCCCCACAGTGACTGGACAAAGAGATTACTTTTCATTCTAATGACTACTGTTGATGTGCAATTATGTTTTAGACAATGGCAATCTGAATTGCTTTTGTTTACTTTGCAAACAATCCCACCTCTCCACAATGCTCCATTCTCCTTTAAAGTGAAGATTTCTTAGAGTATGTGGCCTCCTTTCCTGTCTTATAATTTTTTTTATTCCTCCCCCTTTATTTTTAAGATTTAAACCTGTGATTGTTAGAGCCTACAGATTTATCTTTTCAGGTTGCATCCATATACTATCCAGCAATTCTTTTAGGAAACTGAATAGCCATTAAATCACTTAAACAGCTTAGGAAACAATATAAATGGATGTGTTGGGGTCTTTAAAAGAATTTGGGATTGAGTTTTATGCAGATAAATACTAGGTTCCAGAAACATGGGATTTATTTTATTTTATTTCATATGACTGAACAGGAACTGGGCAAATGGTAAAACCTTATCTTAGTCATCAATCTACAAAGCAGTTGACATTCACAGATGCCAGGGGACAAATGGAAGCACCACACTAGAAGAAACTTGATGGCAATTGTTAGCAACATTTTCCTGGTGTCCCATAATTTGTCATCTCTACATAGTCAGATTTCATAAATACACACTCAAACACACAACAATACATGGGGAAAAGTTGAGAAAATAAAAGTATTGGAAACAGTGCCAAAAGGAGGCATCATTCCAAAGTCACTTAAAATCTTTAAGAGCTGATTTGAGAGTAATATCAGTTTTATTGTAGATTTAAAAACAAAAAACACTGGTCAAAATCCTATTGTTCCACCATACTAGTGACTGCATTTTTACCAGTGTTGCATAGTGGGGGTGTGGGAAGATATGCAAAATCTATTGGCTCTGAGTAGTCCTCTCTCTTATTTCTACTGTACATGTACATGTACTGTACTTTTTCTTCCTGTAACCAAGACCTAGAGCAAAACAGTTCACACCAATGTAGTGCACCCATAGGATAATAGCCAATACATGTGAACATAATTTGCTGTGGTTATTTTTTGAAAACACAAATTCATACATCACAATACAATTGATAAAAATTAACAAAACACATACTAGCTTCCTCTTTTGAACAAAGCGAACAATAAGCTGTGCAATTATTGATGTGCAAATCTAATGTCTTAGGATCATGGGCAGAGAAATGATGATACATTACTCCAGTGGGGAAATTTGCCATGGAACCACTGGTGCACCCTAACAGAACACAAACATTAAGGAGAGGAGCTATGAGGAGCATTTTTTTTAAAAGCTGCCTTAAATAAAATATTTCTGTAGATACCAGTTAAAGAATTGTGTTACACATGTAGCAGAGAATTTCAAGCAAAATGAGATTATAGCTACTACAATGGCCACCTATATGTCATTTTCATTTTCTAATGGTGTATTTTTTCCTTAAAACAATACACCAGGAGGGTTTCACAACACAATAATCAAAACCAAAAGGGGAATAACAAAGTATCAAAATACTACATACTGCAAACAATAAGGATACTATAAAGACTTCCCATAATTTGATATAGGAAGTCTTTACACTATACATATTGTTTGTGGTGCATTGTACTTAGTGATACATCGTGTTTGCATTTTTTTATCTTACCATGTAACATCAAAAGTTAAAAAAATAATGCTTACATTATTGCCTTTGATTGCCTATTTGAGGCCGAGTTAGTTTGGTTAGAAGGAATGTTGAAGAGAGCATGGAAACCTGCTGGGAGGAGACCAAGAAATAGCTACACTGTAAAAACAAGGGGGATACACAGTGATAGGGTAGAATCATAGAATCATAGAGTTGGAAGAGACCACAAGGGCCATCCAGTCCAATCCCCTGCCATGCAGGAACTCCCAATCAAAGCATCCCCGACAGATGGCCA
Organism: Urosaurus nigricauda; assembly: GCA_034509955.1. Classification (NCBI taxonomy): domain Eukaryota; kingdom Metazoa; phylum Chordata; class Lepidosauria; order Squamata; family Phrynosomatidae; genus Urosaurus; species Urosaurus nigricauda. The sequence goes on from JAOEGL010000001.1 coordinate 271,700,577, forward strand.
TCTAGCCTCTGTTTAAAGACCTCCAAGAAAGGTGATTCCACTACACTCGGAGGGAGTGTGTTCCACTCTCGAACAGCCCTTAGTGTCAGGAAGTTCCTCCTAATGCTGAGGTGAAATCTCTTTTCCTGGACCTTGCAGCCATTGTTCTGGGTCCTGTTCTCTGGAGCAACAGAAAACAAGCTTGCTCCCTCCTCAATATGACATCCCCTCAAGTATTTAAACAGGGCTATCATATCACCTCTTAACCTTCTCTTCTCCAGGCTAAACATTCCCAGCTCCCTAAGTCGTTCCTCATAGAGCATGGTTTCCAGACCCTTCACCATTTTAGTTGCCCTCCTTTGGACCCGCTCCACTTTCTCCACATCCTTTTTGAATTGTGGTGCCCAGAACTGGACACAGTATTCCAGGTGGAGCCTGACCAAAGCAGAATAGAGTGGCACTATTACTTCCCTTGATCTAGACACTGTACGTCTATTGATGCAACCTAAAATTGCATTGACCTTTTTAGCTGCTGCATTGCACTGTTGACTCATGTTCAACTTGTGGTCTGCTTGGACTCCTAGATCGCTTTCACATGTGGTCTTGTTCAGCCACGTGTCCCCCATTCTATATCTGTTCATTTCATTTTTCCTCCCTAAGTGCAGAACCTTACATTTCTCTGTATTGAATTTCATTTTGTGCTTTGGCCCAGTTTTGTAGTCTATTCAGGTCATTTTGAATTTTCATCCTGTCCTCTGGGGTATTAGCTACTCCACCTAATTTGGTGTCATCTGCAAATTGGATATGTGTGCCCCCAATTCTGTCATCCAAGTCATTAAGAAAGATATTGAATAGCACTGGGCCCAGGAAAGAACCCTGTGTGACCCCACTTGTCACCTCCCTCCAGGATGAAAATGAACCATTGTTGAGCATCCTTTGGGTACGGCTAGTCAACCAGTTACATATCCATGTAATGATTGCCTTGTCTAGCCCACATTTTACAAGCTAGAAAAGATGAATAGGTAGATGAATAGGAATGCATAAAATGCAAGCAGTGCTCTCTAGAACTCATCTCTGTGCCCCTCCTATGGTGCCTTGGGTCAGATATGCCTAACTGGCAGTCCAACAGTAGCTGGACTGAATTACTCCACTGAGTTCAGTGCATTATATTATGTACTGAAGAGAGCAGTGTAGAGAAAGGGAGGGATTTATTGCTTGGAAAATTGTGGACTGTAGCTCCCATACGCTACCTTCCAGCTATAGGATCTGTAGTCAAAACATCCCAGCTTGTTTTCTTCACTCTGTCTTCCTCATAAACTATACATTTCTACCTTCCACTCCCTTGTGTGACATTTTCTATTTTAGCATTGACAAATTTGAATCCAGTCATTGCAAAAACAACACACAATTTCAAAACCTCATTCGCAAGATAGCTTTCTAGGTCACTTGCTAGACTTTTCCAGTGTGAAAATGCACACACTGTTGCACCCCTGCTGTTTTATTGCACTGATGCAATAAAACAATAAAACTTTTAGGACAACAAATTTCCAAAGGAATTTCCCACAAATTAATTTGCAAATGAACTGTCTGAAAATTCTCACACATAGGCTATCATGTGGCAAATTTCTAGGCTCCTACATAAAACAATTAAAGGGTCTGAGAAATCAACAATTTGTATGTTTAGTGAACCACAATGAAATTATCACATCCCTAGTTGCTGTCCCACTGATCAAACTACCAACCCCAAAGGATGCTGCCAGGGCAGTTAATGTAGAATCCTAGTTTTATATTGCTATACAGTGTGCCCTTGCTATCTGCTGGGGTTTGGTTCCAGGACCCTCCTTGGATGTAAAAATCCATGTATGCTTAAGTCCCATTAAATATAATGGCACAACAAAATGGTGTCCAATATATAAAATGAAAAATCAAGTTTTGCTATTTGGAATTTATACTTTTGGGGAATATTTTCAAGCCGTGTATGCTCAAATCTGTGGATAAAAAAATCTGTGGATAAGGAGGGCCAACTGTACCTGTCTGCTATGCAAGGGCCCAAGGGCACATAAAACTTTCCTTTTTCATATAGGAAAAGCAGACTACAAAACTCAGCCATCCATTAGGGTAGAATATATTGTGCTTCAGTCTACCATTCTTAGCAGGAGAAACTGTTTATAATGTTGCATTGTGTTTTTATGGCAGGAGACTCTTATGTGCAGAACACTCTTATGTCATTTTATTTATTTATTTATCACTTTATTTACTTACATCTTGCCTTTCTCTCAATTGAGATGGCTAGCAAGAAGTATAAAACAGTGCAATTTCAAAAGGATGGAGGAACTGGATTCGAAAGTGTAAAGATATACAACTGAGCACTAAAGTTAGAATAGTCCAAGCCCAGGATGGAGTCACTGGACCTTATTGCCCAGGCCCTGGGGAATGGGCCCTGAGCAGAACGGAAGAGGGTGGGAAGGGAATGGAGCAGGAAAATCATGCATATTACCATATAGGAGAATGCCACTGATGCAACTGGAAGTCCCCGTTCTGTTCCCCATCCATCCCACAGCAGCCAATTTTGAAGAATGATTCTGAACAGTTCTTGAAAATTGGCTGCTGTGGGATGGATGGGGAACAGAACAGGGACTTCCAGAGGCATCGGCGGTGTTTTCCCATGTGGTAATATGCGTGATTTCCCTGTTCTGTTCTGTTCCCTTTCCATCCCTTTCTGTTCTGCTCTGGGCCCATTCCCCGGGGCCTGTGTGATAAGGTCCATTGTTTGGTGGATTTTTGATGTTATTGGATTTGCTAACACAGCTTCCCCAGATGTTTTTTTGAAGAAATAAAACTGTGACCGCAGTTTATGATGATGAGGAAAAGCTATCAGATGCATTGTTGAGATTTAGCATAATACTTTCAAATGATAATGTTCACCATCACCTGGCTCCTCCCTATATATTTGCTTTCTGGATTAACATACAAACACACAGAAACACACACTCACACACTTACCTCCCAGCAGTTAAAGCAGCTAGCTGGATCTCCAGCCAAATGTCTTTTGATTGTAGCTTTTTGTTTTTGCATTTCAGCATTTCCTGTCCAAAAAAAATGTTTAATAGAACAAGGCATAAAAAAAAAATAGCTACTAACTTTATTTTTTTAAAAAAAAAAAAATGATGCTCAAACAAATAATAAAAAAGCATTCCAACATTAAGCCCCAAGCTGAGATATCTGGGTTTTTTTTTAAATAAAAACAAAAACCTTGTAACATCAAAGATATAGTCAGAAGACATTTGCATAAATCACCCCTGTCAAATTGTTTGTTTTTAGTTCAAGGAGATGAAATTAATTGCAAAATGGCATTTAGGGAATTTGTTCTGTAGGGGCAGACACTTCAAGTACTAGGATTTTGGTTAAAAGGGCAAATCTTAAATTAATGCATTTCCTTTCCCATTAGGGTTAAGTACACAGCCACTTCTCTGTGGGGCATTAATTGCCTTTCTTTGGCAAAGCTCTTACTAATAAGCATTCACTGGAAGGGGTATACAGTCAGCACAGTATGGAGAGAATTAGATATTCAGTACCTGGCTGGTACCAAAGCAGGATCCATTGTGGGATACTCTTTGTGCCACTTTGAAACTTTAACAGAATGATAATATAATAATAATCCAGTGCTGCACTTTAAAGGCATCAGACACCCCATCCATCTGTTCCTATGGCCAAGGGGGCTAGCAATTTGCATTACTTCCGTGTGCTATGAACTGTAGAATAGAAGGTGTGAATATTTATTTTATTTAAATTTTCTGCTCTGCCACTCAGCTCAAACAGCCCTCAAGGCGACTTACAAAAAGCCCTCTAAATTTCCATAAGCAATAAACATGAATTGCAAGCTTGAAACAAGTCCAATTAAACAAAACAAAACAAAATAAGTGAGTGCCCACATATTTCAATTAATTGTAGCATAAAAAATGTTGAGTTAAAAGGTTTCTCAACCTTTTCACTCAAGCCACAAACTGCTAAAACATTATTGCACTTGATAAGAGGCATCTCTTTAATGCCCATATAATCTAAGCACTGAAACTAAGGCATGATATCCCAGTCTGTCCAGCTTCACCACTACCTTAGGACTGTATGGCTGTCACTGGCAGAGTGCTGGAGTTAGATCTCAATTTTATCTGTTCACTGGAATGGATATACAGACTGAAGAGTTTATCACATGGGCGGAATTTCTCTCAATTTCGAAAGAAATGGAAGTGAGGCCAGTTCAGAATTGAGTAAATTCGCTAGTTCAGCGAATTTACGTGATTGTGTATTGACACTGCATTGCATTAGGAACTGCCTGAAATAGGCACCTCCCAATGCCCGAAATTGCGTGTGATAGCTTCTCACGCAAGCATGTGAAAACCCATGATTGCGTTTGGAAGGACTTCCCTTTGCCCAAAAATGTGTGTGATCAGCTTTCATGCAATCACACGAAACCCCATGATTGCATTCAGATTGCCATTGGATTATACTTCCAATTCCCTTTGTGTGATAAACTCCTGAGTGGCTAAAGCTGTATAGTTACTGATGTTACCAATGTCACATTACAAATACCAATTGGCAAATACTAATTAGTATTCCATACACCATACTACTACTAAAAGACAACAAAGACCTTGAACAATTACTTTAAAAAATTCAAAGAAAGTGCTAAGATACACTTAAAGTTGAATATTAAGAAAATAAAAATAATGACCACAGAAAAACTACACGAATTCATCCTAGATAATAATAGAAATATTGAAACAGAAATAGTCAATGTATTCCCATATCTTGGATCAAACATTGACCAGAATGGAGACTCCAGTCAAGAAAGCAAAAGCAGACTATGGCCTGAAACAGATGGCCAATCCAGGGGTGAGTTATGCACATGACGCACACTCCCAGATCATGTAGAGTCCATGCGGCAGCCATGCCATGGCCACCTTATGCAGCCCAAACCCAGCTGCCAAAGGAGACATTTCTTACTTCTCCTTTTTGCAACCCATTCAGGACCATGGCAGTGGCTGCCCTTGGGAACACAGCGTCTGGTTGCCATGGCCCTGTGGCAGTACCGTGGTGATCAGGATGGGACAGCCTCTAGCTGCTGTCTGCCTCACTGCTATTAGAAAAGGCAATCATGAAAGAACTAGATAAGACATAACAGAGAATATTATAGTTAAGATCATCCAAGCAATTGTAGTGCCCATCACTATATATGGATGCAAGAGCTGGACAGTAAAAAAAAAAAAAAAGCAGACAGAAAGAAAATCAATTCATTTGAGATGTGCTGCTGGAGAAGAGTGCTGATGATACTAAGGAGAGCCAAAAGGATGAACAAATGGGTCCTAGAACCGATAAAATCCAGACTCTTCCAGGAAGCTAGAATGACTAAATTGAGGGTATCGTACTTTGGACATACCATGAGAAGGCATGATATAGTGGTTTGAGTATTGGGCACAACTGACTCCAAGATGCTTTTTTCATGAACTCCTGGCCTCAGAGCATAAGCCCTCAAAACTAAGACACCCATTCAATAGTGCCTTGGCTCCAGGATATTCCTGCCAAAAGCCAGGCATTCATGAAGCAGGTGTTTCGAAGTTAGCTGGAATGAAACATCCTTCCATTGCCACCTTCTTTGTGTCCTATTCTTTAATTTCCATTTGCTGCTGTCTTTTCTTTCTTTTCCTGGAAAAGTCTCAGTTTTTGTTCTTGTACCAACTGTTTTTATTTTGGAGCTCCACATGATTATTTCCTCATTGCAAAGTATTTCCTGGGAGCTTCTGGTATTACAATTTTTTTTCTTCTCACTCAGCAGGTCAATTTACATTAACTCCATATTCTCCAAAATGAAATGTATTTGCACTTGCTTTCTGTGTTTTTCTCAGAACTAGCTAAGATGGTGACCACCAGTAAACACAGGGATAAACAGACAGGCAAAAAGAGGTGCTTTTAGGCTGTCTTGAAGGTGTGGCATTTAGATGACACATGCCTTGAAGCTAGCAGGAAAGTGCCCTCTAGGTGCCTTATGTAGAGAAAGGCTGTTTCAAAAGAGAGAGAGAGAGAGAGAGAGAGAGAGAGAGAGCTTTTCCCTACTTCTTCCTGGCTTGAATCCCTACCATGTGGTCATGACAGGAGCACTCCAGCTGCCTTGGAAGCCGGCAGTGCAGTTGCTGGGGTTTCAATGTGTCTTTAGAAAAGGCAGCTTCAAGCCACTTTTTCCTGCCCATCTGTTTCGCCCTACAGATATTGTTTCTATGTCACAGATTCAACACAAAGAAAAAAGAGAGAAAGAGGAATATTTTCACTGAAATTGAAATGTTGGCTCTGATCTTAACGTTTGACTAGAGAAATATTGCTAAAGCACTTTAGCATTTTGATCATTACACCACTGCCACCACTACCCCAGTTGTAGCAATCAGTTCTCAGGCCATGAAATTAACAGGCATTTTTAAAAGGAAAAAACAAAAACAAAACAGAGTCCCAGACAAATTGTTTTGTAGAAGGAAGTACAGAAAGGCTACGCTGGCATCCCAATCCACTGATTTCAATATGGATGGGGAAGCAGAGATACTTTTCCACTTTCATGGGCTGCCACAATTATTTCAGCAGTGGAAATAGATTCACCTTGATTGTGCTGTATGTATGTAGATATGCTGACTACAAAAACCATGGCTTGTGCTTATTTACCAATGCTGTGGAGATTCATTTTTAGAATTAACTCAAGATAAGCCAGCATGGTATAGTGGTTTGAGTATTGGACTACACCTCTGGAGATCAGGATTCAATTACCCACTTGTCCAAGGAAACCCACAAGGTGACCCCCAGTGACAGGTTCACCTTAGGGTTGCCATATGCTGGAAATGACTTGAAGGCACACAATAACAGCAACATTATGGAATGCAAAACATAATATTGTAAAATTATTATTGTAAAAATAATATAAGGTTCTTTTATTATATTCTGGGAAATTTAATACTCCACATTATTTATCTCAAAGTGATGTGGTAGAAGGAAAATTAATCCTTCTGACGGTACATCCCTATACCTTGTGAAATGTTTCTGCAGAAAAAAATCTCGAGCTTTCTAGGAGGCCTTTAGCAGCATGGAATAGCAGGAGTTTAAAAGTCTATGAGTAAACAGAGCGGTTTCACATTGGTCTGGATTATGGCCCATGCGTTTAGATATGGGATTCATAGAATAGGAAATTGGTCTAAATTAAATTGGCAGTCCCTGTGAAATAGTTGGTATTTATATTAAGCAGTGTGCAGCAGGGCCAGTGCAACAAGAACTTTTGGTAGAAACAGGGGAAATAATTCTGGATGCTCTTGTAAGGTAAAAAAGAAAACTTACATTTATTGTCTCAGGAAATCCATTTTAGGATTGAAAAGGAGATAGGCAAAAGAGGTTGACCTAAATAAACATGGTTACAAGAGCCTCTAAAAGTTGGCTCTCATGTTTGGGTGTAAGCATGTATTCATTGCTGTGGTTGAAGCCTCAGGGATGCTCCTTCCAGAACAAAGAAAAGAAAATTAAACTAAGGGGTGATCGCTCCAAGAAGTGGTGAGAGGGAGCCAAGGCTGCCGCACCGGCAGCCTCAGAGGCCCCATCCTGCCATTTCGGAAGGCTGTGGGGAAGTGGCAAACTGCCGCTTCCCCATGGCCTGATTGCAGGGTGCAGCAGGCGCCCTGGGTGCCCGCTGCATCCCGCTCTCCCTTGCGCTGGCGAGGGGAGAAAGGGACTGCCACCACAGCCTCTTTCTCCCCCGGGTCTTTGGTGTGGCTGTCTAAGGGCCACACCAAAGACCCGTGCCAAAAAAAGAGCTCCCTAAAGGAGCTCTTTTTGGTGCCATAGAAAGGGCACCATTGGCACCCTACCGCAGTGCCATGATGTCAGGCGTGCAGCGTTGTTTAATGCTGCACACATCATGATGCCATCATGGCGCATCCGTATGGGCGCTGCCATTTAAAAATGATGGCATCCATATGCTTTAGGGTTAGGGAGGGTACGAATGCTCCACCCTCCCTAACCCTAAAGGCGCCGTTATGAGCCCTAATGGTGCCTCATAGTGCCCGTCTAGATCAGTTCTATCTTACTTCTTGAGAGAAGCAGAAGAGTGATGCCTTTGCAAGTAATAAAAAAGCAAAACATTTGAGCATATAGACTAAAGAAAGACACAGAAGATGAAAACAAAAGGGCAGGCAGTAGCTAGACATCCCACTTTCAATAATCACTTCACAAGCAATTTAGGTCATTGTTTTATCTGGTATATAGTAGGTATGAAAACTTTTTTTTAAAAAAAATGCTGCTATGCATCACATAGTCCTATGCCATCTTTATTTTAACATATGTATGCATGTTTTTAAGACACACAGATGAAAGCCAAAAAAGACAACATGCAGTCTGGTATGAATATTATGGAGAAGCTGTATATGAAGTTTTATAAGAACCATTGGACTCTGGCCAAAGACACATTTGGCATTTTAATTGTGTTCTCTTTTTCTGTCAGTTTTAATTATTCTAAGCTGATTTACTATACTAAGAAATATTAATTTTGGAATTGTTTTGGATTTTGGAAGGGTAGCCATCGTTTGTCAGTTTCACTGAATAAAATTTGAGTGATGTATAAAGGGTAAATTGTCCTGAATTCAAGAAGACAGTTTAGCCAACATTATCTGAGACTCATTTTTAATGCCCTCCTCTAACAATCCTTTAATAATTGTTACTGTTAATAAGGCAGTCATTGAAACATATGTACACACAAATATACACGTGTGTGTATATTTGAAACAGATGGGATTCTGAGGCAAAATCGTAACTCAGATTCCAGACGAGTGGGACAGAGCTCCTTTTGTCAGCAGAACCAGGAGAGGGAAGCTGTGTTCAAGAAATGTTGAAGGCTACAGGGAGGAGAGGAAAAGAAAGTTCCATCATTACACTGGTGGCTGAGCACAAGTGCAATGTTAGTTTTAGGCTAATGGCATTATTATAGTAAAAGGATGTCAGGTTTATTTTTAAAAAGGAAAGACATGGAAACAACACTTGAGCAAGTGCGGCCTTGAGAGCCCACGCTGCATCCCAATATTCATGTTGTTATCTATTAACCTTGGCTTGAGGCAACATCCTTTCTCCTGCTTTGTCCCTCAATGACCATACTTAAAGCTGAATTTGTCATCTCATCTCTACATCCACAAAACTTCACATTCCTATAGACATTCTCACACAGAGACTGCTGTGTTGGTCTGTTTCTGGGCTTTCCACTCCACCAAACATTTCTGAGAAAGTGGGCTCAAGTCTACAAAAGTGCATGCTACTAATGTCTATGTTTTGGTTAGTCTCCAAGGTCCCTTTGCACATTGACTCTGAAGGGCCTCATATTCCCCTTCCCTTCTTTATCTTTGGTTTAAAGCTGCCTTAAATGATACTAGAAGTGTCAAATAAAATCTAAATAAGGGTGATAATGATAGTAGTTGTCAGGCAGGATTGAATTGCAGTGAATTTGGAAACTTCCTGAAACAAGAATTCCAACTCCAAGGGTCACTCAAAAATTATTGCTCCTGCAATATTATCAGCATTAGGATGATTGCCAATAATAACTATGCAATGAGCAACATGTTTTTATAATGGTGCCTAGCCCTCACCAAATGAGGCCAAATGAGGTCAAAATTAAGTCTTCTCTGCTTCTCCTATCAGCACAAAGTTTCTGATTCCTGTGAATGTTTACCTGGAAAAAAACCTTACTGAGTTCAGTGGAGCTTACTTCACTAAACTCAGTCCATTGGATTCCTGCCTTAAAAGCCATTATGGAATGACAAGGGCAGGGAGGACAAATTGTCCATTTGGAACTTTGTTCTTCACTTCAGATGGAGCCATGGAGACATAAAGAGCAATCCCACCTAGAGTGTAACTTCTAATTCCACAACTGTTAACCATTTATAAGTATACCCAGGGAGCCCATTTACCATATCAGTCATGGCTGCCCACTTGGCAGTCACCTTTATTGCACTGCCCTTCATGACTCCCAAGCCCTCCTCCTTCTCACTTAGGTGATTCAAGATAAAACAGTCATGAGATTGGAAATCTGGCTGTAATTGTGGGCTGCCAGCTGGCCTTCCAAGAGTTATTGGACCTGACTGTAAAGGTGCCCTTTTTACTTGCAAAGTTTCCAAGACTAGTAATGGCAGCTATAGAATTCTTAAATATAGCATATTGATTTAAATTCAGAGCTGCCAATAATTAAAGGCCTTGTGTCATTTTATATTTAGTTTCTTTTTGTGTCAGAATGGTACAGCTTTATTTCTTTGAAGGGTCCATTCTTTCCCATGCTCCAAATTTCTATTCCTACTCAGCTAATCACTGAAGAGTTTAATAGCACTGGTGAAGTACTACAGCCTTTTAAATCTGTACTATTTATTACTACTTAGCCAGACTTGTTCTAATATAACAGAATGATCAAGTTGTAAAAGACTTCATGGAGTTATCTACACAGGGGAATTTTCCTAGGGAAAACACACACAGACACATACCAGGAATTGGTATACAATCTGAGAAAACCATGACCCCCAAAATAAATAAATAAATAAATGTAAAAAAAATATTATTATTGAAAACTATGCTGATCTTTATTTTGCAAGGCATAATGGTAAAAAGTAAATGACAACAAGCTGATTAAATATGCTGTGTACATTTAAGTGCTCTTATCAAAGAGAACAGATACATTACAGTAACTTAATAGCTAACTTCAAGAAAGCTGTTCAAGTTCTAAATCAGTCCTCTCAGTAGTGATGGACTGGATGAAGGTGAACAAATTGAAACTTAATCCTGACAGGATAGTGGCAATCCTCATCTATTGGCAGGTCAGGGAACAGGGATTAAGCCTGTGCTGAGTTGGGATACACTCCCCTTGTAATCTCAAATTCATGGTATGGGCCTATTCCTAGACTTATATCTCAGCCTGGATGGCCAGGTTTCAATAGTGGCCAGGAGTGTATTTGCACAGTTAAAACCAGTACCCTAGCTGTGCCTGTTTCTGGATATGTCTGATGTGAAAATGATGACATAAGCCTGGATTACACTCTATTTTGATTATTGTAACATACTGTTCAATCGGCTGACTAAGGATCCTATTCAGAAACTTCAACAAGCCAAAATTCTGCAGCCATGCTGTTCACTGGGGTTGGTTACAGGAAGCATGAAACTTCCCTGTTGAACCAGCTTCATTAGATACCCATCTGTTTCCAGGCAAAGGGAAAATGATTTTATGACTTCCAAACCCTTTAATGTTTAATGGGTTTTGTTTTTATTTAGTTTGTCTGTATTGCTTTTGTAAAGTTAGACTTTTTGCTTTATCACACTAGGGGGCAAATAGAATTTAAACGAGAGTTAAACAAGAGTTAAACAGGAAATGTCCTATGATAAACACCAGGCATTTCCTGTTTAACTCTTGTTTAAATCCTGTTTGCCTCCTAGTGTGATAAAGCAGATTATCTGATCTTTGTTTTAAATTTCCTTAAGTCACTTTGAGTCCTGTACCAGGAAAACGGCAGAACTGCAATTAATTAATTTAGTAGAACTCCTTTAAATGTGTAATTTAGAAACCAACAAATCAGTATGTATTATTTCCAAAGGGGTGTCATACCAAAACCTGGTTAAGAGCTCTAGAAGCAGATGCAAAAATGGAAGGAAGGTAAATATTTCATTAGAAACTCATCAACTACAATGTTTGCAGGTTGATAATATGCCTAACAAAATGTTGTGTTGTCTCACCAAACCAGCCTCCCTAACAGCACAAACCATTCCTTCTGCAATGAGAAAGAAAATAAAAATTCAAAGAAATAGTTGCAAATATATTTATGCTGGGCCCACATTTAAAGTAAGGGGTTTCTTATGATGAAATCTGACAACCCCTCAGATGTTATTTTTTACTTTTTTTAGCAGGCAGGAATGATCTACAGTCTGTATGAAAATAACATACATTATAGAGGGGTTTCCAAAGAAACATACCAAATTTCATAAGGATAGGTTTGGGTGAGGGGTGCTGTGGATTCAGGTGTTGATCCCATTCTTTTATTTCTCTCCCTTTTGTATGATAAGTATACAGACTGCAGGATTTCAAAAAGCCAGAATGAAAGAAGAAAAGGGATTGGGTATCATTTTTTGTTCTTATCCCTGCTGATACAGGTCACCTGTCCTCATCTCTACTGGTTTGTAAGGCCTTTTTTTTAATTAAAAAGAATTCTGTCAAACTCTTGTAATATAGCTGAGCAGCTGACAGCACCAAAGTTAGAGAAATTTTAAATGCATAATCCTTGATAGGGTAGAATGGATGATTGACACTTTGTTTGAGAAAGTATTATGGATGCACACATATTGTAGAGCTTGTATGTGTTACATAGTGCAAGGGAAGCCTTTCAAGCGGGGGGGGGGGGGAATCATGTGTTCCTCCAGATGATGGATTATATTTCATGCACTCCATGCTTCAAATTATGCTGGTTCAAAGTACAGGGTGTTTTTTTTTAAAAAGGTGAAAAGGTAAAGGTTTCTCCTTTGAAATGATTGTCAAGTCGCGACCAACTGTAGGGGGCTGGGCTCATCTCCATTACTAAGCCAAAGGAGCCAGCATTGTCAAAGCTAACTCTGTGATCATGTGGCCAGTATGACTGCACTTCAAGGAATGTTTTACCTTCCCACTGAAGAGGTACCTATTTATCTACTTGCACTTTTACATGTTTTCAAACTGCTAGGTTGGCAGAAGCTGGGACTAGTGATGAGAGGTCACTCAGTCATATGGCACTTGGGTCTCAAACTGCCGACTTAGTGATCTTGTGGTCTTCGGAGTCGGCATCTTAGCCACTGAGCCACCATGTTCCACTTTGAAATATACTTGGTGCAACCAGAATACCCTATTTGCTTGTTAGGGCTATGGAGCAACCCTCCCTTTGCATTTCATCAAGCAGAGATGGGGGTTCCTCATCTATTTCATAGGAAAAAGTAGACTCTTCATAGTAGGAAAGAGGACAGTTAAGCTGATAAGACCAATTATCTCTCCCACCCCTACATATCTCCACTGCGGGCCTTATAAAGTGCCTGTTACATGTTGTGGGTAGGCATTCTCTTTAGCATAGGAGGTGTGCTTTCCTCTCTCTGGGCTGGAGGCGAGATGGGAAGTCCTGGGGAAACATAGCTCATCATGATGTTTCAGTCGAGCTGAGCTGGCAACTATGTGGCTGAACAATAGCCACCTGGCAGTAGTATGTAGAGGCATCTCCCTGTTAGTGATGGTTTCCAAGGCATTTTTGGAAGTGCTGAGGGCTGCCGGTGCCTCTGTTGCCACAGACAGTGACAAAATGCAGTGAAAACACAATGGCTGCCTTTAATATCCTTCCTCCCCTTGACTCCCCCTCCCCTCAAAATTACTATAACTGAAAGAAAAGCAAGACCTAGTAAAATTGTTTCCTTAGTTGGAAGGTAAAATTGTTGTTTCAAAATCACATCTCTTTCTTGCTTACTTCCCTATCACCATCCCATGGAATTTTCCTTATATGGATTGTGGCTTGTGTGTGTGTGTGTTGATAGGGAAAGCTATATTATTTTTTTGGAAGGAAGGACACACTGGTCACAATCTTGTTGGTGGCATACAGATATAAGTTATTACACATGCAGGGTGACTTTGTTGAGCAATGTGGAATGGATGTATATAACTGATGGTGGCAGGAGCAGATATCCACATGTAGAACAATTGCAGATGATCAATAATACACTCATAGTAGTGTATCAATGTGCATTACATATCACACACTGCCTCTGTACATTGCACATTATCGAATGAGGTGGTAGCTATGCTCACTCATCATTTCTCATGTGTTCTGTTACAATGATATTTGGTACAGAGATTGCATAGCACTATAGTAGCAAGACCTGAACAGGGTGATTAATGATAGAATGACTTGAAGGGATCTCGTTCATAGAATCACCATAGGTCAAAGTCAACTTGGTACAGTTAACACCAACATAGTAGCACAACTACACCAACAGATATTTATGCTTTGCTGATATGATATAGAAGTTTGCCTACTCTGTTCCTACAAATCTTCAAACTGAAGCTTCATGATGAGCCAGTGTCTAAAAAACTTGGCTTCCCTTTGTAGGAATTCTGACAGTCTGATTGAACTGAATCAGGATTAAGGATTTGTCCAAATCTGATGCACTTACCTAAAAAAAGTTCTGTGCCCCCACTAACAAAGCATAATTTTATGAACCACTATCATGTTCTGCTTTTGTCTTTTCATAAACTAAAAGGTTCCATGTACTGTAGTCATTCTATCCTTGTTGCAGCACAATCTTGCCTTTTCTTGTATAACACCTTTCCCAGATCTCTTAATCCATTTTGAGATAAAATGACCTAAAAACAGCTATGCTTTAGAAAGCTGTAATAGCACTTTTTTATCATTTACCTCTCTTAGTATTGCTTTTTCTTCCCCTTCAAACAATTACCTCTTCCTATTATATTTATGCTTTTTATGTGTTGTACTGTTCCTTGATTAAAAAAAAATCTCTCCTTTGCTGGTAAACATCTTTTGAGCATTAATTTCAATTGATAATTAATATCCTTAATGTTTTGCCCTGTCATGTCAGTTTGTCAGGTACCAGTATAACAAGCAACAATGTGTTATTAGTAAGATGCTAAAGAATGATGATTTTGACAGAATTCTCCCTCTGATGAGGACAATGTCCCAGTTTTCAATGGCCTCTTCAGCATAGAATGTTAAATGAATTGATGTGTACCAGTGCAGATACGAAAAAGAATTACTAATTGGATCCTAGTTCAACTTAATGCTTACTGGTACTCACATGGCTACTTTAGTCTACATATTATATTGATGCAATTGAAGAGAACCTCATATCAATTTTTCTGATGGATGAAAAACAACCATATAATCTCTCCCTCTCCCCCCCCCCCATCTCTCACTCACACAGACACAAGAACACATGCATACACTTTCCCTATTCAAGCAAGTATTCCATTTGAGGTCTAAACAAAGGTTTTAAGGTTCAAGGAAAACTTATAGTCCTTGTCTTTATATCTCTTGCAACAGTATCTTGCCTTTTCTTGTATACCTTTCCCAGATCTCTTAATCCATTTTTAAATGTTGAACATTAACCCAATTGTGCAACTTTCATTCTTGATCTTCTACAGTAGTTGTTCCAGGTCTTTGTTTTAAAGCGCACAAGTAAATTGCAAAAAGGAAATTTTAGATATTTTTTTAAAAAACTGAGAAGACTAAGAATTCTAAGCTTGATTCTTTTTTTCCTTCTGCTATTCTCTCTGTTTGTGATATGGGACTCATTGTTTTTCATTTTATGCCTTGACAGTTTGATTACTCTGTTTCACAGATTGCATACTATATATCATATTGCCCAGCATAGACTTGGGGAGGAAGTAATTATGTTGAGTGTGTAAGGGCCTCAACAGACGTGCAACAAACATCAATCTGGGGACAGAGTGGGAGCATGGCGTCCACGCAATACATACCCTGCTACTGCCCTGATGCCGCCACCATGCTATGCACCTGACCACATGGTGGGTGGTGTCATGGCACTCCTCTGGCACTGCATCCAGATGGCACAGCACCAAAACCCATAGTGTCAGCAGCTATGGTGTCCCTTTCACAGCACAAAAGGTAGCCACTTTTTGAGGCTCCTTTTTGCACTGAGAAAAGGCCAGATTGGGGCCGCAGATTGTAGTTGCTGTGGCCCCAATCTGCTGTTGAAAGGGGTGGCTGCAGGCCATCCCTTAGGGGCAGTCTGTTCAGCCCCTTAGTTGTAGAAAGCATGTCATAATTATCCACAATTTTTCTGCATTTGTTACTTTATTTATTTATTTATTTATTTACTACCTTTCTCACAGCACAGGATTCAATATGGCCTGCTTGTTATGAGCCATCAGGTTATTTCCAACTTATGACAACACTAAGGTGAACCTATCACAGGGTTTTCTTGGCAAGGTTTGTTCAGAGGGGGGTTGCTTTTGCCTTTCCCTGAGGCTGAGATATTGTGACTTGTCCAAGGGCAACCAGTGGGTTTTCATGGCTGAGCAGGGATTCAAATGTTGATCTTCATGGCTTGAACCATAACACCATGTTGGCTCTCTCAAGATGATTTACAGCAAGTTAAAAAATACAGGTGAAAACTATTAATACAAAAGTTTAAAAATCTGTTTATAAATATCAGGCGAAAGTGTTTTAGACACATTTAGAACATAATAAAAATAAATAGATGCAACACACACCATTGTAAACTTCATTTTGTAATCCTGTTGTAATCTTCTTGGATTCCCTGAGATTAAGTGGAATAATAATAATAATAATAATAATCTTCAGTAGCAACAGGTTAAGAACCAAAGATTTGCCTAAATAAAAAAGATCTTTGCAAAAAGACTTCAATGTGGGGGGCCAACAAAACCTAAGTAGGAGTTCTACAATTTAGGAACATCATCTGAGAATGCTTTCTTCTATGTCCTCACCAAGCACTCCTGTGATGACGATATAGTCCACTTTACTAGATCAGTATGGTGTCAGATTAGAGGTGCTCCAAACAGCCAATCAAACTATCCAGGGCAGTTGTGGGTGTTTGTGAGGGGGGGGGGAGGGAGATAACATAGCACTGATTTCTTTTCCCACCACTACCTTGTCATTTATTTTGGGAAAAGTTGTGCCACTATTTTTCACTTCCATCATATCAATATGTCTCAATTTTTCCAACATATAGTCCACAATTTTCTAAACCCATTTCTGCTTTGTGTTCTATCTACTTAAGTGTGTTATAACAAAAGTGGTAGGGGTGGTACAGAGAAGGTGCTGTGAGACAAAATGCCAGGGCTACCATGCCATTGTTCTGCTGGAGTAGACCAGACTATATTATTCCTGTTAGGCTACCAGAAATAATAATACCATTGACAGAGGGAAGATGGAGTGATATTAGTAGTCACTCGTTGTGTGCCTTCAAGTAATTTCTGACTTATGGCAAGCCTAAGGTGAACCTATAATGGGGTTTTCTTGTCAAGATTTGTTCTGAGGGGTTTTTACTTTTGTCTCTCCCCCCCCCCAAAGCTCAGAGAGTGTGACTTGCCCAAGGTCACCCAGTGGATTTCCATGCCAAAGCAGGAATCCCAGTGTCCTAGACCAACACTCAAACCATTACACCACATTGACATCCATAGTCACTTGATAACCACATGTCATCATATGGTTTGTGCTTGGAGACAACACACTAACAAATGACATTAAAATAACAGATGTTATTTTATCTAGGTTTATTGTTTCATTAAGGGGGAAAGGGTATAGCTGGATAAATCAGAATAAGGAGAATGTCATTTACTTTGCTAAAAAGTATCCATGATGTAACATGGGCAAGGAACCATCTAGAATGGGGCAGTGTGCCTATTTGCTCCCTCCATATGTCTGTGTGTACTTGGAAGAGAGTACCTGAACCAGGATTCCAAGATATTAAGACATATCAACTGGAATCCTCTATGCACTGTGTTGATGCATAGCCACTTTACTGCTCAGCAGCCATCATGACTGATAAAGGATCTGTTTGTCAATCTCTTGTGAAGTGACTAACTGACATCCCCACCTCCTCATGTGAGTCCCTGTGGCAATCCCTTCTTGCAGTGGAGATCATTCACAAGAAAGGGGGGGGGAGGGAGTGAGAACATCAGTCAACAGCTTCTTGAGTGACAGGGGAACAAATGCCAATCAATTGCTGTGATTGCCAGCTGGTAAGTGGGGTTGGGGGACTTTCATGATCCCTATGAATCCCTTAAACTAGGCAATATGGAGGGACTGTGAACATGAAAGAGCCACAAATGTGTAACCCTTGGTTGTACATTTGTAACTACCTGCTAGGATTCCAGCCGCAAGTTAGATCCATACTTTATAATACAGGAAGAAAATGTATATTTGTTATACATTTGTTAGGAAAACTTGCCTTTGACAAAATGAGAAAAATGTGAAAGAAAAACAGGGCTGGAAGTTTGTGGTACTGGTTTCAAAGCTCTTTAGATCTAGTTTAAGACTGAAGGAATAAAACAAATGTGAAAAACAAATTATAGCGTCAAACAGAGGATTTGCATAGTATTACTAAGAGATCAACATGAACAAACCAAACACCCAAGTTCTAGTGCATTTGCTCATTAGGCAAAATTAGACTGTATCTGTATCCTCAGGCAATACTAAATTTCTGTGAGAAGAGCCTGCCAATATCCAGTTGAATCTTTAGTCTGCAGCTGTCCATGATGCCCTACAGTGATAAATGAATAGTGGAGTGTTAAATTAGAAGTGCAGAACACTGCATACTTCAAAAACTGTAGATAGCCTGTAAAAACAGTTTATAATACTCAAGCAGTAGTCAAAGGCTTTCATAACTCTCCCCCTCCTTGATAGTTGAAAGTTAAAAATACAACAGCTAAACATTACTACTGTTACTTTTAGAAATCTGGAAATATTCTGGAGTTTGCCATCTTAATTTTTATTCCTAGGATAGCTGTAGCAGTCTCTTGTTCTCCCTCCGCCTTAACACTAACATCTATAGTACATTTTTTGTTCTTTATAAACATGTCCCAATACACATTCATGATAGAAAGAAAAAGGAAGAATAGATATATATGGAAGATTCAGTTCTCCACACTAGGCACTGGGCCACATTCCTCTTCCCTGGGGAACTTGAAATCTCTGTCAGTAATCTCCTCCTTCTCTTCTTCTTTGCTTTAGTTTTATATAATATTTCTATGAAACGGTCAGTCAAGAATCATCAAAATTAATTGTGACAAGTAGACATAAGCAATGAAAATGGTTACATATTACATTCTAGGGTCAGTTTGGAAGGAAGGGTTTAGCTTCCATTAGAGGAAAAAGAGCCAGCATGGTGTGGTGGCTTGTGTGTTGGACTACAAATTCAGAAAACCAGGGTTTGAATCCCCACTCAGCTTCAGAAACCTAATGGGTGACCTTTTGCAAGTCAAACTCAGGGCAGTGGCCATCCCCTTCTAAATAAATCTTGCCAAGAAAATTCTGTGATAAGTTTGCTTTAGGGTTACCATGAGCCAGAAATGACTTGAAGTCACACAACAACAAAGTAGAGGGAGGCAAATAGTAATGTACATCCTTCCCCATCAGGTAGCTGAAAAGAATCCTAAAATACATATAAGAAGAATGCTGCAGGTCAGACCAAAAGCATGTCTAGTCCAGCATCTGAGAATCATGTTACCCTCCCACTATGGTTCTCCTGGTTCTACTGAGACAGTATCTACTGTCTGTGATACTGGAGATGATATCCTGGCTGGGAATCTACAACAGGGTGGCATCTCATAAATCTCTGCATGGTAAATTGTGCATTTATTGTGCAACAACAACAACAACAATGATGATGTTTATTTCTTACCCGCCCCTCTGTCTGAGCAATTGGGGCAGGGTACAAGAGAGTTTAAAAGCAATTACAATTAAGGTTAAAATAGTATGACAGTCCCATCTCCAACCTCCCACCCCTTAAAACCTCCAACCTCCCACCCCTATGGAACCCTTGTGTGAAAAGACAAGGTTGTACAACTGAATTACCAACCAAATCTGCATGTGCAGGTCTGTGCACAATGCATTTCTACATCCAAAGTTGCATTGCCTGCACATCTCTTCTTAATAATAATAATGACAATATCCCACCTCTCTGCACTCAGGCAACCAGGGCGGCTTACAACAATTAAAAGTATACATATTATATCCCCCCAACCCTCCCCCCCATTAAAACAGAATTAAACAATTTACAATCTCAAACATATTAATATAAAAAACTAATTTAAAACAGTTAAAGTGTACAAGCAAACAACAGTATATAGGACAGGAAACAAGAATAATGCCACATCCTCCTTGCCTCTAATAGTTTAATTAATGTCTTTCATGAACAACAGAGGCATTATTTGGATTCAGTGATATCTTTCCACATCTATGATATACTCTAACATTCTGGAGAGACTTTACTTTTCTAATTTTTCCTTCTAGCTTTAGTTTTTCCTGTTGCCTCTTTCTGGCAATTATTCACTTACATATATGCTGGGAAATGGTATGGGATGATGGAATTATTTTCCTGTTTATATCCTATGTTATAGCAGAGCAAAACATGAATATCTGGGCTGCAATTCTAATTGTTAGTTCCAAATAAATAGAGACATTTCATAAATCAAATAGGATTTATAAAAGTGTGAAATTACCATCAACAATAGATTCTGTGGGTCATGCTACCGGATCTACACTTTTGAGGGGTTTTAAGTCTCTGTTTTCTTTATATATTTCTTTATACATTTCACTGATAGGGAACAATTTGGCATTTTATAATTAAGACAAATCAAAGAGGATATCAAACATAACTGATCACACTGCATAACTCCACATATACTTGTGTTTGACTCCAGAGTTTACACAAGGAGGTGCCTCCTCTGCCCTCTGTAGTTTGTATTTAATAGAATCAACTTTATCCTGAAAGCTTTACTAAACACTGGAGGAAAAGAAGCTGTCATGAAGGCTATGAAGAATGATAACACATCAAGGCCAGATGGCAATCCTGTAGAGGTTTACATAAGCCTGGTTGCAGAGTTCTCACTGAATGTCTTCACAAGCTGTTGTAGCAAACTTGGGAGAAAAGTGATAGTCTCCCAGGACTCAAAAGATGCAAGATTATTAAGATATATACATCTAAAGGAAGGAAGTTTGACAGGAACAATTATCAGGTCATTTCAGTTCTATCTACAGCTGACAATATCTTGATGGATTCTACTCATCTGCTCTTGTTTGTAACAATTAGACAACTCTAACTAACCCTATAACTTTTACTTTAGATCCTTTTCTGGGGCCATGCTTATTATCTGTTTTTCACAGTGCCAAGCATGATGATATACATTTTGTAATTTAGGATTCAAAGCCATCAAATCATAGCCATCCAAAGGTCATGGTAAATGCACGTACTTTCTCATCAATGGCAGCTCCACACAATGCAGCTGTCTTAACAAACAGGTGTTTCTTACAGCAAACACATAAAGCATAGATGATGTATATATATGATGTTTGGAGAAGCCAATTAACCAAAATTCTTATAGACTCTTTGATAGAGATGCAAATGAGCCAATGTTTGAACATTGGATTAGGACACTGGAGACCAGGATTCAAATCTCATCTCAGCCATGTAAACCCACTGGAAGATCTTGGGTAAGTCACACCTTCTCAACCTCAAGATGGCAATGGCAACCCTGCTCTGAAGAAATTTGCCAAGAAAACCCCATGGTAGGTTTGCCATTGGGTTGCCATAAGTCGGAAATGACTTAGGCAAACAACAACAGGGGTGTAAACCTTTATAGATTTCATTATCACAAGGAAGAATAAATAATCATACCATTTTTCCCCTCACTGTTAGAATGCTACCAAAACCTGCCTACTCTGTGTAACCCGCCAAAAACAAAACAAAACAATTTTTTTTTCAGTAAAAAGAACCATGTTCTTGTGCAGAAAAAAGTTTCTTGCACAGAAAAAGAGTTTTTTTTTTCCCCCTGTGATGAAGACAATATTTCTGCAATTTGTGAACAAGAAACATATTTTCTCTGTGGAAATGCTCTTTCCTGTGCCAAAATATTTTCTTGGCAAAAATTGCTTTGTGTAGTAGGATTCAGGGAAAGTTTTAAGCATAAAACAGCTGCCCTGGCTCAGTGCTAGTGAATACTGAGAATTGTAGTTTGTTGTGGCATCAGAACTCTCTGATAGAGAAAGCTAACTGTCTCACAAGACTACAGTTCCCAGAATTCCCTAGCATTGAGCAGGGTAGTTAGTGGTCTCAAACTGGATTATTTCTGCAGTGTGTTTTGGACCATAGTTATTCAGTCAGTCCTCCCTTAGTCCTCCCTTATGACAGTAAAGGCATGGATATAATACACATTTTGTAAACCTTGCCTCTCCAATGATCCTGACCCTTTGGGCTGCACTAGTCGAAAAGTAGCAATTATCACTGGACAAACAAGGATCAATGTTACATCCACTAGAGATGTATCAACCATTTCAGAATGAACCCGAGTGATTTTATGTGCAAAGTCTTCATAGTGGGTTGTTAGATGTCTTAAATTTTTTTCTGTGGACCAAAGTTTAGGAGATACTGTGGACCAAAGTTTAGGAGATACTTAACTACCTGAAATACTTTTCGTTAGCTCTTTCAAGATGTGGTGTTGGCAGGGAGAAAATATTGATTCATTATACCCATATTGCCCCACCACAAGTCTTCAAATAAACTTTAATTTGCTTTTGGTCAGACTTGCTTCAGGTTTTCTACTAGTGTTACCCTGGTCACCATCTCACTTGTTTCATTGCTGTCAGCTCCTTAAATATGAAAGGTTCTTTTTCAGTAATTCATATGAGACCCCAGTTCCTTCACTGATAGTGTACCCATATAATTGATCAGGCTGCAGTCCACACTCAGTAGTGGAAACTCTTAGGCAAATCACACTTTCTTAGCCTAAAAGTGGAAGGCAATGACAACCTTAGGGGCTTGACAGACCACCCCTTTAAGCGTCAGATCAGAGCCTTGGCAACTACATGCTGCCGCCCTGGTCTGGCTTTCCCACAGCACAAAAAGGAGTGGTTCATTTTTGCACCATGGAAAGGGTCACATAGCTGCTGGCACTGCACCTTTTTGGCATTCCTTTTGGGCTGTGTCATCTGGATGCAGAACCAGAGGAGTACCATGACACTGCCTGCCTTGTGTTGCAGCATGCAGTGTCTTGCTGGCATGGGAGCAGAGTCAGGGCATGTGTCGTATGGATGCCAAACCCCACTTTGCCCCAATGCTGGGCTTAATGGCCAGTCTGTACAGCCTGTTACTCTTTATAAATCTTGAGAAGAAACTCATAGGATAAAGTCACCATAAATTGGATTTGATTTGGAAGAAACATAGCAAAACAAAAGTTCTTTTGGCCATTTGAAATTATAACTGTAACTAATTATTTTTCAAAAAATATGTTTCCAAGTTCTGCCAGTAATTTAACTATTTACTGATGTTTTTATTTTTATGAGATATATAATATTAATAGCTTGAATAGTAGTTATCTTATGAAAAGTTGCTTGTACAATGAAAGCAAACATACCAAGAAAAAAAGATTCTGTCCACTGCCTTATAATCATATCAGTTAAATATTTTAGATTGGCAAGTGGTTGCTTTGAATTTCCCATTATGTTTTGTGGCTCTTCCAATACTTTGTCAGCATTCTCTGTGTAAACAACTGTAAAGCCAGGGGTATTCCTCCCCCCATCTTTTTCTCCAGAGCTCACCTTGCAGCAAAGTAGTATGCTGAATTACAATCCTCTGCTGCAAATAGAGCTTTCTCTTTTCTTCTTTCCCCTTATATGCAAAATGGAAACTGGGTTTGAATCTTCATCCTTACTCTGTGTGGGCTTTGCAGGGGGATGGTTTTTTTTTTTTTTAATGCTCTATAATTTGCATTAACTTTTTTAAAAAAGTGCTCTGTGAAAATCCTCTATGAAATTAATGGGATTTGATAGTTCTCCTATCTCCATGCAGGCAAATATGATCCACCAGGCACCACAGCTTCACATATGCAAACACTGTGTGAAATTATAATTACAACTAATAAGTAGAAAAGAATGGCAAATTTTCTCCCTTTTGCAGCTAGGCTTATTTTCCTCATGATTATTTTCAGCTGATCAACACATGGCTTCTCCTTGTTATGCCAGAAGGTTAGTTACACTAGGGCAAAATTCAGAAAGCAAACATTTTGGACAGTAAACCTTGTCACATCTTTTCTTTTGTCTTCTATATTTGGCTTGGCTCTGTGAGAAAGTTCTGCCACAAACATTTGCCACTATAACTCCACTTCTCCGAAGTGAAATGCTTTCTAATGAGGCTTGGACTCCAGCAATATATGGTAGAACTACATCAGCTCATGCCCAAGTTTAACTAGCTCACTAGCTTGAGAAATAATTTGCTTATCTGTCTATCACAAGTCTTCTTTTCCTCAGTCTCATAAAAATTCTCCACAAAAGTGTAGACCTTTAATTTAGGATAGCTTAATACTGTCCCAAACAATTTTTATGATCCTATCCCTAGAGTTGACAGTCATGCATTTGAAAATCACACTTTGCATGCTCTGAGCTGCTGAGCTGCTGTTCCTCATGCTCCAGCTCTGTGCCATTTGTTTTGCCTGCTCTGTTTTTCTGTGCACTCTATTGTGGGAATAAAATTAGATACGTGTTGACAGACCACAGCAGGTGTGATATGATACAGGTAAGTGAGAACTTGAGCAAAAAGCAGAACAGCTATGATGTGACTTAGTTCCTCACTACAGATGCTGGTTGCAGTCCTACAAAGTACACAGCAGTTTAACACTCTGGCTCTGCACTTTCAGTCTTGGCCATTCAGTGGCTGGGTAAAGGGCCACCAGGCTGTGCTTCTGCAGCTGTGAGCAAACGATAGGTCTTCCTTTCCCTACTGAATTTATTTGAGATTTGGGAAGGACACAGCTGTTCTTCTGTCCCAGATATTGTCAGCAATAAATGGTCAAGGAATCATGCATCTACCCTTTGTAGAAAATTTTCAGGGCAGAGAGGAAGGGAGGGCATAGCAAATGAAGAGGCATTCCTGCACTGGGTGACGAAGTAGCACAAGTGCTCAATGGAACAAGGGGCATGATATGGGATGCTGACCGCGGTGTCACCTGGTGCAGACAGCAACACAAACACACCCCTCCTGTGAAGCTACTGTTGGATATTAGATTAGATATGGCTGTGATGCAATTATCCATATATGGACTTGTCTTCCCTGTTTCCAGGAAGGAACAGGGAAGCCAAGACCATATATGGATAATTGGCAAGCCCATATGTGGATAATAGCCAGCGATTTCCCCCCACGGTTATCCATATATGGGCTTGCCAATTATCCATATATGGGCTTCCCTGGAAACAGGGAAGACAAGTCCATATATGGATAATTGCATCACAGCCAGGGATATCCCCAAGAAAAATCTTCCCCGCAACAGGAGAAGGAGGGAGGAGGTAAGGGAGCCCCGCTTGGTCATGCCACACTCCTGGAGGCCTGGGTAAGGGGCCAGCAAAAGGAGGAGGAGGGGGAGGGAGCCTGCCACAGTCACAAAGCCCTCTCACGTACCCTTCACTCCCAGCCCGGCCTGATGCATTCACATAAGCTGTCAAACAAATAAAAAGCCGAAGCACCCGATCGGAGAGGGGAGGCATGTTCCACCTACTGCCCACCTTCTGACCTTGATCCCTCCCCCTAAATGACTTGAACATGACCAGGGCCAAGTTCACATTGGCTTGGTCCCAGTTTTTCCCAAAAGAAGCAGGGAAAACCCTGGTTTCAAACATCCCGCTCCAAGGGGCATTTGCTCCAGATCTGGTATGCAAGCCCAAGATCTGGGTGTGAAAAAACTGATGCCAGTGAGAACTTCCACACTTTTAATCTGGGTAGTAATTCGGTACAAAAGGTAGTCTGAATGGCCCCTCAGTTAGAGTAGATTCCACACTGCAGAAATAATCCAGGTTGACACAATTTTAACTGTCATGGCTAAATGCTATGGTATTCTGGGAACTGCAGTTTTGTGAGACATTTAGTCTTCTCTGTCAGAGAGCTTGGGTGCCACAACAAGCTACAGTTGATAGAATTCTATAGCATTTAGCTATGGCAGTTAAAAGTGTTTTTAACTTATTTCTGCAGTGCAGCCACAGCCACAGTGAATCAATTGGAACTCAGCACGTCAAAACTTATGCAAATCTCATTTATTCAGTGGGTCTACTCTAGGTGAAACTAATCACTGTATTTAGACTGCAAAAGACTCATGATTTTGATCATTTATTTTTCAGCTTCTATGCTGGGATCCTCTCCATTGACGCCCCCTTGTCATGGGGGAGAGGCTTGCGTACCCTAATGAAGCTGTGAGCTATGCTGGCGGTGGCACAAATAGCCATTGGTAGGGCCTCCCATGCCAGACAGGTCACAATCGAAGGGTCAGACTAAGAGCGTCAAAGGGCAGGATGGGCTCTTTAGCCGTATGGCAACCATCCTAGGAGAAGGAAAACTCCAATCCCAAACCCGGGCAGATGGTGCTCGTCCAACCCTGGAAGGTAAACCATCTAAGAGAAGGAAACTCTAATCAAACCTATGACCCGAGGATCTCACTGCCACCGTCCTTGCTTGCTTGGCCCAGCAGACGAACCTCTGGTTTAAAGGGTGAGGCCAGTTCTGTGCACGCTGCGCTTCACCAGAAAAATCCATTGCACAGGCTCGAAGGATACATCCGATCTGATCCCCCCCCCCAAAAAAAAGTCCTGTAGCGATAGGTGAGGGATGAAACAGCAAGTGAAAGAAGCACTGGAAGCCGCAGACCCAACCCTGCATGCAGGCGGTTCAGGACATTGGTCACTCGAGACTGACCGGGAGATGACAGTCTTGTTCGGCAGCATCCTGAATGACCAAGCAGCCTTTTAAGGAGAGCACTGCTTGCTCCATACGGAGAGGGGCCTAGAAAAGGTGGCCTA
This sequence comes from Urosaurus nigricauda, assembly GCA_034509955.1. Classification (NCBI taxonomy): domain Eukaryota; kingdom Metazoa; phylum Chordata; class Lepidosauria; order Squamata; family Phrynosomatidae; genus Urosaurus; species Urosaurus nigricauda. Next base: position 271,727,162 of record JAOEGL010000001.1, read on the forward strand.
AAGAAAGCTCATCTCCATCCACCCAGTTGGTGAGCCGCGGTCAACGGGCATCTTCTGATGCGGTCAAACAAAAACAAAGATAGAAAGGCACGCACTGGCCTCCAAAGGTGCAAACAGACTGACGCTTGCATGCTGGAACATCAGAACCATGAAAGATTCTGCAGACAGTGGACATCCTGAGCGTCGTTCTGCTCTAATAGCCCATGAACTATCATGACTTAATATAGACATCGCTGCTCTTAGTGAAGTTCATCTCCTTCAGGAAGGCAGCCTCAAAGAACACGGTGCCGGCTATACACTCTACTGGTCTGGCAAACCAAAAACTGAAAAACATCTTTCAGGAGTAGGCTTTATGATTAAAAACTCCATTGCCTCCAAACTTGAAACCCTGCCAACAGGTCACTCTGATCGCATTATTTCCTTACGCCTCCCTCATGTTGTGCTCTTTAGTATATATGCCCGAACTATGCAAGCCGACCCTGTGGAGAAAAACAAATTCTACTCAGACCTACGCCACCTCATACAAAAAGTCTCTGCAGAAGATAAAATCATTATCCTTGGTGACTTCAATGCCAGAGTAGGTAAGAACTTCAAAGCCTGGAAAGGTGTTATAGGCAAGCATGGAGTTGGAAACTGTAATGATAACGGACACCTCCTGCTAGAATTTTGTGGAGAACAGCAACTGACTATTACAAACACTATCTTTCAGCAGAAAGATAGTTTGAAGACAACCTGGATGCATCCCCGATCCAAACACTGGCACCTCATTGACTATGTTCTGGTGCGCCAGAGAGACATTCGCGATGTCCGTCATACTCGAGTGATGCCCAGTGCAGAATGTCAAACAGATCATCGCCTTGTAAGATGCAAACTAAATCTTCATCTTAAGCTCAAACCTAAGAGGGGTGGCATCTTAAAGAGGAGACTCCAAGTCAACAATCTTCAACAAGCTGCCATGAGAAATAACTTCCAGGCAAATCTGCAATCAAAACTTGAAGACCATCCTCTAGATTCTTCTCCTACAGTGCTTTGGCAACATATCAAAAACAGTATCCTGCAGTCTGCGGAAGAATCACTTGGGTTTTCTTGCAAGAAAAACCAAGATTGATTTGATGAAAACAATCAAGAGATCCAGGAGCTGTTAGCAAAGAAGAGAACTGCTCATCAAGCACACCTCACTCAGCCATCTTGCCATGTAACAAAAGCAGCCTTCCGTTTCGCATGCAGTAAACTCCAACAAAAACTCAGAGACATTCAGAACAAATGGTGGACCAATTTAGCAGAAAAGACACAACGTTGTGCAGATCTGGGAGATTCCAGAGGATTCTACGAAGCTCTTAAAGCAGTGTTTGGACCTACTTACCAGGTCCAAAGCTCCTTATATAGTATGGATGGTCAAACACTAATCACAGACAAAGCCTCCATCCTGAATCGATGGGCTGAACATTTCCAAAATCTCTTCAGTGCCAACCGAGAATTCCAAGGCTCAGCTATTCAACATATGATACAACAACCGATGAAATATGAACTGGATGTGGCTCCCACTTTGGAAGAAACCATTAAGGCCATACAGCAGATGAAAAACGGCAAGGCAGCCGGGATTGATGGAATCCCACCTGAAGCTTGGAAACACAGAGGTCATGTACTCCATGCCAAATTCCATGAGCTCCTTGTGAGATGCTGGGAAAAAGGTGAACTGCCATCAGATCTCCGAGATGCAGTTATCATCACCCTGTATAAGAAAAAAGGAACAAAATCTGATTGCTCAAACTATCGAGGTATAACACTGCTCTCCATTGCTGGAAAAATCCTTGCAAGGATACTCATGAACAAATTAGTTCCTGCTATTGCAGAAGAACTTCTCCCTGAAAGTCAGTGCGGCTTCAGAGCTAATAGGAGCACTACAGATATGGTATTTGCTCTTAGACAACTGCAAGAGAAATGTAGAGAGCAAAACAAAGGACTCTATGTAACATTTGTCAACCTTACCAAAGCCTTTGACACTGTGAGTAGAAAAGGACTGTGGCAGATCCTGGAACGACTAGGATGTCCCCCCAAATTCCTCAAAATGATCATCTTGCTACATGAGGGCCAGCAAGGACAAGTCAGATATGGTGATGCTCTCTCAGAGCCCTTTCTAATAACTAATGGTGTGAAACAAGGCTGTGTTCTTGCTCCAAATCTATTTACAATCTTCTTCAGCATGATTCTCCAAAGGGCTACAGCAGATCTCGAAGAAAAAGATGGCATCTATATACGTTACTGTACTGATGGTAGCTTGTTTAACTTAAGCTGCCTGAAGGCTCGCACAAAGACTCTAAACTATCTAGTACGTGAGCTGCTTTTCGCTGGCGATGCTGCCCTTGTTGCCCATACAGAAGCAGCTCTGCAGCTCCTAACATCCTGCTTTGCAACAGCTGCAGAGCTGTTTGGGCTGGAAGTCAGCCTGAAGAAAACGGAAGTCCTCTACCAGCCTGCACCACAGGAAGAGCACTATCACTCCCATGTCACCATCGGCAAATCTGTACTTAAGTCCATACAGGAGTTCACCTACCTGGGAAGTATCGTCTCCTCAGATGCCAAGATTGACAAAGAGATCAATCACAGATTAGCAAAGGCATATAGTGCATTCGGAAGGCTTCACAAAAGAGTCTGGAGTAACAAACACCTGAGGCGAAGCACCAAAATCAGTGTGTACAGAGCCATTGTACTGTCCACCCTCCTCTATGGGTCTGAATCATGGGTCACCTATCGCCAACATCTACGACTCCTTGAACGCTTTCATCAGCGCTGTCTACGCACAATCCTAAACATACACTGGACTGACTATGTGACGAATGTTGCTGTCCTGGAGCATGCAGGGATCACCAGCATTGAGGCCATGCTACTGAAAATGCAGCTGCGCTGGGCAGGGCATATTTCCAGGATGGAGGACCACCACCTCCCCAAAATAGTACTCGCCACGGGTCAGCGAAAGAGGGGCGCCCCAAAGAAGAGATACAAGGACTCCCTGAAACAACATCTCAAGCGTGGCCAAATTGATCACCAACAATGGTCTGCCCTGGCCTCACACCGGGAGGCATGGAGACGAACTATCCACAGTGTTGCAGCCTCTTTTGAGAACTCACGCCGAATGAGTCTCGAAGAGAAACGACAACGCAGAAAGAACCACAACTTGGAAACATCACCCAAGGAGACTTTCTGCTGTGCTTTCTGCTGAATTTTCGTTAGCGAAGAAAAGCCAGAGATGCTGGGATTTTTATTGACATGGGATCCAGCTTCTAAGAAATGAAACAGATGGTCAGGAAGGAGCAGCCTTCTGTTGCTCCAGCTGCGATAGGCCAGGACCACAGTGACTGCATGGCCAGCTTCCAAAGTGGGCCACCACCTGCAGTCCCAACCCGGCACTACCAGGAATGGGTTTGAATTGACTCCTCTTTGATCCTGTCCTTTGGACCAGAATGGCCTCCAGCTGCTTTGGGGGTGTGCACCATCTAAACCCCAATGCTCCCTGCTTGTGAAATTCCTGGAGACATCAGACTAGCTGTCACTGGAAACAGAATAATGGTCTAGGTGGACCTTTGACTGGAAGAGCATGGCAATTTTAATGTTCTTATGATTAGCAATTGTTTCTGTATGCAGTGGTAAAATGCATAGGTTGAATTAGATGAAAATCATGACATTGCAAGATGTGTGAATTGAGATTAAAATACTCCCCTAAAATAACCATTGTGGTATTTTAGTTTGGGGAAGGGGATATTTGTTCCAACTAGTTTTATAAATATACTTTGGGAGGTAACTCCACAGATAGTCACTTTGCACCAAAAAGGAATAGTATAAACAAATCCTTCAGCTATATGTTTACCCCACCTCACCCTAGTGGGTATGCTAATATAAAAGCAAACTATTTCATTTCTTCAACGCACTAATTCTTCTTCATGGAGTGGACATTTCTTTTGGCCTTTTCACACCCAAAATGATGGTTGTTGCATGTTCTTGTGAAAACCAGCCTTCCTATTAGTCATTAATTTTATATAGTGATTTATGAAAGATGGGCACATTGCTCTGCATAGAAATCTTAGTGCATTGTCTACATTGATGCCATTGAAGGAAGATTCCAAAAAAAGAAAACATAATGGCTGAAGAAGTCAAGCCAGGAAACACCATTAGATAACAAGCAGACATTTACTTCCTCCTTCAAATGTGGATCTTCCCCATTCTTGAATGTGAGTCTTGGCACCACTTACACAGTCACAAAACACTACATATGGTTCTAAATTTAGGGGAAATTGCTGTGACAATGACATAACAAATTCAGTGGTACTAGTTAGCATTTCAGGACCAAGTGATAATGGCCATCTGGGGAAAGGGGCAATTTAAGGTCAACACACATGAATAATGATAAAAGCTGGGGCTCCTTTTTCTCAGCTGTAGTTGGTTTGCTGCCAAAAGGTTGATAGAAAAGTGCAAAATACAAGCATTGTATTTTCCAGCTGTAATTCATTCATGAGTTTCAGTTGAGCTATCACATTCCAAAAGCAAGACTGGCACAAAATTAAAACAAACAGTTTCAAGCTAACATTTTTTGTGTATGAACAATTGATGGCCACAACACTGTGGTAATGAAATTGGATGCCACATTTTTTATCTTGAAAAGGACTCAGTGGACATGAGTATGGCCTCATCAAGATCAAAACCATATTAATTCCAATGGACGTTTGCATGCTTCCATCTGCGTCAATGAAAAAGTTATACCTTCTGGTTATATCTTATAAAACCACATGTTATAATCACATGGTTATTTCTTTTATTTAAAGAAATGATACAAAACTATCTGAGGGAGAGTGACCTATATGCCTTTTAAAATGGCTAAATTAAAATTTTCTCCCAAAGTTTCATTCTAATATGAATATTTTTGAGCTTGATTGAACCTACTGCTTCAATTCCTTTCTTAGAATCAATTGAAATCTGTATGTATATTGTGGGTATATGCACAAATGTGTACATGTGTGACAGAAGATGTGCACACACATTTTTTGGGGGAGGATTTTACTCACTTTCAAATTATTGTCAAATTTTGGATTACAACTTTGATTCTGCAGGAATTTCACATGTTGGCTCTAGGAGAGGAGCCGGACAATTACATGGCTGTTAAACTGGGATTAAAGTAGGAGAACATTGCCTTTTGACTTACATATCACACAATGTCACCTCCATCCAGTTGCTGCTGTGTCTGCCAAGCATAGTCAGGATGTCTTTTCAATATTCTTTTCCCCCCTTATCTTGTGTGTGTGTTGTGTGCCTTCAAGTCATTTCTGACTTATGGCAACCCTAAGGTGAACCTATCATTGGGTTTTCTTGGTAAGTTTTGTTCAGAGGAGGTTTGCCATAGCCTTTTCCTGAGGCTGAGAGCATCTGACTTTCCCAAGTTCACCATTAGGTTTCATGACTATGAGGAAAGCAAACCCTGGTCCTCAGAGTCATAGTCCAATGCTTACACCATTACACCATACTGGCTGTCTATCACATTGCCATAATTGCTGGATTCAGTAAAAAATAAAAATAAACAGCCAAAGGGCGGGGGGGGGGTGAGAGACATGCAGGATAAGGCAATGGGATGGGGAGTTAAGATTAATGGGGTTAAGGTACATTCTAAGTTCTAGTCCATGCCAGGAAACAGTAGCATTAATGGAAAACATATGTTAAGAAAAATTCCCCCAAATTCCCATCCCCCCCCCCCATGTAACTGCTTTCTCCCTCTAATGTGATTACAGTGAGATTGAAATGATATTGTGGCTCAAGTGAGGAAAAATCCACTATCACACTACACCATGCTAGTACTATTATTCCACTTTGATCACAATGACTGGAATCCTAGGATTTGCAGTTTAGAGAAGGGAAGTTCATATTGTTCACCAGAGAACTCTTACACCTCACTAAACTAAAAATCCCAGAATTCCACAGGAGGTGGCCATAGTAGTTAAAGTGGAGTAATAATACTGTAACTATGTAGTGTGGTAAGATGTGAGAATAAAATGTCGGTTAAAACAAAAGGTTAGCCTATGTGTCACTCTGTTTTCCATTGCTGTGGAATTCCTACATTATTCATAAACAGGGATAGTTAACTGTAGGAATTTCACAGAGAGAGAAAATAGAGTAACCCACAGCTTAAACTGCTAATTCTGGTTTGGCTAATTTATATTTTTCCAATATTAAGTTAATATTGATTTGACTTCATACAATTTTTGAAATGGTTCCCACAAAATCTTGTATAGTTTTCAATGAAAATTTGCAAATGTGTGCAATACATTTGCAAGCATTTCTTTCTTAGACAACCCAGTTATCTAGATTTATTAAATGAGGGCATTAATTAATATATTTGGGTCCTAGTTCAACCAGGTCTTTGTGTCTGCCTCTTTATTCCAAATCTTTCTCTACAATTTAGATTTGTGTCATTTAAAGGAAGAAACATTTTTCCAAAAAATAAAATAAAAATAAATAAAACTTAAAAACTTAAAAAACTTAAAAAATAAAACATAAATAAAAATACATATTTTGATGTGCAAGTGTGTTTTGTTGTCTTGCTTGTTTGTTGTTGTTGTCTGCTCCTTCAAGTCATTTCTGACTTATGGTGACCCTATCATAGGGTTTACTTGGCAAGTTTCTTCACAGGGGGTTTGCCATTCAAACCCCATGCTCCAGAGTCATACTCCAACACTCAGACCTCTGTGCCGCACTGGCTCTCTCTTGCTTATGGGGACATATGGGGACAATACAGACCACCCAAAAGGGGTGGTCTGGTGCCACCTTTTTTGCTGCGGAGCTTCACCGCAGCAGCTAGATGCAGCGGAGATGCTGCACAGCAAAAAATGAGCGGGCAAACCCTGCTCCTTTTTAGCGCTGCAGTTGCAGCACAATTAAATGAAAAGGCACCATTTGGAGCCTTTACTTCACCACAACTGCACAGCTACATCTAGCAGCTGCACAGTTGTGGTAGTGTGCTTACGCATGCCATTTAGAGACCCTGGTGTGATGACGCAGGCATCATCACGTGCTAGGGTTAGGGAGCGTGCAAATGCTGTGTGCTCCCTAACCCTAATGGTGCCACCCAGGTGTCTCATAGTGCTGGTCTGTATCAGGCCATGAATTAAGTTCATAATGATAATTTATATTTAATACATTTCTCTCCCCTCTCCCCCCACCCCACTTCCCAGAAAGATCGATGGGCAAAGCCATTATTGTCAAATAGGCACAAAGAGGATTTGTAGTACAATACAGTGGAGACCTGTTTGCTGTGGTGTAGGAGCAGTTCAAGGTGAAAAGAAAGACATGGAAGAAGAATAAAGTATTTGCATAAAGAGTTGTGATGTCTGTCCTCTTGTGTGCCAAGCTCCTGCTGAAAAGATAAGAACAAACTGTGCTATGCAGTACTATGTTCTGCTGACAAGAAAGGATGAAAATGTCACTTGAAGGACTATGGAATGGAAGATGAAGGCAATTGTTGGACCACAGGGTGCCAGAAGTGGAGGTTGTATTATGTCATGATTTTGTTTGGGTAGAGTTCCTTGCTGGCCAAGACAAGCATAAAGTGTGTTTGTGTGTAAGGGTATACATTTAGGGAAAGAAAAATGCAACGGGATTGCTCATCATGCAAAGCAGTTGTTCTATTTTATTTCAACCCATATGTTCAGAAATTTGCTAAGCCTTTGTATTCCCCTTCCCCCCCCCCCAAATGTTTCAAATGACTTATTACATCTTAGAATCTACTGTTCTCTACTGATTCAAAATATTTACCACTTAAGATACAGGAAAGGCATGGGTAAAGTAGATCTCACAAAGTCATCTGATTCCAACAGGCCCCACCATCATCTCTGATTCTCCCACTTCTTCCAGAGCCCCTCAATTTTTTTTTAATGTCCCACCCACTAACTGTTTGGAACAGCAGGCTACAGTTTTGCTACATTTCTCCACCAGCTGCTTATAGGATGGGTTAGGTGGCTATTTCTCAGGCTGGAAGCAGAGCTTCAAACAATAGGCCTGAAAATTAGTTTGATAATATTGAACATTTTGAATTGAAATGCTATCTCATTACCATGAACCCTAATAACTGAAATTGTTTAATTAGTTTGGTTATCATTAATTGACTCATTGTGTGAAATGTTAATGTAGGGCTAAACCATAGGATTTATAAAGAAAGCCACAGAGATTGTCACTCTTTGCCTGGGCAGGGGGCATTTTTTGTTATTAGCTTCTTCAAAAGGGTTTTTCAACTCAGTTTGGCAATCATCTGCATCCCTCTCTCTTTTTTCCTCCTCCACCAACATGTATGCTTACCTTACTCTTCGATAGCTTTATAAGTTAAAAGTTAGTAAGGGATGATTTATTTCTGTTAGGGCACTGATCCACCACAGGTACAGCTGTAAATGAATCAAGAGTGGAAAATTATTAATCTGAACTTTTTGAGGGTATTTGATCATATGGAGAGCATTTTTCTCTGCATTATTGAATCACTGTGTCCTTTTTGCTTGTCTGTTCCCAATCAAGGTCAGCAAAGACCAGTGGCAGAGCATATATTTTACATTCCAGAGCCAGGGATTTTAAATTCAATCTCTTCTCTTTAGTTTTAATGATTAGGTAGCTAACAAACCCACTATTTATTATATCTATCTTATTGTAATTGTATAATTAAAAGGAGGTGCATGAAAAGACCACAATGTAGGTAAAAATTATGGTGTTTTAATTTTTAGAAATGGAGGATAAACCTGGGGAAAGAAAAAAAAACCCTTCAGTTAATTATCCAAGTGCATTCCACTGCTTGAGAAAGATTACAAAGGCATTCATTGCAGCTCACCTCAAATAACAGTATAAATGTTTGCATAGAAACCAGAATATAACCAGTAGAGGAGGAGAAGTTACCGAAGAGAGCTACAATGTACTCTGAGAGGCTGTACAGACCACCCCTAAGGGGTTGCCTGCAGCCGCTTCCAGCTTGCCAGATCAGGGCTGCAGCAACTGCACACTGTAGCCCTGATCTGGCCTTTCCAGGGTGCAAAAAGGAGCCTCAACAAGTGGCTCCTTTTTCCACCTTGGAAAGGGCACGGTAGCCATGGCACCACAGCTTTAAGGTGCTCCTTTGGTACAATATCATGTGTATGCAGTGCCAGAGGAGTGCTGTGATGCCATGCACCGTGTGGAGCAGTGCACAGCATTACGCCACCCTTCCTCTCTTTGTCTTTGTTATTTCTTCTGCTAAGGCAGCAGCCCTTCCTGTCTTCCTGAATGTGACAGCGAGTGTGGCATGAATTCTAATGGCATAATTTACTGGAGCATATTTCTAACTTTAGTGTTAATTAGGAAATCTGGTAATTTGGAAAAAATTACTAGAATGCTTTGTGATGGGACTCACTCAGTCCCTAGTGTGAGAAAATATGTAGAGTCTGAGGGAGGATGGCGTGATCAGCAAACCCATTTAACCTTTATTTAGTACTGTCTAGATCATCCACATGTCTTTGGGTAAGCATGTTTTCCAAAGGTCATCCTGACCTCTTTAAAACATGCCTGGCTCTAGATACGAAAATATATAACCCCATATTTCTCTCTCTCTCTCTCTCTCTCTCTCTCTCCGTGTGTAGGGTATGCTAACAAGTGACTTGGAGATAAGTGCAAACTTACTGAATGGAACAGGATGTGTGTCTATATCTGGATCTGAAGCAAATGAATATCTATCATGTTGGATATATGTGAATAAAGAGAAAATAATAAATCTAAGTGATGGTGTCAGTTGGAACAGCTATGCCCAACTGTAGCTCTAAGGTTCTTGCCTTACACTTTGCATACCATTTGCTACCCAAAAAGATGGGAAGGGGATTTGAAGGTCCCCACCAACTCTGTCCTTAAAAGTGTGGGGTGACCAAATGGTGTCTGAGTGAGTGGAAGTGGCTCTCTGCACACAGATGGACATAGAGCTGGGGCTGATATTTATTTATATCTGACATCCTAGCCTTGAGGGGTACTTAACATTCTCACATAAGTTACAAAGGGTTTGAGTGATTTCTCACAGAACTGACAAAAAAAGGGCAATTTTGCTAAATGGTCTTAACTTTGGATTAACAAAAAGTGATTGAATCTAGGACAACCCCAAGATATAATTATAGGGATGTAGTCTGGGAACACAGGAAGGGGTAAGTAGGAGAAATGTCTTACTCACCTTTTCCTTTCTCTCAAGTGCAAGTGGATATGTGGGAAGCCTGGATGGGAGAAGATGGAGTGATCACCAAATCCATTTAACCTTTATCTTTACATTACCTGGGTCTTTCACATGTCTTTGAGTCAAAATGGAAAATTCTCAGTTACTAATACTTCTAGAAAAAGAAAATAATACACAGAGAAAGGCTGGTTGGAGAAATTGTGCAATTGAGGACCCTTCTTCAAATATTCTTGACATGAAGTTAACAGACCACACTTCATAACCTAGACATTATTATTATGCACCAGTATCCATGACTGATATATATATATATATATATATATGTTATGAAATCACCATGTTGTGCCTATAATATCTTCTGTGAATTCCAGATTAGTAAAATGATGCTTTAGATTATAAATAACCAAGAAGATCTGCACAGAAATGTTGTGGTATATTCTGTCATCCCATAAAAAAATGTGGCTTGTCTCCAGGAAGTAGCTATGCCCTCCTTCTCTCCAGGAGACTAAACTATAAAAGGATAATGTAGGAAAACTGACTTCCCACCATTTTCTTTTTTAGAACCTACCCCTCCCCCCATTTGTTTTTAGCAATGTCATTTTGACTCAAGTCTTTAACTGACTTCACTGCAGAGGGAAACATTTCTGGAGTACAGTCTCAGTGCTTTTTCATATACCTGTTAGAGGATTATTATTCATGCCAAGAAGGCAAAAGGACAAATAAGTGCTGTTTTAACCAGTAACAAGTAGCCCTCTAAGGGTGATTATAGATCAATTTTGTATGCATTCATTTATTACTTCATTTGGGCAGCATTAGCTGCCAAACTGCATATCTTAATCAATACATTAAATGAATAGGGTCATTAAGAGATGAAATAAGGAGTTCAGTTTGCCTTCCACAGTGCACAACAGATACATCTGTTCTCTTTTATCCCATTAGATACCTCTTCATCCCCCTAAGTACCACTTCCCATGGTACAAAATGAAATCATTCCTGTGAGCCACTGCCATGTCTAAAAGTGTCTTAGTGGAACAGATAATACATGCAAAAGCACAGAGTGAAATCTTGAACATGAAGATGTGTTCTCAAGCATCAAACAGTACTCTCAAGTGTTCCAAAGCCAGTTAATAGCTAATAACCATTTCACTGAATTATTTTCTTTTCATTCAAAAAAGTGGCTCAGCCACGTGCTGCCATACATTTTAATTGCAGGCAATTATCAATACATGGGAGATGTGTCTTTCTTGAATTCCATTTCTTGCATAATGTTAGCAGTTTAACCTTTCCTATAGACTTTTTGTCTCCTTTTCTCTTGATGCACTACAAGTATTGTTATGTTGTTTTCCCCACTTTTGCCTTCCTATTCAGTTTGAGGGTTCCTTATCTTACAAGATGCCCAAAAAGTGATTTTTCTGCCTTTCACCATATGGTCCTCTCTAGTTGGTCCGCATTGAACATCCCTGACCTCCTGCACCACCCACAGTAGAATAACTCTTCCACAGAGCTATTTGAAATCAAGATCCAGAGAGGATGCAGAGTGAAAGATGTGTAATACAAAATAAATAGACTTCATCATATGAGACTGGCAATGTCGAATTTAATCAGACTAAAAGTGTCATGTCCATCCTGCTACTCCTTTGCATTCCATCAATTCATGAAGCATCCCTTATCATTGATGGATAAAATCTGTCAAGGCTTCCCAATTGCATTGCTTTTCCATTATGGATTTCCATGTAATAAGTGCCTCCCACTGCAGTTCCTCTTCTTGGGCAGTCACATGATGTGAGTGAGTGTGATTCTGCTCTTCTCTACCTCTCACTATTCCCATGCAAGCTGATTTCTTTTCCTTTCCTTTTTTCTTTCTTTTATTTCATTGTATTGCCATAATTGTGCACTTGCAGTAAAATGCAAATACAAATACAAAAACTAAAAACTAGAAAGCACACTGGTCAGGGCATAGGGCAGAAAGGTGGGGTAATGGGGGCCATACAGGAAAGAAAGTATGGCACCACAAATAGCCAAAACAGTGCCCTAGTACTATTGCTAGGATGTGTGAGAATGAATGTTCGCAAACTGGTATGTTTCCATTTCCTTAAATTAACACAATTGTGGCAAGATAGAAAGTGAGATGGTAAAGTCTAACACCATAGCAGCATCCTTAACCACTTTGTGGCGAGAAGGTAATTCAAAAACAGAACCAAAATAAATTCAAATATAAACTAAAAAGTTCCTTGAGAATAGCTTAATTATTTTTTAATGTTCACTTTTTGTATGTTTTTAATTATAGTGTTCCTTTAAATTGTAAGCTGCTTTGAAAAATCACTTTAATATTGTTCTTTTACATTGTAAGCCGCTTTTAAAAAAATCCCTATGGAGGGATTTTTGCATCTGACCAAAAACTGGCCATTTAATATGAATGCATACAACTAATCCACAGGATGATTTCAGCATACTCCATTTGCCCCCTGCAAGTTTTCATCTCCATCAATGGGATTTGCATGTGTTTAAAAGGCTCTGTGATGATGGATGACATTTCAGACAATCAGGTTAATTTCTGATAATTGCAACAATCAAATCATCCATATGCATCCAAATGCAACCTGATTATTTCAAGCAATTGAATTCAGTTCAGATCTTTAATATTTTCTTCCTTCACTGCATTTTGATATAAGTCTTTTAGAATAAGGAGCATTTCCAACCCCCCTACCCCCCCCACACACACACTTTCCTTTCGTATTTCTCTTTAAAATATTTTTCTCAATTTAAACACACACATACACAATTTGCCTCATCTGTTCAAACAGTTTTACTGGGTTTTCCCCCCACCTCCACATATTAGACTTGCACTTGCATTGAACTTTCAAATTCAGGGCAATTCACAGGGGCTCGAAATTAGTCAAATGAGCCAAAACACCTTCACTGTCCTTCAGACTAAACTGACAAGAAGATAGAAAGAGCAGTGATTTTACACTCACTCTCTCCCTTTCTCTTTGAAAAGGGGGAGACTGGTGCTAGTTGAAATGAATGATGATGTTGTTTTTAGAATGAGGCTCCCTGTTAATCTATATTATGTCACTGCAGTCTATGCCATATATGCAAGAGGGAAGCAAAAATCTGCAAAATTAGTGTGATCCTCGACCACCTTTATTTTACTAGGAAAAATATACTGGGATGGTGGTAGAAGATACTATTATTAACTTTGAGCACATAGAAAACAGTCCTAACTGACCACATTCAGATGGGCTGAAGGAAACTGTGCTGAATCTAATGACTTCCCATTCTAAGAGGTTTGGAGATTATATAGGATTATTCTTATCCTGACCTAAATTTGTGCTTTGTCCTGTTCTAAAGAAAGTTAAAATCTTCTATAATTCAGCTCCTCCTAAGTTGTGTTCTACTCTTTCTTGTCTCTGCCACCTTTTCTAGCTCTTCTGTTGGAAGATGATAGCCAGCAGAACAGTTCTGATGGCAGGTTGCTGACAGATCTTTGAGATCAGATAGCAGAAGTGGATTCAGACAGCAAAAAGGCATTTTGAGCAGAGACTAGGGTCTAATTACTGTCTCCTGCTGGTTCATCTTTGAATTAGGATAGTGTTGTTATGAAGAGCAATTACCATTGCATTTAGAGGAACTTGTAGAGAACTGGTGTGGTGTAGTGGTCTGAGTGTTGGACTATGACTCTGAATACCAGGATTCATATTCCAATTCAGCCATGGAAATGATCTGGGTAACCGCAGGCAAGTTGCACTGTCTCAGCCTTAGAGGGAGGCACACATACACACAAAACCCCTCTGAACAAATTTTGCCAAGAAAACCCTGTGGAGTAGATTGTGCTTGTGCTCTCTTACAACTCTATAATTCTATAGTCCAATTTAGTGATGCCATAAATCAGAGATGACTGGAAAGTACACAACTACAAACAATTTTCTGAATAAGCATGTAAAAAAAATGTCAATTTCCTTTTCAACATACCTATTAGAATCTTGACAGCAAATTTCTACTCATGTTCTGTATCAAATATGAGACTTTTTCTTTTTTTTTCTACATAAAACCCCTGTGCATTATAGTACATGAGTTTTCTTAATGTACATATTTTGCACATTTTTTCTATCCCTTTAAACTTATTTTTTCACTGACTGAAGCAGAAGTGAGACTCATGCAGCCAACTAGATGTTATTTGACTGTAATATTCACCATTGGATATGCTGGCTAGGACATCTGGGAAATGAAGTCCAAGAACATCTGGTTGGCTGCATTATCTCCACTGTGGGCTACACATATTTGTGTGTATTTTTCAGATATACAATTTTTTGGCTGTGCACATTTACTTGCATAGAAATTAAAAAAGAAAAGATAGAACCCCCCACCAGTAGTTTCTTCTCTATGATGGGAAAGCAAAATGTATGTGTGTGCATTCATTTTTGGTATTGCAGTTTATGTACTGTAGGTACACATTTAAATATACAGGATTGCACAATTAGCATCCCATTTACCTCCCCTTCCCGTGATAAACCTTCACTGTATCCCCTTCATTGTATCTGCTTCCTCCTAGAACTTTTAGAGACTGAGTGCACAAACTCAATGGAGTTTCCGCATTTGGTGCTGGAAGGGACTACTTGGCAGCAAGACTTCCACCTTCTAGGGGTGGAGAACTTCAGGGGGTGGGACTTCAGATCTCTGAAGGGTGGGAATTTCAGGGGTGGGATTTCTGGGGAAAACCCAAGGCACACTCTCTCAACACCAGGCTAGCAATATCAAGCCCACCTCTGACAAAACCTCCCAATAAAACACCATGATAGTTTCACCTGAGGGTTGCCATAAGTCGGAAACAATTTGAAGACACAACACACACAAGTCACACCCTCCCAGCCTCTGAGGATGGCAATGGAAATCCCTCTCTGATGAAGCTTGCCCCATTGCAGTTTCACCTTAGGGTTGCCAGCACTCAGAAGGGAGAGGGGGTGCTTTTGGCCCATAAGCTGCAAACAACCTGTAGGCACAAAACAACAGCAGGTATAATAAAACACAGAAGGCACAGCACAATAACAAAAACAATGAGAGCCAGCAGTTTGAGTGTGCAACTCTGAAGACCAGGGCTTGAATCCTAGATCAGCCATGGAACCCACTGGGAGACTTTGGGCAAGTCACAGTATCTCAGCCTCAGAGGAAGGCAATGGCAAACTTTCTCTGAAGAAATTTTGCCACCCCCCCCCCCCATGGATGGACTCATTGCACCTCACTAAACTACAGCTCCCAGAATCCCACAACATAGCAAGGTTTTGTCCTACTGGCCAGAAGGAGCAAGGCTTCTGGCTGGAAGAGGTGGGACTTTCACCCAGAAGGGCTGTGCACTGTCCCTCCTTGTCATGGCTGGGTTTTCCATGGGAGATTCTCCCAAGGCAAACTGAGTCACGCCAAGGAGCCAGGCCAAGCGTGTGCACCCTGCACCCTGCCCCTACTTGCTGTGGCCACTTCATGCCCTCAGAGATGGCTTTGTGTGCCAGAGAAGACATGCTTGCCACACGGTTCGCCACCACGGTTCTAGACATTGTATACATGCCCTCCCACCGGTACAATCTTCCCTTACTTTTACACATGAGAATGGAAAAAAAATTCAAATTTTTCTTCCTGAATGTGGAAGAGTATGCGAGTTCTTCCAGTATTTTTGATTTTGTTTCTGTTTTGCATTGCATTTTGGAACTTTCTATGAAAATTATATAAAGGTGTTTTGCAGAAAAATATTGGGTTTTTTTTCCTTACACATAAGATGCAATGTTTTATGCAAAGCACTGTTAGAAGGAGCACTTTTAACTTGCTAATACTTGTTAGTTGTTAGTTTGCACATTTTTTAAAAAGTCTAGGTATACCATGTATTCATGTCATTTTCTGTTTGTTGGCCTAATGCACACCCTTTCTCATCCTGTATCAGTCTGCAGTTGTTTGATTTTGCTTGTCATCCATTTTGTCACCTGCAGTGTTTTCTCTCCTCCATGGTCAAAGAGCACCTGCCACATGAGATGTTGTGAAATTTTAGTATTTGTAAGCAAACCACTCCAAATATTTTTAACCAAATAAGATTTCTGCATTTCTTGGCTACACCCTGTTGGGGGGTGGGGGAGATGATGGTGATGTGTGACAGGTTGTTGCTCACCATCCGTCTACCTCTGAATCATTTAATAAAAAGTACAATTTTACTCTGCCATTGTATATAATGGGACTTGAGCATCCACATATTTTGATAACCATGGGGAGTCCTAGAACCAAAACCAAGTGGATACCAAAGACACACTGTACTCTGCTTGTGAGATACACTATTTTTTCAATTCCACAACAAACACAATGGCTGGGATCCTGCTTGTTACTCCCTGCTAATACAGACAATTGACTCAATTGCTGAATGGTGAATCATGCAAATAAATTATTTGAATGGATCAAATATAGTTGATGAGGCTAAAATAGGACTGAGGCTGCTGTTTTTCTACAAAATACTCCCCCCATTGTATTTTTGCACAAATTTTTTTGCTATTTTTCTGCCCCCCCCCCCCCAATCAAGCACTGACATTTTTTTCTAGTGTGCAGGAATGGAATTGTATGCATGTAGAATCACAACCCAGCATAAGTAAATGATCTACAGTGATCCTGATTATAAAATTAAGCAGCTAGTGATTGTTATAAAAATGGCACTTTACGATGGCACTGTTTATAACCAGGTAGGAATGGGAGCTATCTATATGTGTAAAATATGGAGGTGCTTTAAATGAATTTAAAATCACTGGGGAGACATTAGAAGTGATCAAATGTCAACTGGTAGAGGATGAAGCATATTTAGTGTGTAATATATTTCCCATGTTAAATTATTAATGCACGATGTTATATTGTTCCCTATTAAAGTGTCTAATTTGTGCTCATTTTAACTTATGTGGAATAATATTTGTGATTTGCCCATTGCCATAGAGAAATCAGGCAAATAGGTGTCAGTATTATTTCCATTCACGGAGCAGTGTTTCTATCCTCACCCCTTTTCATTTGGCACAAGTCAGATAAAGTGTATGGCAAACTGTGTGATAGCAGAGCTCATAGGGTTGGGCCTTTTGAAACACTGTTGTGAATGTAGAGATTTTAAAAAGGAGAAGCAGGAGACAGGTACCCTAGAAATAGTTTCTTCCATTCTGTAGCAGTCCTTAAGGTGATATTAAAACTCCTGGGTGCAAGATTAATCTCCGTAGGAGACAAAGAAGGTCTCCAAAAGTTCCCATTTGCTACTATCTGAGGGCTAAACTGCATGCTGTGTTAAAGGTGTAGCATCAACAGAGCCCCTTTTCTTTTTTTTACTTACTGAACTCTCCCTGGAAGCCAAGAAGATGAAAGTGAGGCTGTTGTATTTGGCCACATCATGAGAAAGCATGACTCTTTTGAAAAGACAATAATGCTGGGGAAGGTAAAAGGCAGCAGAAAGAGAGGAAGACTACACACCAAATGGATAGACTCAATCAGAGAGGTCCTGGACATGAATTTGCAGGACCCAAGCAGAGCAGTGGAGGACAGGGGAATTTGGAGATGTATCATACACAGAGGTGCCATAAGTTGGGGCCAAAATGAGGGCAGTTAAAAAGAAGAATATGGGGCCCTATACACGAGTTGGGGAGATTTACAAGGCTCCTATAACCTAACTTTGTTTCCACATGCAAAGAAAAAAAAATCCGTTGGTGTCCATGGAATCTTTTCCACCTGTTTTTTCTATTCCTTTGTGTAAGGGAGTTGGGAGAACTGTTGTAAAATAAATTTGAGCCTCTCCTTCTACATGCCGTGGTCCAAATCTAGAACAGGGCACCACACACTTAGTTGTAAGATCGACTCAATTGCATGCTGCATGTAGTTTAGGTCTAAATTTTAAGATATCCAGAAGAAATGGGAAATATATCTATTTCTCTATAAATACATCTATATATATTATACTTGGTTAGATTAATCATTCATTCATTCATTATTTATGAGCACTATATCTTTAACAGCATTACATTTAATGATTTTAGGTTGCAGCCCTATGTACACTTTATTTAGTGTTAACCCCACCAAACGTAGTGATGCATTCTTCTGAGTTAAAGTGAACAGGATTATTAATTAGACTCCAATATTTATTTGTTATATTTTTAAATCAAACTATTAATACAAGTTCTCTGGTCAGATCAGAAAAAGCTAAATAATACTACATTATACAATACTATACTTGAAACAAACGCTATCTGGGTTTGTCCCCTGGAATAAGATGTGTTTGTGATAGGCTAGGTCACCTTGGGGCTTTTTAGACCGCCCAAAAGGGGCTGTCCATACTCGCCCCTTCTAGCGGCGAGATGAGGCCTAGGCTGCTGCACGGACAGCCCTAGAGGCCTCATCCCGCCGCTTTTGGAGGCCGCAGGGAACCGGCAAACTGCCGGTTCCCTGCGGCCTCCAAGCGGGGTGCAGCAGGCGCTCTGGGCGCCCACTGCACCCCGCTTCCCTCGGCGGGGCTGAAGGGGGAAAGGGTCCGCCGCCGCGGCTCCTTTCTCCCTGGGTCTTTGCCGTGGCCATTTAAAGGCCGCGGCAAAGACCCACTGCAAAAAAAGAGCTCCGCGTTGGAGCTCTTTTTTTGCAGCGCAGGAAGGGCGCGATTGGCGCCCTCCCGCACTGCAAAAGCATCACAACGTGTGCAGCGTGTCAAAACGCTGTGCACGTGATGACGCCTTTGCGGCGCCTACGTATAGACGCCGCCATCTTTAAATGGCGGCGTCTATACGCTTTAGGCCTAGGAAGGGTGTAAACGCTACACCCTCCCTAACCCTAAAGACGGGATTTCTAGCCCTATTCATGCCCCTTTTTGCCCATCTAAAATGGGCCCTTGTATCTTTGGATGGAAAGTAATGAGTCAACTGAATAGCTGCTCTTCTCTTTCTAAAATCTTTCTGTTTGGGAAATGTACTTGGGAAGATCATTGTACTCCAATAAACATCAATTTTTTTTCCCTTTGGGCACAGCTAAGCCATGGCATAGTGCCTGATATGATGATATAATGATATGAAGCCCACAGAGCTCATAGGTGTTTCATAAATATTAACTTTCCAGTAGCTGTTTCTTCATGCTGGTGAATCTTAATAGCTTCAAGTTTAAGCAGTTTTCAGTAGTATAAATGACCTGGTGGACAGTCTTCTTCTTCTGCACTTTTCAAGAACTCTGGATCGTTGTCCAGAAAATTTCTTCTAAGCATCAGTATTAATTTCATCCCTTCCCACTAACTACTTAAATATTGTATTGTATCTGAGTTTTTCTGTACCAGCGAGCACTTTCTTCTCTGACTTTCTCTGTCAAATACTCACAGTCTTACTACAGATGTACTTGTTTCTCAAAAACTCATGTTTGCCAGGCTGATGCCGAAAAGGGACATTCTGGGTTTATTGTTGTGGAGGTTTTTTTTAATAGTTGGGATTGTGGTTGCCCTGAGGGATATTCTTCTCTAACAAAACTCCAATGATCTGTTCCCCTTTTCTAAATGGCTTTGTTGGGCCTTCTCTTTCACATTCAGAGTGAATTGACTTCCTCTCTAGCAATGATTTATTCAGATCCATTGTGGATGGCTGACTCTTCAGCATCTGGAACCCTGCCTTCAATGTCCCTGCTCTTTCCATCTTATTCCCCACTTCTTTTAAAGTCTAGGACAGTTGAACCTTAATTTTGCTGCATAAAGTGCATACATTAAAATGTATAGATAAGGGAAATATGCAATAGGACCATTCCATTGTGTAATAGGGAAAGCAGTGAATGAAGTAGTACATTGAAGAAACTAACTAATAGTTATATTCAAGTCAAGAATTTGCAGGTGTATTTCTGGAACTGGTTAGATCCAGTAAGAATGATCCCACTTTATTAGTTGTTGATGGTGAACTGATCATTTGTTGAATCTAATTGAGTCAAGAGCTCCACTCTAGTTAGCACTAACAATATGATTTGGGCCTATGTGAAATGGTTACACTTGTGGAACTCTTGTAATGCAAGCATAAACACAATCATGTAGACGCTAACAGGATTCCAATCAGTTACCCTATCTGCATGTTCCAGGAGACTTGAAGGGCAGCCCAGACTATGTATCCTAGCCCCACAGCTGCCTCAAGCTCCCCCATTATTTGACCTTTTGTTCCTGAACTGTGGCAGCTGTGTGTAGGGCATCCCACTGAGCCAACCAGCATGTCTGTTGTGACCATAGGTCACTTGCTTCTGAGTTCAGAATGAGTGCCCAGCGATGATTACATGCTGGGTGCCTCCTTATGACCTCAGAGCAAGTGACTTGCATTGACAGCGGCAGATGCACAGAATAGATTAGCGGAATGGTTATGCAGACATTTGCTGCGGTGAGGGTATGGAAGTCTCTGGATCATCCTGGATGACCCAGAACATCAGATGGATTTTTAAATGCTTGCTAAGGATTTTTTATCCTGATTATGATGCAGAATATGCAGGATGCCTTCTGGACTGCTCATACCAGAAACAAAGGGGAAGGGGTGGTGGTGGCCCATGAAGACAAGGCTAATGCCTTACTACCTGATACACAATAAGGATGAGAAAAAAGTGCACATGGAGTTTGGAGCAAAGAAACAAAATCAAGTGTGAAAGATTTTAAAAATCCTACAGAGAATTGAATTTTTGTTATTATTTTTGGTCATCACCTATTTTCTAGCAACAAATGATTTCAAAGATCTTCTGATTTCTTTCTTTCAAGAGAAGCCTTTCTCTCTTCTCCCTGTGCCTATCTGTATCTCTCTGTGTGTAGAGGCTGAATGGTCTGAAGCAGAGGCTGCATCTGCACTGCAGAAATAATGCAATTTAACTAGCATGGCAAAATGCTATCGAATTCTGTGATTTTTAGTTTCATGAGATATTTAGTCTTCTCCATCAGAGGGCTCTGCTGTCACAAAAACTACAAATCCCAAGATTCAACAGCATTGAGCTATATCAATTAAAGCTGTATCAAACTACATTATTTCTGCAATGCAGATGCAGCCAGATACAATCATTCACATATTTATTATTTATAATTATTATTTAAGATGAAAAATGTAGTGTCTTCTAAAGCTCCAGATTGGGTGGATTTTTACCCTGTACTCATTTCCCCAATTTTACACAATCGTTAGCTTTTCTTTTTTCTTTTTTTAATAATGACAATGGACAATTTGATCCAGTTATTCTGCACTGTTAGCTTTAGTCTTTACTTCATCCAGCTAACTGCAGAATTTCATCTAACTACACTCCATTTTAGCATTACATAGTTTCTACATCTTTCCAAAACTTCATTTATTGTGTCATTTGTGAAAGCTCACTAATTATTTTTTTTCTTGATTTGGAACTGGATACTTACTTGTACAATTTGTGGCATTTTCCATAATCAATATTGCCTCTTCTTCTGTGCCATCTACTTTGCTTCCATTTTGATATAAGTGGATCTCCAGACATATCTGTCTTAATATCTTTAGCCTGTCATTGGCTAAATAGTCAGAAAGGGTAAATGAAGGTGAATAAGGAAAAAAAATGTTCTCACACTTCTTGATTAACACAGTTACTTCTTGTGTTTTGAAAGGAAGTGTGATGGGAATGGGCGGCGGCATAGAATGGGTCTTGCTGCACAAGAGAACAACGCCACCGCCGCTGCTGGAAGTTCCCATCACGTTCCACATCCATCCCAGAGGGGCCAATTTTCATAAACGCTTTAGAAGCATTCCCGAAAATCAGCCCCTCTGGGACACATCCTGAATGGAATGGGAACTTCCGGCACCAGCGGTGTTCTGTGCAGTAAGATCCATTCTTTGCTGCCTCCCATTCCCATCATGCTCACTTTCAGAATGTAACGTGTCCATTCCAGGGGCTGTGTGATAAACTTATTACATTCATATGCATGAAAATTCTCTTCCTGGAATGCTGTGGGATTTCTCATTAGAACTGTGCTGGATTGCACTTTTGGTCAATCATTTTTTTTAAAAAAGATAATACAATACTGTCCAAATGGAAGTAAACTTAGGTGCTTATCACACAGCTTTTATAAACCAACTTCCAAACTGAAGCCTAATTCAGGCTACATCCTGGTCCTATTGCATAGATTTTGTTTCCCAATCTGCCATCCGAATACAGCCTGGCTGCAGCCCACATCCCTTAAGGTGCTTTATCGGCCATTTTTCAAAGCTGGAAAACTCCTGACTTTGAAAAATGGCAGCTGGAGCATGTTAAGGGATGCAGGCTGCAGCTGAGCTGTACTCAGATGGCAGATTGGGAGACAAATCCATGTGATAGGACCAGGATGCAGCCTGAATTAGGCTTCAATTCAGTAGCGGTAAATTGCATTATAAAGCTGTGCGATGAGCCCCTTAGAATTCAAAGATATAGCTGTGTATTAACCCTTGTACCAAGTTCCATTGCTTTTATTTCCTAATCTATCAGCATAATAGACCAAAGTGAACCCTAAACCTATGTAACATATGCTCAATACAATTTTCTGAGAACTTTTAACTTATTTAATAATGTCCCCCTTTCACATTAAAAAAATATTTTGAAACTCATATATTTAAAAGCAAATAGAGCAAGTGTGATGAAGTGGTTTGAGCACTGGACTGCAACAGGGTTCAGATCCTTGCTCAGCCTTTGAAACCCACTGAGTAACCTTGGACAAGTTGCACATACTCAACCTTAGAGGAAGTCAAAGGTAAACCCTCTCTGAAGAAATCTTGCCAGAAAACCCCATGATTGATTTGTCTTAAGGTTGCCATCAGTCACAAATGACTTGAAAGCACACAGCAACAATCCTCATTCAAGTAGAAAATTTATTGAGTGGGGAGGTTGAATTAATCTCATTAAATTGCTTGTTCATTTACACCATACTGTTCAACACGTTGAGACATATTGAAGGAAAATGGAGATAAAAAAAAACCAACAACCTGTGAGATTTCTTCTCTCTGGCATGACAAGATAACATTTTTTGTTGTTGCAAAAAATTATTTTCAATTTTTGGACAGTTTTGCAAACATCAGTACTTTTTTTCTTTACAAAGGACTTTTTTGAGATTCTACACACACACACACACACACAAAAACAGAGTCACAAAGCAAGCTCAGAAGGGCTAGTTGTTTGATCAAAACATACAAATCAACAATTCAGTGTATTTTCTAATTTGTTCATGTGAGGAGGAGTGAAGTTTCGCAACCTTACTCTGTGTGGAGTGGGAATTCTTTCAAAAACAACAGTTCAAAGCTCTGTTTGATGTATTGATTGAGTTTCCTGCTCTTTTGTCCTTAGGATCAGGATTTAATCCCAAAATTTAGATTTAATTTGATTGTAGGTCCCTATGTGAATTATGGATTATATCCAATATTAACTATTATTTCAAAAACAAGATTCATCTAGCAAGTTGAAGAATCAAACAGTTGTCTTTTACGAGGGGGTATCCAAAAGTTTTAATGATCACCTTTTTAAAAAATTGACAGAAAGTTTGTTTTGATTTCTAGTTGCTAACTTAGCTCTGTGTAGTCACTATCTAGATTTATACATTTTTCCCAGTGTTATCTTGACCCTCCGAATACCTGATATTGTAGAAGTCTCCAGATTGCACCTTACTAGGGGGTATCGTAAAGTAATAATTATCACCTGGAAGTTATTATGGCATATTGATGAAATTTTGTCAGTGCCATCATTGGTCCCTAAGTGCACATTGCTGAGAAAAATCAGCTCATTGCGTCCTTTATTTTTGTGACTGACTGTGCCAGAAGTGACTAAAGTGTAAAATTCTCATGGAGCAACCTGCAGGCTTCTACAATATCAGGTATATGCTGGGAAAAATGTATAAATCTAGATAGTGACTACATAGAGACATGTTAACAACTACAAATCAAAACAAACTTTCTGTCAATTTTTTAAAAAGGTAATCATTAAAATTTTGAATACCCCCTCGTACTTAGCCAGAAGTATTTTGATTTCCATTCTGATAAGAAATAATACTTCACCCAGGAAATCTCAAAACTGATGGTTGCTTTCTAAGATAGTACACTAGTCAGGCTTCCTGGTTCACTTATAATCTTACTGTTAGCTCACTTTAATGGAATCTTATCAAATATCTTCATGCTCTTTTACCCAATATACAATGTATCTTCTGTTTTCCTGAAATGAAAACAGTTAAATCTGCCAGGATCTGTACCTCTGGCACCTGCCTACAATGATACAGGATAAGAACTAGCTTTCCCCCCTCCCATTGAGATCTGAAATAATGGAAGGAAAGTTACCAAGTTTAGTGAGCAAAATATAGTGGCTATTAACTTTTTGACACTTCTTATTTTGGACTCTTATTGGTTTTGACTTCAGATCTGAGTATGATATTGCATGTGGCCTCTTGCAAGGTGGCCACAAGCTCTTTGGAACAGCACTGTCAGTTTTTTGCAGGTCGAGCTTATCTTAGCCTTTTCTTTCATAAGTTCACAAAAGTTCAGCCAAACCATTTGTGCATTTTGCGATCCCATTTCAGTGCAAATAACACCATGGCACAAAGACGATTGTCTCAGCATATGTGATAAAGCATGGCCGGCTACAAATTACCCAAAATAATCAACTTTTGAAACAATCCAAGTTTAGTGGATTTTGGGCCAGTCACATGTATAATTTTATTTATTTCCCTCTTTTTAGTAGAATTTATAAAAACCATGCAAGTGTTTCAAATAAAACATTTGTACATTCACCTTCCTCAAATTACTTTAGTGATAGAGCGGGGGGAAAAGCAATAACGGTTATATACTGCATACAATCTTTATGAAACCCCACATATCCAAATTAACACACACACACACACACACACACACACACACACACCTCTGTTTCATTATATCCCATTTATATCCCATTTAGTCAATATAAATATGGATAAACTGTAAAATAATGTACACTTGGCATGTATATATTTTTGTCTAACCAATCAAGCATTTTCCTAGGGCTACCATAACCAGATATTGTGCAGCTAATTTGTATTTTCATTCTAAACAGATAGGAAAGAAAGAAAGAAAGAAAGAAAGAAAGAGGCAACAGGAAAAAGAAGACGTGAGAGCTTTAAAAGTGAAAGATCTTACCGTCTAATACCCCCTTATAATTCCATCACTGAGGCAGGCAATTGCATGACAGAAGCCTTGTTTGGAAGTATGCAATACCTGACCAAATCAACAATACCATAATGCTGTTGATTTTCAAGAATGCCAGGTCTGGAATCACCTCTTATGCCAGCCAATCATCTTGATGGTGTGTATCTCACCACTAATTCTGAAACTAGATTTTCAAATTTAAATCTACAGCAGCATTAAATCAGACTTGCAGTTCTGCTTCCAAAAATAAATAAATGAGTTTCATAAAAGACACCCCACTGAATTGGTGTAAGAAGTCCAATTAAAGTCTACAAGTCCTTTCTCAAACTATTGTTTGTCCATGTCATTTGGTGAGTAAACTTCAGACTTTTCACAGCTTCATTAAACCATTTGTAAATGCTCTCATGGTTTCACAACCTTTCAACCCAAGATGAGGTTTTGGCAATGTAGTTTTGGAAATGATTTCACTGCAATTTTCAAAAACACTGCTGCTTACTTCATTCTGAAATATAGTGTGAACATATCCTCATGTGAATCGAGAGCAATCCCACATAATATTGAGTACAATGTTCTTTTTTTCTTTTTTCTTTCTTTCTTTCTTTCTTTCTTTTTTTGGGTCTGGTATTAAATGAAATCCAGTTTTGGGGGTTTTTTGGCTACCATATATACTTGTTTATAAGTTTAGAAATTTAGGTTAAAAAATTGACCCCAAAACCTAGGTCAACTTATACACACATCAATATGGTATGTCCAAGCCTTTTCCCAGCCAGGCTGCCTATGTGAGGACAGCCCAGTTGGGAAGAGGCTGGAAAGAGTGCTCCATCACCCCTTAAGCCTCTCCCCAACTGCGCTGCCTCTGTGCGGACAGCCCAGCTGGGAAGATGCTGGGAAGGGTGATCCATCAAGCCTAAAGTCTCTCCCCAACTGAGCTGCCTCACAGGCACAGCCCAGTTGAGGGAATCTAGGAAGGATGATCCATTGCCCCCAAAGACTCTCCCCAACCAATCTGCCTCCATGGGGAGAGCCCAGATGGGGAGAAAGTGGGAAGGCTGATCCATCATCCCTGAAGCCTTTCCCCAACTGAGCTGGTTCTGTGGGGACAGACCAGCTAGAAAGGGTGATCCATTGACCCTGAAGCCTCTCCCCAGCTGAGCTACCTCTGCAGGGACAGCTGAGGAGAGGCTGAAAAGGGTGATGGATCATCACCGAAGCCTCTCGCCATCTGACCTGCCTCTGCAGGGACAGCCCAGTTGGGGAATGGCTAGGAAGGAACATCCATCACTGCTGAAGCCTCTCCCCAACTGATTCTCGACTTATCCACAGGTCATATAAAAAACCCTATACTTTTGGCCCCAAAGGTTGTCCTTCATGTATACACGAGGTCAACTTATAGTTGAGTATATACAGTAATTTGAACCAGGAGCACCAGAAAATAACATGTGACCCAAATAATGAGATGCAGAGATATTTTCTGTTCTATATCACACCATCTACTCCAGCAGAGTGTTGAACAATCAAAACGCTACACCCGAGATGGAAGAACCATAGCCACATAAGACTTATCTTCCAAAAATAAACCCCAACAAATCAGAAAGCCAAAGGTGTAGAAACAGAAGTCTGAAGGAAGACTTAATGTCACTATTCCCTGTCAAAACAACAAATTATGTTCACTGCAACAAACTACGGTCACTACATATTGAAAAGAAACCTATTTCTCTGATCAAAAGAGAGCTGGTGTAGTACTAGTCTCTGAGGTATCTTATCAGTATAGTAATGGATAATCAGATACTCACCAAGGGCTTAAGATTTCTCTATTGTGAACAGGAAATGAAGCTAATGATCAAGTTATGCATCCTGTTCTCCCTAACTCCTTTCTTTAAAAAAAAAATGTAGTCTGTACCATCTCATCAGGTCCAATAATGTTTCTTGACATTCTTTGCTAAATACAATATCATATGTCATTCTAGAATTTTAAAAATGCTCTCCTTAGCCATATGCTACTGAGATTATGGATAGTTAAGCTTCTTCTTCTTCTTCTTTTTTTTTTTTTTTAAAAATCCTTTTTAAATTGGTATAATTTCCTTTGGAGTGAGCTGTTACCTGAAAAGGAACTTTCAAATCACAAAATATATTGTTCCTCTGTTGATTGAGAAATGGGTGCCTGAAGTTCCAGCGCCCTACCAGGAGTTATTCCCTGTACAACAGGGAGAAAAGGGGTCCCTGTTACAATACCCCCTTGTACTTGAGATTGTTTACATGAAGAGTCTGGAAAGGTCAAGTAGCTGCTTCTTGATGGTCAGGGGGATGAACCCCTGCTGATTCTAGTGGCTAATTACAAGTAAGTGTGGTTTGGGAAACTTTCACCATCTCTACATTGCCCCTAAACTAGATACCAGATAGTGATCATTAATGAAGAGCAGTTACTTTTGATTACGTATTTATAACTGCCCGACAGTTTTCCAGCTATAAAAAATTAAAACAAAAACAAATTTAGAAGTATATGTTTCAACACTTTCTACATCACATCACCATTTATTGCAGTTTAAAGATTACTTATAATATATAATGTCACAGAGTTACTGACAAAGCTGATATTGAGCAGGAAAGTAGCAGCTTTTGCTGTGAATCTCTGCATGCTGTCATAGCACTTCCATTCTCTTCTGGAGGGAGACAGTCATAAAAGTGTATCTATTGTCATGCTGGAAAAAATCAGTTTGACAAAATGCACACTTTTATGACTGTCTCCCTCTGGGAGGAGAACAGATGTGTTGCGAGAGCATGTGGAGAGAAACAGAGAAAGCCCCTACTCTCCTGCTATGTTTCATCTTTCTTCTCTCATGCAATAACACTCATGGTTCTTTTACCAACAGCATTTGTAATGACTAGCAATTCTTTATAGTGGGTATTCAAATGTTAGTAAATATTGATAATAAATATAAAATTACATTCAGTGATCCCATTCATCATTAGATGTCTCTACATTTTTTGTGTGAGGCAGCTCTGACAGTAGTATGAGGCTAAAATTGTCTTAGATTAAATAAGCCCAATTAACCATCTTGTAGACTGTAATAAAATGTGCTTGTTAGCAGTGATTCAGCCCACGTTGAACTTTTCTTTAAACATTGGTGTCTGTTTGCTGTTGAATGTAAGTGTCAGCACTATTTTGAGACATAACTTCTACTCATGTTTTTTTAATAGTTTACAACACTTATTTTTTCCCTTTTCATATAATGTGGCAGACTTCCAAACCACTAAAATAGTGGTATTTTCAGAAATTCAGTAAGTTAAAAAAGAAAAACAAAAAACCCACCTAGTCCAATTTTAGAACACAAAATAGCACTCACCTTCGAATCCTTCCCCATTTAATTTAGCTAATGCTGAGCTGTTCTATTCTGAAGCCTTGTGCTTATAAAAAGGAAGAAAGCATTGTGGAGTACTATGCCACTTTCCACACTTTCAAGTTCAAAGAAGAATAAACATTGTATTTTACAATGCTCTTAGCTGTTCGCTTTCTTAAAAGTGATAAAAATTACTGTGCTGTTTGCAGTCTTCAAAATGTCTCCTAAAATGTCTCCGAATGTATTTACTGGAGCATTGCTGAAGAAAAAGTCCACTAGCATTTATAAATGGAAAGCTCTCTAGTGCAGATGGCATAATCTGAAAGCTGCAGACCAAGTAAAAAAGAAGAAAGAACACACTTTCAAATATGAAAAACACGGCACACAATAAAAACAGATTAAATATGCCTTACAACCACCAGATCTACATGGAATCAAGTTCTTTGGAAACCAATGAGATTTGCTTTCATTTTAAATGAGTTTCTTGTGTGTGATGTGAGTTAAAACGTACTGTGTACTACTTCCAGGTTACCATCAAATTTTGAATAATACAAGGGGGTATCCAAAAGTTTTAATGATCACCTTTTTACAAAATTGACAGAAAGTTTGTTTTGATTTGTAGTTGTTAACTTATCTCTATGTAGTCATTATCTAGATTTATACATTTTTCCCAGCGTATCTTGACCCTCTGAATACCTGATATTGTAGAGGTCTGCAGAGTGTGTCTTACAAGGGGGGATCATAAAGTAATAATTATCACCCAGAAGTTATTATGGCATATTGATGAAAGTTTGTCAGTGTCATCATTGGTCCCTAAGTGCACATTGCTGAGAAAATCAGCTCATTGCATCCTTTATTTTTGTGACTGACTGTGCCAGAAGTGACTAAAGTGTAAAATCCTCATCAGGTGCAATCTGCAGGCACAATATCAGGTATTTGGAGGGTCAAGATACACTGGGGAAAATGTATAAATCTAGGTAGTGACTATATAGAGATAAGTTAACAATTATAATTCAAAACAAACTTTCTGTCAATTTTTTTAAAAGGTGATCATTAAAACTTTTGGATACCCCCTCGTACTTCTAGAAAATGTCATGTTTACTGGAATATTTAACTGATGCAAACCTGGAAAAATTACACATACTTTACACATACGTTATTGCATACTCTAATTTCATTTGAACAATTTTATTCTGAATTATGTCATGTGATAATGGATAGGAGCAAAACCCTGTTATCAGCTGTGTCTCAGACCTAACTGTGATACTGTGCCAGGGCTGAAGCTATTCCATAATGCCAGAAGTTAGACCTGATGAGATATCTTTCCCACTTTCTTGTGCAGGGTACAAGCCAGGAAAAAGCATAGGGCAGGTTCCTGTGGAAAGAAATCATTTGTATGATTGACTATATCTGAAGTATTTTCCTGATGCTCACTGTGGGGCTCTCTGTATGGCCAAAAAGGATTGTGTTCCTCCCAACCTGTCATCATCCTGTTTAGATTATGCAGGCTGATAGCCCCAGGCCAGGAATCCCGTAGATCAGATGTAGATCCAGTGGATCTGGCCTGATTCTGGGGCAAAGGGGCCTTAGCATGGGTCAAATTGACTGGCTGCTTTCCATGGAATTTCCCTAAAACTCCACAGCAAACCATGGCAGACTAAATGCCCTGTGAGCACCTTACCTAACTCAGCCATTGCCATTAGTGAGAAGTCCCCAGTCACTGCATCTGACGTGGAAACAGGATTCTTCGCTGCAACCATGTGTTAACCAGGGGACAGATTCAGGTTTGGAGCAGGCCAGAATAGCACTACCTTGGCACATACTATCCTGGCCCCTCTGCTCAGGCCCTGTGTTAACCAGGAGACATGATCCATTCAAGTTGCCATCAATTGAATTTTACAATAATAGGGAAGAAACAAAATAATTTTTGTGAAACAGTAACAGAAGGTGGACAGGAAAACATAAAGGTAATTGGTTAGGATGACGGAAAATAAGAATGATGTCTCAACTGTATGCCACTGTCATTGTTGCCCGAGCCCAGAAGCTGGAACCACCTTCACTGGATTAGGAAAAAAAGAAAGGTTTGTGTAGGATTAGATCCCTGTTTAGGCATTCTTAAGGGTGTTTTTACACTATAGAAATAATGCAGTTTGACACCACTTTAACTGCTATGCCTCCATCCTACAAGATCCTAACATTTGTAATTTTATGAGGCACCAGTAACTCTTTAGCAGAGGAGGATAAAGACCTTGTAAAGCTACAGATGCCATGATTATATAGGATGGAGCTACAGCACAGCAAAGTGGTATGAAACTGCATTATTTCTACAGTGTAGATGTAAACTGATAGAGTTAAGCTAAATGGTTAAAGATAGGGAATACATTAGTTCCACATTCTATCACCACTATTATCACATGGACAATGGTGATCTGCAGAGGAGAACCTCTTTTAAGCATGGAAGATCTCTGTTCAATTTTTAATCATTTCAAAATATCATGGACAGCTTCTATACATGGAAGTGCCTCTACTCTCCTCTTGATGGTCAATTTCACCCACGTGGAAAGCAACAGAGCAGGTTGAGCTCAATCCATCCCATGCCTCTAAATTGAACTTTATAATGAACACCTGAATGGGGCACAGCTGATTGCTCTAGTCAAGGAATTGCTTGCATTCCTGGCAATAAGTTACAGAACCAACCCAGGAGCACAAATAAATTCTGATAGAAAGATGGCAGTAGTGGTGAAATAGAGATAAGGGGCAACTGAGATTGTGATAGAGCAGGAATGACCAAATCAATTTAAGGACTGCATTTTAGGTACAGTGTTTAATACTAAGAAACTAAAGGGCTTTCAAGAATTCATAAGTTGGCTTTACCAACAGCAAAGAAATTGTGGGCAGGATAAAATATAACACCAGATGCCAGATATGGAAATGTCTTCTTCTTCTTCTTCTTCTTCTTCTTCTTCTTCTTCTTCTTCTTCTTGCTATTTCATTTTTTATTCTTTATTTCATAGTTTTCTGTGAAATGTTTTCTATTTCATCATTTCTAGTTCATTACCATATCAATGCACACACTATGGAGCTGCATTTGTTAGCATAGTTTGATCGGTATTCACAGAAAGCCTATCATTCTCAATGTGTTCTACTGCATATTTATGTGCATGAGATACAGTGTAGATAGTCTCCGAATAATGTAGTGGAAAACAGCTACTTACAACAGAGAGCTAGCTATGTTAAATATGCTACATATTTTTTAATTGCATTTTACTTTTCCAGATTAGTCCACACAGTTTGCTGGATAAGTAAGGGGGAAAAAAATCAGACATATAAAATGACACTTCATTCTGCTTTGATCAGGCCTCATCTGGAATACTATGTCCATATCTGGGCATCATAATTCAAATAGGATGTTGACAAGCCAGAGAATGTCCAAAGGAGTGAAGAGCCTGGAAGCCATGCCTTATGAGAAAAATCTAAGGGAACAGGATAGATTAAGAGGTGATATGATAGCCATGTTTAAATATTTCAAGGGGTGTCAGGTTGAGGATGGAGCAAACTTACTTTTTGCTGCTCCAGAAATTAGGTCCTGGGATAATGGATACAAATGAGAAGAAAATAAATTCCACTGAAACATTAGGAAGAACTTCCTGATAGTAAGAGCTCAGCTGTCCAACAGTAGAACACATTGTCTGAGATTCTCTTCCTTTGGAGGTTTATAAACAGAGTTTGGATGACCATCTGCCAGGAGTGTTTGGATTGTGTATTCCTGCAAGACAGGAGATTGCATCCAATGGCCTTGGCAATGTCTTTCAAATCTATGATACTATGACTTCTCTGTGACTGAAATATGCATTAAATATCTCTGTTGAGAGCATTTTGGGCACCATAATTCAAAAATGATGTTGACAAGCTGGAGAGTGTAAAAAGGAGAACCACCAAATGGTGATGGGCCTGGCAACTATGCCCTGTGAGGAAAGACTTAGGGAGCTGGGTATGTTTAGCATGGAAAAGAGATGGTTAAGAGGTGATATGATAGCCCTGTTTAAGCATTTGAGCCCTGTTTAAGTATCGTCGTCATCGTCGTCATCGTCGTCATCATCATCTAATGGGCCAAAAGATTCCCAAGCCTTACTCTGGTGGGCACATCAGAGAAGTTGTGAACAATATATCCATTTTCATAGAACAGAAAATTCCTCTGATATTTTCAGAGGAATGTGCATTGTCAAATGACTGACACTTTTTAAGAAGAGGAAATGGTCCAAGGTTCAAGGGTACAGTAATGCAACCACTTCTGAAAGTAGGCACTTCCTTCCACTCAGAGGATTTTAACAGCCACAGGCCACTACTCATTCTCTCCTTTCTGATCAAGGTCATCAGGGTTTGGTAGCAATCCATGTTTGCTGAAAGAAAACAAATTTCTGGATCTGTTTCAACTAGGCCTTATGCTTACTTTGGGTACTGAAAATTCTTTGATTGCTACATTGAATAATGTGTAAGACATTGCAATGATGCCAACCTATTTCTTCTCCTGGATGTTTCAGCAGCATTCAGTTCCATCTGTTGTAGCTTCTTTCTTTCTTTCTTTCTTTCTTTCTTTATTTATTTATTTTTGGGGGTGGGGAGTTGTCTGAATGAAAAGTGGGCTAGACAATAGTGCAGTGTTTTTTCAACAATCTGGCATTTATCATTTAGATTTCTGCAAATCTCATTTGTGAAATTTAACATATATAAGAAATCTCTGATTATGCTGATAAAAGGTTATCTGATAAGAAAAAAGGTTATCTTAAAATTTATAGAACAGTGTCATCAGTATGCTAATGTCACACAGCTTTGCTCTTCTTTCTCTTCTGGTCCTAGTCCATTGGAAAGAAAAATCTTAATCAGTGCCTGGCCAGGCTGAGGATCAAGATATGGGACAATGAATAGAAACAGATTCCAGTTATGACAGGTGTACTGTTGGTGACATGGTTTATCTATCCAGAATAGTGGTGTTCATTGTTGAAGGTGTTCTGGAAACTTCCCTATCAATGGATCAAGTTTACATATTTAGGTCTATCCCTACTACTAGAGGGAGAAGAATATTCTGTAGCGTGTTTTGGGTGGTATGCCAACTGTAGTCTGACCTAAATGGTGATAACATTGGTTTAGTGCAGCGACGGGGAACCTCCAGTCCAGGAATGGGCAGGATAATTTTGTTCACCTCTAGGGATCAATGTTTTGAGCCCAGATGCTCTCTCAAATTTTTTTGCCATGTTTTTGCCCCTTAAGATTTGTGGACATTGTGGGGCAAAAAAATATTTTCTTATGGAAGGAGTGTGGTGGGAGACTGTGGCCTTCCATTATCTCCTGGGGTGCAAATGTGGCCTCCTTTCTCCATACAGTAGAACACTCCTGCTGTAGACTATGGATGCCACTGTTATCACCAGTTAGTTGCTGGAAATAGAAGGATACAGAAAGGACCAAACTTACTTTAAAAAAAGAAAAACATGAAAGCTTTCTATTTGTTTGTTTGTTTGTTTTGTTTTGTGTTTTTTTTGTTTTTGTTTTTTGGAGAGGGGGGAGTCCCTAGATTCTATGTTTCTGAGTTCTTAAAAGTATTATTAAAATATAGGTCAATAACTGGGCTGAAACTTTGCTTTGCCTCCTTGTCTTACTCATTTTTATTCATCCTGTTATTTTGGTTATTTATAAAAACAATAAGAACAGTTATAATAAGCCAGAGAATCAGACAATATCATCTAACATCAGTTCATCAAATTTACCTGGTCATACAGAGAGCATAAGAACAAAAAACAACACAACTATAATAAAATAAAATAAAAGGTAAAAACATTTTAATTATAGTCTTATGTTTTGTTAATTTAGTATGATAGGATGTATAAAAAAATCCTAGGAGAACAGCAAAGTCTTTGTCAATTTCAGAAAGACAGTTAACTACTTACATACTGTATATACTCATGTATAAGTCTTGCTGATCCAAAAAAACTGAGTCAACTTACCCATGAGTAAATGTAAGTACTGTTATTTAACTCTTATAAAGAAAAATGGAACCATCCCCTGGTGAAAGGCAAGAGTGCAATCTGTCATGGAATCATCGATCCCCTCTGTTCTTTCATCCATCTAGCCTTTAGCATCAACATAAACAGATATTCCTGCAGGAATTTTGTAAGTTCTTTGGCATTGTTTTGTTTTGCTCCATTTTTTACATCCTTTTTAAAAACATGCTGCTAGGTTTTACCCTCGACTTATCCATGGGTCATATTAAATTCTATAATTTTGGCCCCAAAACATGCCCTCGACTTATACATGAGGTTGACTTATAGTTGAGTATATACGGTATTTTTCTTTTAACTTGATTTCAGATTCTTTAGAATAAATATTATAAAAGCTGGTAGGTTTTTTTATCCAGTAATCAATATTGTACTCATTTTTGCCATATACAAACATTTTTGCTATAAGGCTCTAAGGTCCTGAACTACCGAATCTAATAAAATTCTAGGGTTATTTGATTTTATTTTTTATGATTAAATAATTCTTTCCCTTGGATACCATCTAGCCGTGGACTCTGATTATTTACCAAAGTCAACAGAGAATGTCAACAACAAAGAACTGAGGAATGCCTCTGACCATATTTGATTAAACATGGTTACAGTACTTTGTGCCACTGTACATGTGGTATCCCTATGCCTTTTCTCTGCTTTCAATTTAAACACTTGCATATGGAGTTGCATTGATTCAACAACTGATAATACTCAAGAGGCCAAGGAAGGCATGAAAACCTTTCTTCCATTGCCTATAAGCTTATGCCTGGGTAAGTTTCAAGATTCTGTCTAACTGTCTCTAAATTATTAAATTTGCATCTTTTGATTCCAGGAGTCATAAAACTGGGGAAACTCATGTTTGATATGTTTGCCACAGTTCCTCACCTGTGTTCCTCAGGCAGGAAACGAAACTGAATACAGTATTACCAATATATTTCTCAAAAAGCCTTTTAAGTCTCCTGGTGCAGAAAGATAGTTCTGTGTATTTGTGTGAGAAAAAGAACAGGAATGAAATGGAGTGAACACCTAGGAAATGGAAGCAGCCAACTTTGATTAATATTTGTTTGAGCTCATTTAACTTGCTTGAACCTCTTTTCAATCTGTTTGACTAGAAACATTTTTGAAAATGCTGCTTGGTTCTGTAATCTCTTCCCATTCCTTCAGGTTGCTGAGAAATATTTACAAATGAGCCTGCTATTAAACTAAAGCCATAAACTCTTCCTGTACAGTGTCAATTCCCAGGATTCATGTCTTATGCATTAGCAATCTAGTTTTTCACAGTTCAACTTGCTGGTTACTCTATCCTACCATGAACAAATTTAATGGTGTTATAGTTTGGTCTCCTTGTCTGGGCCATTTTGTGTAAATCAGCAATAAATCAGCATGAGGTTCAGGTGGTGTTCAATCTGGAATCCCATCATACGTTTTTTTTCCCCCCCCAAATGGGATTTTTGAAGGTAACTTCCCATTCTGTCTGTTCAAGCAATCCTCCATAATAGTGCCTGCTGTTACAATATGTTTTTCTATTTTTTCTATTTTTTTCTATTTTTTCCAGTATAGATTGAACTTCACTAAGGCAGTTATGAATATGTAACCACCTTAGTTGTGAACTATGTAACAGTTTGCTACTCCCCCATTTCCCACTTACTGGGCAACAGGCACTGCAATAAATGGGAATCTGTTCCCATATCAATCAGGAAGCAGCTGACTGATATTTCCATCCCCTCTTATGAATGTCTTTGGTGTGACAGTCAGAACCAGGGTCCCTGTTACAATTCCCTCTCCCACAGGAGATCACTTGTGCAAGGGATGGGTGGGAATGTTAGTTATTTTCTGATAAACCGAGATCCACATCACTCACAGCAGCTGCTGCATGGTAAGTGGGGATTACCTCTAAATATTCCCTGAGATAGTGAATTCACAAAGATTATTAATATGAATCAATCATGAATAACTTACAAATAACTTACACATTTGGAGCTGTTTAAGGCTGTTTAAGGCTGCATATGCACTGCAGAAATACAGTAATGTACTTTGATACTGCCATGTATATACCTTGGCTCAGTGCTATGAAATCCTGGAATTTGTTGTTTGTTGTGGCACCAGAAGCTCTCTGACATTGATGGCTAAATATCTCACAAAACTACAAACCCCAGAATTCCATAGCATTGTGCCATAGTAGTTCAAGTGGTGTCAAACTGCATTATTTCTGAAGTGCAGATTAGCAGTTTGTGTATTCTGACCACATGTTAATATATATGTGCAACTGCAAATATCTATAAATATACTTACGTATCTGAATTATATTTAAAATATTACATTGTCTAGTTATCTGTGAATATTGCTGATTCATTACCATAAAGTATTTCTCTGTATTTTGATTGTACTGGCCTTTTATAAAGAAAATGAAGGGAAGTCAGTTCTTGCTACAGTTCTCTATTTTCTGTTCTACATCTCTCAATTTATTTATTTATTAGTTTTACCATTCCTGCTATGTTCCAGATTTTCACCAGCCATTTCTTAAGTGACAACAATAAACTTTTCAATTTCTGTGTGACCAAAATTTTAACAGCCATTAAAAATTCTAGACCAGTTTTCAGGTTGGGAAAAGCAATTGATCCTCTTTGTTACAACAAGGGGAATGAGACAGAAAGGAGCATAATTTTACTATGAGCTTATTCAGGCAGGGAAGAAGTTGGTGATGACAGGTGTTTTCCCCATTGGGTTTTGGGAGAAGGCAAAAAAGGTTTTCCTTTTAGGTTGTCTCTGCACTACTGAAATAATATCATTGGTGGGACCAGAATTTGTATGGAGGAGAATGCCCTCATTCGCTCCTGGTTAGGAGAGAACATGCCTGTAGAATTATCCCAGGTAGTCATTATTGCTTGCCTGCAAATACTCAGATATTGTATAGTGCCTATTTCTCTGAACCATAAGTGGAAAACATATAGCCCTCCAGGAGGTGTTTGATTACATTTACTGGTAGTCCTAGTCATCTTTACCAATGGTGAAGAGTGATGGGAGCTGAAATGTAACAATATTTGAAGGGCAGCATGATTCCTACCCCTGTTCTAAACTGTCTCCTAGTACATAATAGTAAAGTAGTTTATTGTCTTAAATAATCCATGGCATATTTTAATCTATTTAAGAAATGAGTTTTATAAAATGTTGAATTGTAGTTAAAAGACTTAGTGGCTGTACAGATTGATGGCATCTAGTCACCTCTTCTTGTCCTGGAAGCAGGCCGCAGCAACCACATGCCACGGCCTGTGCACAGAGCAAAAAGAAGCCCCGAAAAGGGGCTCCTTTTTGCACCATAGAAGGGGCTCATAAGGGCCATGGCATGGTGTTATGTCTCCCTTTGTGCGCAGTGCTGTTTGGGCACTGCGCATGAGGGTCATCATCATGTTGCATGCTGTCTGGATGGGCATACACCATAATGGCACTTTGGCTGAGAAAGAAGAGCTTGGAGTGTGTGAATACTCAGCCTTACTGCGTACACAGGTGGGCATAAACTGCTGGTCTGTTGAGCCCCTTAGAGCAGCATTCTTTTTACAGTCACAATTCTTCCACTTGCTTTCTCTTCCTTCCCCTTTCCTACCTTAGCACCATCTGAAAACTCCCTCTCCAGATGGTTTTCCAGCCATCTATGTCTGGTTTTGGGGTACATAGGAACCACAGTAAAGAAGGAGGATTATGTCATTTCAGTTCTGCTGGTGGAATGACTCCATTGGATACAATCCAAAGGCATAACTTCAAGGTATGTCAATGTATGCCATTTCATGGCCATTGCAGATGAAGATATCACCTACATCTCCAAATATATAATTATGTACTTCTGTTTACTGACCTTTCAATTGTATTTCATAAGCTTAGCTTAAATAAAATGTGTATGTTTTTAGGGTAACACAGGACATTTTGTTGTCATGATGTGAATTTAGTTATAATTATTTTTAAGGAAACAGACAAATAATGGTTTGTAAGGGAGTAATAAAAATGATGTCATGGAAACATCATTGTCATGATATATGTGTGTATGTGTATATGCTTTTATATCTCCTGCAATCAAAATAATATAGAAATCTGAAAAGACACACAATTTTTATTTAAATAAAATGTTGAGCTGGAATCTCTTCTCCTGTAGTTTGCATCCATTGCTCCAAGTCCCAGTCTCTGGAGTAGCAGCAGAAAACAAGCTTGCTGCATCCTTAATATGACATCCCTTTCAGATATTTAAACATAGCTATCATTTCACATGTTAAGTTTCTCTTCTCCATGCTAAACCTAAGCTGTTTTTCATAGGGCATGATTTTTAGACCTTTCATCATTTTGATTGCCCTTCTCTGGACACACTCCAACTTGTCTATGACTATATGATATTCCTGTCAGAAATCTGTTGAATTTTGCATCAGCTACAGCTTCTGAGTCCTCTTCAAGGGCAGCCCTTTTGTGCAACACATTATAGTAGTCGTACCTGGAGTTTGTAGGTGCATAAACTATTTTGCTAGATTATCTCTACCTGGGAAAATTTGTAGCTGGTCCACCAGACAAAGCTGGCACCAAGCAGTCAGAGCCACAGAATCCATTTGGGCCTTCAGTTACAAACACATTTTATCTATGTGCACTTAGAGAGCAGATTGGGATTACAGTGGCAGTAGAACATGGCAGACACAGAGTCAGTTCATTCAGTTATGGTGTGACTTCAGAGAAGCAGGAAGCCTGACCAGTCAGGAGTTTCTGGGAACTGGAAGACAGGACTGGTAGGGCCTGAGCATAGGGATCACTGTGAGCCTCTCCTTGGCTATATAAGCCAATCTCCAGTTCTTCCACCCTCAGTTCTCAACTGGACTTGTAGCCTCTCCCTGCCAAAATAAAAATGGATGTGGTGTTACTTTGTGCATATGTGATACATCACTTGCTATTGAGTCTACAAAGATGGATACCGAAGTACTTAGCAGCTGTGTATTTCATCCTTCAGAAAGAATGTAACCCCTTCCTAGGAGTCCTCCTAGACCGAAGAACCACAAATCTACAGAGGTTCTGTGTTACTGTAAATGAGCTTCACTTTCTTTATTGGCCCTCATCCTATACATTACAGCATCCAGCACTAGTGCAGCTCTTCTGCAGCCTCGGCTGAATCCAATGAGGAGGAGAAATAGAGATGAGTGTCATCAGCATTCTGATGGCTTCCAACTCCTAAACTTTAAAAGATAAGATATATAGCACTCACAACTTAATAGCTATATAGGTGAACAGAAATCCTGCAGTACTACTCTCTGGAACCAGCCCTGCTAAGAAGAGCATAAGCACTGTAACCATGTTCAATAGTATCAAAAGCCACTGAGAAGATTAACAGGACAGAACTCCTTTTATCTCTTCCTTGGAGTGCACCATTAACCAAACTGAAATGGGCCCAGATGTTTGCTTCTAGAATGGTAGAGGTCATCCAGCCACAAAATGTTCAAGCACTTTGCCCTGAATGGGGGTATTTGCAATAGGGTGCTAGTTTCCATGTGTCTTTGGATCTTCTGGAGGGGGTCCTCTGTGGCTTCTTTGTAACCAGGAGGCACCATCACTGACAGCACTTGCAATTGCCTGAACTCACTTCAGCAATACCAGTATACTAGAACTTAATATTCAAGATGAGCAAGTGATTAGTTTACATGTGGTGGGATGGACTGATTGAAGTGTCTTGTTCACATCCAAAGCCTGCAGAAACCAATCCCCTTCAAAACCTGACCACATAGTACGCTGAGTACTAGCTTATCTTCAAGAATACTTGCTCTGAGAGCTAAACCACCTGCATTTTAGCTATTGTCAGAGCCAATGTTCATATCATGGGCAACAACCTTAATAAACAAAATTGCCACCTGTTTCATTTTCTTTTAATCCTGTAAAATGCTTTTATTATTCTTACTATCATTTGAGAATTCCATGCTAAGCAACCATACTGTAATGCTTGAACATATTTTTCTTAGTTAATCTTCTAAAGTGCACTTATGACTATTTTAAGGTGGAAAACACTTTTATAAATGCTGACATATTCTTCTGTCTGCTTTTATTCCTCACTCAAAGGATCCCATTTATGTAAGTAGTTCTTATAGTTAATGATCCTTATTCAATTTTGTTCCAAAATCAGTGATAATTAGGTCCATCAGCTATGCTTCTGCCATGCATTCTACACAAAGATCTAAAACCTGTCTCACTGCCAGTTTGTCTTAGAAAATAACATTCTCCCAAGTTTTGGAAGGATATTCCTTCAGGGTTCACCAATGGTTCACATATTGAATCTTCTTAAAGAAATCTGAGAGATCTCTTAAAGAAATCTGAATCCCTTGTTGTTGTTAATGTTGTGTTCTTTCAAGTCATTCCTGACTTATGGTGACCATTAGGCAAACATTATGGGGTGGTGGTGGTTTGGCCTTGTCTTCCTTTGAAACTGAGAGAGTGCAACTTGCCCAGTGGGTTTCCATGGCCAAGCAGCCATTTGAACCCTGGTCTCCCAGAGTCCTAGTCCAACATTCAAACCCCTGCATTACACTGGCTCTAATGTCCTCCCTGTGTGCTGCGGTGGGAATCATACAGTCACCAGATGTTTTTGGAATGCAATTCCTTGCCATTGACTATGCTGGTTACAGTTGTTGAGATGTGGAGACTAAGGCCTAATCTGCACTGCAGAAATAATGCAGTTTGACATAGCTTTAACAGCCATGGCTCAATGCTACAGAAGTCTGGGATTTGTAGTTTTGATAACTATTTAGCATTCTCTGTCAGAGAACTCTGGTGCCACAACAAACTAGAGATCCAAGAACTCCATAGCATTGATACATGGCAGTTAAAGTGATGGCAAACTGCATTATTTCTGCAGTGCAGATGAGCATAAAACACCAGGAAGCTGATACCAATTGGAATAGAGAAGTAAAGGGAGAAAATATGTTGGACTTGACAAGATATGTCTTCTACAAAATGAAATCATAAAACATGCTTCATTTAATATATATATATATATATATATGCAGAAAACACTTTAGAAAAATTACATAAATTAGGTGAATTGTGCAAATAAATTAGAAAAAGAGGAGAAATGTGGGGGGAAAGGTGCCAGTACCATACTGAGATGATAACACGTAGTGTACCAATGCTGTACAAAACAAGAATAGGAATAAAGTGCTGGTGGGATAGGATAAAACTAAATGAAGTTGAGACTTAAGGGATTTTCACATTACTGGAGTAGAGAGCAGTGATCTAGAATGATGGACTAAGTACAAGAGAGCATCTTTATTAACCTTTATTTATATAAAGCTGTAAATTTACACAGTGCTTTCTTTCATATTCTTATTTGTGATGTAATAGTAACTGAACTGTTATCACAAATGCTCAATACAATTCTTCTTTTACTGCAGGGATGGGAATTATGTAGCCTTGCAGGGATGGGAATTATGTAGCCTTCTAAATGTTGTAAGATTGCAACTCCCAATAGCCTTGATTTGTATGGGTAAAGATAGTCCCGATCTAGACAGGCACAAAGAGGGGCGAATAGGGCTTAAAAAGGCACTTTTAAGTCTAGGGAGGGCACAGTGTTTAGTCCCTCCCTAGCCCCAAAGCGTATGGGTGCCGCCATTTTAAAATGGTGGCATCCATACGGACGCACCGTGATGTTGACATGGCGCACACAGCATTTAGAAATGCTGTGTGCATTATGATGACATGGCACCATGGGAGGGCGGCCCTGCTGAGTGCTGCGGGGGAAGCTGCAGTATGCCACTTCCCCACAGCCTCCAGAAACAGCAAGATGGGGCCTCAGAGGCCGCTTTTTGCAGCGAGTACGGCCCCATAGAGCTGCAGGGCAGAAAACATCTGAAGGGTTGTTTTACTGAATATACTCACCTTGCACAATCATGACACAGTAATGGGCCACATAAGTGATGCTCTCACTTCCTCTGTTCCCATGGACAAAGCTAACTTCTTTAACATTCTATTCCCATGGACAAAGCTAACTTCTTTAAGATTCCCAGACTCTTAGAATCTTTGACTGTTAGCAATTTTAATTTCCCTGTGGGAACCCAAAAAGCCCAGTAGTTCTAGGACCTAGTAAAGTTAGGCTACCCCCCCCCCCCCAAAATTAGCCAGCCCTCTGAATCTACAGACTTTTATCTATGGATTCAACCACCCATAGTTTAAAATATTTTAAAAAAATATGAATTCCAAAAAGTAAACCTTGATTTTGCCAATTTTATAAGGGACACCATTTTGTGATACCATGATTTTTAATGGGACTTGAAGATCCACAGATTTTGATATCC
This sequence comes from Urosaurus nigricauda, assembly GCA_034509955.1. Classification (NCBI taxonomy): domain Eukaryota; kingdom Metazoa; phylum Chordata; class Lepidosauria; order Squamata; family Phrynosomatidae; genus Urosaurus; species Urosaurus nigricauda. The sequence continues at coordinate 271,770,182 of JAOEGL010000001.1, forward strand.
ACTGGGTGAGGGGCTGGAACCAAACTGCCACAGATACCACTCTATACATTTCAAAAGATTCATTGGGACTTACTACCAGATAAACATGCAGAGTTTTGGACTCTATGAAGACTAAGTGAATGATGAATAGATTGCATTCATGGAATAAGCATTCTGTCAACAAATCATAAGAACCCAAACACAGGAATAGGATGTCATGTCTAGAAGGAGAATAAATAAAAATGATAATAATATCAGAATTGCTATTTTGTCACAAAAGAATCCTGAATGTTACAAGCAAAACAGTTTACTTTCCCTTATTTCCAGCAAATTCATATGCAAGCAGAAATAAAGGATGTTATAAAATGATTTGTCTGGTGGCCTCTGGCAGACTTAATCATCTGGAAAATGAAAGCCATGTTATGCATCTTCATAACAACTCTTTCTTATAGGCAGAGTAGGAAACAACTAACTGAGCAGCATCTGTTCTTAGGTTCAGTATTTTTTTTAAAAAAACCTAGTAATTAGTTTCAAATCTTAATCCTAGGAAGCCACTCATTTTAAAATAATGAGAAGAACTGTGACAGACACATTGCAAAAGTTCAGATTTTGGCATTTCAGGAAAAAAGAGCAATTTATTGCAATTCCACAAAGAAAAATGGTTTCTGTGTTAGTGCTGGTTGGAGTTCAAAGCAGAATAGAATTGTACATAGAATTGCTGGTGATCTTATTAAATCTTAAAACAGAAAATTACATGTAATATCATCTTGTAAAGCTCTTCAGTATTTTATTATTGATATCTTTTTTTAAAAAATATATATCTGACTACATGTAAGTAGAATTTCACACATTCTGGCTATGCTGCTGTAGGATGTTAAATTTAACCATCAGATGCCCACTGCATTGTAGTATAAAAATAACCATCAGGTGCCTACTGCATTGTGGGAAAAACATTTCCAAATCAAAGAGAGCAAGCAGATAAAGTATTTCTATAGCTCAGCAATTTAAGCACACTTCTTGCTGACAACAAGGGAGGGTGATAAACTCGCTTTTCCATTTGTGCATTGTGCTTGCCCAAAGGCATCTTTAACTTATGCTTTGGCCTCTTGCAAGATATGCAGTGTACAACAGTCCTTAAATAGCAGTGCTATGGCAACAACTGAACTGAGAAGAAAGATGCTCTGTATGAAAGCAAATAATAGCATGATACAAGCAATGTTGAAATCCAAATATTTGCATATATTTTGAATCCTGCCAACCAACCAAACATTTTTAAAGTGAACTTACAATACAGATAGTCTTCAAAGCTTGCATTTTTAAAACTTTTATCTGTTTGCTAAATAATCATTATGTCAGTATCACTTATACACATTGGTTGGAATCCTGTTGGGTAGTTATAAATGTGTAATCAAGTTATGTATTTGAAACTGCTTTGTATTAATGATCCCCTTACTTAGGGGATATATAGAGGATATATAGGGGCAATCTCCACTACAAGGGAAGCTTGTGATAAAGTTTCTCCCTGTTGTAACGAAGACTGATCATGTGAGGGGGTGGAAACCTGAGCCAGCCACTTCCCATATGACATGGGAACAGACTCATATCAATTGCAATGGCTTCTGCCCAGTAAGAGGGGGTTGGATGAGGAATCAGGCCAGCATTCACTATGGTGATTACATAGCAATGTAGTATATAGAGTCCATCATCTGATTTTTCATTTTAGACCATGTTAACTCTATACAGAAAACATCACACACATGTACTGATCTGCCCTGTTGTTTCTGCATTGTCACAGAAGACAGAATGGCCCGATCTAGATTGGCACTAAAGAGTGTCTTTAGGGCTCTTTAGTGCACCTTTAGGGTTAGGGAGGGCGCAGCGTCTACACCCTCCCTAACCCTAAAGCATATGGACGCCGCCATTTTAAGATGGCAGCATCCATACGGTAAATTCAGTACAGAGAAGTGTAAGGTTCTGCACTTAGGGAGGAAAAATGAAATGCACAGATATAGGCTGGGAGACACCTGGCTGAATGAGATGACATGTGAAAGGGATCTAGGAGTCCAAGCAGGCCACAAGTTGAACATGAGTCAACAGTGCGATGCAGCAGCTAAAAAAGCCAATGCAATTTTAGGCTGCATCAATAGAAGTATAGTGTCTAGATCAAGGGAAGTAATAGTGCCACTCTATTCTTCTTTGGTCAGGCCCCATTTGGAATACTATCTGGGAACGACTTAGGGAGCTGGGGATGTTTAGCCTGGAGAAGAGAAGGTTAAGAGGTGATATGATAGCCCTGTTTAAATACTTGAAGGGGTGTCACATTGAGGAGGGAGCAAGCTTGTTTTCTGTTGCTCCAGAAAACAAGACCCGGAACAATGGATGCAAGCTCCAGGAAAAGAGATTCCACCTCAACATTAGAAGGAACTTTCTGACAGTAAGGGCTGTTCGACAGTGGAACACACTCCCTCAGAGAGTGGTGAAGTCTCCTTCCTTGGAGGTCTTTAAACAGAGGCTGAATAGCCATCTGTCAGAGATGCTTTGATTTGGAGTTCCTGCATGGCAGGGGGTTAGACTGGATGGCCCTTGTGGGCTCTTCCAGCTCTGTGATTCTATTATTTATAAACAACTCTGAGTGCACCTGATTTCATCTGATTTTGTAACCGAAGCAGGTCAGGCCTGTTAGCACTTGAAGTGAAGACTACGAAGGAACACCAAGGATCTTCTGATAAGGTCTAGAAAGATTCTTAACTGAAGCCCTGGAACATTGTATCAACAATAATGAACTAGATAAGTGAAGGTTCTGACTGCATACAAGGAACTACGACTACTGGAGAACATCAAGGATCTTCCATTAGGGCCTAGAAAGAATCCTATCTGAAACATTGGATTATTGTATCAGCAATAATCAACTAGATAAATGAAGGTTGTGTGGAATAATAAATGGATAAATGCAGGTTCTATCTTGTTACTTTTAATCCAGTTTGTAGCATCCTCTCCCCAATATTTCACATGAATTTATTCAGTGTTTTTTTTTTCTTCTCTCCTTTTCCTTCTTTCCCATTCTGTACCTCAAATGATCAGATTACTCCCTTAAAGAACATGCTGGGCATGGAAGAATGGAGAAGAATCTTCTGAGGCTGATTGTTCATGACATGTGGAAAGATCTTGGTTACTAATAGGAATTATCATGCTTTCTTTGCTTGTAACATGATGAAAAAGAAATGAATGCCTTACCTCTTTAAATTCACAGAAGTCTGCACTCCTCTGACTTTCTCAGTGTTGGAACCGCAGCTGTGGAATTCCCACCCCCAGGAAGTGTTACTGGCACTGACATTGGACTCATTTTGGCAACAAGTCAAAATCTTATTAAAGCCTTTGGGCATAACCAATTTTATCCACAATACGTATTTTTTATGGTTGTATTATTTTAAAATGTTTTAACCAGTTTCAAATCATCTGATTTTTAATTTATAAAAGTATTTAATATATTTTAAATCTTTTAGACTAATGTTACTATTTCATGTTTTAAATTGATTGTGAGCAACCCTGAGATCATGAGATATAGGATAGGATATAAATATTTGAATGAAAGAGTATGTGTCTGTATAGATAGATAGATAGATAGATTATTTTTTTTCTTCCCAATTTATGTCCAGAGGATCTAATACAAGTCATTTTACAGAGCTACAGCTCTAATTTAGACAGATGGATAGATTAATGCATAGGCAGATAGATAGACACATAGATAGTACACAGTAGGTAAATTATGGTAAACCATAGCAAGTAGGGATGAGAGATGCTCACAAACAGGGTAAAAGTGAGTAAAATGTGGCTTGCAAGCTGTATTCATCCCTCCAAGATTCCCAGCATGGGTTTCCAGAGCTCCTCCAAACTCTCTCTCCCCCCCCCCCCCCGGAATTCACTCCTCCAAATGCTTGAATGTATTCTTGGAGGAGATGCCTGATTTAGGCCAGAGAAAGCTGTTTTTAGAACCCGTAAGATACCAGTCTAGTCGCTCCTGTTTCTAAAAACTTTTCATGGCTAAAAAGTTCCCAGGAGTGGGGAGAGTACATTTAAATTGCAAATCATTACTTCTGGCCATTTAGGGACTATTTTGGAAGTGGAATTTGTTGTTATTGTTTCTTCTCATTATTTGCAGCTTATGACAATCCTAAGGCAAACCTATCACCAGGGTTTGTTGGCAAGTTTTATTTTGAGAAGGTTTCCCACTACCTTCCTTGTGGTTCAGAGAGTGTGACTTGCCCAGTAGGTTTCCATGGTGCATGGAGATACAAACCCTAGTCTCTCAGAGTCCTAATCCAACAGCTAAATTGTTACACCATGCCGGATTGCCAACTCCTAATTTAGGGCAAGAAAACCAATCCTTTAAAATAACTGACCTAAACTGAATATCCTTATTGAGTCTTGCCTTTTTTCACCCCCTCTAGTTCACCAGAAATCCTCTGGAGCACATACCATATGTAGGATGTACAGGGTTTGTCGTGTGGAACAGAGGTTTGTCTGCATTTTAGAGTTGTAAAAACAAAAAAACAAACAGCTTCATTTATATACCGCTTCATACCCTTAAGGAGTGTCTAAGCGGTTTACAATTGTAAGCTATTTGCCCCCCAACAATCTGGGTACTCATTTTAGCGACCTCGGAAGGATGCAAGCCTGAGTCAAGCTTCAGCCCTTTGCTGGTCTTGAACTCGCCACCTTATGGTTTTGAGTGAGTGGCTGCAGTACAGGCATTTAACCACTGCACCACCAGGTGCATTTTGTACATTTTGACACCCACATCATTCTGCTGGAAATACTTAAAACATATTGTAAATAGATTTAATTATCAATTTTACTTGACTTAAGTATGTTTAGTATGAACAGTTTTTCCCTATTTTTCTTATTTTCTACTTCACTGCAATCTAAACAAATATAAAGAACTGTGTTTCAGGTGTCATAATGTTAACTATTGTTAGCATTACATTTAATTCTCTGCCAATCTGATATGCTGTATAGTTAGTCCACAACTTAATTTTTTCCAGCTGATATTATGAGGAAGGAACAACCAAAAAAAAAAAAAAAAGAAAAGAAAAGAAAAGAAAAGAAAAGAAAGAAAGAAAGAAAAATGATTATGGCACTTCCCCAGCTTTTTCCCACAATATACAGTAGACACAACATAAACTGATATTTTGGATGCATTGCTAAAGGGGTGGAACTAGTGGTAGCTAATCAGGAAAAAGCATCTTGGTGTCATCCTTGATAACGTAATGTAATTGAGGACCAATTGTTCAGAAATTCTGGAAAAGGCCAATGTCATGCCTGGGGTAAAATCCTACTGTGATTGCTGTTATGCGCCATCAAGTTGTCTTTGACCTATGGCAACCCTAAGAATGAGAGACATCAAAGAGACTCTGCTATTGGCAGCCACGTACAAGTCTAGCAAATTTAGGATTGTAGCATCCTTCACTGAGTCTATCTATCTTGCCTTTCACTTTTCCTATTGCCTTCAATTTTACCTAGCATTATTATTTTTCCCAGTCTGTCATGTCATCTCACAATATGTCTAAAGTAAGATAGCCTCAGTTCAGACATTTTTACTTGTATCAAGAGTTCAGGTCTGATTTAATATCAGACCAATCTATTTGTGTTTTTGATGGTCTGTGGTATGGATAAAACTCTCTTTTAGCACACAATTTAAAATGTCATTTTCCCCCTGTCACCCTTTTTTACTATGCAGCGTCCAATACATAGAAATTGGAAATACTATGACATAAAAGAATGAAACTTTGGTGTGCAAATATGTATTTTATATATTTACCCTTGAGAATTTTATTATCTCCTCATAATTGTCTTCAAAGTCATAGTGTTCATTCAGATTTCTTGACTGCACTCTCCATTTGGATTAATGAATTAATCAAGTTATAGAAAATCTTTACTCATTTTGATGGCTTCATACCTACTTTAAAGTTATTCTGTAGTCCTCATTTTTATTTTCTTAATATTCAGTTGTAACCCTGTATTTGCATTTTAATCCTTAATTTCAACAGTAGTAATTCCAAGTCTTTGCTATATTTTGCTACTAATATGACCATATTAGTTCAACACAGAGAAATGTAGGGTACTACACTTAGGATGGAAAAATGAAATGCACAGATATAAGATGGGGGACACCTGGCTGAACGAGACCACATGTGAAAGGGATCTAGGAGTCCAAGTAGACCACAAGTTGAACATGAGTCAACAGTGCGATGCAGCAGCTAAAAAGGCCAATGCAATTTTAGGCTGCATCAATAGAACTATAGTGTCTAGAGCAAGGGAAGTAATGGTGCCAATCTATACTGCTTTGGTCAGGCCCCACCTGGAATATTGCATCCAGTTCAGGGCACCATAATTTAAAAAGGATGTGGAGAAACTGGAGCGGGTCCAAAGGAGGGTGTCTAAAATGGTGACGGGTCTGGAAATCATGCCCTATGAGGAACGACTTAGGGAGCTGGGGATGTTTAGCCTGGAGAAGAGAAGGTTAAGAGGTGATATGAGAGAAGAGATTCCACCTCGACATTAGGAGAAACTTCCTGACAGTAAGGGCTGTTCAACAGTGGAACATACAATGGTCCCCCGCCTTACGAATCCCCCGGGTTGCGAAAACCCCGGGATCCGAAAGGCGGCGGACCGGCTTCCTATCCCTCGGGATACGAAAGATCCCCCGGGATACGAAGAAAAAAACCGCACGGCCCCTTTAAATCGGCCGCGCGGTCCATTGAGTTTAGCGGTCCCCCGGGAAACGAAAGCTTCCGGGTTATGAAAGTAATCCCGGAACGGATTACTTTCGTAACCCGGGGGACGACTGTACTCCCTTGGAGAGTGGTGGAATCTCTTCTACATTATCTACAGGCTACAGTATCAGACAATTAGATGTAGTAGAATGTTTTTTTTTTTCTTTTAGAAGAAGCCACATTTTTTTCTTGATCTACAAAGTCAAAGGCTTCACTTTAATCTATGGTCCAAAACACATGGCAGAAATAATCCAGTTTGAGACTACTTTAACTGCCCTAGCTCAGTGCTAGGGAATTTTGGGAACTGAAGTTTTGTGAGATATTTAGCCTTCTCAGTCAGAGAGCTCTGGTTGTTATTTTTAACTGTATTCGTCTTTTTAACTTGTTGTACCCCACCCCGATTGCTCGTTCAGAGGGGCGGGTTATAAATAAAAAATTATTATATTATTATTATCACAACATACTACAATTTCCAGGATTCACTGGCACTGAGCCAGGGCATTTAAAGCAGTCCCAAACTGGATTATTTAAAGTGTGTTTTGGTTTGGTTTTTTATGCCATCATATGTCATCCTTTGCCGGAAACCACACTTAAATTAATCTTTATTCCGAATGTAAACAGCTTGGTATTCAGAAACATGTTTCCAGGTTTATGTTGTCTTACTGTATGTTTATTTATTGTTGTCAGTGTAAATGTCTTCGTGTGTTTGTGTATGGTCATGTTTATATCTAATAAAAAGATTTTAAAAAGAAGAAGAAGTGTGTTTTGGACCTATAGAGAATAGGCTGATTTTATTTGTCTGAAATACTGGTGTACTCTATTAGCCAACATATCTTTGCAATATGACATGTAACAATGTTTCTTTCTTGAATCCTATTGGGCTGCTTTGCTTGCATGAGAAATGAGTAGTTCATTTATAACTACAATTCCTGGTGTTTCCTTCTTTTTTAAAGGGACTAGAATATATATTAAACATTTTAACTCACACCTCACTGTTTAGTTTTGTATATTTTTTGAAAGATTTGGGTCAGAATTTGGATGGATTCAGTCTCAATGGCTTTAATTAACTCTTTTGATATGTCTTTTGTTCCTGGTGATTTATTTTTCCCAAATGTTTTGAGAGCAACTTCCAGTTTGCTTTCTAAAACTATAGGTTTTCATCAAAAGTTTTTTCATTCATCTTCTTTGGTCCTGGATGCCAGTGCAGATTGTTTCTTCCTGCATACCAGTGAATACTGTTTTTATTTCTTCCTCTTCTTCCTCTGTAATTGGAGCATAAATTTGGATTATGGTTATATTTTCTATAAATTCATACTAATATTATTCCATCAGTCTTTGCATTATGTACCTTGAATGCTATGCTGTTTCTTCTTTTATCATTTATGGAGTAAAACACTATGTAATTGTCAGATTCAAAATGTCCAATTCCCATCCATTTTAGTTCACTCACCAAGTCGTGCAATGTTGGTAAGTTCAATTTCTTGTTTTACAATTTTTAGCTTACCTTGATTCAGACTTCTTACATTTAATGTTCCTATTATATGTGTGGTAAAGCACAACTATAGAATCATAGAATCATATAGTTGGAAGAGACCACAAGGGCCATCCAGTCCAACCTCCTGCCATTCAGGAACTCTCAAATCAAAGCATCCTCGACAGATGACCATCCAGCCTCTGTTTAAAGACCTCCAAAGAGGGAGACTCCACCACTCTCCAAGGGAGTTTTTTCCACTGTCGAACAGAGTTCCTCCTAATGTTGAGCTGGAATCTCTTCTCCTGCAGTTTGCATCCATTGTTCCACATTCTATTCTCTGGAGGAGCAGAAAACAAGCTTGGTCCCTCCTCAATATGACATCCCTTCAAGTACTTAAACAGGGCTACCATATCACCTCTTAACCTTCTATTCTCCAGGCTAAACATCCCCAGCTCCCTAAGTCTTTCCTCATAGGGCATGGTTTCCAGACCTTTTACCATTTTAGTTGCCCTCCTTTGGACTCGCTCCAGTTTCTCAATGTCCTTTTTGAATTGTGGTGCCCAGAACTGGATACAGTATGCAGAGAGCTCTGGTACCACAGTTCCCAAAATTCCATAGCATTGAGCTGAGGCAGTTGAAGTGGTGTCAAATTGAAATATTTCTGTAGTGTGGATGCAGCCAAATCCTGACTCCTTTCCTGCAGAGAACAGTGAGCATATCTGGAATCCCACATTGGGAATCAAAGTATGTGCCACAATATACTTTTGTATAATATTTGCATAATTTTAATAGAATTTTACATTATATAATTTGCATATTTTAATGAATGTGTTATAAATGGTATTCTAATGCCCTGATATCTTATAAATTATTTCAAGAACCATTCTGGGGATGAGAATTGACCAATTATTTTAACTAATTAACTAATACACTTATTAGTCTATATGCATAATGCTCCCAGACTCTCTCTTGTTTGCCATCCTTTTAAAAGTATTCCACACATTAGAAGTCCCATAGCAAATTATTAAGGCATTCATTCAACGTGCTGTTACTTCTCATCCTCTAGGGCCTGATGCTTTCCCCTATGTAAACTCTTGGCACTACACACAAAGACAAACAGATGGACAGAGAGGTTGACAGATAAAATGAAAAAAAGTTTTTGAGGACACATGGAGGATTGAGGTTATTCCTAGGCATCAAATACCCTGTTTAGACAATACAAGCTATTCCATCCTTGGAGCAGCTCTGATACATCCAGACTGAATGAAGCAATGTTAGTGAGAAACAAATGAACAAAAAGCCTGGTTTTCATACCGCTTAGTACCAGAATAATGCAAACTTTTCCCAGAACAAAACATGTATTACTTGGTCCCTAATGATCTTACCTTACAAACTCTGTGAAAAGCATCTGAGAGTAAATAATGCATTATAAAATAATGTTTAAAATCATTGTTTCATGCAACCCTGACATTATCTTTTGAGGGAAAGAGAAATTCCTCCCTGAAGTTATCTAGTAAAGCCAAAGGATGTGTATGTCTGTGTTTCAAGAAATCTTTACTCAGTCAAAAGCTGAAAAGAGGACAAGAAAAGAGGAGAGGGGACCCTCAGGTACCAGCTTTGCTTACTGACCCTACACAAAGTCACTTGTCAAACTGACAAAGACTACTTCATATGGAGAGAGATTAAAAATAAGCCCTTTAGTGATTGAAGACTATATACGCCTGTCACATAGGTGCTGACTCATATGCATTGGAAGAAAAATTCTGCCACTTGATTCCCAGGATCCCATAACATTTTTGGCTGTTGATGGATAGAGGTGAGGGGTGAGGAACTTTCCCCTTCTCTTTGGTGACCTGAGGTCTCTCATTGAAATAATCCTGTCAGAGTTCTGAATCATGTTTATATTCATGAGACAAAATTTGTGAGTGTTATTGCTTGGGAGGTCATCCTTACACTCAAGAACAATTGCCTCACTTCAGTGGAGCGATTAATACCTATATATTTGTTCTCATACCAGCATTAACATTTTTAGGTGCTTCTCTTTTAGCCTTCATTATTTCCAATAAATAGTAGTGAAATGTGGTGCCCAGTCCTATCCAAGTACTGTAACAATTGCATTCACTTCTGGATAAACATGCACAGTCTTATCATCAGGCTGCAACTGTCCTGGTTAAAGTTTTGGAATTCTGGGAATTCTAGTTTTGTGAGATATTTAGCCTTCTCTGTCAGAGAGCTCTGTGCCACAACAAACAACATATCCCAGCATTCCATAGCATTGAGCCATGGTGTAAACTTGGATTATTTCCACAGTGCAGATGCAGATTTAAATTCAAAACACACTGCAGAAAAATTGAGACTGCTTTAACTTCCCTGGATCAGTGCTAGAGAATTTTGGGAACTTTAATAATAATCTAATAAAAATTTATTTATGTTTCCCACCTCGATCCATGCACAACAATTTAAAATCACAGTACAATATAACAACCATCTTAAAACATCACTTTAGTTTATTGTGGCACCAGAACTCTTTAACAGAGAAAGCTAAATGTCTCATAAAGCTATAGTTCCCACAATTCCCTAGCACTGAACCAGGACAGTTAAAGTGGTTTCAAACTGGATTCGTTCTGCAGTGTTTTGGACCTGTGTCTGTTTTAAATGTATAGTCTTAAACTCACAAATAAAGAGAAATATATAGACTATCACCATAATCCATGTGGAAGTTGGTAGAAATGGGTTTCTCTGATTTGTTCTTCTGATATACAAGAACAACCAAGGCAGCTGCTGGACACAGCTCCATCTCTCTGACTGCTGTTTGGTGCAGTTGTGTAGCATTGTTTTTCCCTCAGCTGCCTTTGAGTACTGAAGGAAGAAAGAGCAAATATCCCCAACAAAATTGTGCACCTGTCTACCTCAGTGCTCAGAGCATCTGGAATAGATCTGGCTACACAGCAAAAGAGTTCATTGTTTGTAGGACCCATGAAGTTGTAACTGGCATCCCTCCAGCTACTGTTGCATACCAGGGTGAAGGTTTTGGGAAGGAGGTATATAACTAGAGTAAGCCACATTCAGTTCAAGTTAATACGGTTTGTGACTAAATAAATGGGAGCAGTTTATATTGAAGGGAAATAGCTGTGGTTCCCAAGTCAAGTGAAGATGGAGACAAAGATATACTGAAACTACTACTTGTTTATACTGTGGGTAGGTTGGGGTAAGCCCACCCTAAGCCACAAATGACTCCCACATTGTTATCCTTCCATGGACAGGTAAATTTACACTTCAAATAAGAAAGGTCCAAAGTTGGTTGGGCTTAGCACAAACTAAAGCATCCAGTTGCTTCCCAACCAGGAAATAAAGAGATCGAACACAGAAAATGGGTTTTAAAAGGGATCACTTTATTAAGGGGCTGTACAGATTGGCTGGAAGGGGCAGTGGGGCACCTCCCATTTTCACCCAGGATTAGGACCACAGTAACTGCATGCCACTGTTCTGTTCCAACCTTTGGGGATGCAAAAAGAAGCCACTCCTTTTTGTGCCCTAGAAGGGGCACCATAGCTGCGAGGGGGCGGCATGATGACACTGCTGTGGCATGCACTGTTTGGGCACTGCACCTGAGGTGTGTCATCATGGTGCATGCCATGTGGACCAGCACACACCAAAATGGCACCCTGGTGAGTGGACACCAAATGTCAAGACATTCAGCACTGACTCCATTCACAGGCCAGTGCTTTTTGCTGGTCTGTACAGGGCCAAAGTTACCTATTTATTATTGTCTTAGAAGAACTAAAACTAAAGGGGGAATAGCCTAGCATGGGATCAGCTGGAGCAGCTGGTCCCTTCCTTAGACCTCTTCTGCAGCTTCCCCAGGATGATAACACCTGTGCCCCAAAACCTGGGTTATTCCCCTGCTGGCTTGCAACAGGAAGACCAACCACATAGTCCCTCCCCCAAGCCCCAAGGCTTAAAGAAAGGATTTATCCTTCAGTCCAGCCTTAAGAGAAGTCCCCTTTTCTGCCTTCCCAGTCCCAGGACAGAGACAGTTTCAGAGACCTCCCTTTCACCAAAGTGACCTAGGTGCTTACCGAATTCAAAATCCTCCCCCAACCTCAAATCATTTCCTCCCAGATATGCATCAATAACTGGGGGAGGAAGTGTGCTCCTCAAACAGTGATGGCAACAAGCCATGCCAATGAAGGCCTCTTTTACCATGCCACCCTAGCATAGCACCATCAGTCAATTCAAGATGTGCACCAAAGTAGCTCATACAGGTTTCATGAGCCACCCAGTATACCATGCTGTGGTAGCACATCATCACTTGATGCCTCGCCAATCACAACTGGGAACTGTAAAAAACAAAAAACATAACACCTTAACAAACTAGCCTTCAAACATATCCGCAATAAGCAGATGACTTCCAACATCTAATCCATTTGATGTCTGTTGTGCTGAAACCAGCTGCAGAAACTGTAGATGCGACAACAATACAAAAGGAATGAGTAACAAATTTACATCCACCAAGACCCAGTGAGCTGAGAGCCTTGGACGTGACTACATAAGACTGGTATTTGGTGAGGAGAGAAAAGTCAGAATGAACAAATAATGTACCAGGAATGTCTCCTCCAACATGTATGAAACTTTTGAATGCCCTAACAGAGCAAGCTCTGTGTCACTACAAGAATGGATTGATAGCATGGTTCCTCTATTATGCTGATCCATCTTAGATGGTCTGATTGTCAGAACAACAATGTTAGAACCAAATTGTAAATCTCTGTACTCCAAAGCCTTATCAGACTTGTCCGCCTTTGAAGTCACCACCAATTCACAGTGCCCAGACAAAGGCTGTCAGAGCTGCTGTATGGAACAATAACACTTGGTTTGGTATGAGACAAACTGCTGGCCAAACCCAAGACAGGACCCTCAAAATGGCCAGTGACATGGGTGAATGAACATTAGCTACTGCCCCCCTCTCCCTTGACCTGCCTTCCAATGTCTTCCTAATCCAAAAGTAACCTGTAGTGTCTAGGAAGCACTGAACTTTCATGCAGAAGGCTAAAGCACACAACTGGCCCCAGACAGTCTGGGGAGGCAAACCTTTGCTGTGAAGAAAAACACATTGTTAGCAGAACAGAAGGTCCACTAGTCCCTAACTGCCCTCATATATCCTCACCACTTACCAGGCACCACAGATAAGCTAAGGGCTTTCACTACCTCGTACTGCCAAACCTCCAAATGTCTGCCAGCATCTGCTCTGCTGTAGCAGCTATGTCCGGAGCCAACTTTCTGAAGTGCTCCATCTGCATGTGAATAAGAGTGTCTGCTAAAGAATTTTCTCTGCCAGCCACTTGAGACATGGTAAACAAAATATTAAAACATAAACATTGCAGGGTAAAGGCATGTACCCCTCTCATAACTCTAGGCGATTTGGAAGTAAGGGAATTAATGACGTACCATGGACTGGTTGTTGCACCAAAAATGTACAGCGGAGTTAGCTAACTCCTGTGATGAGAACCACCAAAACTGCTTATTTTTGCCACTTAAGAATTGACTTTCAGATGGTACCTAGTAGCATGGTTACTTATTTCAGACCAAACAAGATTGTAAGTAACTAACAATAACACTTTATTTGAAAAACAGTTTAACCATGTTTCACTTGTTCACTTGGTACATTCACTTGTTATTTTTTCACATTTTTCACATTTTTTTGCACTTAGTTATACTTTGTTACTCCTCTCTCTCTCTTTCTAGAGAACTCCAAATACTCTCACTTAGGACACTCACACTGTCTTCATTTACTGATATCTTTCTGACCTTATTTCTATACTAGCCCTCAGGCTAACCCTAGCCCTCAGGATATCAGACCTGCAACTCCCGCAACTTGGAGTGCTATATTAGGACCAAGTCCCTCTCTTCTGAACTTGTTCCCTAGCTGTCTGAAACCAAAACCCCATTTGACTCCAATTGTCAGGAAAGGAATTCTTCTCCTCTTACCAGCCAACATTATATTGACAGTCACCAGCTGACTCCTGATTGGCTGCTGCTAACCTAGGATGATTCTGTCTGTTCTTCACAACTCCTTTGGAGAAATAGTTATAGCAACTAAATAAGAAAAAAAATGCAGAAATGTCAAGTCAGACATAAACCTTTAAGTGTATCCATTCATCAAGCCAAGCCTAAGTTCACCAATGCCCCCTAAAAAAAGGCATGAAAACCAGTAGATCCAGTTGAATCAGAGAACCTGCAAAGAATCCTTGAGCTTAAGCTCATTATGCCAAAAGAAAATTCAATTAAAGCCCTCCAAGAACTGTAACCCAACTTGTAGATCCTCCTTAATACCAAATGTGACATGAATCCTATGATGAGACTATGTAATGCCACAAAGAGTATCGCACAGGCACCACAAAAAAGCCCGGCCTGCTGCCACCACATTACACACAAAATTTAGATGTCCAATAAGCTCCTAGAAATCATGAAGGGTGGTTTTTTAAAGAAATAAAAATGTCCAAAGATGATAACAAAGACTTTAAACTTTATCATATGGCAGTTTACCCAACTGATTGACACTATCTATGCTAATGCTCCAAAAGGCTGGACAACCCCACGGTCTTTTCAGGGGCAGGGGTACCCCAAGCTATCTTACCAACTGCTCAAACCTGTGGAGTAAAAACCTGCACTGTCCAGATCCAGAGCTGCCATCAAATAAGAACTCATCAAGATAATGCACTATCCCTTTGACCCAGTTCTGTCTTTTATAGCCCATTCTAAAAAGGTGCTAAACATCTCAAAAGCTGCACATGAAACTGAACAGTGCATGGGAAGAGCCCTATCCATGTAAAACCTTTCATCAAATTGAAAACCTAACAACTCAAAGTCCAAAGGGTGAACATGCACATGAAATAGAAGGCCAACTTAATATCACATTTAGCTAACTTGGCTCCTAAACTGTGCCTACGAACAACTTTAACTGCTGAATGAAATGAAGCATAGCAAACTGAACAAAGCTCTGTGAGGATAGCATCATTCACCGACTGCTGTTTCAGGTAGGGCAGGTGATGAATGATTCAGAACTCACCAACTATCTACTTAGGGACAACTCATAGCAGTGACATCCTCAAATTAGAAACAGTAGGGACATCAAAAGGGCCCAGCACATGACCTTCAGACACCTCCCTGGCAATCTTGTCTCTAGCCACTTGTTCCATGCCCTGTACAGATTTCAAATTGTTAGCCCAAAAGGAGTGACAAATTTCTAAATAAGGAATGTGAAAACCAGACATAAAACCCTCTTCCAAATACTATGCAGACTTCCTATCTGGATAATCCCTCAAAAGCTTCCTCAGAACTACCAAGTCAGTGGGGATGGGTCCCTTTTGGAGGGATAGAGGGAGCATGTCTGCCCTTTCTATTGTGAAGTTGGTCCCTATTAGATCCCACTGTCCATGCCCCTTGTTACATCTACAAAAGGAGTGAGACCCTTTGCAAACTGAACACTCATGCCTGTATTTACAGGGGTTACAGCTACACAATCCTTGAAAACTGAATTCCCAGCAAAACAACTTTTGTGCCTAGCTTGCTGAACCCTGGGTGTGAAAGGAAACAGAAGCTGCAGCCTTTTGAACCAAGCATGCAACATCTCACCTTACATCAGGTGAGCAGGAGTCATGAGCTGTGAATGCAGGAAATCCCACTGTAAATTAGGATAGAGGGCAGCTCTCATATGGAAGGACTCATCATAAAAAAGCCAAGCAGGGCCAGCATAATCCACTTAGGCTTGGTGAATTATATCTATGTATTGGATCAGCACTGGGCCACATATAGGCGTGAGATAACACCAGCATAAATACAAAAAACAAACAGACAGTTTGTCCAATATTGATTGACCTTATGCCTCTTAAGCTTTTCTTTCTCCTTGCCATCTAGCTAATTCTTATCCTTTTTCTTCAGTTCCCTATAAAGTAGCATAAATACATCAACATACACCCCTGGAGGATCTTGTCCTTGGTTGACTGTAACAAGTGATCTCCCAAAGGAAGAGGCAATTCTCCATAGGAAATCACAGAGGGTGACTAAGAATCATATTCCTAACATGCAGGCTGTCCCAAAGTCCTAAGCTCAATGCCCTGATGTAAAGGTAAAGATGTGCCTGCTGAGCCGCCTGCCCAAGAAGCAAACATTGGAGGGGGGCAACCCCATTATGAATGTGTGCACTCACCAGCACACAGTGGTCCCACCATTCCAAAGGGAGGCATGCATTGAACCCCAGTCTCCCACTCCCCACCCCCCCAAAACAGTCTGAGAATGCCTCAGAAGCAGTGTCAAAGGGCTGTAGTAAGTGAAACATCAGGGGAGTCAGTGTGTTCTCTCCCTCCACAGGCATGATAGCTGGTGTTCAAGAGACATTACTCTATGCAGCAGCTGCTGCTGATGCCCTTTCCTGCACATACCATCATTCTAAGGCATCAAGATGAGACAAGACCTCAGAAGAAAACTTTTTAGATTTAGAGTGTGTAGACGCCTTCTGAGAAGGCTGAGAAACCAGGCAATCACATGGCTCATGCTGCTCAAGGTTTTCTGTATGCCCAAAGATCTCATCCCAAGGGATGCCATCCAAATCAAAATCAGATGATGAAGGCTGAGCAAGTGGATATTTAGTAGGCTTTCCAGCAAGGCTCTTGCCCTTTGATCATCCATTGCCCTTCTTAGGAGTCATAACAAAAGTGAGAGCTTATGCAGGATACACAAATGTCCGGGGGGAGACAGTGTGACTTGGCTGAGACAATGTGACCCAGCTAGGCAAAATGATGATGTGACAACTATGATGACGACGAAAACAATGTGACTTTGCCAAGACAATGTGACCCAGCTAGGCAAAATGATGATGATGATGACAATGATGATGACGACAACGGTAGTGTGACTCAGCTGAGACAGTATGTCCCTTCTAGGCAAAATTGCTGCCTCAATCTGCCTCAACAACTAACAGGGTAAGGGGCCAGCCAACTAGAGCAAGGTAAAAGCACTGACAGTGGGAGGAGTCAACTACACCAGGCAAAGAAAAGGCCTGCCTCATGAAAGAATGGCAAAGCAAGCCAAAATGGAAAGAGGGGAGGCCGTGCCTCACTGCACTGCATACTTCCCAGCTGGACAGAACTAACTAGAGGGCCAGAGATGTGCCAGGCCAAGAAAAGGGCCGAAGAGGGGTGATGGAGTGGCAACGAGTAGCAGAAGGCCTGAATCCACACAAAAGTCCAAACCAGGCTGAAGGCCATCGGTGTGTGTGTGTGTGTGTGTGTGTGTGCACGTGCAGAGCACCTAGAAAGCAAGCCTGGGGAGAGGGAGAGCACAGCGGCAATGAGCCACAGAAGGCCCAAACTGCACTTCAGTGCCTATTATGGCTCAACACCATGGACTGGCTTGCCCCTTTCTGCTCTCTTTCCACTTGCAGGCAAACCTCTTTTTGTTTTGACAGGTCTCCGGCTGTTAGCTAATCATTTAATAAAATATGCTATGTGTTTACCCTCATTATCACTATATTTGAAAAAGTTTCAAAATTTATTTTGTTAAACATCTGCTTTTAATAGGATTGTTATTTATTCATTTTTAAACTTTTGCACTGCAAATTATTTTGCTTGTATTTTGTTTAAGTCACCGTATGCCCATATTGGAAGAAAGGCAAGCCATAAATTAATGAAATTAAAATTTTAAAAACCCACTCTGTTGCCATTTCTGGTTGGCCTCAATATGGAGGATGACTAAAATAATCTATAGAGGGCTTCCACATAGAGGTTCTAGCTCACAGAGAGAGCCTTTAGTAGGTAGTGAAGACTGTCTGCTACAGTGTAATCCTACAGGCTGAGCCTTCCTTATCCAAAATGCTTTTGAGCAGAAGTGTTTTGGATTTCAGTGTTCTTTTTTCAGATTTTGGAATATTTCCATATATATAATGAGATCATTTGGAGAAAGGACCCAGGTCTAAGCATGAAATCTATTTATGTTTCATATAAACTTTATACACATAACCTGGAAATAATTTTATACACATTATTTTTCAATAATTTTGTGCATGCAACAAAGTTTGTGTAAATTGAAACTGCAGAAAGTGAAGGTGTAACTGTCTCAGCCACTCATGTGGACAATTTTGAAATATTTCAGATTTGAGAACTCCATATAAGGGAGACTCAAGTTATATAATGCATAGAAGGCTAATGAAACTGGAAATGGAAGGACAAGAACAGCATGGTTTTCATCTTCCATATTGAATCCATATATGAAGGGTATGTCTGAATAGGGTACCAAATGACACTTCTCCAGGCTCATAGAAGTGACTTTAGGAAATGATTGTTGTTGTTAGTTGTCACCAAGTCAGCTTCAATTTATGGAAACCCTAGAAATTAGAGGCTTACAAAAGCCTCAGTCATCAACAAGGCTTTTCAAGTCTTGCAAACTCAGGGCCATGTCTTCCTTTATTGAGTAACCCCAGTTGTAATTTAGTTTACCTATTTTCCTGTTGCCTAGTGGTGTTCCTACACTGGGTGACACCCGGTGCAGGGGGCAGGGCTTCGCCCTGGACTTCCAGTGGAACTTCCAGGGGAAGGGGCTTCTGGCCCCTAACTTCTGGTGGGGCTTCCAGGGACAGGGCTTCCAGACCCTGACTTTCGGTGGGGTTTCTCAGGTGGGGGAGCACATGGGAGCACCTGTGAGGGCTGGAACGGGCCCCTTGAAGCCCCCCACTGGGCTGGGAAGAGCTGGTGCAGCCCTGAGAGAAGCCAGGCAGGACCCAGGGAAGCTGGCACAGGGCTAAGGGAAACCAGTGTGGCCTCAAAAGCAACTGGGCAGGATCCAGGGAAGCTGGCACAAGGCTGGACAGTGGGGACAAGGGAAGCCAGCACAGGTCTGAGGGAAGCTGGCACGACCCTGAGAGCACCCCTGCAGACCAGAGCAGTGTCTGCTGGGGGTGGGGAACCAACCTGGTGTCACCCCCCTTCTTTGGTGTCACCTGATGCAGTCCACACTCCTTGCACCCCCCCTCCCAATGATGCTACTGCTGTTGCCATCTAGTTTTCTCTTTATCCTATTTTCCAATGATTCGTGACATCCTATAGTGTGTCCAAAGTACAATAGCCTTAGTTTCATGATTTGAAATTCTGTGGAAATGTAAATCAATTTTAAAAAGTGAGATGATGCCTCTTTTACTTTTATCCAAATGCTTTTTATGTGCAGTGAGGCCTGCTCAGCCAGTCTGTGTTCCTCTCTTTTCTCCACAGAAGAAGTTGTTCTTAATGGTTCAAAGAATTTGGCATTTTGTCACAACAAGCTATGATGTATGCATACCCATAAGGTATTTTACATAAGGATACTTCAACAATCTGATCTTTGTGAATTCCACCATGA
Organism: Urosaurus nigricauda; assembly: GCA_034509955.1. Lineage (NCBI taxonomy): Eukaryota > Metazoa > Chordata > Lepidosauria > Squamata > Phrynosomatidae > Urosaurus > Urosaurus nigricauda. The sequence goes on from JAOEGL010000001.1 coordinate 271,789,793, forward strand.
ACTGATCTGATCCACACCTGTGAATCAGAATTTTCAGCTGTTTCCAATATTTCCCAAGAAAGAGGGGGAATTACAAATGCTTTTTTTTTTAGTAGAAAATGTATTTAGAAAAAATCATTTTGAAAGCAGTCCATTTTGTTATACACTAGTGATAGAAAAAGAGAGGAGAATGAGACTGTAGTCTCTATTATCTTTGCATTAAAGACATTTAAAAACATAACATATTAGTGGCATTTACATTAGAGACTGAATTGTTATGAAATACAATACAAATGTAAAGTTTGATGTTTGCTAATAACAAAATTTATACTGTTTGACAGCTCCATATTAATACTGATCTTTTGTATTAACAGATACACACATACAGTGAGAGAAAGAGCAATGAAAAAGTTGTAGGAAAAATTGTGATATCACACCAATACTAATATCCTCGAGTCTTCTGTGTGAGTTTAATGAAAGTGCTTGGATTTCAAGGGATTTAATTTATTTTTCTCAGTCTTAATTTCATTGTTTCTCAAGATCCCACCTCCATTCTTATCTTTTTTATGTTCATGTCAGGTTGCAGTAGTTTATTTTTGATTCCCACATGAAACTTCAACTACATTTTCCCTGGTATATGCATTTTAATGCACATTTCCAACTGAACAAAATATACTTTTGCATTTTCCCCCAATTATGCTCCCTTTTAACCATTCACATTTTTTAAAATGCATTTTGTCCTGTATGTTTTGACCTAAACCCAACAGGGATATCTGCTGAAGAGTCTGCTTCTGTCAGTGAAAATGGGGGTTTCTCCTCTCCAAATGCATCTTCCTTCATATCCCAAAAATTTTGGAGTGTGGAGAACCTTCCAGTGGTGTTTTTTGGGACAGCTGAAAGGTCTGGAAGGAGGTGGTGGAAGGAAGGAAGTTCCATTGCAGTGATGCTGCAGTGCTTGTGTGACACTAGCATAGGTTCTCAATGTATTTAATCTGTGATTGGTCTTTTTCCCTTTTGACCTTGATATCCAACTTCTATCCTAGCTTGAATAATTTACACAGAACTACAACTTTGCTTTAAAGAACAATTGTTTACTGATGTATGATTCATAGGCATACATTAGAACATAAATGACACAGATCAAGGATGATCCGCTTAAGGAGGAAAATTCTCTTCTGACCAACTTGCAAATAATGAGACCAGACAACAGAAGTGAGTTATAAAAATGGACCATTTATTTAAAATACTTTATTTGTGTGCTTTTCTATGAGATCTGCAAATGCAACCTAGTCAGGGAGCAGCTGAGACTGGCAGTTTATACCACAGACCATCTCCTCAGCTTCCCCTTCGTGGATAACTCATAGTTGGGGTGCTCCCCAGCCAGCTCACATCAGGAACACCAACCTGAGATTTCCCTACTTGACTCACAGGACTTAAGCAAGAGTTTATATCCCAGGTCAGCCCCAAGGAAGGTCTTTTTTGCTATCCCTTTAGCACGCTCTAAAGAGGCAGTTCCAGAGACCTAACCTTCACCCCACATGGGTGCATAGGTGCGTGGAGAGAAGGCAGAATAGGGCGAGCCTTAGCAACAGCCAATGGAGTGCATGCTGGAGGGATCCAATCAAATCGAGAGGATAAATAGTCAGTTTATGACAGTTGGGAAGTCAGATAGGGTTTCAACTAATTCTGGAGAAGGACAATTATAGTGAGGGTTCCAGAGAGGAACAGGGTTAAAGTCCAGAAGTGAGGGAATTAAAACCCATACAGAACTCCAAGTGAGGAAGTTAATGTAGAAAAATATCCTGCGGGATAGAGATAGCTGGAGAGGCTGGTTTACTAATAGAGTTTTAAGGAAAATAACCCAAAAGAAGGACAGTGTGTGAGTCCTGAGTAACAGCAACCACTGTTCTCTGAGGAGAAGTAAGAGTAAGAGGAACTGTAACTGAAACAAAATAAAGACTAAGAAGGGAAAAATCAAAAAGTGAAACAAGTAACATTATTATACGAAGTAACAATGGTCTAATCCATCATCTGCTAGTGAAGTTGATTGCAAGATCAGCAAGTTGGCAATATGAGACCCGAGTGCCGCATGGTGGGGTGAGCTCTATTTTCATTTGAACAAAAGTCTGTCTGCTCTTTGAGTATATATCCACACTACTAATATAAAGCATTTTAAAACAGTGTCTAGAGAAATATTAAAAAGGATCAGTAACAAATTGGTGGCAGTGAGGGGATAGAAAACCCCTTTTGGGCTGCCACAGTAGGAATATAGTTGGGTGAGTGGGACTCATCTTGACAAGGTGTTTACCTTGATGCTATACCTCCCCTGCTGACCACAAAGTGAAAACCTATTTAAGACCACACTCAAGCCAATTTTTCAATTCCCCAAATTGGGGTGGGGTAGGTGAAAAACCCTTGGAAAGGGGGGTGGGGAGCGACCTGGCTCTGATGCAACCAGAAAAACTCACACTGCCTTAGGGGTGGGAAAATGGATCAATGAAAGTAAGCTAAGGGAAGGGGGTGGAAGCCTTAAATAGCTATACTCCATGTGCCAGTTGAGTAATTCTTGCCTCTACCTCCATTATTATTATTATTATTATTATTATTATTATTATTATTATTATTATTATTGTATTGCACCTCTCCCTTTTGAGGGTCAATGCAATTACAAAAATAGTAACAAGAATAACAATACCCCAAACCCTCCAATCCTTCAACCCTCCCTCCCTTGAATATAAAATTACAACAATTACAACAATAATTGAGGCCAGCAAAACAACTTCCTCGGGGCCAGGTAAGCCAGCCCAGGGATGTGGATTAGTTTATGTTTATTTTTAAATATCCAATCTGTAGTTACAAAAGAATATGCAAATGTTTTATTGTACAGAATAAATATTTTACAAACCTCTTTGGCTTGTAGGGATTTCCTATGACAATTGCAATATCATGACTAGTATCTGAATCATGAAAACTCCCATGACATATTTCCATTTATTCCCATATGTAGTAATTGACCTTATAGTTTCTTGTATCCACCTCCCTGAAAGGTGAAGAAGCCTTTGGAAGTGGTTCCAGATGAAACTGTGCACACCCAGGTGGAAACCCAGCATGTTCTGTAGCTTGTTCATAGAATCATAGAATCATAGAGTTGGAAGAGACCACAAGGGCCATCCAGTCCAACCTCCTGCCATGCAGGAACTCCAAATCAAAGCATCCCTGACAGATGGCCATCCAGCCTCTGCTTAAAGACCCCTAAGGAAGGAGACTCCACCACACTCCGAGGGAGTGTGTTCCACTGTCGAACAGCCCATACTGTCAGGAAGTTCCTCCTAATGTTGAGGTGGAATCTCTTTTCCTGCAGTTTGCATCCATTGTTCCGCGTTCTAGTCTCTGCAGCAGCAGAAAACAAGCTTGCTCCCTCCTCAATATGACATCCCTTCAAATATTTAAACAGGGCTATCATATCATCTCTTAACTTTCTCTTCTCCAGGCTAAACATCCCCAGCTCCCCAAGGCGTTCCTCATAGGGCAAGGTTTCCAGACCCTTCACCATCTTAGTTGCCCTCCTTTGGACATGCTCCAGTTTCTCCACATCTTTTTTGAATTGTGGTGCCCAGAACTGGACACAGTATTCCAGGTGGGGCCTGACCAAAGCAGAATAGAGTGGCACTATAACTTCCCTTGATCTAGAAACTATACTTCTATTGATGCAGCCTAAAATTGCATTGGCTTTTTTAGCTGCCGCATCACACTGTTGACTCATGTTCAGCTTATGGTCTACTTGGACTCCTAGATCCCTTTCACATGTGGTCTCATTCAGCCAGGTGTCCCCCATCCTATATCTGTGCATTTCATTTTTCCGCCCTAAGTGCAGAACCTTACATTTCTCCGCATTGAATTTCATTTTGTTAGCACTGGCCCAGCTTTCTAGTCTATTCAGGTCATTTTGAATTTTGATCCTGTCCTCTGGGGTATTAGCTACTCCTCCCAGTTTAGTATCATCTGCAAATTTGATAAGTATGCCCCCAATTCTGTCATCCAAATCGTTAATAAAGATGTTGAATAGCACTGGGCCCAGGACAGAACCCTGTGGGACCCCACTGGTCACTTCTCTCCAGGATGAAAAGGAGCCATTGTTGAGCACCCTTTGAGTTCGGCCAGTCAACCAATTACAAATCCATGTAACAGTTAACTTGTCTATCCCACATTTTGCAAGCTTGTTTGCAAGAATGTCATGGGGAACCTTGTCAAAGGCCTTACTGAAATCGAGGTATACTATATCCACAGCATTCCCTTCATCTACCAAGCTGGTAATTTTATCAAAAAAAGAGATCAGGTTCGTTTGGCATGACTTATTTCTCTGAAACCCATGTTGGCTTTTTGTGATTATGGCATTGGCCTCTAAGTGTTCACAGACTCTCTGCTTAATGATCTGCTCTAGAACCTTTCCTGGAATTGATGTCAGACTGACTGGACGATAATTGTTGGGATCCTCTTTTTTCCCCTTTTTGAAGATGGGGACAACGTTTGCCCTCCTGCAGTCTGCTGGGACTTCTCCTGTTCTCCAAGAGTTCTCAAAGATTATTGCCAATGGCTCTGATATTACATTTGCCAGTTCTTTTAATACTCTAGGATGTAGTTCATCTGGTCCTGGAGATTTATATTCATTTAGGTTAACCAGGTATTCCTGTACTACCTCTTTACTTATTCTGTGCTGAATTTCCTCTATTCTGTCTCCTGTTCCATTATCCTTAGGTTGAGCACCCTTTGCCTTTTCTGAGAAGACTGAAGCAAAGAAGGTGTTGAGTAATTCTGCCTTTTCTCTGTCCCCTGTTAGCATTTTGCCATCTTCTGCACGCAGTGGCCCCACTGTTTCCTTCTTCTTCCTTTTGCTGCGGACATATCCAAAAAAGCCCTTTTTATTGTTCTTAACCTCTCTAGCAAGCCTGAGTTCATTCTGCGCTTTAGCTTTTCTGACTTTACCCCTACATGTGCTGGCTATTTGTTTGAATTCCTCTTTTGTGATTTTTCCATTTCTTATACATGTTCCGTTTAAAACTTAGCTCAGTTGAAAGTTCCTTAGTCATCCATCCTGGCTTCTTGAGACATCTTCCATTTTTCTTCCTCATTGGAACTGTTTGAAATTGTGCCTTCAATATCTCCCTTTTGAGAAACTCCCATCCGTCTTGAACTCCCTTTTCTTTTAGTATTCCTGACCATGGGATCACTCCCAGTATTTCTCTAAGTTGATTGAAATTAGCTCTCCTAAAGTCTAGAGTGCGTGTCTGACTATGCCTAGCTTCTCCCTTCCACTGTATTACAAACTCCAGGAGAACATGGTCACTTCCACCTAAGGATCCAACCACTTGCACCCCATCAACTAGGTCTTCCCTGTTGGTTAAGATCAGATCTAAAATGGCTGATCCCCTTGTTGCCTCTTCCACCTTTTGGACAATGAAATTGTCTTCCAGGCAAGTGAGGAATTTGCTAGACTTTGAGGATTTGGCTGAGTTTGACTTCCAGCAAATATCAGGATAGTTGAAGTCACCCATCACTACTACATCTCTCTTTTCTGAGTATGTGATTATCTGTTCTAGAAAGGCATCATCCAATTCCTCTGTCTGACTTGGAGGTCTGTAGTAGACTCCCACAGTGACATCCCTGTTATTTCCCTCTCCTTTAATTTTTATCCAGATGCTCTCCACCTGGCTTCCAGTATTGACTTCCTGCATCTCTTCACTGGTGTAAATATCCCTGACATACAATGCTATTCCTCCTCCTTTCCTGCTTGGCCTGTTTCTCTTAAAAAGGTTATACCCCATAGGTTATGCCTATTATATCATATTTCCCTTGTTGTGCTAGGAGTTCAAGTTCATCCTGCTTATTTCCCATACTCTGTGCATTAGTGGAGAGGCATTTAAGACCATGTGTCCTCTTTACTTGCTGCTTTTGCACATTTTTTTGCCTCCTACTGTTGGGTCCTTGCACTGTTTGCCTTGTTCCCTCTATGCCACTTGGACTATTCTCTCCATCCCTTTTGCCTTCCAGTATAATGTCTCCCTTCCCCACATAACTCAGTTTAAAGCCCTCCTGATCAGATTCTTCAGACTGTTGGCAAAAACGTTTTTGCCAACTGGTGTGAGATGCAGTCCATCCCTTGCCAGAAGTCCCTCCTCATGGAACCGCAGCCCATGATCCAAGAATCCAAACTGTTCTTGGCGGCACCATCTACGGAGCCAGTTATTCACCTCTGCTATTTTCCTCTCCCTTCCTGGACCATGCCCTTCTACCGGGAGTAGAGATGAGATGACAACCTGTGCATCCATCTCTTTCAGCTTCCTTCCCAGAGATCCCTTTTGATATTCTGAAGGCTGTTCCTTGCAGTATCATTCGTTCCCACATGAACCAAAAGAAGGGGGTATTGATCAGTAGGCTTGACAAGTCTTGTCAGCCTCTCCGTCACATGATGGATCTTTGCCCCAGGGAGACAACACACCTCCCGAGACATCTTGTCAGGCCCACAAACCACTGCTTCGGTACCCCTCAGCAAGGAGTCCCCCACCACGACTACACGCCTCCTTCGAGGCTTAGCAGTGGCTGTTCCCTTTCGTGATACTCTCAGGCTCTCCTGCTCTGTCCCTGATGTCTGTCCCTGCTGCTTTTCCTCATCATCTCTGACAACAGAGAGAGATTCAAAGCGATTCTGTAGCTGCAAGCCGCTCACAGAACGTTCCCTGGTTTCCTTACTTCTGTGTGTGACCTTCCTCCAAGCATCTATCTCTGTTGTATGTGGAGTGACCTCCTCCGCCCCAACAACTTCCTCTGTCTGTTTCCCACCCAAGACATTCTGGTCTGATCTGTTCAGGAGAATCTCCTGCTCTCTATGATGCTGGAGTGCAGATATCTGCTCCTCTAGCTGCTGTACTTTCCCTTCCAAGAGGGCTACCAACTTGCACTTGTGGCAGGTGTAGTTCGCCACCTCTGTAGGCAAGAAGACAAACATCCCACGTGTGTTGCAGGTGACTGCTGCGGGGCCTTCAGTGTCCATACTGAGAAGTCTTAAGGAGGCACTGAAACAAGACTGTGGGCTTCCCTTGCTAGACTTGGCCTTTATTCCCAAGCTCTGTCACTGAGTTCAAGTCACGGGGCCTATAGTTATGTAGAGAGCTCCTGGCTAAAAGCTCCTTCCAAAGGCAAGTCTCTGATTCACTTCCTCTGATGCTTCAGGCCGGCTCCTCTTCTATTCTCTAAACACCTCCAGCACTGGCTCCCAGAATGCAATGGCTCAAGTGTAAATTAGATTAGATCTCACCCAAGCACATGGACTAGAACCTCCTCCTTTTCTTTCTCCCCCTTAAAGGAAATGAAGCTTCTGCTAGCCTTGAGTAGCCTTAAGTAGCCTCCCAGCACTGGCTCCCAGAATGCAATGGCTCAAGTGTAAATTAGATTAGATCTCACCCAAGCACATGGACTACAGCCTCCTCCTTTTCTTTCTCCCCCTTAAAGGAAATGAAGCTTCTGCTAGCCTTGAGTAGCCTTTAGTAGCCTCCCAGCACTGGCTCCCAGAATGCAATGGCTCAAGTGTAAATTAGATTAGATCTCACCCAAGCACATGGACTAGAACCTCCTCCTTTTCTTTCTCCTCCTTAAAGGAAATGAAGCTTCTGCTAGCCTTGAGTAGCCTTAAGTAGCCTCCCAGTTCAACAACATACATTGCCTGATATAGAGAAGCCTAGGGGGACAGAAGTATCCTCAGTTGGCAATCAACCTGGACAAATGCAGCAGGCTACAGTAGACTCCCAGCAATGAGTCAAGGCAGAGGAGCCAACAGTAAAGCTAATGAGACCTACTTTGCCTGAGTTTTGAGTCCTGGCTAACAGCCCAGTGCCAATGGTGGCTGAAAGGGCAGAAGCTGAAGCATCCTGCACTGAGAGGTCTTGGGGGAAGAGGATTCTGAGGAAAGTCTGAGAGCAATTCTTCAGAGCCAGGAGAACTTCCAGCCTACTCTTCTGTCTGCTCAATGGCCTACACCTGAAGTCCAGTGCTCTGTGCTCAACCGACACGACTCAGCTCAGACCCGGAGGGACAGGAGGGTAGGTGGTGAAGAACGAGCAGAGTCAGGGACAGGATGGCCTTGCTGATCAGCAACAAGACTCTAATCCAACAGAGGAGATACCAGCACTGTAGACTCCAGAATCATCCTGGGAAGAAATGGCAGTGCAAACCCCAGTGGACACCCCAGTGCTAGATCCATCCCAGGGAGCAGAGACTGGGCAGAGTCTTGCTGATGTACCCAGAAGAAAGCAACTTCAGACACCAGAAAGTACTCTTTCTGCATATGACAGGTATCATCTTCAACCAGGATGCAGCAGGAGTTTTAAGCAAGTCCTCCATATCAGGAGAAGGAGCAGGTTCTAGTGGAACAATAGCGGTTCCAGAAGAAGCAGGGAGGAGACCAGACTCTGAAAAGCTACATAGCAAATAGGGAAGGAAGATGCTCAGTTTTTTTCTGTGTCAAAGTCACAGTGGACAGCAGGGAGGAGACCTCAATCTTTAATCTGTATGGACAGAATAAACAAGATAGAGGCCCAGTCTCCTGAACTGTGCAAGTGGTCTCAGTTTGTAATAGGCAGAAGTCATCTGAGCCACAAGGCATGATTGAAAGGCTTTTCGGTTTGGATGGATCACTACAGTGGTGACATCCTAGTTCCCCCCCGCCCCATGAAAGGCCAGCATGAACAGTCACTGAGTTAGCTCGAGATTGTCTTCTAGTACTTCAGCAGTACTGGCTTGACGATCCAAGATGAAATGGCAGATCTGTATTGGCATGCTTTGTGTGTTTCATGTTTGTTTAAACTGTTCTTTCTTGGTTTTTATGACCAACAGAGTTGGGGGGGGCATGTGATAAATGTATGTCTGTTTATGTTTTTCCCTTTTTGGGAAATTCCAACCAGTTTGGGCCAACTTCAAGTTGTTCCCAGACCAACTGAGATTTGAAAAAATCCCAGCTGGGTTAGGTCCAACTTCTAGTTGTTCCCAAGCCAACTGAGATTAGGGGAGAGGGTGATAAATGGAAGTCCCTCCATTTATCGGGACCTTTTTCCCTTAGGTACTGTAATATGAGAAGTAGTGACATCATTGGTAGTGTGAGGGCAACCAGTCAATCAGGGGGCAATTAGAAAAGAATGATGGTTGGGAAAAGACAGTTGAGGCAGTTGAGAGTGAGAAGGCCTGAGGGAGAGCAAGGCTTTGGCCTGTGGGCTTGTCTCTTAGTCAGGGAGTCAGATTTGGCGTATGTTTGACTGACATGATTATTATTTTGTAATTGATCCTTTAAGTTTGTGCCTAGAGGACCAGTTGTCCTCTGTGTTTTGTTCTTTAATGTTCTTTATTTTATAATAAACCTTTTCCTTAAGTACTGCCTTTTTACATTCCGTTCAACGGCCTTAGCATGGTAGTGATTTTCTGGTTGTCATTTACTGGTAGAAGGCTCACTAGTGTCCCAATGCATTGCTGGAGTGTAACAGGTTAATCAGTGGATGGTGTCAGCAATTTGTTTTTGGGATTAAGGTGGTCTCAAGGGGTCCCATCCAGCTCAGAGGGGAGAGGGCCCATAGCGAACCTTCCCATGAAGGCATTGGGTTCCTTTGCTTCTTTCTTATTTCCTGGGGGGAAATTTAAAACAGGATAGGAAGCAGAGAAAACATCACATTGATGCTCTGTCAAAACAGATTTACAGGCTAAACAGACCAATATTATATGCTGGCATAGGGGTGGCATGGGAGCTTGGCACATGCACACCAGCCACTCCCAAGCCACCTCCACACCAGTGTCACATTGTACACCCAACTGCATAGCAGGAGTGCCATGGTGCTCCACTGGTGCATCATTTAAATGCACTGTGCCAAAGGAACGCCAAAAAGCCACCACTGACACAGCTAGGGTGCCCTTTCTGCTGCTTTTTGCATCGTCTTTTTGAGCCAATGGGAAAGTTGGATTGGGGCACGTTGTGTAGTTGCTGTGTCCCCAATCCAGCGAGGAAAGGGGCAACTGCAGGCCACATTAAAAGGGCAGTCTGTTGAGCCCCTTTGTTACATTTCATTGTCATGATTCCTTCTTTAGGATGTATGTTCTATTTATTTAGCAAAGTTGCATATCCTTGATTTATCTTAATGTATTTCCAAGCGTCATCAAGAAATTGTAATATATTAATTTTTCATAGGCCATTATGTACTCCCAAATATATTGCTTGACAACATAATTACTTTCCATAATCACATGAAAATATAGGTGTTTGCCTACAGAGTTGTCTGTGTGTTTTAACGTAATATAATTGCAGCAGTAAAATTAGATAAGGGATTTCCTCTTTATCCCCCCTTTGAACTAGCTTAGAACTAGCTTAGAAGCATGCACCTTAGAAATTAAAAAGAAGAACAGAAAACAGAACAGCAGAAGTATCAAAACTGATAATTTAAGATATAAATTCAAAAGGCCTTTTGCTTTTTTATAATAAGAAAGTGGAGGAACATTGCTGATTAAATGACAAAAAAAAAATTGAAGGTCAGATGTCAGTTGTCAGTGCATGTTTGAGTCTACATTTCAGTAAAGACAGAGAGATTCCTTGCTTAGAATTAATATAAAATATAAAATAATCCTTACAAATAGTGAAGACAGGAAATTTGGAATGGAAATACTCAACTGCTTTGTTGTTCTGCAGTTTTTATTTGAAGACATTCTTGCTTGTTAAAGCATTTGGAATTTTACATACATACTGTTTTATAATTTTATATTTGATAATATCTCAGTTGCTAGTACAGTATTGTATTCTGTCTCCATAATTTGTTTATAATTATTGTATAGTTTTTTTTTAAAAAAATCTTTAGATTATACACCTTTGGCAGGATGTAGTGTTTGGAACTGTTTCTGTTTCTGTAAAGGGTCATGTAAATTTTTGGCCCTATACAAATAAACAACAACAACAACAACTGTTTCAGATTTAAAGCAACATTGGTGGTTCTGGTCAGTTTCCTGTTGATTCTTTGGCATATTCCTTTCAGCTGATCAGGTGCTGTCTTCCTCAAGGCCACCCTGTAAATAGCTGTACAGTAGGCTCTGGCTCTTTAGAGTTTCCTAGTAGAGGATATATATATTATACAAGGAAGTAGTGACTGAATTTTTCACAGTATTCAAAAAGGACAGGTTTTCTAGTTAACCTAGTGCATGTCACCAACATGATTCAAGCCTTATTGTTACCAGTTCAGGCACAAAAAGAGTAAGGGGCTGTGCAGGCAGCCCTGAAGGGGCGACCTCCAGCCACCCCATTTACAACCAGATCAGGGCTGTGGCAACTGCATGCAACAGTCCTGATCTGGCCTTTGCAAGACACAAAAATGAGCACCCTGCAAAGGGTGTGATAGCTGTGGTGCCACAGCTTTATGGCGCTCCTTTGGTGCTGAGTCATGTGGATGCAACATCAGAGGAGTGCTGTGACACTGCTCCCCATCTGGTGTGGTGCATGGTATCTCGCTGCCCTGAGAGCAGAGCCAGGGTGTGTGTCGTGTAGAAGCTATGCCCTGACTCCACCCTCAACCTGGTCCAAACTGCTGGTCTGGACAGGGCCTCAGTATCCTCTGGATGCTCTCCTGATGCACATCAAAACAAGACAACCATCCCCACTCCCCCCAAAAAACCCTATAACCCAAACTCTAATTTCTTTCAAATAATATAAAAACCTGAAAGAAAATTGGTTGGAGAAAGTGTTTCATCCTATCCCCTACCCACCCACAATGCATTGGTGATTTTCAGTCATATTTTCACACACAAGACTGTTTAGTGATTCTCCCCACTTGTAATCAAAGTGGTGTTAGCCATTCCACCACCTTATTTCTAGCTCATTCTCCTGAACTGGTAGATCAGGGTCTACAAATTATCAAAAACAGACTTGCTGTCTTTTTGCTTTCCAGCCACTATATGCCATACATGGCCCTTCCTTGCCCTTTTTTCAGTCACAAGAGAGTAACTGAAACACTTTGCCAGAGGCATTAATACTATGTTCTTTTTCCACAGACACTTCACATGTAAATCAAGCTCTGATAAAAAGCATATAGACATGAGAGCTGATTGAATTGAGGCTCATGTTCAAATTGCACAATAGAAAGCTTAATCTTTTTCAGGTCATAGTGAACAATATCTGCTTTATGTTTCTAAAGATGTTCTAAGAGATCTTGTTATTTTTGAAATTTTGTATCCTTTTCACTAGTTAGAACTCACTGTTAGATGCTCACTGGGGCCTGAAATCTGTTGGTAGCCCAATCTGTGTAGAAAACATCCATTGAATCCATTGGATTTACCTCTGTGTTGATCCACAATTCAACAACTGATTAAATGTATCTTAATTTGGAATTAAGCTACAACAGATTAATTTGAATTAGTTTGATATTACTATATTTTTTAAAATCTGCATCCTGTGGGATTATGGGGTTTTAATTTGATGTAAAGGAATAGGTAAACCCTTGGCATGAATGTCTAGTCGTAATTGACTGTAGGGGACAGCAATCATCCCACTTTCTAAGCCAAAGAACCAATGTTGTTTGAGGACTACTCTAGTGGTCATGTTGCCAGAATGACTACACAGAACACTATTACCTTCTCATTGAAGTGGTACCTATTTTTTACATGCACTTGCATGCTTTTGAACTGATAGGTTGGCAGAAGCTAGGACTAGTGGCAGGAACTCACCCCATCATACAGCATTCTTGCATCAAACTGCCAACCTTTGAACCTTCTGGTCATCAGAACTGTTTGATAATTTGATGAGATGCCTATAATTCTCTGCTAGAGACATCTAGTTCTGTAGTTCATAGAGTGCATGCTATTTTGGAAAAAAAAGCATGCCTGGGCCTAAAATAAGTCCTGGTGGTTGTAAAAAAGGTCACCCCAAACTAACAGTTGCATGCAGAACATTTGCGAAGGAATGTGATTGACTATTTTAATAATTCCCCAGTGGAAATGCAGGGGACCCAGGAATGCAAAATGTTCTTAGTGAATTACCTTACACTAATTGAACGAGAAAATCTAGCACTACAGAGCTTGTATTCAAACTGGAGCAGCCACAGGAGAAACCAATGACAGATACAGTTGCTGGCCCTGTTCACCTGGGAAGATGCTTTCACTTGGCAATATTTCACATCTACTAAACAGTAAAGTTTTTTTTTCAGTTTGCCATGAAGATCAAAATATTAGGGCTATAGAAATTACATGGGGAGTGGGTGGCAAGAGGAGACATGAGAAAGGAAGATGAGTAGATATATTCACTTGTTTTGCAGTAGTGCTTCATATGGTGGAGAGTATGGTGGAGAGTCCTTCAGGAGTACTTCAAGTTACTTAATCATGAATAAGAAGAGCAGTAAATCCATCAGTTTACCTATTCAAGATCATTGATTTTTTTTTAAAAAAAACAAAACAAAACAAACACAAAAAAACTACCTCACACTACCTGAGTATTATGGGGTTTTCCTCAATCCAAAAAGCTAGAACAGTATTATTTTTTGAAAAAGACCTGAAGTTAGAAGAAGTTTAAGCCACAACATTTTTTTCTTTTAATATGGTAGGCATACTTGGCCTCCCTCAATTTTAATATATTCTTAGAACATTTTGGTAACATTTATACATGTATTATGTTGCTGTATCACCTGGAGTCATTTAACAACCATAGTGGATTCAAGAGGATAACCAAGGACAGGATAGCACAGGAAGGAAAAAAAAATAGCAGAGAAAGATTGATGTGAAGAATGTGGAAATAAACTCTTGACTACTTTGTCTTCACGTTTGAGGGTGTATAATTTTGGTAGCTCCCTCCCCAATGCAGGTGAGAATAAATATTCCTCCACAATATTCTCTCCAATGTCCTCAAGAGCTGAAGAGGAACTTTTCTGTGTAGAAAAATATGTCTGTTTCTGTGTTTATTTTTCCTTGCACAGAACACACACACACTTTTTCTGCAGAGCAAACAGGTGGCAGTGGTGTCACTAGGGTTGGTTTCACACAGTGCAGTAACTCATGGTATCCCTTCCCTTGAATCTCCTTCCATACCAGGCCATACAGAATCCCTAGTAATGTGTGTGTGTCATAAGTAATGTCATTTCCAACTTATGGTGACCCTATGGCCATCATAGCATTTTCTTGGCAAGATTTGTGCAGAGGAGATTTGCCACTGACTTCTTCTAAGGCTGAGAGTATGGAATTTGCCCAGTGTTATCCAGTGGGTTTCATGCCCGAGCAGGATTCAAACCCTACTCTTCAGAGTCATAGCCCAGTTCTCAAACCACTACACCACTTTGACAAAATCAGTGACTCATTTTGTCCTATAACTAGAGCAACTGCCATTTAGTAAGTGAGCCATGCCAAATTCCTCAAGACACCACCACCAGCACTTCACCAGATGACTGGATAGAAATTGTAACAAGAAGCAACTGGATGCATGGGTGCTTCCAGCACTTTGTCATCTTCCATAGCGAATCCTTTTGTCCTCCTTCCTTCCTTCACACAATGCACAACAATAGGAAGTCCTTCAATAGTTGGGTCCTGAGATCACAGACTTTCATTTTGTCTCCCCCCCCCCCTTTTAACCTTATTTTTTCGCTGAAGGGCATATTTGTTGTGTGCCTTCAAGTCATTTCTGAGTTATGGTGACTCAAAGGTCATGCTTTTCTTGGCAAGTTTATTCGGATGAGGTTTGCCATTGCCATTCTCTGATGTTGGGTGCCCAAGGTCACCCAGTGGGTTTACCTGGCCGAGCTGGAGTTTGAACAGTCCTGCCAGACAAATCTGATCTCTTTTTTTGATAAAATTACCAGTTTGGAAGATGAAGGGAATGCTGTGGATATATTATATCTTGATTTCAGTAAGACCTTTGACAAGGTTCCCCATGACATTCTTGCAAACAAGCTTGTAAAATGTGGGCTAGACAAGGTAACCATTACATGGATTTGTAACTGGTTGACTGGCCGAACTCAAAGGGTGCTCAACAATGGTTCCTTTTCAACCTGGAAAGAAGTGACCAGTGGGGTCCCACAGGGTTCTGTACTGGGCCCAGTGCTTTCAATATCTTTATTAATGACTTGGATGACAGAATTGGTGGTATACTTATCAAATTTGCAGATGATACCAAATTAGGAGGATTAATTCTCCAGAAGTAATACTCCAGAAGACAGGATCGAAATTCAAAATGACCTGAATAGACTAGAAAGCTGGGCCAACGCTAACAAAATGAAATTCAATACGGAGAAATGTAAGGTACTGAACTTAGGACTAAAAAATGAAATGCACAGATATAGGATGGGAGACATCTGGCTGAATGAAACTATGTGTGAAAGGAATCTAGGAGTCCAAGTAGACCATAAGTTGAACATGAGTCAACAGTGCGATGCGGCAGCTAAAAAGGCCAATGCTATTTTAGGCTGCACCAATAGAAGTATAGTGTCTAGATCAAAGGAAGTAATAGTGCCGCTCTATTCAGCTTTGGTCAGGCCCCACCTGGAATACTGTGTCCAGTTCTGGGCAGCACAATTCAAAAAGGATGTGAAGAAACTGGAGCGGGTCCAAAGGAGGGCAACTAAGATGGTGAAGGGTCTGGAAACCATGTCCTATGAGGAATGACTTAGAGAGCTGGGGATGTTTAGCCTGGAGAAGAGAAGGTTAAGAGGTGACATAATAGCCCTGTTCAAATATTTGAAGGGATGTCATACTGAGGAGGGAGCAAGCTTATTTTCTGCTGCTGCAGAGACTAGAACGCGGAACAATGGATGCAAGCTGCAGGAAAAGAGATTCCACCTCAACATTAGGAGGAACTTCCTGACAGTAAGGGCTGTTCGACGGTGGAACACATTCCCTCGGAGTGTAGTGGAGTCTCCGTCCTTGGAGGTCATTAAGCAGAGACTGGATGGCCATCTGTCGGGGACGCTTTGACTGGGAGTTCCTGCATGGCAGGGGGTTGGACTGGATGGCCCTTGTGGTCTCTTCCAACTCTATGATTCTATGAACCCTGCTGTAGTCCAACATTCAGAACCACTACTCCATACTGCCCTGAGGTAGGGATAGCTGAAAAGGACCACAGTCCCCACTTCCAAGTTTCAGTTAGCCACCATATGTGGCCTTATACATAGAGTTTTAGCCATATGTATATTGATACAGTACATGTAAGCTGGGCTTACAAAAACATTTTCATGGTTATAACCAACTACAGGGATATATATATGGCCTGGTATGGAAGGAGGTTTAAGGGAGTGATACCATGCTATTATCCATGTAGTTAGTTATATCAATATAAAACATTTCTGCTGAAACGCTGCACCATTTTCATGATTATAACCAACTACAGAGTTGGTTATAATCCCTGTACTTAATTATGTCAATATAATACATTTTTTGCTGAGGCACTACACAAAAATGTTATGGTCTTTTTTTGGTGTAATCCCCTCTGATGGTGTCACCTGGTGTAGTATGCATAATACATCCCCCAGTGAAGAGAAAGGAAACCCATTTTTTGGTGCAGAATTTTTTGTTAATTATTTTCCTTTTGGGTCACCTGAGTTGAGCATATGTATTGTCACAGGTTTCACCATCATGTTTTATTCCATATGATATATGAGTATGGAGACGGAACAAATGTGATGAATAAGTGTGGAAGCAGAACAATTGTTTCATGTCCAAAGGAAATATTGCAAATTATGGCAGACACCAAATGACACAAACATGGATAGGACACCTGTCTTTTACTATCTACATCCTCTGAATTAAAAATAGACTTTCTTCTCTGAAACCATTCTATTGGCTCAACACATATAAGCAAGACGTTAAAAGAAACAAAATTTAAATGGTTTATTTTTTAAGCACAGACCATCCTGGTGCTATGTCCTTATGCTTCCTTCATAATTAATTAATGTTTTTAATTCCTTTAATTACTTGCAGGGATTCTTTGCAGGTTCTGCCTCAAAGAATGGAAATAATCCAAAATCTGTAATTCTCCTTGCTAGATGCATTAATAACGAGAATTTGTTTTGTTAGCACCTTATGCTTGAATGTGTTTGGCAATACCATTTTACTCTGGCTCCACTCTGAAAACATCATTTGTTTTTCATCCATATCATTTTTGACAATAGAGACAGTCTGCACAAATTAAAAGGAACAGGACTCTGAAGACATACATGTCAATACAATTGGTTCATCTTTTAAGTATTTTCAGAATATTAGTTTGGAGTAATGACTTCCCTTTTGGGCAAGTGTGGGGAATCTTGGGTACACAGGCTGGATCTAGCCTGTAGGATTTTCTCATGTGATTCCCAACTTTCTTATTTGATAATCAAAGGGTTTATAGGCCATGTTCCAGTGGTCTACTTTGGTATCCATCCAAAGGAATTCAGACCTTCTCTCACCTGTCACATTGGGATTATCCCCCCCCCCCATAGTGCCAGAACTCTACTCCAAAGGTTTTTCTTTTCCTCCATAGCAGATATGGAGGAGGAGATATGGGTAGGAGGGGGTCTGTAGGAAGGAAGGAATCACCAATTCTGGCAGAAACAATGAGTTCCACTGTATGGCTCCTGGAAGTCACATAGGGTCAAAGCAAACCACCCCGAAAGAGTGGGCTGGAGGCACTTCTTCTTTTTTTCCGTCTGGAGGGACGCCGCAGCAGCCAAACTGCGCGTCATCCCTCCACCCCAAAAAGAAAGTGGAAAAACTGGGTTCTTCTTGGGACACTGCATGGATGTCACAAGTGTGCCATTGGCACACTGTGGAGCATCAGTGATATAAGCGATGTGCAGAGACATCTGTATGCTGTGTGTCGCTTACGTCATGATGGTGGCACCCATGTGGACAAGATGCCACCATTACGCTGCCACTGTGACATGGTAGGGTTAGGGACCATGCGGTTGGTGCACAATCTCTAAACCTAGAATCGCTGCTAGGATGCTGCTTCCTGGCAGTATGTACTGGCCATAGTCAAGCTTTGCAGACAGGAAAATTGTTCTTCTGGTGCTTGTTATTTTATAGGAATATATTTTTATACATCTTTCTTTCCCCTGCCTCCTGCCCCTTAGTTCCACAACTTTATGGATACAGACACCTTCAAATTGGCCTCCAAACCAAAACAGGGGACAGATGAAGGGGTTATATTCCAGTGGTAGTATGAGTTTTTGAACCCATTTACTTCCATATTCAGGAGACATTATGAACCATGGATCCCTGGCTCCACTAGATGGAACAGAAGAAAAGTGTGCTTTCTTCTGCTCTAAATGCTACTTTGAGATCCATAGGAACAATCATTCCTATGGAGAACCAATTTGTTTAATTCTCTGAATTTAAATAAATGGGGTCACAGAAGCAAATAGATAAAACTCTACATAACCTGACATTTATATAAAATATATTACTCATGGCTAGGAGTGCATGAATTTGCAGTGGAAGCTTATTGAGATCCACCAGTATTGCAAACTTCATACCTTGGGCAATATCTGCTCTGGTAACCTCTCGGTTGGACTTCTGTAACGCGCTCTACATGGGGCAGCCTTTGTATCATACTCGGAAGCTACAACTAGTGCAAAATATGGCGGCACGGGTGGTCACTGGAGCTCCCAGGACCGCCCATATAACACCTATCTTGAAAGACCTACATTGGCTGCCGATTCGCTTCCGGGTGCAGTACAAAGTGCTGGTTGTTACCTATAAAGCCCTATATGGCTCGGGCCCAGGGTACCTAAAGGACCGTCTCTCCCCACATAATCCGCCCCGCACACTGAGATCTACCGGACAGCGTATATTGAGAGTTCCAGAGGCTAGATTGATGAGCACTACAAAAAGGGCGTTCTCCATCTCTGCCCCTTACCTCTGGAACTCTCTACCTACTGAGCTCCGCTTATCCCCCACCCTCATCCAATTTAGAAAGGACCTGAAAACACATCTATTTCAACAGGCATATTTGTAAATGGGTCTCTCTTGTGGTTTGCCCTGTTAGATATGCTGCCATTGTCTTTCCATCATAGCTTTACGCTGGGAGGTATCGTTTTTTATTGTTTTTAATCTTGTATTGTTTTACTTGTTTTATTGTATTGCTTGGATTTTAAACTATGCTTGATGTTTTAATGTCTTTTTATCTTGTACACCGCCCTGATCTTTTTGGAAGGGCGGTATAAAAATAAAATTTATTATTATTATTATTATCAGGTGGCAAGGGGTTTCTGCTTGCATAGAAGTTCAAGTTGTTCAAGATTGATGCTATCTTTGTGTTCATTTTAATAATGGTTACATTTTTGTATGCATTCTCTCATTCATTAGAGAAGAGGTGCATAAATATTTTAGCCTAGAGAGTTTCTTCTGGAGTATCCTTGGACAAGACAATGCACGTGCATTCAAATGCACACCAATGTGTTTTTTACCAAGGTGGATACCAAGCATACAGAACATAAGCTACTTTTCTAAGCAAAAGCACATTTCATTGCAACTGGTTTTAGGACATAACCAACAGGTCAATTCTGTTACAACTCAGAAATAAGTGGTGCAAACATTTGGCATACAATGCACCTCCAATCAGTAGTGGGTGTTAGCTTTGATATCTATAGGATGTTGAATCCATTTTGGGTTTAAATCTAAACTTTAAAGAAATTATCCATTGTGGTGAATCTATTTTTGTCCTTCCAAGCTGAGACTAAAAGCCAGAGTGGATTCATAGGCCCACTTGTGTGAAAGCCATCATCCATTCTGCTTTCCAACACAGGTTGGTGATAAGAATCTGATTGGGTCTGAAGAAAGCTTCCTGTCCTTACGAGCCATTCTAATCTGGATCTCTTTAGCAGCCCAGCTGATCAGATGGATTGTGAAGAAAATTGAGGTAAGAGGTCATCTACAACTGACAACTGAGGCCCACATGAAATTGTGGTTTTGTGAAATAGGTTTTGGACTGCCAAAATATGTTTGTGCTAATTTTTCAAATGCGGACATTTCATCATCTGTATTCTTGGGTGTACATATTTTTTCAGACACCTGCAGGAGAACTGTATTGCAGTCTCCTAAATGTATAAATGTCTAGCCAACAAATGGGCTGGCATCCTAATCATATTTATGAAGTCATAAGCATGACCCGACAACCAAGTCTCTGCAAAACCTAGCTTTAATGATGTCATTCTTGCAACATGTCCTGCTAAAAGAAAAGATCTGGATGTGTCCCTGCTCATTCCCTCGCTGTCCAGCAATATGGCACTACAGTAGGTTTTGTAGGGGGTAGCATTGAGAGATGGAGCTATGGAGACCTAGCTACAGAGACATACAGTACCTGCATCTCTCAAGGCAGGAACCTGTTTGTTTATAAGTTTTATTTTAGGGGCCACAAACTAGGCAATCTTGCATCAAATGTTAACACAACAAATTTCTCACTGGTTCTAATGAAGAGAAATACTGGATAATTTTGCTTGTTGTTGCTGTAATTGCTGCTGCTGTGTGCCTTCATGTTGTTTCCGACTTATGGTTGCCTTAAGACAATCCTATCATGGGGTTTTCTTGGCAAGTTTTGTTCAGAAGAGGTTTGCCATTGCCTTCTCCTGAGGCTGAGAGCATGTGAATTGCTCAAGGTTACGCAGTGGGTTTCATGGCTGAGCTGGGAATTGAACCCTGGTCTCCTAGAGTTGTAGTCCAACGATGAAACCACTACGCCATGTCTGCTGTGCAAACTGACCTAATTCACACTTCACACACACACACAGAGAGAGACAAAGAGAGAGAGGCAAGGAAACACAATTAATAAGCAGAGCAGAATGCAGTTATCTCCAAAAAGCACGTTGTTTTGAAATTTTTGATCCCCTTCAAGCACATAAATGTAATTTTTTGAGAAAATAAATACAGTGCAAATGGGATTTTTATGACATTTTAAAAGCAATGGCAGAAAAAAAATTGTAACAGATTTATGACTGAGCAGGTATGAAACTGACCAAAAGTTCCCTTGCTACTTTATTTTTCAGGATGGAGAAACAGAGGAACATTGCTTCTTCAAGCATTCAATGTCTTCATCAAAGTGAGGCATTGGTATGTATGTATGAATAGAAACTTGAACCTCTTTTAAGACTGCGCTTCTGGCTTTACAGCAGTGACTACTAAGCATCTACTCAAACAGGAATTTGCATTTTCACACTTTCACATAAGAATAAATGGAAAAATAAATTCATGTTTATTTGTCCTTGCTATTCTTTATTTTGCCTCCCTGTGAAAATCTCTCAATCTCACAGTTACTTTGAAACCAACTTCATTTACCTCTTGCTGCTTTCTGTATTAAATTATGTGAGACTTTGTATTTTCTTCCTGCACTGAAATTTGTGCACTTAAAAAAAATATTTTCGACACTTTGTCTAAGTTAACACAATGTTTCCCCGTTTACTAAAGCATTTTGTCTGGGTTTCTCCTCTAATCACCAGCTGTTTAGCCATTCATATTTGAAGATATGTGCACTGGTTTGAAAAACATTGGCTTAATTTGCTGTAAATACCTCACAAGCCTCCTAGATGTTTAAATGTTAGCTACTTTTGACTAGATTGGCAAGTCCAATGAAATTTATTTCCATTTCTGTGTGCAGATGTTTGCCTGTTTTCCATTCCAGGTTACTATTGGATAGGCATCCTTATTAATGGATCTGGCAGAATGAATGAGAAAGAGCAGGAAAGGAAGGAAGGAAGGGTTTTGTTCTATAAAACTGGTCTGACAAACAGTCATGAAGTAGACTTTTCTTGAGTCTAATGAGGAGCACTAAGAATGATCACCCTCTAGTGATGCAATATAGCAATTGCATACTGATTAGTATTGCTGGCAGGATTTTATGCAGTTTGATTTGTTCTGGAACCTATTCCCAGTCAAGTTCCTCTACTAACCTGAATTGTATTATGTTATACTAAATAACATCACTTTATCTATTTATTATTCACCTTTCAGTTATGAACTTTTTAACCCATTTTCCTTTTTAACCCATTATCCATTGTGGTGAATCTATTTTTGTCATTCCAAAATAAAATGACAAATAAATGCAAAGATTATAATAATGCAGAAGCCACAACAAATGCCACTGACATCTTAACAAATCTATTAAACTACATATATGGACATACCAGCAGAAAAAGAGAGAGCAAGAGCTGATATAAGTCATATAACTGGACAGCCTTATCAAGTAGAAAAATCTTCCCTTGGTATATCACATACATCAAACCTTTTCTCTGTTCACCACCTGTTTAACCAGATGGCCCTGTTACCTGGAGTAAGATTGGCCCTGTTACCTGGAGGGCGACTCTTAAAAGACACTTCTGTGAGGATCCAGAATCTATAAGTAAGCCAATATTTGAAATAATGTTGTAGTTTAGTTTATAAGAACACACACTAGCCATAATTATTTATTGATTTTATGTTAATCTAGTTTCCTCCAAAGATGAGCAGCTCTTCTAGGACTGAGTTATGGATTCTGCAGTCTTCTTCAAGTCCACACACCTAGCAGTTGTAGCTGGAAAGGCTATGAATGATAGCTTCTACTTAGGCCTAAAGCCTTTTAATGCTCTAAGTTTTTATTTAGGTCAACCTGGCAAATAAGAACATTGAAAAATAGGGTTTAATCTGAAGCAGAGATCATCTCTGGAATATATATTTTATAGTCCTGGCTCATTTTTTTAAAATTCATTAATTAAAGTCAAGGGTAGATAATTTCTCCCCACCCACAGCAAGGATCCACATGTAACTATCAGATACTTGAGATTACTCTTCTGCTTCTGTTGCTAATACCTTTGAGGCAGGGTTGAGTTCTGTTCATTTACTCAGAAACCATGTTTCTCATTGACTTACTGCCATGTACCCCACTGTACATTACTTCTCATTCTTTTACTCCAAATAAACTCTTCACCAATAAAAATGTGCTTTCCTGTTGGTATCCCTTTGTGAATTATTGTTCAGAGCACAACTGTGCTGCTAACATAAGCAAAAACTAAATTAATAATAATTATGTTAAATAATTTACAATTAGGAGACGTTGTCAAGAAATGCTTTAGAGATCAGTAAGGCTGATGCAAGGAAAAGAATGTTCCAAAAACAGAGGCAGTGTATTTGTGAATACAAGATCATAGAGATAAACAGCTTCTGTGCCACCTCAAATTTAAATCTGTGGGATTTCCCACCCCTGAAATTTATAATCCAGATAAAAAAGTTTAATCATGGATGGTTGAATGAATGGGCTTCCCATAATTCATTGCTATGAAGATGCTAATCTGCTATAGTTTGGTTAATCTGAAGTTGCTTTTCTACTAACTTTTCCCAGAAACCTAATGGATACTTATGGTGATGGATGCAGAGCTTGGAGGAAGTGTTCACCTCATCCCTATTCATACACACCCCACATAAACATTCAAAATGTTGCTCGAGAAAGCCAAAAAATACCACAGATTAGATTTTGGGGGTGGCACAGAAAGGTGAGTGAAGGGGGGAGAAGATGAGAGAAATAGGATGGAAAAATATTGAAAAAGTATCCCCCCTAAAAAGCTAGAAAAATGTGTTTCATCAGTGCCACAAAACAATGATAATCAGAACACTTTCCTAAGGATAAGCTTTACAGTTAGGGACATATTGGCTAGAGTCCTGTTGGGGAATTAAGAATAGTATAGTTAAAGGGCTATGCAATGGCTCAACCCCCCCCCTCCAACCACACTTACCAGAAAGCAGCCACTATGTTCTCACCCCCACTCCTTTGTGAGAGGCAGAAGTGGGGTCACTTTCACAATTCCCCCTTGCAAGAAAGATCACTTGTGAGAAGGATGGTGAGATTGTCATTCATCTTGCTGCTTCCCAAGTGACAGGGAAATGGACCCCTGTCAATTACAGCAGCAGCTTCCTGGTAAGGGAGGACTGCAGGACCATCGTCTTACATATCTCCTAAATTTGGGAATATGGGAGGACCATGAATACTAAAGAGTTAGCTCTAGGTTATGTTTTTGTAAGTACCCAAAAGGATTAAACCATCTGAAGGGGTGTGTGTGTGTGCATATTTTTGCACAGAATGGTACTGTGTATAAAAATACTGCATGCAAATTTTGCACTATAACTAGCTTTCAAAAACTGCTAAATTATTTTTTAAAATTTCATTGTTCCATTGAAGAATTAAATTAGTGAATAGATTGTAAGTCTGAGGGCAGGGAACCATCTTTCAATTGACTGTACGTACAGTGCTGTGTAAATTTACAGCGCTAAATAAATAAAGCCTAATAATAATAATAATAATAATAATAAATTATTTATATTTCCCGCGTCTCTCCAAGGATCGAGGCGGGATTCCAACACAAAATATACAAGTTCCAACACAATTATTAAAATCAATTACAATCAAAAATCATTAAAAACGATGTAATCCTTATCTAGCGTACATTGGTGTCGCTGTCTGTCATTGGTATCAGTTTGTCAGTAAGTTATAACAAGTCAGGTGGAAAAGCTTGCCGGAAGAGATCCGTCTTTAGTGCTTTCTTAAAAGCATCTAAGGTGGTAATAAGACGGATCTCTTCCGGGACGTCATTCCATAATTTCGGAGCCATCGAAGAGAAGGTCGTTTTGGAAGTCGATTTCAACCTGGTACTCATGGTTTCCAGGGTGTTCTTTCCTGATATTCTGAGGGTGCGGGGCAGATTGTGGGGGAGGAGGCGTTCCTTCAGGTAACTCGGGCCCAAGCCATATAGGGCTTTAAAGGTAATAACCAACACTTTGTATTGCGCTCGGAAGCTAATTGGCAACCAGTGTAAAGATTTTAATATGGGGGTAATGTGATCAGTTCTTGTTGTCCCCGTTAATAATCTGGCTGCCACATTCTGTATTAATTGAAGCTTACGAACCTGGTACAAAGGTAGCCCCATGTAAAGCGCATTGCAGAAATCCAATCGAGAGGTTACCAGTGCATGTACCAGTGTTTCAAGGTCCTCTCTGCCCAGATAGGGGCGCAGCTGGTGTATCAGCCTAAGCTGATGCCACGCGCTTCTAGCTGTCGCTTCCACCTGAGCAGTCAGCTGGAGTGATGAATCTAGAAGCACGCCCAGACTGCGAACGTTGTCCTTTAGGGGAAGTGTGACCCCGTCCAGGACAGGTTGACAAATCTCCATCCCTGGGTGAGATGGGCCTGTCACAAGTACCTCCGTTTTCTCTGGATTCAGTCTGAGTTTGTTTTTCCTCATCCAGCCCATTACCGACTCCAAGCAGGTATTTAGAGGAGAGATGCCATCCTTGGTTGCTGCTGCAGCCGGAGACATGGAGAAATATATTTGAGTGTCATCAGCGTACTGATGACACTGCGCCCCATGACTCCAGATGATCTCTCCCAGCGGCTTCATGTAAATGTTGAATAGCAAAGGGGACAGAATGGCGCCCTGCGGGACACCAGATGTCAGCTCTCTCTTTCGAGAGCAGCTGTCCCCCAGCTGCACCATCTGGAATCTGCCCGAGAGGTAGGAACGGAACCACTGAAGTACAGTGCCTCCAATTCCCATCCTCTTCAGGCGTTCCAAAAGGATACCGTGGTCTACGGTATTGAATGCCGCTGAGATGTCCAAGAGCACCAACAGGGTCACACTTCCCCTGTCGATGCCCAGACGGAGATCATCGACCAAGGCGACCATGGCCGTCTCAACTCCGTATCCCCTCCTGAAGCCGGTTTGAAATGGGTCTAGATAATCTGCTTCATCCAAGGCAGCTTGGAGTTGGAAGGCAACTGCCCTCTCGATCACCTTGCCCATAAATGGTAATAATGAGACAGGCCTGTAATTTTGTCTAATCAGGGGATCCACGGAAGGCTTTTTTAATAAGGGTTTTACTATAGCTTGCTTTAAGGCAGCTGGAAATATGCCTTCCCTGAGGGACGTGTTGATGATTAGATGTAATAAAGTCATTACTCTGTCCCCTCCTGTAACGGCCAGCCATGAAGGGCAGGGATTACAATTACAATTATAGGAGAACATCTTGTTGCACATGCTGCTTGAGTGGATAAATGATCACTTCCTCAATTTTATGGCAGGTTTACTTCTAATATCATCTTTGGGACCATTTTTTTAAATGACAATTATTCCAAGTACTGTGGTTCACATATTAGATCATTAAGTGGGACAGACCATGGATATAAATTTTATTTTGTTTTTGTTTTAATTTTGTTTTTACATACTAGAGTGAAAGATTTCAAATATTTTCTCCCCATTGGACAATGCAATGAAAATTTTGTAGATTTTTCGTGCTTTGGATTTTCTTTTGAATTTTCAAACTTTTAATGAAAACTTCTGATGTATTTTGCACTGAAATGCTGGGTTTTGTTCGAAGAACATTTTATGTGCAAAAATATTGGATTTTACAAAAGCAATTATGTTTTTTTTTGTTGTTGTTGTTGTTGTTTTAAAAAACCCCCACAAAGTCACAAACCTTTCATGATGATTAATCATTTTACCAGTGAGGTGTCTTAATGTGTTGAGACTCCTTTCTAAACTCAAAGGTGGTAAAATGGGTCAGTATTCCATACAGCCCTCCTCCTGGTTCAAAAACTATCCCCAAAATTAAACATATTCTCTATTTCCATAGGACAGATATCTTTGCTACGAATTCAGTACTGCACTCATAACCTAGAGTTACAGATCCACAACTGGTCATAGAATCATAGAAAGAGAGGTGGAAGAGACCACAAGGGCCATCTAGCAGGAACTCTCATCAAAGCATACCTGACAGATGGCCATCCAGCCTCTGTTTAAAGACCTCCAAGGAAGTTCCATATTCAAGAAGACTACATAGTCTTGTTGTTGTTGCTGTTGTTGTTGTTGGTGGTGGTGGTGGTGGCAGTGGCAGCGGCGGTGTTCGCCTTCTAGTGGTTTCTCACTTGTGGCATGTGATTTTCTTTGCACAGGGGTTTCTTGGTAAGATTTGTTCAGAGGGAGCTTTGCCTTCATCTGCTGCTAAGAGTGTATGCCTTACCCAAGGTCACCAAATGGGTTTCAATCAATGAGATGGGTTTCAAGCCCTGGTCTGAGAGTCACAGTCCAATGCTCAAACACTACGCTATGCTCACTATTACTGTAAGTCTATGTAAATTCCCCCCTCCTCCATCTTAACAACCAGCATCTGTATTGGGCAAAGGAGGTCTGTTCAGCTGCCAATCTGGACACAATTATGATGACATTTCCAACCCCTCCCATCACTGTGGTCCTGACTTCTTAAATATATTGAATTGAATAAGAAAATAAGACCTGCCCTAAAGTAAAATCTTTTAATAAAGATACCACGATGGATTTCACCAACTTCTCCAAGATGTACCAGCCCACACAATTAAGATTAAGTTTCAGAAGTAATTAATTATTGTGGCTGAAATGGTATTGCTATGGCTTTTTATCTCTGGGCTCAAGTCCAACACTTCCAGAGTAATTTATTTCAGACTAATATACAAAATCTCTTTGAGCAGGAATGGACTTGCCCAGTCTAGTTTCAGTGCTAGCTATCTTAGTGATGGGGATTGCTTCTCTCCAAACAACTTGTCAAGCAACACAGACAAGTACAGCAGCATGTAGCTTTTCCTTCCTAGTTAGTACACTCCAGTGTTTTCAAAACGCAAGATATTTTTTCCACACAATATTTCTCCTATAAATGAAATATACTTAAATGTATGTGACCTTTGCAGACAGTAAGCACTTCCTCTGCAAGGGCTATTGGCAGCTACACAGAATATAAATCTCTTTGGAATAATCTTTTTTAAAAATGATGATACACTTCTCTTCATGCAACACTGCTCTCATGAAAAACAGAGAACTAAGACTTTAACCATTTTAAATATATGGCATTTAGCTTAATTGGCTTGTGGTTTGCATAGTTGTCTGTGCAGCTTTGAAATAGAGAAGGAAACCAGTCTGGGGTACTATGTTGAATCCTCCTGTCATATAACAGTCGTACAAGTACAGCGCACAGCAATTACTTTCCACTTAAGATTTGTTCATAATGAAACATGATATATCAGCTTCCATAAGTGTGGTCTTGTTCATTTTTCAGACTTCTTTGAAGTCCCTCAGATTTCACCTGTTGAAAATATGCCTTTTGCTTCAGTAAAGTACACTGCAACTGTTTCAATTTGACAGGGACAGTCTCAGATAATCCTCTGTTGTTCCACTTTTTCAGTTGCTTATAAAATATCTCTGTTTCTTTTTCTTTATCCTGCCTTTCCCCTTTGTCCTCAGCTTAGTTCAATTGCTGTATACTGAGTTCAAAATACATACATTGTTAACACTCAACTAAATGGGGTGGAGGGAAGAGAGAAGGGGAGCTTTGCCTTTCTCTGTATACTCAAGAAAAAGCAAACTACTGCAGCCTGTCCTAGCTTGTCTGTTATTCCTCATTAATATCTTTTGCCATTTTAGCCACATTCTTATCATGCTTGGCCACATGTGTTGTAGTTTTCATCTGTGAAACATTAGAGAGTATGCAGTTGTGGAAACTTCCTGAAAAGCTATTCAGTTCTTTCCAAAATGTTTACTTATTTCAGGGGTAGGCAAAGTGAGAGCCTCCAGGTTGCATAGAATCATAGAGTTGGAAGAGACCACAAGGGCCATCCAGTCCAACCCCCTGCCATGCAGGAACTCCCAGTCAAAGCATCCCTGACAGATGGCCATCCAGTCTCTGCTTAAAGACCTCCAAGGACGGAGACTCCACTACACTCCGAGGGAGTGTGTTCCACCCTTGAATAGCCCTTACTGTCAGGAAGTTCCTCCTAATGTTGAGGTGGAATCTCTTTTCCTGCAGCTTGCATCCATTGTTCCGCGTTCTAGTCTCTACAGCAACAGAAAACAAGCTTGCTCCCTCTTCAATATGACATCCCTTCAAATATTTGAACAGGGCTATCATGTCAACTCTTAACCATCTCCTCTCCAGGCTAAACATTCCCAGCTCTCTAAGTTATTCCTCATAGGGCATGGTTTCCAGACCCTTCACCAGCTTAGTTGCCCTCCTTTGGACCCGCTCCAGTTTCTCCACATCCTTTTTGAATTGTGCTGCCCAGAACTGGACACAGTATTCCAGGTGGGGCCTGGCCAAAGGAGAATAGAGCGGCACTATTGCTTCCTTTGACCTAGACACTATACTTCTATTGATGCAGCCTAAAATAGCATTGGCCTTTTTAGCTGCCACATCGCACTGTTGACTCATGTTCAACTTATGGTCTACTTGGACTCCTAGATCCCTTTCACACATAGTTTCATTCAGCCAGATGTCCCCCATCCTATATCTGTGCATTTCATTTTTTCGTCCTAAGTGCAGTACCTTACATTTCTCCGCATTGAACTTCATTTTGTTAGCATTGGCCCAGCTTTCTAGTCTATTCAGGTCATTCTGAATTTCAATCCTGTCTTCTGGAGTATTGGCTGCTCCTCCTAATTTGGTGTCATCTGCAAATTTGATAAGTATACCCCCAATTCTGTCATCCAAGTCATTAATAAAGATATTGAATAGCACTGGGCCCAGTACAGAACCCTGTGGGACCCCACTGGTCACTTTTTTCCAGGTTGAAAAGGAACCATTGTTGAGCACCCTTTGAGTTTGGCCACTCAACCAGTTAAAAATCCATGTAATGGTTACCTTGTCAAACCCACATTTTACAAGCTTGTTTGCAAGAATGTCATGGGGAACCTTGTCAAAGGTCTTACTGAAATCAAGATATAATATATCCACAGCATTCCCTTCATCTACCAAACTGGTAATTTTATCAAAAAAAGAGATCAAATTTGTCTGGCATGACTTGTTTCTCTGAAACCCATGTTGGCTTTTTGTGATTATGGCATTCCCTTCTAAATGTTCACAGACTCTCTGCTTAATTATCTGCTCTTGAATCTTTCCTGGTATTGATGTCAGACTAACTGGATGATAATTGTTGGGATCCTCTTTTTTTCCCTTTTTGAAGATGGGGACAACGTTTGTCCTCCTCCAGTCTGCTGGAACTTCTCCTGTTCTCCAGGAGTTCTCAAAGATTATTGCCAATGGTTCCGATATTACATTTGCCAGTTCTTTTAATACCCTTGGATGTAGTTCATCTGGTCCTGGAGACTTACATTCATTTAGGTTAACCAAGTATTCCTGTACTATCTCTTTACTTATTCTGTGCTGAAATTCCCCTATTCTGTCTTCTTCCCCATTATCCTTAGGTTGAGCACCCTTTGCCTTTTCTGAGAAGACTGAAGCAAAGAAGGTGTTGAGTAATTCTGCCTTTTCTCTGTCCCCTGTGAGCATTTTGCCATCTTCTGCATGCAGTGGCCCTACTGTTTCCTTCTTCTTCCTTTTGCTTCAGACATACCCAAAAAAACCCTTTTTTATTGTTCTTAACCTCTCTAGCCAGCCTGAGTTCATTCTGCGCTTTAGCTTTTCTGACTTTACCCCTACATGTGCTGGCTATTTGTTTGAATTCCTCTTTCCCCATTTTTCCATTTCTTATACATGTTCTGTTTAAAACTTAGCTCAGTTGAAAGTTCCTTGGTCATCCATCCTGGATTCTTGAATA
Organism: Urosaurus nigricauda; assembly: GCA_034509955.1. Taxonomy (NCBI): domain Eukaryota; kingdom Metazoa; phylum Chordata; class Lepidosauria; order Squamata; family Phrynosomatidae; genus Urosaurus; species Urosaurus nigricauda. The sequence continues at coordinate 271,820,331 of JAOEGL010000001.1, forward strand.
TCTTCCATTTTTCTTCCTCATTAGAACTGTATGAAATTGCAACTTCAGTATCTCCTTTTTGAGAAATTCCCATCGGTCTTGAACTCCCTTCTCTTTTAGTATTCCTGACCATGGGATCACCCCCAGTATTTCTCTGAGTTTATTGAAATCAGCTCTCCTAAAGTCTAGAGTGCGTGTCTGACTATGCCTGGCTTCCCCTTTCCGCTGTATAACAAGCTCCAGGAGAACATGGTCACTTCCACCTAAGGATCCAACCACTTGCATTCCATTGACTAGGTCATCCCTGTTGGTTAAGATCAGATCTAAAATAGCTGAGCCCCTTGTTGCCTCTTCCACCTTTTGAACAATGAAATTGTCATCCAGGCAAGTGAGGAATTTGCTAGACCTTAAGGATTTGGCTGAGTTTGACTTCCAGCAAATATCCGGATAGTTGAAGTCCCCCATCACTACTACATCTCTCCTTTCTGAGTGTGTGGTCATCTGTTCTAGAAAGGCATCATCCATTTCCTCTGTCTGACTTGGAGGTCTGTAGTAGACTCCCACAGTAACATCCCTGTTGTTTCCCTCTCCTTTAATTTTTATCCAGATGCTCTCCACCTGGCTTCCAGTACTGATGTCCTGGATCTCTTCACTGGTGTAAATATCCCTGACATATAATGCTATTCCTCCTCCTTTCCTATTTGGCCTGTTTCTCTTTAAAAGGTTATATCCCTCTGTTTCTACATTACAATTGTGAGACTCATCCCACCAGGTTTCAGTGATGCCTATTATATCATATTTCCTTTGTTGTGCTAGGAGTTCAAGTTCATCCTGTTTATTTCCCATACTCTGTGCATTAGTGTAGAGACATCTAAGAACATGTGTTCCCTTTACTTGCTGCCTGTGCAATTTTTTTGTTTGTTTGTTTTGTTTTTGCTTCCCACTGTTGGGTCCTTGCACTGTTTGCCTTGTTCCCTCTATGTCATTTTGACTATTTTCTCCAGCCCCTTTGCCTTCCAGAATAATGTCTCCCTCCCCCATATAACTCAGTTAAAAACCCTCCTGATCAGATTTTTGAGACTATTGGCAAAAATGTTTTTGCCAACTGGCGTGAGATGCAGCCCATCCTTTGCCAGAAGTCCCTCCTCATGGAACCGCAGCCCATGATCCAAGAATCCAAACTGGAGTGTATGTACAGAGGAGAGGGCTATAAATAAACTATTATTATTATTATTATTATTATTATTATTATTATTCTTGGCAGCACCATCTACGGAGCAGTTATTCACCTCTGCTATTTTCTTCTCCCTTCCTGGACCATGCCCTTCTACTGGGATAAGAGATGATATGACAACCTGTGCATCCATCTCTTTCAGCTTCCTACCCAGATCCTCATAATCCCTTATGATCTTCTGAAAGCTGTGCCTTGCAGTATCATTAGTTCCCATATGAACCAAAAGAAAGGGATAGTGGTCAGTAGGCTTGACAAATCTTGTCAGCCTCTCTGTCACATCATGGATCTTTGCCCCAGGGAGACAGCACACCTCCCGAGACATCTTGTCAGGCCCACAAACCACTGCTTCTGTACCCCTCAGCAAGGAGTCCCCACCACCACCACACGCCTCCTCCGAGGCTTAGCAGTGGCTGTTCCCTTTGGTGCTATTATCAGGCTCCCCTGCTCTGTCCCTGATGTCTGTCCCTGCTGCTTTTCCTCATCATCTCTGATAACACAGAGAGATTCAAAGCAATTCTGTAGCTGCAAGCTCACAGAACGAACCGTGGTTTCCCTACTTCTGTGTGTAACATTCCTCCAACCATCTACTTCTTTTGTGTGTGAAGTGACCTCTTCTTCCCCAGCAACTTTCTCTGTGTGTTTCCTGTCCAAGACCGTCTGGTCCTTTCTGTTCAGGAGAACCTCCTGCTCTCTGTGATGCTGAAGTGTAGACACCTGAGCCTCCAACTGCTGAACTCTCTCTTCTAAGAGGGCTACCAACTTGCACTTGGTGCAGGTGAAGTTCCCCACATCTATAGGCAAGAAGACAAACATCCCACAGGTGTTGCAGGTGTCTGCAGCAGGTCCCTCAGTGTCCATAATGAGAAGTCTTAAGGAGGCACTGAAACAAGACTGTGGGCTTTTCCTGTTAAACACCAGTGTAAAGAATCCCTGTGTGGCTGGCCTTTGTCCCCAAGCTCTGTTAGTGAGCTCAATCAACTGGGCCTATAGTTATCTGGAAACCTCCTGGCTGCTAACTCCTTCTAGAGGCAAGTCCCTGATTCACTTCCTCTGAATCCCCACAGCCCCTTAAGGTTTTTGTTGGATTGAGATCACCAGCATTTGTCCCCACTGGCTATGTTGTTTTGGGGCTGGTGGGAGTTTCAGTCCAACATCTGGAAGGCTGACAATTCATTTTAATTTTTCTTTTGAAAAATATTTTCAATGGCAGATTGAAGGGATATTTTTTTACATTTTTCTTATCATAGTACATATAGTACACATAGTACGTAGTACACGTATGTTTAGTATTCCTAAATTGCATATTTTGCCATTCTTGATAGCAAACACTTTCAAATCCCTTTTTGTTGTTGTTGTTGTTGTTGTTGTTGTGTAACATCATATAATTTCCAACTTAAGGTGACCCCAAGGTTAACTTAGGTTTTTTCTGGGGTGGAGGGTGTATGACTCATCCAAGGTAATCCAATGGGAATTAAACCACAATCTCCAGAGTCCTAGTCCTTCCCTCAAACCATTACACCACACTGGATCTCACTAAATCCCTACCTTTAGCAATAATAATAATAATAATAATAATAGGAAATCCTTACATAGAGTTCTGTAGCAAGTTTTCTATCTTGTCTTTTGACTTCATTCATCAAACATCTACTTTCCATTTTATATTAAATTAAGTTAATGCAGAAAAGATGTAAATGTGGTTACTTTTCCTACAACAGGAATGGATTTTTAAAAAGCATACATTACTATGACAATTCTTCTCTCTTGGGAAGCATTTCATTTGCTTTATCATGCAGATATTAAAATGTCATGAATAATGTATTTGGGGCTAGTTCATGGTCCTCACAAGTGTGTAAGGAAGCAAAGAAAGGAAAAAGGGAGTTTCTTAGAGCCAAATTCTTTGTAGAACCTGCATGAAGGCTACTCAGAACTGCAGCCTCCTGGAGAAAGCTCAGCTCTATTGACATCAATGATACTCAATGATTTAAGATGATCTTTGTGTGGGTAAAAATTTACAATGTAACCTGCTTCTTCAGTGAAGTCTGGATAGCTTAGCTTCCTTTTAAAAATAAAATCTGTAATCGGCATATCCAGCTTGTGCACGCAGCAAATGTAGTGATGTTCAAAGCCATATCAAGTTGATTCAGAACTGTCTTAGCTTTAAAAATCAGAAATATTTGTTTTATATTATGAAAGCATTTCATTCCCACCCTATGTCATGGGATCTGAGTGGCATACAAATCAGTTTTAAAAAGTAAAAGAAAATATTGAACAGGCTAGAAGCATATTAAACAATTTAAGAAATTGAAACAACACTATTTAAAACTAAATACATGTGCAGAATTGTGTGAAATCACTTTTAAAAACCCACATTATTTAATAAAGAGGCATATTTTTGCTTGGTGCTAGAATGAAGAAATATGGGTACAATATAAGGGAAGAGTAGTGTACAACCACAGAAAAGAAAGCTCATGTCTGCCCACAGTGTCTTGTCCACATGAATGAGACACACAGGAGGTCCCCTCCTTCCTAAGAACTCAATCCTCAGGCAGGTACATATATGAGTATGAGGTCTGAAAGGCATATATGGCTTTAAATCTCATCACAAACACCTTGAGTTTAAACTCAGTCATAATGAAAAATGTTTATTTTGTGGGCCTATTTCTAAAATTTAGATATCTTTCAATCTTTTCAATGTTGTCAGGCCATTATGGGATCCAACAACCATAAATTTGCAAGCACCTTCAAAACACAATGCATACACCCCTAAGCACTGTTCTTCCAACTTTTACCTTCTCTAGAACTTGGTTGGACAGTATTACCAATAGTTCCCTTTCAAGCCTCAGTTTCACACAAGTATGGCAATGATATAATGTTACCCAGATGCACAGATTCAATACATAGGCAGTTGATTTTTCCATAACATCATGAAAACTATGGCCAGGATCTTATTGATAATTTAAACTGATTATGCCAGTGTACTTGCTATCTCCTTGCACAGTCTCTTTGTCCCAGGGTGCACAAGGGCAGCCAGACAGGTCCTGGATGCAGATCCTACACACATAATGTTTGGAGATAGGGATGCATCCAAGGACTGTCTGGATGGTGTTTTGCATCAGGGAAGGAGAAGCTTGCACTAGAGAGTAACAGAATCACTTCTTTCTCTTGTAGTTCAACAGGATCTAGATGATGCATGAGCCAATCAGTGGCCATGAAGACAGAGCTCTATCCAAGAGGTGTCTGGTTGCCATTGTGATCCAAGGAAGGAAGCACTGATGTCATCTTGTGAACCAAGGAATCAAGCAAGCATTGATGTCATCTTTTGAACCAGCAGGTGTGCCAGTTGAGATACATGTTCCAGCAGCCCTTGATCGGGAGCTTTGTCTAGGTATTCCAAGGCTCCTCACATCTCGTATATTCTGAGCATGGTTATTATGGTATCCTAAGCAAGGGACACTGAACAAGGGTGCCTGCTGTCCCTAGTAAGTATTAAAATACATTTGAAAAGTGCATGTCTCAAGGCTCCTTGCTGACTTGTGTTGTCTCAGATTGCAGTAAAAATTCCAACGTAAAGAAAAATATCTTGAGGGAAAATGATGCTTGATTCATAATGCAGCTGTAAGTTACAAAAGAGGGAATTTTGTATTCCTAGCCTTTTAAATACGATCTTCAGTGACACCACTAGTAAATATTACTCAACCTGTTGAACCATAAAATTTGTGCTTTAGAAGTGGTGGCCATATATTCATATTTTACTACTTTCTTCTTCATGCATCAGAAGTTTCACTAAAGCTATAGTCCCATGTACACAAACTGAGCCATGATAATTTCACCTCAGTTATTCTTATTAGAGAAATGGTCAGGTACTCATAAAAGGTGTTGCTGAGGACTTGAGATACTGAAAGTTGGCTTATGGGGTTACTGAAGCTTCTATTCTTTCCCCTATACTGTTTCAACATATGTATGAAACCACTAGAGAAACAGTTTTTTTTCCCCTTTGGTGGGATGGGTTTCAACAGTTTACTGGTAAAATCTATTTTTTCATCGTTTTTTTTTTCTTTAAAAAGGCCAAGGATGTTATTAAAGTCTTAATGAGGAGTGATGGCTCACATGTGGGCTATGAAGCTGTCACGTAATCCAGACAAGACAGAAGATGGTCACGTTGGTGTTGTTATCATCTGCCCTTAAGTCAATCTTGACTCATGGTGACCCTGTGGCTGAGACTTCTGTCCTCATCCTCCACCGCTCTGCTTAGTTCCTGCAGATTCAGGCCCACAACCTCCCTGATAGTCATCTGGCATGCAGTCTTTATCTTTGTCTGCTACCTTCTGTCTTCCCTAACATTATTGTCTTTTCTAATGAGTCATGCCTTCTATGATGTGGCCAAAATATGACAGCCTCAGTTTAATCATCTTGGCTTACAGGGATAGTTCAGGGTTGATTTTTTCTAGAACTCATTTGTTTGTCCTTTTTGGCTGCCCATGGTATTCTCAGCAAACATCTCCAGCACCACATCTCAAATGAGATTCTTAATTTTTATCTGCTTTCTCTACTGTCCACTGTGTGCAGCTCTCACATCCATACATGGTAATGGGAAATTCAATAGCTTGGACAATTCTAACTTTAGTGCTTAGTTGTATATCTTCACTCTTTAGTATCTTGTCTACTTCTTTGATCACTGCCCTTCCCATTCCCAGTCTTCTACTTATTTCTTGACTGCAGTCTCTGTTCTGGATTTCTATTTCAATTTTCTCATTATCTAGGTTAAATTTATGTACATCTTCTGTAGTCATTATTTTTGTTTTCTTTATGTTCAGCAGCAATGCTGCCTTTGCACTTTCTTTCTTGGCCTTCCACACTAATTGTTCTAAGTGCATGATGGTTTTTGCTAGTAGTATGGTGTTGTCCACAGATTGTAGATTGTTGATGTTCCTTCTGCCTCTCTTCACTCCTCCTTCTTCTAAGTCTAATCCTCCTCTTTGTGTGATATTTTCTGCATATACATTGAACAGGCAGGGTGATAGAATTCTCCTTGCCTGATCCCCTTGCCATTTGGGAATCATTCTATTTCTCTATATTCTGTTCTAACAATGGCCTCTTGTCCTGAGTACAGATTTGTCATCAGGACTCTCATGTCTTCAAGAGCTTTCTATAGCTTTTTGTGTGTAGTTAAAGTCTATAAAGCACATCCTGATTTTATTTCTTGCCATTGTATGTTTGCTATGGGGTTCCTAGTGCTTCTTCCTTACCTAAACCCTGTTTTCACCTCCTGAATTTCTCTCTCCATATATGATTGGGAGAATGTTAAACATGATTTTGCTTCTATAGGAAATTAATACTATGGTCCTATTGGGCTTATCTAGACTGGCAAAAACAGGTGTGTTCATGCCTGCATGAAAATGTAGGTTTTAGATGACCCACACTGAAAGTTTGGCATGAATGCACTTCTTTTGCATTTTAGTAGGGAAAAAGCAGCTTTAAAAAGGACCTGCTTTTCCCAGCTTCTTTTTAAAAAGGGTGCAGCTGCGTCTAACTGTGCAGCTGCGTCTAAATGCTACAGTGCAACTGTGCAGTTTTTTAAAGCTCCCAAACCCTAGCTCCAGCCCTAATCCGAACCCTAGACATGCACAGTAGGGACTCTGGGATGCTGTAACTGTTATGCAACTGCACATAAAATGTCAAACTTAAATTGTAATGGATTTAATATCTTTTTAAGGGGGGGAGGGATGCAGTTTGTTTTATTGATGTAATAGTATTTTAATGTGCAAGCTGCCTCGATTGATTTCAAAGAGATGGGGTAATAATAATAATAATAATAATAATAATAAAATAAAGGGGTTTATTCATGGTGCACTGATGCAACTGCGCACTTTAAAAAGGGAAGCGAAACCACAATGGTAATTTGACAGATCTTCATAACTGCACAGTTCTTGTGTGATGTACCTGAGCAAATGCGCAGTTTGCAGCTGGCAATACAATTGCCTGTATGATGTACTGGTGCAACTGCACAGTTTGCAGCCGGCAACAAAAAAATATTAAAGGTTCAGTGCAGCCAAAAGCCCCATTCATTGTCACCCGTGCAGCTCCTCCACCTGTGTTTCTAGCATCCTGACAGCTTCCAATGTAGTTGCTGGGCAACAGAAAAGACTTCAGATAAGTCGTCCCAACATCTCCTCAGTGTAGCTGCCCTATGCCTTTTTATTACACACCTGGGACTTGCAGTGCAGCTGCTAAGTATTAAGGAAAAGGCAACTTCATGTCACCCTTTCCTGCCAACCTAGAAAGCCCCATAGATGCTGTAGTCTTTAATAATAATAATAATAAAAATAATAATAATAATAATAATAATAATAATAATAATAATAATAATAATTTTATTTATATACCGCCTTTCCAAAAAAGATCAAAGCAGTTTACAAAAGTAGATAAACCAATACACAAAATACATAAATGATTTACATAAGCAAATAAATTAAATATCTGAATAATACAGAATATATACAAACAGATTTATAATCTAATACCAAGGTACATGAAAAAAAATATGAAAAATGCAAAAATACAAAACACAATACATAACATAGTATTAATTAAAGTATAACATGGCATATAATCAATTAACAATAATCAACTCTACCCTGGAAGAAAAAAATTACTAAAATATTAAGGCAGCAATGGTGCAGTTATAACAAAGGACTATAGTCCATATACTCTTACAAACCTTGTAAAACAGAATTCTTCACAATTACAATAAAAAAGACAATTAAAATAGGTCAAAGCCCAGGGGGGGGGGGAACCAAACTAAATATTGCTCACTAAATTTTATAACAATGTTAATATTACCCTGGACAATATTAGAAACTAGTCTAAGGTACCTCTATCACAAGCATGCCTCCTCTCACACAGCAGGGCTGGAGTAGTCTTCCTGGCTCAAAGGTGTCTGAGCTGGCTTTTAAAGGTGCCTCTCTCACAGGCTCACCTCCTCTCACACAGCAGGGCTGGAATAGTCTTCCTGGGCTCAAAGGTCTGTGAGCCGGCTTTAAAGATGCTTCCTCTTACACAGCAGGGGTGGAGTAGTTTTCCTGGCTCAAAGGTGTCTGAGCCGGCTTTTAAAGGTGCCTCTCTCACAGGCTCACCTCCTCTCACATAGCAGGGCTGGAGTAGTCTTCCTTTATGTCTCCCTTTTTGTGGATAGGGATGCATATTGACTACACATGCTAATTTTGGAGTTGAGATGCTGCCTTTATTGGATAGAAGTGCACTTCCTTTAAAGGAGTAGCTTGAGAGCATCATTTGACCTTCTACCTCTGGCCAAGAAATCTATGGGAATATGTCCTATTGCCTGACTAACCATTCTCTTGCTCCAGCTGACAGCCCAGTTGCCAGACTTCTTTCTTTAAGAAGGCATATTTAATCACAGTTAGACATGTCTTCATTAATATCCACATGAGATTACTGCTATACATTCTACATCTCTCAATCTTAAATGTCTGAAAAGTGCACTTTGTATGCATTTCAAGGGACAGATTTTTTTTCTGGTTCTCACTATACAGCAAGAGTTAAAAACTGTAACTGTTTTTAACTCTTGCTGTAATCTGCCCCGATTGCTTGTTCAGAGGGGCAGACTAGAAATAATAATAATAATAATAATAATAATAATAATTATTATTATTATTATTCAGATCATTTCATACAACAATCATTGGCTTCCTGATTTTTTTCCAGAAGCTGTTCTGGGTGCTGGTCATTACCTATGAAAACACCAGTGGCTTGGGGCCAGTATATCTAAAGGACAGCCTGTTTCCAAATGAATTTGTCAGTTATAATTTTCATCAGAAGCTTTATTTGGTGTCCTATTTCCAAGAAAGACTTGGTTGGTAGTGATAAAAAATATAGTTTGGAAACATTACTTTTGCAGTCTATGTCCCAGAATCAGACCATGACCAGCATGACCATAGCCTATGGTCATGCTGGTTAAGGGACTGTGAGAGAGCTCCAAGGAGAGATTGTGAAAGAGATTAAAAGAGCTCTTCTAAAGACACGGCCTTTCCAGTGACAGCACCCGGGTCCATCAGCTCTCATTTACAAAAAAATAGATTTCACCTCTGAGGGCTTTTATGGTGTTCACTGAAACATTTTTTTTTTTTTTTGCTGTACTGTACTATTAATTGCTTTTGAATTCTTCTCATTAAATAACTTAGACTCAGTACAGACCACCACTTTGCAACAGCCTGGTGCCGAAATTAGGGCTGGGGAGTGTGGAGTGTCCACACGCTCCATGCTCTTCCAGTGCCATTTTGGGGCACACATGTCCAAAGGGCGTGCATGCCAAGGACATGTCTTGTGTGCCTCATCCAAATGCCTTGGAAGCAGCATGGAAGGGAGCTGCATTTTGCAGATCTTTTTAGAGTGGATCGTTGCTGTGCCCATGTAGTTGCTGTGGCAATGATCCAGAGGAGGAGGAGGCCTCTGCTCCCCCTTTCTTCTTATCTGTATAGCCCTTTATTTTATATTCTAAATTTTTATTAATTTTTTTCTTTGTGCATGGGAAGTTTCACTAAAGCTACAGTCCTATGTACACAAACTGAGCCAGGATAATATCACTTCAGTTATTCTCATTAGAGAAATGGCTGTGTATTCCCAAAAGGTGGTGCTGGGGACTTGACATAAGATTTTTTTTTAATTGTTATGTGTTTTTTATTGTTAAAATGAATGTCTAGATTTCCAAATTTTCAGGCCTGGGATAGGTCAGGAGAGCCAAAAGAACCTCTGTCTCTCATCTTCAGCTAACCCTAAGCAATATTGAAATAAGTACTTACTTATTTATTCAATATCCTGTCTTTCTACCAAATGGGATACACTATGAATTTTGTAGGTTTGCATTCAAGATTTTCTTGCACAATGTTTGTACATTATTTTGACCACTCATGAAGTGTTGTACCATCCTTAAATGTTGTTGCTTATATTTTCAAGGGACTTATTTAGTATATAAGTTCACAATTTTCTTCGTAAATGAGATGAGAAGAATTTAAAGGTTTTCATTTTGTTTTGTTTTTAAAATAGCTAAATATGGGAGAAAGTCAAGTGAGAAATCTTACCTTCTGGACAGACGCCAGCTTGTCAAAGTATAACTTGACATACCTTTCTATTCAGGCATGTCTATAGTGCTGAAGGCTTTTTTGTTTTGTTTTTGTTTTTGTTTCCTGAAGAGTTCTTGATTTTCAACAAGTATATGTTGAAATTGTGCAACAGAAGCCTGAAATGAGCAGGAAGCTTGAATTTGAATTGAATCCCTACCAACCACACTGGCCATTTCCAAGCTGGCCTCAATTCATGCAGCCTGACCACATGACATGGCCTCAAGTCACTGGATAATTTTTTTGTCCTCTCCTCACCATCCCTGCACACTGTCACACAAATACACCTCTACCAGCAACTGCTTCCTCCTTAGATGCCATCCCATAGGATTTCTGCCACCTTTTGATTGGCCACACAGTTGTACGTGTGACCCTTTATCAGTACATGGCATTGGAGCATCCAATCATGCCCCCTATGCCCCCTTCACCTCACGACCCCTATTGGACTTTCTGGTTTGTCTATATTGTGGTTCTATCTGTTAGATGTGTCACACTTTTGGGTATTGTTACCCCAATAATGTTGGTACAGCACCTCCATCCTTTTCTAATGCATTCTGGCATAGGGGCACTTATATGCACAATTAGGGTTAGGGGTAGGATAGATCGCTTTTTAAGAATTGATCTAGTGTCAGGACATTTGTTTGTATGGGTGAAGGTGCACATGTTCCAGAAAAATTCAGAAGAAAAAAAAAAGCTTCTTTTTGCTACAAATTTTGGCCCCAGAGCACAGATTGGGCACAGTTTCCACCCAGTTTTGAGGTGCTTGTCATCTAAATGCTCCGCCTCAAAACCAGGCAGAAACCATTTTATTTGGCCATCTGTTTCAGGCCAGAGTTCTCTTCATAATGGGAAAATGAATAATTGTTAAAGCTGGCCTGTAAGATGGCAGAGAATTTCACTTGGCTCATTTCTTAAAATAAGATCTTACAAAAAACTTTAAATGCATTCATAAAATGGATTGGAAGAATAAGATTTGTTTTTCTTTATTAAAAAGTGGAATGCTGGGGAAAGTAAAATGAACTATTCATATTCTGCCACATAAATTATCTGTGGATGTCACCACCACCTAGTCATTTGTATAGGTTGTAGAACAAATGGCACACTGTCACAAATCTATTTTTTGGACCTAAATCATAATTAATAAAGCCCCAGGAATATCCAAGACACAGAATTGTTAATGTGCTTCTGTACAGTTTCTTCTTCTTTTTTAAGTACTAGGTAAGATGAGAGAACACAGAGTTTGCATTTGCCCTATAGGCTACAATGACCTGTTGCTATGCAGACACTCACATTTTGATGGACAATATTTTGAAGTAGACTAGGCAAGGGACCCATTTTGATCCCTCATCATTTATTCTTTATCCTTCTAATTCAACACTGGCCTGAAAGTTACCTACTTTCTGTGATCTCTGCTTCACAGTCACAATCATTAAAGGACAAGAATTTCATCCTCCTGCCATTTTAATTTTTCTTTTCTTAAAAAAAAAAATGCCTCTAAGCAATTGCCTTCTAGACAGAATCCCTGTGCTCTTTGAATCTGTTCATGTGCTATTCATCATCTGCCTAAGCCATGTTCTAATTCAAACTATGCTCATGAGGGATGTGGAGAGATTATCATTCTTCTTGCCATCTAAAGTGTCCTGCTGTGATTTGACATCATTCTTAGGCATTCTAGATTCACAAAGCCATCATTGTTGATACCATATAGTCAAACTTAAACTTGTGTGTGTGCTTTGGCAGAAGAATCCTTTTTCAAGAGGTCACAGTTCAGGACATTTTTGTTCCTATGTGTGTGTGTTTGAAGAGTGAAAGGCAAATGGAAATTGGAAACCAGGGGGAATTAGAAACTGGTGTTAATATTTCATCTCTGGAACATTATACATTTAAAAAAGGAGAAGACAGAATGAGTAGAAGAAAACAAGAGGCTAGTGCTGAATTTAAATCATTCTACTGGTTAATAATGCTTGAGTTATAAGTTCCATTAGAGCTAGTGTGGTTTAGTGGTTCTAGTGTTCGGCTCAGACTCTGGGAGACCAGGGTTCAAATCCCTACTTCAGCCATAGAAACACATTGGTTGGCCTTGGGCAAGTCCCACTCTCTCAGCCTCAGAGGAAGACAAGAACAAAACCCTAAACAAATCCTGCCAAGAAAACCCCATGACAGATTCACCATGCAGTCACTATAAATAGAAAACAGCTTAAAGACACGTGAAGTCAAAGGCTTTCACAGCAGGCATCCATAGTTTTGTTTTGTTTTTTGTGCATTTTTTCAGACTATGTAGCTGTGTTTTAGAAGAATTTATTCCTGAACAATAACCATGACCACATAGCCCAAAAAACCCACAAAAACCTGAAGACACATGATAACAATAAATAATTTCGATTGCTTACGGTATGTAGAGAAAAGAGTATACATTCCTATAGAAGAGAGAGTTGTCTGCACAATTGAGTCAAGCCAAAACTTGCATAAATGCATAATCACCACCATCACACCAAGGCGTGCAACTTAATAATACAGTGGGCGCTTTGTATCTGCTAGAGCAGGAGTGGAGAACCTATGGCCCTCCAGGTTCTGACAAACTACCATTCCCATCATGCCTCACCACCAGCCAGGCTGAAGAAAGTTTTAGCCATGCTCATGAGGACTTAGTTGTAGCTCCTCCTCTTATGCTGATGCTACATGTACATAACACTAAATGTACAGTTCTCAAGAGCCCGGCTAAAGCTTCCTTCACCTTGGCTGTTGGTAAGGCATGATGAGAATGGTAATTAATCAGAACCTGGAGGGCTGTAGTTTCCCCATTCCATTGCTAGGGTTTGGTTCCAGGGCCCCCCGTGGATACCAAAATTAGTTGATACTCAAGTCCCTTTAAACACAATGGCACAGTAAAATGGTCTCCCATATATAAAATGGCAAAATGAAGGCTTGCTTTTGGGAATTTATATATTTTTTGAATATTTTCAATCTGTGGATGCTTAAATCCATGGGAAAAAAATCAGTGAATAAAGTTGCTGTGGAGTGAATAGAGATGCAACTGAATTGCTATGAAATTTGAGTTTGTACCTGAATTTTCCAATTTGGAAGACACAGCTCTGTGAAACTTCTCCACAGGGTTTCATGAATAGATTTTATGTCTTCATTTGCAGTATAATTGATTCTCATGTTTGTGTACAAAATATCGCCATGTTTATTTGATGTGCTGGAATATGATGTTGACAAAGTGTCTGGTTTTCAAAACAGCAATAAGGGACAATTGAAATGCATTACATTTTGGATTGGGTAAAAGGAAGTAGAATTAACAAGATTGTGTTTCACCTAAATACCTAAACTGTTAATTTCATTGATTAACTTAGCTGTGTCTTTCTGTATAAAAATTAACATATTCCCCACATCCATAAATCACATGATGCCCATATTTCTGGATTTACGAAGGGCTTATACCTCAAAATATAGAACCATGTACATGTAGCATACCTTATTTATCAACAGTGGGGGTGGTTCTACCCCAGAACACTTTGCTTAAAAAACTGTGATTTCCTCCCATAGGTTTGCTTTCATATTTTGAAATAGTCAACCATAGTCCTATGGAAAATAAATAGTTCTATTTGTATTCTACAGGTTTTTGAGGAAAGCACTGGCCTTTGGGCTGACTGTAGGTTTTATCATTCATGAATACAAATGCATTTTGGTTTAATTTTCTGTTTCAGGGAACTAAATGGTTTTTTTTTTTTATGATTCTCCCTCTTTATTGTAGGTACTATGTCACAGAATTATGGGCAATTATTTGCCATCTAAACATACCATTCATTTTAACATAAAGTTATTATGGATATTGCTAACCTATGTGAGATCCAGCATGGTGTAATGGTTTAAGTACTGCATTACAATTATGGAAACATCAGTTGAAAACTCTACTCGACCATGGAAACCCATTGGGGTGACCTTGCATGAGTCACACTCTCACAGCCTGAAAAGAAGGCAAAGGCAAACTCTCTCTGAACAAGAAAACCCAAAGATAGATTTGCTTGAAGGTCTCTATAAGTTGGAAATGACCTGTGGGCACACAGGAACAGTTTAACCTGCTGGTAAAGGGTATCTGAATCTTTTAAAGTGACCAACACGCTGTACAGATCAGCAATAAGCGCTGGCTTGGGGGTGGTGTGGAAGCTGGTGTTATGCCATCCACCTGACCACATGACAGGTGGATGGCATTCCTTTGGCATGGCGTTCACACACCGCATGCCAAAAGCCATGTGGAAAAGTGCCACCACTGCAGCAAGAGCACCTATTTTCCAGGCCAAAAAGAAGTGGCATTTCCTGCTTCTTTTTGGCCCAGAAAAACACTGGATTGTGTCCATGGAATGCGGTTGCCTCAGCCCCAATCTGGCTCTCAATGGGGCATCAGCAAGGCGCTCCTTCAGGGTGGTCTGTTTCACCCCCAAGTTGCCCTATTTTACCATGACCTTATTACAGTGATCTTCTTTATTTATGACGATTTGTGAAGTTCATAGATGGCTGGCCACCAACTGTGGCAGCCATTTCACTCCCTGCCTCCCATGAGGGCTTGTAAGTGACATGTTCTTCATTTTCTCTACAGATGTTTTATAATTCTGCTGATGTGAATCAGTGTGCTCAGAGAATGAAAGAAAAGTATTTTACTGCTGAACAAGAGCTCCAGTGGCAACTGTGCCTGATGCCAAAAAGACTTTTAAATATTTGAGAGATGGACCTATAATAACAGTACTCTATTAAAGATCATACACACACACCACACACACACACACACACACACACACACATATATTTCTAAATATAATTAGGTCCAACCCATTTAACATTAAAAGCAATGATAAGCTTTCTCAACTTTTGTCCTTTGTCAATAAAAGAAATGGAAACAGTGGCTCACTCTAATTGCTGATCACATTTTGTAATGAGAGAAGGATGAAATGGTCTATAACAAAACTGCCAAACTGTTACTAGCCAAGAAGTAACTTACACAGTCTCAAATCATCTTCAGTGATGAAAGTCAAGATGCCAGCTGTCAGTCTTTTCCCACTAAGAAGCAATAAACCCTGTTGGCATTCAGAAGGTGTTGTTTGAAGGCCTATCATGCCTAGCAATATTTACATGATTTAGTTTAGAACTTGTAATTCAACCTGAAACTAGACATGACAGCTAACATATGAATGCAGCCCAACATCTGTTCTCCTAGTAATGTTCAATAACACAAAATATGTCATGATGTTGAGAGTCTTCCTACTCCTGCAAACATCAGAAAAGAAATGGGCAGAAACAGAGAAACTCACTACATAATGCTTAAACTGTGTTTTTGCAAATAGAAGTTACAACACAGGTGTCAGAAGTTATCCACCCTAAAATAGGAAATGAAACAAAGCCAAATGGAAGGTATGCTTTCCTTATACCCTGCATCAATATATAGATGGTGTCATTAGTTTTCATATATTATACAGTGACAATTCATTAATGAATCTGCTTTAGTCTCATAACTTGGGACCGATACAGATGGCCCAAAAGGGCTGTCTGTGGGGCAGTCACATGCTCCATAACTCTAGCGCATTTGGATGGTGCCATTTTAAAATGGTGCCATCCATACGTGCATGTCATGATGGCATCATGGTGTGCACCGCTTTTATACAACGCGGCACGTGCCTGACATCTTGGTGCCTCAGGAGGGCGCCTAGGGCGCCCTTTCTGCAGCACCAAAAGGAGATCCAAAATAGAGCTCCTTTTTGCTGCTTGTCCTTGGCATGGCCTTTACACGGCCGCACTAAGGACTCCGGTGGTGGCCCCCTTCTCCCCTCGGGAGCATCAGGGATGGTGGGGTGCAGTGGGTGCCCAGGGCGCCTGCTGCACCCTGCTTTCAGGCCACAGTTTGCCGCTTCTCCGTGGCCTGGAGAAGCGGCAGAATGGGGCCTCTCCTGGCCCCATTTCAGCACTTCTCTGGACACCTAAATACCACCCCTTTTGGGTGGTCTGTACAGCCCCAAAGTTATCTAATTGTTCCTGTTCCTGTCAAACTTTTTGTTGCTAAGAGTGGTATTAATTAAACATTATCTCTCCACTTCCCCTTGGTTCACAATAATCTTCAAATATAATCTGTAAAGATTTCTGCAGGCTCATACTGTTAAAAAAAATAGTTCCAATTTGGAACTTATACATCCTTGCTGTATAACATGCATCTATTTTTCACAGCTTTTGAACTCTATATAAGTCAAATAGCCAACAATTTCCCAACTACACAATTTGTTTGTTTGGTTGTACACTAAAACACACCTGGGCAACATTATATCCTATGTGTTCCACAGCTGAGGAACTTAAGAGATAGAAGCAGTGGAGGAGGACTCAGCTGTAGTCATGCATTAAATGAACCATGTATCTCCAGTATTGCACTCGAAATATCCCCTCTTTCTCCTTAGCACCCAGCCAGCCAAATCCTCAGTGACAAGACAACAATAAAAGAAAAGTGATGAAACTTTCATTGATGTTTAATGCAAGTATGGGTGTCATTCATTGATTGTTTCAGTTTTTCTTTTTCTATATTTCATAGCTGTGGAGTCAATAACTGCTTTGTAATGTCTTTCATTTTTAAAAAACCCACAATAAATATTTACAACTAAACTATCGTTGCATCTTCATTCTGCCACTAAAGTACCAATAGACCTGGGAGGTCTTACAAAGTTTAGGGAAACTCATCATTTAGATGCAGTGGGCCCATAGTTTGCACTGGGGTTTGGTTCAAGGACCCTTCATGATACCAAAATCTATGGATGCTCAAGTCCCATTATATGTAGTGGGGTTTGGTAAAATGTTGTCCCTTATATAAAATGGCAAAATGGAGTTTTGAGGGGAAATATTTTCAAGCCATGAATGGTTGAATCCGTGGATACAGAGGGCTGACTGTACCTATGTTCCTCCCACACTAAACAATCATAGTATAAAATAATACTACTTATACTGCCATGGCTGCATCCTGTGGATTCCTGGAGTCTGTTATTTTATGACGTTTTCAATGAACTAGAGCATTCTGGCAGAGAATTGTTGGTACTCCAGTTATAATCCAGTTCAATTGGAAACATAGCACTGTAAATGTATAGCATAAGAGAATCCCAAAAGAAAGGTAATAATGGGCTGTACAGACCACCCAAAAGGGGCAGTGTGTAGGGGCCCAAAGAAGTATCGGGATGGGGCCAGGGCTGCCTCACTGGCAACCCCAGAGGCCCCATCCCAGCTCTTCTCCAAGCCATGAAGAAGCGGCATACTGCCACTTCTCCATGGCAAGAAAGTGGGGTGCAGCAGGCGCCCTGTGCTCCCGCTGCACCCTGCCATCCTCGATGGTCAGCGATCAGAGAAAGGGGCTGCGGCCACAGTCCCTTTCCCCTTGGGGTCCTTGGCACAGCTGTATAAACGAAAAAGGAGCTTCATTTTGGAAAGGGTGCCCTCGACGCCCTCCAGAGGCGCCATGATGTCAAGCTTGTGTGGCATTGTCTTAAGATACTCTTAAGTCCACCAATCACCACTTACTGCAAAGCAGCCACTGACATTGATGGTTCTCTCCATTGTCTATTAAGAAGCAGCAGGTTGGTGTGACCTGTCATGCGAGGAAATTGTAACAAGGATCCTGCTTCTATCTGTTGTATGGGAGATCACTTTTGAGAGGGGGTACAACAGTCAATCAGCTGCTTTGTGATTGACAGGTGAATAGGACCCCATTGATCACAATAGGGCAGTACAAACTGCCCAAAAGGGGCGGTCTGTAGAGATGAGGGGTGAGATGAGGCCAAGGCTGCCGCTTCTCCGCAGCCTCAAACTGGGGTGCAGTGGGTGCCCTGGGTGTACACTGCACCCCACTTCCCCTGACGGGGCTGGGGGAGAAAGGGGCCACCATTGCAGCCCCTTTATCCCCGGGTCTTTGCCGCAGCCATTTAAAGGCTGAGGCAAAGACCAGGAAGCAAAAGGGAGCTCCGTTTTGGAGCTCCTTTCTGCACCATGAAAAGGGCACGCTTGGCGCCCTCCTGCAGCGCAATGGCATCATGACACGCGTAGCGTTTCTAAACACTATGCATGTCATAACACTATCATGGCGCGTCCATATGGACGCTGCCATTTTAAAATGGTGTCACTCATACGCTTTAGGGCAAGGGAGGGAGTAAATGCTGTGCTCTCCCTAGCCCTAGAATCAACTTTTTGAGCCCTTATCGTGCCTTTTTGTGCCTGTCTAGATTGGCCAATGACTCCTTCCCTGTAAATGGGAATTGAGGGGATCAGGAAATAAATCACTGTGTAGCATTGTAACTATGGAGTTCACACACATATAAATCCCCGACAGGTTTCTGGTTGCTATTTTTCTGTAGAAATATTATTTGTTGTTCAGAAAAACCTGCACAAAAATACTTTTTCTTTACAAAACACCCCCACAGTAATTCCCCAATTACAGCTTTTTCTGCACAGGAAACAATTTTTTCCTGCTTAGAAGTACCATATTCTATAAAGAAAATGATGTTTCCTACACAAAACAATCACATGTGAATTTTGTGCAGAATTTACCCTGAACTGTGAAGAGTCTTGCACATCTAAGATTCTTCTTGTCAGGATTTTTTGACACTTGAGAATATATATATATATTTCCCTAGATTTTATTTATCAGGCCCTACAGAGATCCAGACCTGGACTCATAGCAAATGTGGATGAAGAGATTCACATTTGGAGAAGCAGACTGCTTTTTGTTGATAGGACAACAAAACCTCCTTTTCAAGACAAACCAGCTCTGATATTTCTAATTAGAATGACAAGCTGTTGGAGGAGATTGAGGTTTTCCTATATTTGCAATATAAAGTCTCTGAATTCACCAAGGAACAGATTAGTTGGCTGTAATGCTACCTATTTGAAAATGTCTAGGGAGGGGAAGATCAAGTGATATAAAATTAAAGTCAAAATAAGTAGCCTCTTCAAGGTTCAGATTTGATTAATTTTATTGATTTCTATCTTGAAAGATCAAACTAATTTTTTTGCCTTTCCTCATGCTCCTTCATTCCATCAAGAATTACTGAACGTGCATAGAAGCAAATACGGTGAGATCACAGAGAAGAAGAAAATGTGAGCAAAACAAAGGGGAGAGAGGGAGAGAGAGAAAGGGAGACATTTAGCACAGGTAAGAGCAGAGGTTATATAAGACCTCTTGAGAAACAGAAAAAGTAGCATTGTAAAGACCATGGAAATATATATGTTAAAAATGAAAAAGAGAGAGAGAGAATTAGAACAAAACAAGGGCAAACTGTGAGCATAGCCACAGAGCACTAAACAAATTACTTCAAATTCCACTTGAGTTTGGTACCTGTTCTCAAGCACAGTGTACACTTCAGCCCAGCAGCTGGAAAACATTGTGAATGTGAATGTGTAAATCTTGGTGTGGGGAACATTTTCTTGTTCACTCACCACCTATCTCTACTGAGGCACTGTTATCTTTGGTAGTGTGTTTCAATAGTTTAACAGAGGCCAAACAGTATTTCAAAACAGGAATAAATTTTATTTATTTATTAAATAAATAAATAAATAAATAAATACTGAAATATAATGAAAGCTTTGTTTGTCTTATTCCTTAGTTACTGTAGTTCCTCAAGCAATAACACTATAGCCACTCAGGCAACCTTATCTTCAGTATCACAACTGACTTACTATGAGTCTCTCTCCTAGACTCCCTCAAGCCTCTCTAGTCCCTTACTGGACTCGTCAGACCCTTCCCTGGTCTATAAACTAACCTATAAATGTTCCCTCAGGAACCCTAAGAGCACACCCTCCCTCCAAGGTGTCCCTTTCCCTCAAAACTCCAACAAAATAAATAAAAAAACCCCTTCACTCCCTGTCAAGGCTCTTTTATAGCCCTGCCCAGCCACCTTTTCATTGGCTGGACTCCTGGAGCTCTGTGATTGGCTGTTTCCACAGCCTGCTCACTACATTTGGCATGGGCAAAAAGTTTCTGGTTGGATTATAACTCAGAAGCTCTGTACATGCAACATAGGGTCTGGATACACAGAGGACTAGTTAATGCACTGTGCACCATACACTGTTATAGTGCTACAATTTCACTTCAATTGTCATGGCAATATCCCATAGCATCCTGGGATCTTCAGTTTTAAGGGGGGGGGGGGGGTCGTTTAGAATGAAAAGACAGAGAGATCTAGTGCTTTATCAAACTACAAACTTCAGGATTCCAAAGGATGCAGCCATGGTGGCTAGGTAGTATCATAGTTATACAACTGTGTAGTATGAAGTCTTGTTCTTCAGATTGGAGTCCCATCAGCTGGCAGGTAATATGAAAATTTGAGACTTATAAACATGATACCATCTACATGGAACTTCTTTAAGCTTTTTAACAAAGCTGATAATCACAGACAAGGCATCAAGATACTGGGCAGATATAGCTGATAAATAGACATTTGTAGAAATTTTAGAAACTACAGTGGATCCAGAATGCCATGGATAGACGGCTAGTGGAAATCGGCTGAGAAGGCCATATCTCAACATTTGTGAAACACTGAATTGGCTCCCAATTCAGTGAGCTAAAACGTAATTTAGTTCTTACTTTAAGTTCTACTACAGAACTTAGGATCACATATTTATTGGAATACATTCTCCCCACAACAATCATGCCAATACTGAGACTGTGACCTAAGGGTCATCTTCCTTTTGTGTTCCCCTTCTGACAAAAGCAGTTCAGAACACCCTCTAAAAGATCTCACTTACAAAAGATGAAAGTTAGGAACTAGGCAGAGATCTTTTCCTATTCAGTTACATTTGAAAGCAAATGTGCAAAAGACTTGTGGTTTGTGGGGTGAGTATGGGAGTACAGTGTTTTTCACACTTATTGAGATGACATCCCTCCCCAGTAAGCACACAAGCCATCATTGTTTCAACACATTTCCTGTCATACAATTTGGGGAGACAGGAAACCACAAACAAACTTACTTTTTTTTATCTTAGTCTTGCAGACCCTACACTCGATACATTCCTTGAAAAATCTCAGCGGATGGCAAATCATAGTTATTTATATATTTATTTAATATTCAATCTCCCAAGGTAACTTACAATACAAAAGTTAATAATAAAGAAGTTTAAAAACCATTATATGAACAATCCTACTACAAATATCAGTTTTAAACAGTTTAGAATATTTGTAACATTATTAAAAAGCTAAAATTTCAAATGCCTCATTAAAAGCTCCTTCCACCATTGCTACTTAGTGGCCAAAGGCTCATCTAATTTTTTTAAAAAAATGTTGCCTGCAGGTGAAAAGGGGGTAGAGAAATTCCTTGGCCATCTTCACCTGGATGTTCTTCAGATATGTGCATCCTGTAGGGCAGTACATTTTTAGCTGTCTAATGTGAGGGACTGGTAATTTTTTCCTCCAATATGCCAGGAATATATACTATATTTGTGTCCATCTACTACATGTGCTCCTCCCCCCCCCCCTTTCCTGGAAAGGCCCTAGGGACCAGTAGCTGATGGTCTGGAGACCAGCACTGGTCCACAGATTCCGTTCAGCTCCAAGGCAGATTGTGGGCTTTGCAGGAGGACATAGGAAAGGAAAACTACATTGCATGACTGGAAGGGGAAGTGAATGTCCAATGATTTCCTCTAGATGAACTCATAATAAGTATGTTCTAATGGACCATTGTCAAAGTGTTTTTCCAAAAACAGAATTATCAACAATAGTGTGTGTGCTGTAGTACTGTAATCAAATCATTTTAATTGTGAGGACACATTTGTAACATGTTAATGTTAGGTTGGATAGAATGAGTTCTGCCATTATAACCAGCAGTTGGGATTGGGAGTTGCTTGACAATTGAAATTTCCTGGCATTTTGGAGAGAGAATGAACCTGGAAAGCCCTTAAAACTATAGCCCTTTTCAAGTTGTGTGAATAGACAAAAAGGAACAGGCTAGGGCTATCCCTTTATAAAGTTGTTCTCTTTAAGTGGAAAATAGCACATGTAGAGTCTCCACATGGATTTGAACCTGGATATATCAAGTTCTGCCATCACACAGAGAGGCTTTAAATAAAGGATGCTAAAGGACACTAGAGGACACTATCCTTTTTAAACTATCATTCTCCATGTAAAATGCGTGGGTCTGGTTTTCATCCTTTCATTGCACAATTATGTTAACCCTGTCCTGCATGCATGAATAGAGCTACCTTGTTACACTGCAAGGTGGTTTTTTTTTTCATTGACTAGATTTGCATAGTGACTTTTCATCTTTTCTCTTTTAAATCTTTTGGTATCTTTACTGAGGAAGTGTTTAGATACAAAGCTTGTGACACAGCAGAAAGCCACAATAGGCTTAACATAACTTAAAACAAGCAAACAGTAAAAATACAAAACTTTAAAAATAAAACACAGAATAAAACATACCTTTGTTACTGTGGGATTATATCAGGTAAAAAGGCTTCTATAAATGCAGGTGGGGTAAACTGTTGGTTGGAAAATGTGCAGGCATTTCATTATCTCCTCAGAGTTTCTACTTAGATATTCTGTGGCGGCTGCAGTGGTATGCACACAGCTTCTCTATTGATGTCAATGTGATAAAAGATTTATGTTACAAAATGTGTGTATAAAGCTTAGTCTCTAGTGAGAATGAAAAGCAGAATGATTTATTCCTGGGCATAATTTAAAGCGTCATTGGTTAGGTTTAAGGGACAAATTTGCCAATAGATATTAACTCCTACATTCTTTACTATACCAACAAGAATTTATTAAGTTACTATGTGATGTGCAAAGCAAAAAGAAGATGCAAACTTAATTCCAGGAGGGAAATTTCAAGTTATAAGGGGGAAAACTGTGAAAAATTCTTCTTTAAATTGTTTTAGCCACAAGGTAAAATATTGATGGGGCTGACTAATATGAGTTGCCTAAATAGGAAATGACATTCACTCCCAATTGGTTTATCTTGAGGTTTTAGATGCTTTTAACATTTAACAGCATCTGTCACTTTCTGTTACTAGTCTTTGAGTTGACTGTAGGATAGCCAATGTTAACATTCGTTCCAAATATTAAAACCGCAAATGGTGGTTGTACTGTTTCTATACAAAATTTTCTCCATTCCTTGGGCACATTCCCACTTACATTTTCATTGGTTTGTGAATCGTACTGACATCGAGTCACAGAATTGATTGAGGTCAATGCATAGTTCCCACTATGGAAGCAAATTATGCCCTTAATCCATGCAGTTTCCACTAGTGGGAATGAGTGCCTTTGCACAGCAGCTCAAGGGGGACAGGATTACTAGGCTGCAAGGGGATGGAGGGTTGGCTGCAAGCAGAAGGGTATAGTCCTGGCCCCTAGGCTGTCTTGATGGGAGTGCCTCTCAGCTGAAGGGTCAAGGGGGAGGAGCGCAGAGGGCTAAGATTACCAGCAGAGAGGGATTTGGGGGGGGGCAGGGCTGGGGTGAGCCCATGGGGGTAGAGCAGGGGGTTCCCATTCACGATCCCCTGCCCACGGCCCAGAGGGGTTACCCAGTGCCTGACCTCTTGGCGGAGGAGGGGAAAGTGAGGGAAGAGGATGAGGAGGCAAGAAAGGAGGAGAAGGGGAAGAAGCACCACTGCCACTGGGGATGGATAGAAGGAGGGGGAAGAGGGACCAGGAAGAGAATGCCTGCCTGGAGAGAACCCCAGAGGAGCAGGTGAATCAGAGTCAGCTGAGTGGCCCCGACTCTTCTGAGGCGGCAACCAGGCTAAAGAGGTCTCACGCCTGGTTCATTCCATCTGGGCCTTCTATGTCCTCCACTACCAGAGTGGCCACAAAGCTAGGTCCCTGAAAGTGGCCACAAAGCTAGTTCCCAGGTGAGGAGGTGAAATTTGGTGAGATGCGAATCAGATCCATTGTTCTGTCTGCTTGAACACTCCTCTGAATCATTTTTTTAAAAAAACTGCCAAAAAACTAGTGTCTGAAAAGAGCAGGTTTTTTGGATTTGTCTCACTTCAAAGTGAGTCCGAATGATTGCAGTCACATCTGAAAATGTTTCCAATGGGGGTGAGGCACATATAAAGTGATCAGCAAGTTGCTTCATATCATAGTGGCACTCTTTGTGGATGAAGAATGACAGCAAAGAGACTTCATTTTTCTGCCACCCAAAATACTTTGACTTTGGGGATAACCAAGGTCAGAAGAAATGCCCTGTCAATGAATGCTTGTATATGTTATTAAAAAAAGAACATCTTGGGCACTAGCTTGAATGCTACTAATGTGAGAAATATGAAAGAAGATATAATGGAAATGGTTTTTATTATAGAACAGAAGTATGTTGGACAGATTTTCTTTTAATATTGTGGCCAGGATCGAAATAATTGCATAACTACAGTATGGTCAAGGAGATTTGAGATTGCGTATTTCTAATAAATGTTTCACTACCTTTAAAATGGAAGGGACTTTCATACAAATGTGTGACATCACATGTAAGCAACCCTAGTGGGCAATCCCATGACCTTTGTCACAGTTAAGTAAGCTTTTTGGATGTTGACTAGCAGTTGACAATGAATATCCATAGAGGTAGCTCCAAAGTCTACTCTGAACAGCGTTCTTCAGATCACTGAAACACTGATTGGGTTCTTTGTGAACAGTAGTGACAGATATCACTTATTGTGAGGAACAGCATGCAGTAGAGAATGTACTGAGGTTTCTTCTGGTATTGAAGTGAATGAGAGAACCCCTGTTTGGTTCAAGTTGTACAAACTAATTCACAGAATAATAGAATTAGTAAGGACATCAGAGGGCATCTATTTCAGTTCCCTGCCAGTGCAGGAAATGCAGTGCAACAACTGTCTTAATAGGTGGCTATCTAACCTTTCCTTTAAAAACTTCTAATAAAGAAGAGGCTAATACTTTCCACAATCGTCTAGTCCACTGTCAGACAGCTTGTTCTGTCTGGAAGTAATATTTAATTGAAATATTTAATTGAAGAATTAAATCTTGCAATTTAAACCAACTCTCTGAAATAAATGTTATTTAACTAGTGAGAAAGCCAATGTGGTGTAGTGGTTTGTGTATTGGACTGTGACTCTAGAGACCAGGGTTTGAATCCCCATTTGACTATGAAAACCCACTGGGTGACCTTGGGCAAGTCACAGGCCCAAAACTGACAGGTAAAAAGCACTGGCTTTGGACCATGTTGAGGACATGGCATGCAAACAACACATGGCTCTGTCCTGATGGATGCAGTGAGACCTCTTAGCGTAGTATTAAATACCACTTTGATATAACCAATATGCCCAAGAGTCTACTTCCTAATGCCTTGTCATGTAGAATGTGACAGCCCTATTGTTGTTCTGTTTTACATGGTGAAGAACTAGAAAATCAACACTATTTTTGTACCTTAAGAAAGCAATTGTGTAAGTGATGTTTTCATTGACACAGCATAAATTGCAGAAGGCAGAAATAAATTGCCATGGTCCATTCAGGTCTGGTAATTACAGAGGAATAAGAATACTGCAACATATTTTAGTGCACTTCCATCGAGAGTCACAATATGAATTTATATTGCTCCCATTTCAGATGTAGTTGAGCACTATATCAATTCAAAACCAAGGTGTTGCAAAGCTCATAAGCTAAATCTATTAAGTTGTATTACCTGAACATTTTTCCTTACCTTACAAGTTGTGTATCTTGGGTGTATTCTCCCATGTGAACCTGTCAGAGTGCTAAGATCTTCAGGAGAAGGCATTCCCTTGGTCCACCATCATAGTCTCACATGGTGAGGACACAAGAGAGAGCCTTCTCAGTAGCAGCTCCCTCCCACTGAATTTAGGTTTGAACCTTCATTGATTTCCTTTTGGTGGCAGGCAACCTTTTTGCTTAAGCAGGATTTTAATGTATAAGCATGGAAGCTTTTTTATTGGGATGTTTTTTCTATCTTTTAAAACATTTGCATTATTTTAAAATAAATTATGTTTTATGTGGTAATTTTAATTGTTTTTAATTTTTTTTAATTTTGAAAGGTTTTTAATTGACTATGTCTGGGAGCCACCTTGGATCCTGCTCTTGAAAAATGGTGGCACACAAATAAAACAAAGAAACAAATAAAATAATCTTCCTACTGTCCTAGGTACCCCAGTAATGGGTACAAAATTGACTAAGGATATGTCAGGTATACTATATTCTGTCATTAGATTTTCGTGCTGAATCCAAATTTCGGCATGTACAGCTAACACTCAGCTCTTTGAAAATACAGTATGCCTGCATCATACATGGGTGTGACATATGTGACTTTCAGCATACACTGAAAACTGTGCCAGAAGAAGCCTTGGTGTGCCCTGGAAGGGGTAATGGGGGAGCTTCCATGGCGTGCGTGCCACACTGCACCGTGGACATGAGCCCCATTATTTTTAATGGGGATCGAGCATACATGGAATTCCCCTTACACAAGTGTGTGTGTTTGGAACGGATTCCCATCTAAGTGAAAGGACCACTGTACTGAAAGTGATGAGATAGAATGGAGAGGAAGGATCCCAGAAATGTTAGCAGTGTTTCCTTCCATGATTTGAGACCTTTCACCCTGAGCAGAAAAGTCCTGGATCCAAACTTTTGAGGTCATATATACATTTGCTTGAATAGCTGCTGCAGTATTTGCAGCTTTCGGTTACCTCAAAGAGCACATATTTGCCTTAATTTACCACTCCATTTTAAAAACATTCTATTTGCATTCAATTGCTGATTTCAAGCCAGCCAGATTGATAATTTTACTGTGAGATGTGTGCATGCTTATTCAAAAAAGTTAATTCAGGGTGATCCACCAAAAGCTATGAATGTGCCCCTATGATGTGCTGGTCTGCAGGTTCTTTTTAAAGCTTCAATTTTTACTATAACAACAATATATTTAAAAGTTGAGAAGACAATTGCAACATTTTATGTTGTTTAGTTCTATTTGAAGATGAATGCTATGGTGCTTTTCTCAGAATAACAAATATGATGCTAGATCCAACTAAAGCCCACAGTGGCTGAACAATTACCTGGGTAAAGCCCACAAACAGGACATGGTTCAGAAGTAATACCCTTCTGCTGATGTTTTCCAGAAAGTGACATACAAATCCACAAATACAGAAGACACCGGTCATATATTTAGAACCTATATAGAGGAGGATGGACACAAGCTTGCACTTGAAAAAACTACTTTCATTGGACTGCAGCTTCCAGAATCCACCACCTGGATTAAAGCCTATGATGGTTAGGGGTTCTGACAATTATAGTTCAAATAAGTAGCCTTTCCGGTCTATCCAGTTTCCATATCTTTGTTCAGACATGTCTTCAAAGGCTTCATGATCAAGGGTAATCCATGTGGATGCAATCACAGTTCCTACTTTCATCCCCATGGTTTACAACACATTAAGAAAGGTATTCTGAAATCTAAAATTATGATAAAGTCTGTAGTTTCAGTTCAGGTATGAATATACCTTGGTCTAGATCTGAGTCCCAGGAGTTACTTATGAGACAACATGTACATGAACCAAGTGCCATGGGTAGCAATGAATGCATTCCTTGTGCATTTTAGTGAGTCACAGCCCCAAAACAGTTGTAATAGGTATTAGCAATTCATAACTCACAGTGCTTCCATAACCTGTTGTGTTGTAGGAAACAGCTACTATGAACTGTGATCTTCAGAATCACGTTTTCCAGAATTATCCAGCCTTGGACAGGTTAGCCAGACCAGTTCCATTGATTTCAATCCTCCACACTCACAATTATTGGTTTCTGTTCCATGCAACAATTTTCTGGTTAGAAACTAGATCTCCTGTTCCTTGCCAAACCTTCCCAGCCTGAAAATGAGAGCTACTTCCATGACATACATACATACATACATACATACATAAATAAAAAAATTCCAGAGTTGCAAAGCAGGGCTCTTGTTCCTTGATAAGCTTTTCCAAGCTTCAGACCAGAGCTCATTTCCATGCAAAATCATTCCAGGCTTAAAACAGTGTAAATAAAAGGCAGTACTTGGAGGTTCTCCATCCTCATTGTAGGGTCTAGTTTGTGACAAAGTTAACAACAGCCACTGAAGAATGGGCTGATGAGACAATGGGTTACAATGAGTCCATATGGCAAGAAGTGGGCAAGAATGCTAAAAACTGTAGACACCATGGGTCATAGAAAAGCACACTATGCAGAGCAGTATAACTGACTGAAACATTCTGAGTATCTAGATCAAGAGAAAGAAGATATTGAACCAGTAGACTGAGCTTTCTGGTGCTCCAGGTCTTCTTATTGCATAAAAACATTCATATGGTCCCATAGGATAGTCTAAGAATAGAAACAGTGCATTTCTGAAGCTGGAATTGTAGTATCCCTAGACATTACATCCATGAATGCCCTGATGATTTCAGCTGAGTTCAAATATTGGGCCATTGCTGTCATTTCTTTTTATTACTCAGTACTATCTAGTACTTTTTGGCGGCAAGTTGTTGGCTCTAGCTTTACAGTTAGATTTGCCTATATACATATATACTAGAGATTTAATTTCTTTTGTCAAAATGGTCTGACCTATGGCAATTCCCAAATGATATTCAAAATATAAACTTGTTAATTTTTTTTGTTTGTGCTTGGCACTATAAAGAAAAGATAGTTATTAACTTTTTTTTAAAAAAAAATGAGAACATTTCTGTGTTGGTATCTCCTAATAAACAAAACTTGAATGAGAACAAGAAATATTGTGTTTCGTATGTGTATGTGTGCTTTTTTAAAAAGGATTTCCAAGAAGGTTCTAAAAAGCAGCTTGCAAAGGCGAGATATTTAAATTTAGTTCTGAAAAGATTTAGCTCTTTGACCTAAAACATGAAAAAAGTTTATTATTACAAACATAAACATGTATAAACACATGTGAAAGGGATCTAGGAGTCCAAGTAGACCACAAGTTGAGCATGAGTCAACAGTGTGATGCACCAGCTAAAAAAGCCAATGCAATTTTAGGCTGCATCACTAGATGTATAGTGTCTAGATCAAGGGAAGTAATAGTACCACTCTATTCTGCTTTGGTCAGGCCCCACCTGGAATACTGTGTCCAGTTCTGGGCACCACAATTCAAAAAAGATGTGGAGAAACTGGAACGTGTCCAAAGGAGGGCAACTAAGATGGTGAAGGATCTGGAAACCATGCCCTATGAGGAACGCCTTAGGGAACTGGGGATGTTTAGCCTGGAGAAGAGAAGGTTAAGAGGTGATATGATAGCCCTGTTTAAATATTTGAAGGGATGTCATATTGAGGAGGGAGCAAGCTTGTTTTCTGCTGCTCCAGAGACAAGGATGCGGAACAATGGATACAAATTTCAGGAAAAGAGATTCCACCTCAACATTAGGAGGAACTTCCTGACAGTAAGGGCTGTTCGACAGTGGAACACACTCCCTTGGAGTGTGGTGGAGATGATGATGATGATGATGATGATGATGATGATGATGATTTGATTTTTTTAATGCCATGTATTGTGTCAATAAAGGGTACTGAGATGTGGTGCTGGAGAAAAGTGCTGAGGATACCATGAACAACAACAAACAAATGGGTCCTAGAACAGATCAAGTCTGAAATTTCCCTGGAAGCTAAAATGATACAGTTGAGGTTGTTGTCCGCATCATGAGACACATCATGAGAAGGAGTGACTCACTGGAAAAGACAATAATGTTAGGAAATGAGGAAGGCTGTAGAAAGAGGGGAAGACTGCATGCTAGATGGATGGACTCTATTAAGGGGCTCACAGGCATGAATTTACAGGACCTAAGCAAAACAGTAGAAGTTAGGGGGATTTGGAGATGTCTCATCCACAGTGTCACCATGAATCAGGATTGACTTGAGGGTGGTTAACAACAACAAATTCTATTCTCTCTGTTTATTAAATATTTATTGGCAAGTAGTCAAAACCAATAATGATCTGCCTGCCAATGTTGATCCCCACCACATTAAAAACCGTTCTGGGGGGCCTTCTTGTGAGCATCAGCCGGCATGTCCCTGTGAAGCCTGAAACTATGAATCTTTTTTGAAAGCAAACAAGGTTACGCTAAATAAATAAATAAATAAATAAATAAAAACTCAGAGAAGCACAGTGCTTTCTCTGTCATCTGAAGCAGATCACATGCTCAGAAAAAAATGCCAGGATCTGTTCAGTGATGGCACCAAACTTACATATATATTTTTTAATGAAAAGAGACTTTTTCAAAAGGGAAATAATCAATTTGCGGGGAGAGGTGGATAAGAAATTATATATATATATCTCCTGCCTGGAATACAGATATGCTGTATGCAGTGACTAGAATGAACATAGTTAACCCAAATATTTGTTGGAATCCTGGGACTCTCAGATTTCCTTTTTGAAGAATCTATTAACGGGCCAGAATTAATACTTTCAATAATAATAATAATAATAATAATAATAATTATTTATAGCTCACCCAATCACATGGAATCAGGGTGGGTTACAACAGTAAAGAAATACAATATAACAATAAGAGACTACAATACAATACAAATCAATTAAAAGTCAAAGTACAAGATTGCAATACAAATCAAATAAAATTCAGAATAAAAAAGATTATGCCACAGTTATCCTCAAGTAACTCATTCCAAATTTTTCCAGATTAATAAGAGGGATGATGAACATGATCATCATCATCAATCATCAATCATCATCATCATCATCATCATCATCATTGTCATCCACCTTTTTTTACAATGAATGGATGTGATATTTGTGTGAGAAAAAGGGACTGTCTCAAGGTTTCATATAACAGTGGGGCTTTAACCTCCCAAATCCCAACCCAGCAGTCTAACCTCTAATGTAGTTATTGTGACAGAAATAGTCCCTGCTCTAAACTAGAGCAATACAACATCTGCAGTAAATCACAAAACAAACAAGACAAATAATGAGAAGGCTACAACACAGCACACCTAGAGCAATGAGGCTAAAAAGCTTATTTGAAAAGGTTGTGTTGTATTGGGGTTACTGGCATATGAAAAAATAGACATTGAAGGGGTCTTTCTGAAGTACATATGCTCTGGTACTGA
The DNA here is from genome assembly GCA_034509955.1 of Urosaurus nigricauda. Classification (NCBI taxonomy): domain Eukaryota; kingdom Metazoa; phylum Chordata; class Lepidosauria; order Squamata; family Phrynosomatidae; genus Urosaurus; species Urosaurus nigricauda. The sequence goes on from JAOEGL010000001.1 coordinate 271,851,730, forward strand.
AATGGCCCATTAATCAGTCAGAACTTTGATATTTGAAGCATCAGTATACAGTTTCAACCGTATAGGATCCATACAGTCTGGAAAGTGGAAGCTGAAATATTTCAGAACGGGGCTAAGAAAAGTAGACCTGGAATAGCACTAACTGCAAGTGACATATTTTAAGCAGTGTGTATGGGTGTATCTCTTGTGTGGCATGTTCCCCTCCTTTTTATTATTATTTTTGGCTAAATATACCCAACCCATTAATCCCATATGAGAAAAGATAATGCTGTCTTTTCTCTTTTTTTCAAAGCAAACAACAAGTTGACTATTAGTGCTTTATTTACGGCAACCCACAGCTTTTCACCTTTGGTGTTTGAATGGTGGGACCCAAATGAGAAACAAAAGAAATGACTTAAGCAGCATCTGCCGCTGTGGCAGGCTTCATTTGCAGATGCCCCTGGGTCCGTCAAAGAATAATTTGTCATACCAATGGATAGGATAATTTTTGGTCTCAGTTCATTACACATTTTGTAATTTATATACTATGATAAAAAATAGCAATGGATTGTGTTTGTAGCCTGATTAAGCATTAATCTTTAAAAAAAAACTTTAACAAAGATCAGGAGAGGAGGTAAAAACCTTTGGGAATATAGGGAAATGCATTTGGGGCTGAGTTAGCATTCTGATTATTCATACTTCTGTATTCTTGCTCCAAGGGAATGAACTGTGGGTATGAGGTTAGGGCTTGAGTCTCCAACCCAAAGCAATCATAATTCCTTTGCAGTATGCACAGCTGGAGTCAAGGGGGCTATGCTTTCAGGGAATTGTGTCTTAAATGTCTGAAATGAACAGTGACAAAGGTACAATGAACAGAAAATCAAAATCTTTTTATCTCTCCTGCATTAGAAGAAAAAGTAACCTGTAATTTGACTAAACACAACAATTACATGATCAGGAGATGAACTTTTCTCTCAGATCATCTTAATACAGATCATATTGCCTACCTTTGCTCTGGAAATAGTCTTCCTGCTGACCTGCTTCCTGACTACCTACAAATAGGTAGTTTATATGACCATAAATGCCACTTCTGTTTGCTGTCAGCTAAACCAAATGATGCCTCAGCTACTATTTATTATATGTCTGATACTGCCAAATAGGAAATGCCTGCTACTATATTTCAGTGATCTAATATTGTTGTTTCAGACTATTACTCTCTGATATCACTACTGACAGTGTAATGTTAGAACATGAATTGCTACTGCAAAATATTTCCCACTAAATATCAATGATCTGCTAATTTTTTCAGAGATCATATGTATAGTCAGAGGACATTTGGAAAATATTTACAACTGAAAGCCAAGAAAGAAGTAGAGATAGAGAACTTTGGGGAGACATCTTTAGAGGAAAAGTCATTTTAATCCTTGAACCAATGATTAAAAGAATGCACCTTTTGGTCACATCATGAAAGATGGATTATGGGAGATCTCTTCAAACACATATAGGCCATGATCCAATAGGGTGGTCCTATTGATAGATAGGACCACCGTATTGGATCATGGCCTATATGTGTTTGAAGAGATGCCCCATAACCTCTTTCTTGAAAGAACTGCTAATGCCATTGGTATTGGTATTGGTTATTGGTATTGAGTGAATAGCAATTGCCTTCCACTCTTACCCCCCCCCCGCCGCCTTTAACTACTACACCTGAAAACTAATCTCTGGAGGGCTGGGAGTAGTTTGGATCAAGTTTTCACATGACACAGGGGTTATAGTAGGAGGGGAGGTTAAAATGTTTCCTTGTGCTAGTGTCTGGCAGCAACATGTTGTTGGCTTTAGTCCACAAGCTCAATCCTTACCATCTGATAATAAAATCTGATTTGATTGAAAAGAAGAGTTATTTCAATCATTGTTGCACCAGTACAGTGTCACAAACCATTGCTCTGAAGCTGAGCAGTGAGCTGATTTAGCAGCATTCCAAGCCGTACAGTAGAATGAGTTAGATTTACCATGCTGAAATTGACTACTTGTTAGCAAATGTGCTGTCATGTCAAGCTGTTATTGTGTGCATTGAAAGAAACAGGAAAAAAAAAAAACATGGTAAGGGTAAAATATTCAGATATATCATGTCAGAGGGACTCCAGCCATTACTAAAACCATTTTATAAAAATTCAGTTTGGTGTACCTGATATAAGGTCCTACTGTAGAAATCTGCACTGCTTTGGAAAATATCGTGTGGAGTAAAGTGTTGTTGTTAATTGCTGTCAAGTCAACTATGACTTATGGTGAGAGAGGGAAACCTCCAAGTCACCCTAACATCAACAGCCCTGTTCAGGTTTTGCAGGTACAGGGCCATGGTTTCCTTGATTGAGTCTATAAAGCCAGAATAGAAATTTCCTCTTTTCCTACTGCCTTCTTCCTTACCTCTATAGTCTTTTCTATAGAGTCATGCCTTCTCGTAATATAGCCAAAACACAACAGTCTCAGTTTAGTCATCTTGACATCTAGAGATATTTTAGACATCATTTGGGTTAGAACCCACTTTTTCTCTTTTTAGCAGTCCACGGGATCCACAGCACTCTTTTCCAGCACCATATTTTAAATGGCTGGATTTTCTTCCTATCGACTTTCTTCACTGTCCAGCTTTCACAACTATACATAGGAATGGGAAACAATGGGTTGGACAATCACAACTTTAGTATTTAATTATATATCTTTATACTTTGGGATCTTCTCCAGTTCCTTCATTTCTGCTCATCCAAGTCCTAGTCTCCTTTGGATTTCTTGGTTTCAGTCTCCATTCTGATTAGTGACTGGACCAAGATATGGAAAATCTTGAACAATTTCAATGCCTTCATCATCATTTATCGTTATAAAAATCATTTGTGCTCATTATTTTTGTTTTCTTAATGTTCAGTTGTAAACTTTCCTTTGCACTTTCCTCCTTGACTTACTTCAATAATCGTTCCAAGTCTGCTATTATCTGCAAGTAGTATGGTGCCATCAGCATATCTTAAACTATTGATGTTTCTGCCTCCAATTTTCTAGCCTTCATCTTCCAAGTCTAACCTTTCGTCTTCCAAGTCTAACCCTTCCAAGTCTAACCTCCCAAGTCTAACCCTTCTGTGTACAATTTAAACATATAGGTGATAAAAAGCAGTCTTGCCTGACCCCCTTGCCACTTTTAAATCATTCCATTTCTCCATATTGTGTCCCGAGGATAGCCTCTTGTCCTGAATACAGGTTTTACATCAGGACAATTAAATGTGACATACCCATTTTTTTTTTTTAAAAAAAAAACAATCCATGCTTCCATACTTATTCATCTTCTACAATCAAAAGCTTTGCTATAATCTATCAAGCACAGTCTGATTTTCTTTTGAAATTCTTTGGTGCACTCCATCATCCAACATATATTTTGAATATGACCCCTTGTGCATCTTCCTTCCCTGAATCCAATTTGACAGATTGGTTTGGGGAAGGACCCTATGAAGATGAAATCCTATTTTAGAAAGTGAAGTGGAAGCTGCATTCATAGCAATTGGGATAAATAAATCACCAGGAACAGACAGCATACCAATAGAGCAGCTTCAGTCTACAGAGACAAAATCTACTATAGTTCTAATTAAAATCTGTCAACAAATATGGAAAACCAAACAGTGGCCTACAGATTGGAAATGATGGACACCAGGGATTGCAACAACCACAGGGCCATTGCCTTAATTTTCCATGCAAGCAAAATGATGCTCAAAATGCTACAATAAAGATGGAGCAAGAAAATAATAATAATAATAATAATAATAATAATAAATATTTATACCCCGCTATCAGAGTGGCTTACAAATTGTTAATTAGATGTTTCCCTGCCCTCAGGCTTATAATCTAAAATGCCAGATGTCCAAGATGGGTTCAGGAGTAAAATATTAAGGAGATACACTTTATGTGCATCATGGCAAATTATGTCCCATTCTGCCACCAGCTAAAGTCTGGCTTTCTTATTTCATAGAAAAAATGTGAAATATAACAATATCCCACATCATATTGTTTAAAGGACAGAATTAACTGTATGTGTTGGATGTTCACACATCAACACCACTGTTTAGTGATATCAATAAAAATTAGCCTCATTTTTCAAAAAGCAAACCAATCCCTGTTCAGATTGTGTTGTCTGCTTCTTTCAAAGTTTTTAATGACTTAATTGGAGCTTGCTGCTCATCCTACCACTATCTACTTTTTTTCCTCACAGTGGGAGGACAAACAAACAAACAAACAAACACCTACATACTCCCCTCTGTTGGTGCCAGGCTGAATATATTAATTTAACTGTCAGCCAATTTAATATTACTTGTTTGCTTGCTTGTAATTTAATTAAGCCTGATGTTTTGTTATGTATCTTCCCTGTACATAAATTACAGGTGGACTGGTTGCACTTTAAATGTAAATTATCATTTACCTGAATTTAAGATTTTCAAGCAGCTAAACCAGATCTAATGGTTTACAAACATGTGCTTCATTAACTCTGCCCACTTTTTTAAATTACAGATTGGATACTCAGATGTAAAATAGCACAATAGTGAGCTAATAAGGACACAGAGGTATCTCTCAGGAAAGAAAACTGTAATGAACTTTTATGTTATCTAATGATCTTCACCACTTGATAATTTTATATACTCATTGTAAGTTAATAAAGATAGAGTGAAATGGAGTGTGCACTCAAAGAATCAAAGTAAAATACAAGCTAGTGAGGCTTGCTAAGAGAGCTCTACTGGAGAAATGAGGTCAACATTTTATTATCCAAGACAATCTTAAGTAAATTGTGCTATAAGCATTTTGGCATGACTGGAAATGGCTATCTTCTGTTGATTCTTTTGTTGCTAAATAAAGAATAATTAAATAAATTGATATTTTGTTTTATTTGTTACATGTTTTTCCCATTATCACAAAAAAAGCAGATGTTTTCTAAGGTAAAGCTGGCCTAGTTGTTATCTTCCATTTTTTTGGACTTGAAGACCCAGTAGCACTAGCTAGCATAGGGAATGGTGAAGAGTTATGGGACCTGGAGTCCAACAACAGGAAGTCCACAAGCACTGTCAGGATCTCAAAGTGGTGCACATGTAATGCCTGATAGGAATTTCAAACACAGACTGATCATCTGAATTTGTAGGTAAGGGAATTATCTATGAAGACCCCATCTGAAGTGTTTCCAGAGGAGGGCAACCAAAATGGTGAAAGGTCTAGAAGTTATGCTCTATGAGGAGCAGCTTAGGGAACTGGGTATGCTTAGCCTGCAGAAGAAGTGAAATGATTGCCACGTTTCAATATTTAAAGGTATCTAGTGTCTGGATCAAGCTTGTTTTCTACTGCTCCAGACACTGGGATACTGAGCAATGGATACAAAGTACAGGAAAAGAAATTGCACCTAAATATTGGGAAGAACATCCTGACAGTAAAAGCCATTCAACACTGAACTTGAACCTTGGATTTTCTCCATGCAAAATGTGTGCTCTGTCATAAGCTATGGTCTTTTCTCTTAGCAGATGCAAGCCAAGATTCTGTTAGATGTAACTTTTGCATGATATGAACAGCTGTATATTTTGAATTTGGCTAATGCAAATGGGAAGAGTGAAAGAATTTCCTTCCCATTCTTTTTCTTTCCCTCCTCCCACCCCCCCCACCCCAAATAATTCAGAGAGATTTGTAAATTTCTTCATATTTGTATGGGGGGTGGAGGAAAAGAACATGAGAGAGAAAGATTTCTCAATCTTGCTAATTATTTTATTTAAAACTAATGAGAACAATGGCAGAGGTTTTTTCTTGATAGACTTTTGATGCTGTTTTATTTTTCATAAAAAAGAAATAGGGAGATAGTGTGAATCAGGAATAACCCAGCATTTCCATATCTTTGCCAGCAGCAGATGTAGCGAGAGACACAGCTGGCCCCACAAGCAGCCAGATCTCTCCAGAATTCTTGATATGGATTTATCAGGATGTAGCCTGAAAAGTGGTATCATCATATGCACTCAGAGAAAATTCATTCTCAGAAAATTGATTTATATGAAGCTAAAGCAGCTACAGCCATGAACAAGAAAAAGATAGGAGACTTGAGAAAGTTAAAAAAAAAAAGATTACAAAATAAACAAATCAATAAATAATGGGAGTGGAGAATAAAATAGTTCGTGCTTAGAAGCTGTGAAAGGCTGACAGCTTAATTTGTGGAATGGTGAAATAAAAAATGATTTGAGCAGATGGAATTTCCTGAAAGAAAGTATGATAAAGCAAAATTGGATCATCAAGACCTGTATGTAATTGAGCATGTTCAGGAGTTATGAATCATAACTGTACTAAATGGTTAAACACTGTTGTCGTTTATTCATTTATTTTATATACAGTAGAGTCTCGATTATCCAACATAAACTGGACCGGCTAATAGTTGGATAACCAAAAATATTGGATAATCCGGAAGGTCCAAAAAAGCCTTGAAATCACTATGAATTGCAAATGTATTAAAGTTTTATTGCAATAAAGAAATCACTGATCAACATTGTGATGTACAGTATAAACAGTTCAGTTCTCTGAAAATTTAAAGAAATCACAGAAAATTTAAAGAAATCACAGCAGCCTCAATGTTGGATAATCTGGAATGTTGGATAACTGAAGGTTGGACTCTAGTGGAACCCAAGGTAGCTCACAAAATGAAATCAATTAAAATTGGCCAATGTAATTGTAAAAACATATAATTGTCACAATTGAAACAATAGAAAATTATTTAAAAATATGCAACAGTTAAAAATAAAGCACATACCTCAAGAAAATGTCTCCATTGTACAGTTGCATATTAAAAGCCTTCTTAACAAAAAGGGTTTTGCCTACCAGTGAAAGGAAAGCAGCAAGGGGGCCAGCCTAGTTTCCCACCAAAGGGTGTCTTCCTGAAGCAAGCCTGATGGTGGCGGGACTGAGAGGAAGCCTTCCAATGAGTTTTTGCAGGTTTTTATGGGGAGATAGGTTCTTTAGGGGGTCTGGACTTAGCTGAGTCAAGCCCTCTAGAAATAACAAAGGTTGCACATTATCTATTTTATGCATGCTTATTTGGGACATATGGGGAGGATAGTGCTTGTTAAATTTTACTTAAGGATGGTTTTTATTTTTGTTTACTTGGTTTTGTACATTTCTAGCACAATCTCTAGTGTGAAGGGGAATTGTGACAGGAGTTCATCTTCTTCCTGTTGGCACTGGACATATCTCACAGCAGGGAGTGGGGCCATCAGTCAGCTGCTCCCTGATTGACAGGACCCCATCAATCACAGCGGCTGCTTCTGGCTAAGTGGGAATAGAGGGGATCAGGATAAGACTCACTGTGTAGCACTGTAACTATGGCATTTTATAAACAGGTTAATCCCCAACAAGGGTCTGAATTTTGTTAATTCTTCCAATGTAGTCATATCTGTCTCAATCTGGCTGACGACAACAGCAACAATGATGATTTTAATTCAATGTTTTCTGAGTTGTAATTGTTTGGGAGGGAAAAAATGCTCCACAAGGAGGCAAAGCTGAAAATGGCCTGCCCACCAATGTTGACCTGCCCCACACACCTTAAAAACTGTTTTGGAGTACTTGTGTGTGTATGCATTCTTTCATTATATTGTTTTCTGCGTTTATGATGACAGCCACTTTGGAGTACAAGTTAGGAAAATTGTCAGGCCCAGCCCGGAGGAGGACTCAGAGGACTCGAAGGATGAGCCAGAGTCTCTGGGACCTGATTCTGCTGCTGTGGAGCCTGACTTTGGCTCTAGCTCTGCTGTGCCCACTCCAGCAGAGTCTGTGGCCTCTCAGGAGGTTCAGCAACCCAGTCTCCCTGTGGCAGAATCTTTGGGCATGGGGGAAGATCAAAGGAGTGTGCCTACCTTCAGTCAAGGTCAAGATGAAAGGGAGTGCCTTTGAAGGTTGCTGAGGCTTTATCAGAAATGCTCTGGCAATCAGACTCCCCTGAATGCCTGCAGCATGCCCATATAAACAGCTGTAGGATGTTTGCCTAGTTGCCAGTGATTATCTGACTTTCTGGCTCCCATTGCTCTTTGGACTGAAACCTTGCTTCTTGGACTGCTGACCCATCTTAACTTTCTGGAACCCTTGACCTTTGGACTGCCTTATTGACTTGCGTATCTGATACCCTGGACCTTGGACTTCTTGACAAATCTTTCAGTAATACCTCTTCATCTGTTGCTTTGCATTGGCTCTACCGGCTGGTGTTTTGTTTATTTGTTTGGGAACTGAGCTGGTCTTATGAGCCATTTGGCTGCTTTCCTGAACAATAATCCAGTGGATCATTTTGATAATACAGTTCATTGGCCAAGTAGTTTGTCAGGTACAAACTTTTGAGATGTCACTCAAATTTGAAGTTTGTCAATGAAATCTGACTTGAATCTTCAGACTTGAAAATGTTTGCAGGATGATCCATTTTTAATATATTACTTCTACTTTGTCCAATTTCCAAATATATATAGCTCCTGTCTGAAACACATTCATCAGGAGAACCAGCTGGGAATGTTCTCTTTTCTTGCATGGCCCTACAAATCTTCTACTTCTCCAGTGTGCTAACAGACCAAAATTCTCAACGGTGCAGAAAAAATGGGGAAGGGTCGAAGAACATAATTCCCATGAAGGCACATAGGGCTGCATGAGGAAAGTAATGACAGATTTGCTTTTGTCAGTGTAGATATATAATTAGATCCTGACCTCTTATATCCACATTTATTCCAGTAAATTAATGGATTCAAGGTCATGCTGTATGACCTGCCTTTGTTATCATTGTACAGGAGCCACATATTTTTTCCAGTGATGGTGCATTGTAAAATAAAAAAGAATAATGAATCAGTAAAATAAAATATCATATATTGCTTATACATTATGTATTGCAGGAATTACTGAACTCTTATCACATACCTATTGATCAACTTAGTAGAAATGTTTTGAACATGAGCACTCCATTATTAAATTGTTATTGTTTGTTCTGAGTCATTGTTTGAACAGTAACCAATATGATGTGACAAAAGACACAAATGGTGGAAGGAGAAACCTCAGTATGAAATATAGCATTAACTACAAAACAAAATATGCTGTAACCTCTTTCCCTCTACTTTTTTTTTTTTTTTTTTTTTTTTTTTTTTGGAATTAATGTTGTTATGAGAGAGGATATTTCATATCACTCAGAGAAATACTACTGATGACATCCAAAATGCAATAATAACTACCATGTAAGTTAAAATCACCCTGGAGACCTCTATATGTACATAAGATTGAAGCTCAATGCTGAATGCCAGTATTTGCATTTCCAAAAAACAGATGAGCAGAAATGTCCTGGCTGGCATTTGGAAGGGGTTTCTGAATTCTTGGGTTGACCAATATCTTGGCACTTGCATGTGCTTTCTTTTTCTTGTTACACAGGAAAATTTTATACCAGATTTCACATAGAAAAAAAAATTACATTCAGAGCCATTGATTTAGTTCAATTGTATCAATTTGTATAGCCATTCTCTCACCCTTCACTTCCCCAACTTCCTTCTCTTAAGGACCTTAATTCAATCATTTTTTTTCTTTCTTAATCCTTTGTTTCCTCTTTTGCTTCTAGCCTGACCCCTCAATCATGGTAACCACATTTCATAATTGCAGCAGCAGGGAAAACTCTCTCTCTCTTTATTTAGTGTGTGTGTATGTGTATAATGGAATATTGAATAAAGAAATATGAAAGAGCAGAGCAGGCGGGCACATAAGGGAAGGAGGAGACCAGGGGGTGTATGGTTTATGTCTGGTGCACCCACAAAAGGTGAGAATGTTATAGCTGAACCAAACCACTGTGATCAACAGAGATTGTAGGTGTGAGGAAGAGGTGGCCAGAATGATAAAATGTTTTTCACTTACATTACACCAGTCCTGCTTGGCAGGGCAATTGAGAGCTGCAGTGCCTAATATGAGCCCTGCAGTTTCTGATGAAGGATTAGTGGGAGCTGAGTGCTTCTTTCCTTCCCTAAAGTGGCTGCTGGGGTCTTAATGGGGAATTAGCATCTGCAGTGCATACAATTACCATGCAGTCTTCAGGGGATAGCCAGTCACCCAGCAGCAAGAAAAATCTGGGGGTGGACTGACCCAGAGGGAAAGAGTGACTGAGTACTTCAGAAAGCTTTGATAAAGTAAACTTTTATCAGTGGATTTTAATCTTTATTAAAGATTATGGGTAAAGCATTGTTACTTGTTTAACAATAGAAATGAATGACTAATACTCAGAATGAAATTAGATACTTATTTTGTATTAGAAGCAAGAACTGCTTGGGAAAAAAACCCAGTATTCGTATGAGTAATATTATGTGCATATTTTATAATTCATGATATACTTTTTGACTTTTATTTTTTGTGAAGTTATGTGTTAATGCAAGGTAATATTGATAGGTGTGGTTTGTTATCATCTGTGTTGATATTTAGTAAATATATATTATAAAAAAGAAAAATGAAAAAGAAACTGTAGGGACAATCTGGAGAGGTAAATAGTGATGGAGCAGATGCAGGCAAGCTGAGAAGACCTGACACTAGTTACAGAAGCCTGAAGACCTGTCTGGAGAGGTCAGTCTACTTAAGCTGAAGCGCAGAAGTATGAATGTTGGGATCTTATCACTGCTGGATTGGGAATGGGACAATAGCCTGTGCTAATAAACACTAAGTAAGCAGGCTGAATTTTGGTTATGAAGATTCTTGAAGGTTTAGGCAAGCTTTCAGGCTCAACCTACTGGTTTGTCTTTGTTTCAGGTGTCATTGTTGAGCTCTCAATGGAAAGATTTTCAGCTCCCTTGAAATGCTATATCAGATGCTTCAGAATTAGTACAATTATACACTTAAACTTAATAGCAGAAACGGTCAGATGGGTGGTGGGTTTTGTTTTGTTTTTGTTTTGGTCATGGTGACTAAATCCACAATACTATATATCTGCTGGCAATACCTACTGATATCAGTAGGACATACATTTTTAGTAGATATGCATAGGCTTGCACTGCCAGTCTGGATACAACTTTCACCATTTTCATCATCAGCTAATAAAACATATTTGTTCAATTAGTGCACTAGCAACTAATACCTCCCTCATAAGCAAAACATCTGACTGTATTGTCTCCCCCAAAAGCTTCCCTTCAGTGTTTTAAATCTTCTGTGATAAGCCTTGGAAATAGTCAAAGATTATTATTTTGATGTTGCATTGAAATGAGAAACCAGAAACTTAAACACCCACAAAATGACCCTATTTTATGGACAGGCTATATAGAAGGCTAGTTGTAAACAGAATCATTTCTTTTTAAATAGGCAGTTTCATTCTACACACAGTCATTTTCAGGATTGAAACTGTGGTGTTTGTCTCAATCATAGTGATAAAAAAATGACAATAATGGGATGATCCAATTTTTAATATATATTTTTCAGATGGAAAAGCTGCTTTGGGCCAAAACTTTTGTTTGTTTGTTTCATTAGTCATTTAACGCATGTAACAGTTACAGTCTCAGAACTCCCATCTTCAATGAACTCCATCAAACTGTAGGAGCTTCTGATGAAAAATCAGTCATAGATGTATAAAAGTGAGTGAAAGAGAAAAGCCAGTAATACTCATGTGAACCTTTGATATGCCAAGTCAAAGTTAGGCATACTTCTTCCCAAACTGAAACAAGCAAAGTACTCAGCAGGAAGCCCTACTGAGCCTAGCTGTCCCACAGTACTGCCCTATGTTCAGTGAGAAGCCCCTTGAGTAGTGTTTTATCAGGGGTGGCATCTGCTTGAAGGAAGTGATGTCAGCTTATTGTTGTTTTGCAGTACTCATTTAGAAATATAATGTTTGACTGTGCAAGGAGGTGTAGCTTCATGTTTGTTGACTGTGCCATCAAATCGGCTTTGACATACTGTGAGCCAGTCAATGAGAGACCCCATCAAGTAACCTTTTGGGTCTTGCAAACTCAAGGTCATAGCTTCCTTGATTGAATCAATCCACCTGTAGCATGGTTTTCTCTACTGCCTTTCACTTTACAAAGTATTATCATCTTTTCCAGTGAGTCATGTCTAAAATGAATAATAAGTGAGCCCCAGAGCAAATCGAGTCTGAACTCTCCCTACAAGCCAAGATGACTAAATTTAGACTATCATATTTTGGATATACCTTCAGAAGACATGACTCACTTTGGCCCGATACAGACGGGCTTGATGAGACACCTGGGCAGCGCGATTAGGGTTAGGGAGGGTGCAGTGTTTGCCCAGGTCACCTGCTGCACCCTGCTTTCAGGCCACAGAGAAGCGGCAGTTTGCCACTTCTCTGTGGCCTGGAGAAGCGGTGGGATGGGGCCTCTGGGGCTGCCGGTGAGGCAGCCTTGGCCCCATCTCACCGCTTTTTGGGGTGGTTGCAGACCGCCCATTTTGGGCAGTCTGTACTGCCCCTTTGAGCCTTATCACATGAGAAAATAAAACAGAAGCAGAAGTGGAAAGTAGTGCCTTTCTCCATGCTTTACTGCGTGATGTCATAGCACTTCCATTCTATTCTTACAGAAGATGATGGCAAAAGTGTATCTTTTATTGAACAGGTTTTTCCAGGGCAGTTGAAGTTAGGGTGATTTGAAAGTTCCACCATTCATATAGTTACCATTAATCAAAACTGGCATGATGGCAGTTAACAACAACAAGGTAGAGGGCATATTGGTTTGCTTGTGGATTCATTTATTTGTCTCTCTGGCAGTCCAAGGTATCCATAAAGCTCTCCTACTACACCACATTTTAAATGAATTGATCCCTCATTCACTGTCAAGCTGCAGAATGTGAAAGCCCAGCACAATGGTGCTGACTGAACTTTATACTCTAGCATTTTACTGTTCAGTCTTGGCCTTCATATTCACCAGGACCAGGTTTTCATAAAACTGAAAGGTAGTAACTGTTTATTTCAAAATAAATATCTCCAGATGTTTCAATTACTTAAGGGTGGTTCACAGTATTTTTTTTTTTCATATAGAGAAGAAAAAAAAACCAGCACCCACCACAGTTTTGTGAAGATGAAAATTGAAAAATAAACAGAGATGCCTGAAGGAGGTGGCTGATATCCATTGTCCCTGCTAATTCAAAAGTCCCAGGACTCTGAGCCCAGTCCACCATATTACTTACACCTCTTCCATATTGCAAAAATAAAACAGTTTGATACCACTGTAACTATATATTGTGGAATCCTTTGATTTGAAGTTTAGTAAGATATTCACTCTAGTCAGACAGAACACTCTCTTGCCTCACCAAATTACAAATCCCAGAATTCTGTAGGATAGAGTCATGGCAATTAAAGTGGTGCCAAACTGCTTTATTGCTGCAGTGTGGATACCACTTGTGATTATCAGAAGTAATGTTATATGGTTGGTGCCGTAGATTATCACATGTAGTATGGTTTGTTTTATTTTAAAACAAATTTACTCCAGTTTGGCCCAGACCCTGAGCTGGCTTATTAAAGAGGCCATTGTACAAACCTATCAAAAATACAATTGACATAATAATCTGGAGTTATGCTACAATAGGATTTCAACCTGATGTAGGGTTTTCCCAAAAAATACTTCTTATCTGTGGAAATAAAAAGACAATATCACATATGATCAGTTTATCAACACAGCTTCAACCCTACACTGATTTGCAGGAAGACAGTTATCAATTTGATGTAATGTTGTCCTCAGATTACTTGGATGCAGGGTTTTTTGGGGTTTGTTTGTTTGTTTGTTTGTTTTTTGAGGTAATCATTCACCAAGAACAGTGCCTTCAACTTCAGAAAAATCAGCAAACAATTGACTTTCTGCTACTGGAAGACAGGAACTCCAACATATGCAGTTCGTGCAGATTCACTATTAAGGCTGGAATCACCAAGTGATGACTTAACATATATAAAGATTAGCAGCATGTTAATTGGCCTGCTGTACCAGTGGGATAGCCATCCATAGACTGGAGCTCCCACAGATCACCATGCTCCATGTTAGTCAATGGTGGCAAAAACCCATGGGTGCACTGAATTAAGCATGCACATATTGGCAACCATTGACTTGTATGGGTCGAACTCCTCCTTTTTTTCCTGTCTTCAGGGGGACCCAGAAACAAACCCACACTGATGGCCCACTGTAAGTCTGTTGCTATCATTTTCAGTGGGTTTCTCAGAATCTCATTGGCATCCTTTCCCATTGATGTTCTGCACTGGAATGCATTACATATTTCATTTTCCAACTTGTAATATATGTGTGTGTTTGTATACCCTTAAGGTATACATTTTTATGACTTCCCCCCCCCCCTTGCCTAAAATATGCTCCTACACATTTTGGAAATGTACACATTTTTAGTCATATTCATTTTTCAATATAAATGTAACATGTTTATATTACATTTTCCTTAATTGAAACACTCATGATTATGAAGACAAAATTCAATTTGTCCTATTGCTAGTCTCAGAAGGTACAAAGCCAGATTTTTTTTTCTTTTTCTCATGAGCCTAACATATCCTCTTCTAGACATAATAAACTTGCTATTTTGGAAATTGCTATCCTTTCATTATTAGTGATATGGTTTTACATGAATGTGTCAAAATATAGGTTGCAGTGGAAGCCACACCCTAGATTGCATCCCCCTCTTCTTTTTTCTTCTCTTCATTGGAAACATTACAGAAATTGGATGTCAGTGTCACCCATCCTGGTCTGCTAATTCCCCATGCTACTCCATAGCCATGTAGTCACTCTGGCTTTTGATTTCAATGAGAAAATGAGATTTGATGATGAATGTTAAAACAGAATTGCTGCCAAATTGAAGCAGATGAGAAAAAGTATCTAAACATAACTGGGAGGGTTAAAAAATGTCAGTGTATGTATAGACTAAAGAAAACCCTAATCAACATGAGATTAACTTACTAAAATACAGTTTGTAATGTTTAACTGAAGCACAAATTTCATCCCAACTTTTTTGAATTCCAGGCTCTGAAGTATTCACTGCCTCTGTTGTCTGAACTATTGCAATATATATTCCATAAATATCATACTGCTCCCTAATCCAGCTATTGAGGCTGTACAAAGTGTGGCATAGAACCCAAGGAAGGATGTGTGTGTGGCATTTCCACTATTCAATTTATTTTTCTACATGAGAGGCCCACAATCCTCAAATCCATGAGACATTAACTCATAACTGTTTATAGTAAAAGGTACATGTTTCCTCTTGCAAGCCTCCTGCAATAATTTTATTTTAAAGAATGTGTTTTTTTTTTTCTGGTGATATGTAGCATAATAATAGTAATAATAATAATAATAATAATAATAATAATATAATTTATTTATAGCCCACCGCTCTGAACTGGCAATCGGGGCGGGGTACAACATGGTTAAAACATGCTGGGTCCGCTCCCTACTATTGTGCATTGCTATTTTAATCTATTATGTTTTTTAACTCTATTGGGATTTAATTCTTTTTTAAGGGAGGGTGGTAAGGGTAAGGAAGGGGTATTTTAACTTGATATTGTTTTAACCTCTGCTGTACTCTGCCCCGATTGCTGGTTCAGAGGGGCGGAATAGAAATAAATATTATTATTATTATTATTATTATTATTATCATTATTATTATTATTAGCATCACAGGTTAAAATACAACAATCCCATCCCCCTCACCCATCCCTTAAAATAGAATTAAATAGCTAAGAATTAAAAACATAGTACAAATAAAACATATAAAAGTGACTGCCCAGAGCTGTATAAAACAATTTTGAAGGGGGGGGGGGGAGAGGAGCTAAGAGAAGGAATAGGCAGTGGATATGGAGCCGGGAAATTAAATGCTATATGGGAAGGCCTGCCGGAAGAGATGCGTATTTAAGGCTTTTCTTCATTGATGTGGACAGTGAAATCAGCTTTGTCCAGTGCTGTTAATCTCTTTCTCAGGTTCAGTTTAAGGTCATGAAGTCTCCAAGTGATCTTTGTCCTCCAAAGATTTACCAGCACTTTTTGTCATAAATAGCTAATACCATCTCAAAGTACCTGACATGCCTATGTGAAGTAGATTGTCCAGAGAGATCCTTGCTATTTTAAAAATTTTCAATGATTATGGAAAGTTAAGAATAAAATAGTGAATTTGGAATTAGAAAAGAGTGAAGAAATCTATTATTCATTGATGAAGTAGCTAGTAGTAAAGCAAAGAAGTACAGCTGGACTGTTCCAGAGTCAGCAGTGAAATTGTTTTTGTATTCAGTGGGAAAGAGTTTTTCATTGTGTCACTGGAGTGCATGTTGAGTCTGGCCTTTGCCCTTTATCATCCCATTTAAGAAGAAAACCCAGCTTGTCCTTGGTACAACAGTTATATAGTAGGATATATGCCGAAGATGGCAGTTTCCTCCCTCTGTAGCAGAGCTGAAAAAAGGTACTTTTTTGGACTACAGCTTCCAGTATCTTCCAGCCAATATGGCTACTGTCCTTCTTAGTCTGTTGGTGTCAGTTATACAAGAACTAGTACTATTTAGTACTTCAGTCTAAGGCTTTCATTAATTTTATGCCAAGACCAGCATCTTGAAAACAAAACAAAACAGATAGTTGGACCAGGGATAGTGTAGTGGTTTTAATTCATTGTTAATTTAATCACATTTTAAGAGGGGGGGAGGTTGGGATGGGATTGGTTTATTTTAAATGTCTGCTTTTTTAAACATGTTGTACCCCGCCCCGAGTGCTTGCTCAGAGGGGCAGGCTATAAATAAAAATTATTATTATTATTATTATTATTATTATTATTATTATTGGTTTGTGTGTTGAACTAGGGCACTGACTCCAGAAGTCAGAGTTAACTTGAAGGCATGTAACAACAACATGGCTGGAGTCAGGAAAGCTTCATAGTATGCTTTTCCTTTGCAGTATTCAGCCAACTGTCTTACATAAAAAAGGTAGTGGACAACAGCCAAGCTACTATTCTATTTGTCATTTCATAATAGAATGTGAATGAGCTCCCTTTTACCATCTTTTGTGAAGTGAATAATAAGACACTAGCTGCATGCAATCATCTGATGCTTTCTGTTCAAACAACATTATTGGTTATATTCTGTTCGTGTTCTTCATATATCCCGAGACAAGATTACATACAGTTTTATAGGAATGGAAAAGAAAGAAAGAAAGAAACTAAGAAAGAAAGAAAGAAAGTCCAGCACATATAAGGTAAAAAGTAACTCAAATGTGTGTGTGTGTGTGTGTGTGTATGTTTTAAAAAAAAAAAACCAACTAATTTCAAAGAAGACCAGAAGGGTGTTTTTTATTTTTTGCATAAAATCCTTTGCTTCATCCCCTCCAAAAATACTTAAGTGCATTTTCCTTCCAGAAAACATTAAAAGGCACTGATCGCTCTCATGTTCTTTCTATAAATTAATAAAAAGAGCACCGAGTGGTCTGAGATACCACTAAGGTTTCCAATGTAGCTTGGACAGTTTCTAGTACATACTGCAATATGTGAGAATTGTTGAGCTAATAGCTGCTAGCACCTAAGAGTGACATTTCTGAGGATATTGTCAAGGCAGCATTGTACCTAATGGGCATGTTTCTGTGACTTAGAATAGACTTTAAACTTCGCAGTACACTGGTATTTTGCTTTGTTTTGTTTATAGAAAAAGCTCTTCTAGACACTGGAGGACATTACAGGATGACGATTTTTAAAATGGACTATTATCCAGCGTGACTCCAAGTGATAATAAGGTGGAACAAGCTGATTTTATAGCAAAAACATTTATTTCTTTATTAAAAAGACCCCCAAAAAGATAGCAAAAGAAACAAACAGAACAGTTTATACTCAGTACAATATATTTCTTGAAGTAAAAGAGGGAAAAACTGCATGGAAGCTAAAAAAACCTTTTCCTACCCAATCCGAGGGGGCTTGAGCTAAGTCTAAAATACATGTGTGTTTTCTCACCTTCATAGAGGAGAAGATGGAGAAGATGACTGGAGAATGGAACAGGTCAAAAAGAGAGATGCAAGAGAGATACAGATCAAAAACCAAATGTCGTACCCAGCCTGGCTGAGGACTTAGAAAAGGAGTCTGGCTCTGATCTTGAGCCCCGCCCTAGTTCTGCCCTGACAATACCAAAAGAAGCTGCTGCCCAAGAGAATGGCCAGGAGCCCAGCATTCAGGCAACAGTCCTGTGACAATGTTGGCATAGAGAAGGAGGAGAAGTAGGCCAATTTACCTGTGCCTTCCAGAAGAGATCTAAATTGGCAATCTCAGAAGCTTTGTATGAGATGCTGAGCAATTAAGGAAGAGCTGCACCAGTGAAGGTTGATGATAAAAGCCTGGGTGAACACCAGAAACTTTGTCAGAGGTTAGCTGATTCCCCTGACACAAGCACCTTATTCGTGAACTCTCTTCTTGACTTCTTGGCTTGGACCTGTGGAACTTGGACTGACCATTCTTTTTTGCTGCAAGCCTCGACTCTTTTTGAACTTTGTGACTACGCTGACTATTTGACACTTTGGCTTGAACCCAGACTGATTATGGACATTGCTTTTGGAATTCTGCCTTTTGCTTTGCGAGTCTGCAGTTCAAGACTTGCTTTATTAATACATATGTTGTGTTGTGCTATTTTGTTTTGCTTGTCTATTTATTTGGGGGCTCGTTATCAGCTGCTGGCTGCTTTCCCTGGACACAAAGGTTCGAGAGTGGGATTGTCTCTATGTATCTTAGTTTTTAAGATCTTTCTAAATTGGGGAGTGGTCTCTTAAGAGTGAAGGAGACACTTTTAGTTGAGGCAAAACATGACCTAAACATGTGCTTGCAAAAGGGCAGAGCTGAATATGCCCTACATTATCATGATCTTATGATGGCACTTAAGTAGACTGAGCAGATAGAGATAATGGGTTTTGTACACAGGAGAAATTCAAGCATTATAGATATTTAACTCACAATTGAGTTGTACCAGTCTGAGATGGTTTGGCAGGTCTCCATTCTGTGGAGACAAACAAGACAGTTAAGCACTGATTGCACTCAATCAATGCAACCATTACTTTGTCAGAAGTGAAGAGATTTCCTAGTTGGACTTGGTTTTTCCCAAGATGTACAAATGCTTCAGTCCTAGCTTGTCCATTATGAATTTTTAACAATTTGTGTGGACTTTGCATTACAATAGGCAGCTTTCCTGTATTATGCATCAAAGTCTAATGTCCATATTTATCGACCATAATGTGTAACACCTCCTCTATGCATGGATGTTTTCAGCATGATTTTGAAGTCTGGGAAAATAGTGACATCATCATAGGAACAACCATCATAAAGATCAAAGCCAAACCCTTAAATTAACATTTCTGGTATCCCATTCTTGTTTTTAAATATTTATTGGAAAAAAGTTCATCCCCCACAGGTATTTGGGTTTTCTTCTTGAGGTGAATGTATTCTTCTCTCAAATAAGTTTCAGATCAGAATGTCTGTAACTCCAGTAATAATCTCTTGAAACATTTCCAGGTGGCAAGTAATATAAGTCTGATAATATCAGATTCTCGTATATTAAAAGCAATGACATTTTTAGTACATGCTTCAGTAGTACAAAGAGTTTCCATTACATAATAAACACCTCTGGTTTTATTGTAAGTTTGGGAGCCATTTTCCCATTGTAACATAATAAATAGAACTTTTATTATTATCATCATGCCCAAACAAATGAAGTGAAGCAACAAAGAAGTATTCTAAATGAAGTGTGTGAGAAGGATAAAGCACACAGAAGATTAAATGAGAAAGCAAGCCTGAATTCAGACAGCTTGGCAGTTTTGTGTGAAGTCAGTACATTTTGAGGGAAGGCAGAAACTAAAAAGGCTTTTCAAGTGTTTGCATTACAAAGAAGATCTTTCCTCGTCCATTGTATACAATATCCTCCCAAATAAGTAGAAGAACAGCTCAACCCAAAATCCAGTTCACAGGAAGTATTAGGATTTAAAAGAATGCAGTCCCATTTGTGTCAGTGATGATGAATAGGCTTAAATACTACATAGAATTTGTTCTAACTGGGTTAGGGACTGAGCTACCTACTTTAGCATAAAATTAGTACATGGGGCAGTGGTCCTATAAATCAGGCATGAATACTTTGGACTATCAGGTGCTTTGGGCTACCATGTAGAAGATGGAACAGGTTTGTTTTCTGATGCCACAGAAGGTAGCATCCAAACACATGAAAACTATTTAAAAAAAAAAAAAAGGAAACTCAGATGAAACATCCAGATTGTATTTGGCATTGGATCAGATTACCCTGAAAGATTGTTTTTAAACAGAAGTTAGGGGCAAAACAAATGGGCAGGAAAAAGTGGTTTGAAGCTCCTTTTCTGAAGCCATATTGAAACCCCACCACCAACAACACCGGCTCCCAAGGCAGCTGGAGTGCACATGTCATGACCATATGACATGGCTTCAAGACAGGAAGAAGCAGAAAAAAACTGCTTCTCTTTGAAACGGATTTTCTCTACATAAGGAAATTTTTCTGTTGGCTTCAAGGCATGTGACATCTAAAACTCACCATCATAAATTGCCTGTAATATAAGAACTTTTCCTCCCAAGTGGATGACAAGGCTATGTGTCAGAGGACAATGGCATTTCCCCAACTGCATTGTCATCAGGCCCCTCTTGCCCAGCCACTTGAAATTACCATGTCACCCAATGCTTCTGTGAATAATCTCTAGCACAGCAGTCAGAAAAGCTGCTTCTTGATCAACAGGGAAATGGACCTCTGTTGATCTCAGCGGATGCTTACTGGTAAGTAGAGTTTGTGCAGGTGGAGGCGGGGTCATGTCTGAATTCACTATGTAGCAATGCCATTACAAGGGTATATAGTACACAGTAGCTTTGTGTCATATAAGTGTGTTGTAAACCACTCAACCTGCCAGATTATGGCCAATATTCTACATTAGCTATTTCACTGTGTATAACCTAGATTTACTGATCCATAACTGTTGCATATTCATGATGGTTCTTTAGTCATCATTGTGACCCTACTGCCACAATCGTAACCCTCCTGCTTTACTAAGCATTAGCTGCATAGAATCATAGAGTCATAGAATCATAGAATCATAGAGTTGGAAGAGACCACAAGGGCCATCCAGTACAACCCCCTGCCATGCAGGACACCCAGTCAAACCATCCCTGACAGATGGCCATCCAGCCTCTGCTTAAAGACCTCCAAGGACGGAGACTCCACTACACTCCGAGGGAGTGTGTTCCACTGTCGAACAGCCCTTACTGTCAGGAAGTTCCTCCTAATGTTGAGGTGGAATCTCTTTTCCTGCAGTTTGCATCCATTGTTCCACATTCTAGTCTCTGGAGCAGCAGAAAACAAGCTTGCTCCCTCCTCAATATGACATCCCTTCAAATATTTGAACAGGGCTATCATATCACCTCTTAACCTTCTCTTCTCCAGGTTAAACATCCCCAGGTCCCTAAGTCGTTCCTCATAGGGCATGGTTTCCAGAACCTTCACATCTTAGTTGCCCTCCTTTGAACCTGGTCTAGTTTCTCCGCATCCTTTTTGAATTGTGGTGCCCAGAACTGAACACAGTATTCCAGGTGGGGCCTGACCAAAGAAGAATAGAGTGGCACTATTACTTCCCTTGATCTAGACACTATACTTCTATTGATGCAGCCTAAAATAGCATTGGCCTTTTTAGCTGCTGCATTGCACTGTTGACTCATGTTCAACTTATGGTCTACTTGGACTCCTAGATACCTTTCACACATAGTTTCATTCATCCAGATGTCCCCCATCCTATATCTGTGCATTTCATTTTTCCGCCCTAAGTGCAGTACCTTACATTTCTCCGCATTGAATTTCATTTTGTTAGCATTGGCCCAGCTTTCTAGTCTATTCAGGTCATTTTGAATTTTGACCCGGTCTTCTGGAGTATTGGCTACTCCTCCTAATTTGGTGTCATCTGCAAATTTGATAAGTATGCCCCCAATTCTGTCATCCAAATCATTAATAAAGATGTTGAATAGCACTGGGCCCAGGACAGAGCCCTGTGGCACCCCACTTGTCACTTCTTTCCAGGTTGAAAAGGAGCCATTGTTGAGCACCCTTTGAGTTCGGCCAGTCAACCAATTACAAATCCATGTAACTGTTACCTTGTCTAGTCCACATTTTACAAGCTTGCTTGCAAGAGTGTCATGGGGAACCTTGTCAAAGGCCTTACTGAAATCAAGGTATACTATATCCACAGCATCCCCTTCATCTACCAAACTGGTAATTTTATCAAAAAAAGAGATCAGATTTGTCTGGCAGGACTTGTTTCTCTGAAACCCATGTTGGCTTTTTGTGATTATGGCATTGCCTTCTAAATGCTCACAAACTCTCTGTTTAAATATCTGCTCTGGAATCTTTCGTGGTATTGATGTCAGACATACTGGACGATAATTGTTGAGATCCTCTCTTTTTCCCTTTTTGTAGATGGGGACAATGGTAAAAAGGAGATCCATTATGCTTGTGATTGGAGCATAAGTGAAAGATGTTCCATCAGGTTTGGGTAGGGGTTCAGCCAGAAGAAGTTATTCTGGGCTGGAGCAGATGGGCTGAAAAAAGTGACTCCATTATGCATTATCTGAAAGCGGGTTGAAATCCCACCATCTGCATCACCTGCATTTAATGCAGCCATGTGATGATGATGATGATGATGATGATGATGATTTATTTTCTGCTTCTCGATCATGCATGCACACCATCATACAAACACAAGACCTCTAATTACTTCCTTCTTCCCACCCAGAGGCCATTTAATTAGACATCCAGTGCATCTGTGCATCAGTGCATTCTTACCCAGTGGCAAAACACAATCATAGAGGCCCCTCATACATGCCCCCTTCACCCTTTGGCCTCCTGTTGGACTATCTGGTTTGTTCATGTTGTAATTACAGCCATTGCATTATTGGCAACCATGTTTTTGCTTTGCCGCAGTCCTACCCTAGCACTGGCCACTTTATGTTGGAAGCCACTTTATTTTGCTTGTCTGTCCACCCCTCAGTTAAGAATATCTAACTAAGGGGCCCTTTAGATAGCTCCAAAGGGGTGGCCTCCAGCCATCCCTTTTACAGCCAGGGGCTGTGGCAACTGCACACTGTGGACCCGAACTGGCCTTTGCAGGATGCAAAAAGGAGCCACAAAAAGCGGCTCTTTTTTTGCGGCCTGCAAAGGGTGTGATAACCATGGAGCAGTGGCTTTATGGTGCTCCTTTTCTGCTGCATCATGCTGATGCAGTGCCAGAGGAACGCTGTGATGACATGCACCTTGCAGCGTGGCTTGCAGTGTCACGCCACCCTAGGGGTGGAGCCGGTGCATGCATCATGTAGACGCTATGCCCTGATTCCACCTCCAACCTGACCCTAACTGCTGGTCTGCACAGGTCCTAAGTAGCTGACTTAGAATTCTAGCTGTCATCCTCATGTTTATAAATGTTATTGTCATATTCCACAAGGAATCTCAGACTCAAAGATTATTTGAGGGCATAGCCAGCAGCTACATTTTATTAGATTATATATTTATTTACTTATTAGATTATTAGAGTAACTGCAGCACTAACTGATACAAAATGTCTTACCTGACCCTCAGAATAGCAGCTTCACTGATGCCTTGGAAAATGCCATAATTTATAAATACACCTTTTGTTCTTAAATTAATTGGCTGGCCAATCTAAAGAAAATATTTTATCTTGAAAACATACAATTTACATTGAATACATATATGAGCATACCACTCTAATAAAAAGTACACAAAAATTATGTGAGCTCCTTCTTGTAAATTACTGAGCTGTTGTTTCTGGAAAGGCAATTTAAGAGATGATACACTCTAGCTACTCCTAGCCCACAATTAACATCAGCCTTTAAATACTTAAAACACAATGCAGTTACAGTATGCCACACAGAAAAATCACTTTATAACAACAATAAAACCCCACTATCCATTATGAATTCCATTACCCCCATCTGGCACATACTACAAAATCTCTGACCTACATGATCTTCAACCAGCTATAAGATGCTATTTTGTCTGTTATGACCCTTGAGACATAAATGTTACCAAAAGAATGGAACAATTCTGTAGTGTCAGGGAATATTGCTGTAGGCATCAGACACTTCAGAATGAACATCAGAGAAAAAAAACAGTAATGTCATAGATGGTCATATGGTAAAGTAGTTAGGATTAGCAGAAGGGATTTGAAAATATGCATATGAATTACGTGAGATCATTGGGTGGGAGGAAGTGGGCTGAGCTGGTGTTCAAATTTGCTTCCTGAGAGATCTTCCTCAAGAGAAAAAGTGGTAATGGGCCAGTGGAATGCAGTGCTGTAACCTTCCTATAAAATAACGTGGAATCTCATATGAATTCTTTTCAAGCAATTTCCTCCTTCCTGCATCTTTATTAAACTTTGAAAGGTACACCAGGGGATAGATAGTGTTGCTTTTCTATCAATTAGGCAGAGAAAGCCCTTCAATATGAGTGCAATGAAGTGAAAAGAATGTAAAAGGCCACATTGATACTGTCAGGGAAGATCTACTGCAGCCTAGATCCAACAGGAAAGATGACAGAAATCTACAACTCTAGCTGTCTCTTTATAAACCACCCAGTAAATGAATGTACAGAACTCAACTCCATTGAAGGTCCATGAAATTCTTATTATGTCTCATAGGATGCCTGGCAACAAAATTGCCTCTGAAACTCCTCTGACACACCTTAAGAACCGAGGGTGAGAAATTATGAGTCTCACAATGGACTCTGCCCTTAATAATAAACCTGTAAATTTTAAGAACCCATTTTTGTCACCACTGAAGCTGCATTCACTGGTAATTTTGCTGAACTGCTTAGATAATCTATATAAATAAATTTAACCTTCTGCCTGAATGCTAGTGCTTCACTCACATACATCTGGGCAGATTTTCACTGCATTTGAAGGGTATGTTCAGGGTGACACAAAAATAGAGCATGTAATATACATAAAATTCAAGGGAGGGGCACCCAGATTATTTGTTAAATTTACATCCAGTTTGGACTGTATATTGGGATGGTCTGATGTGAATTTTGTGTAATACACAAAATTCACCCTGAGGGTCCCCAGTTATTTTCTTTTTTATTCATGTACTGTAGCAAGATTTTGATAAGTGAGGCCACTTGCATAGCTAAGTGGGGTCTGACAGCCCAATGCCCCCCAATTCTTACTTATCAGGCAACAGACACTGAGAGAAACAGGGGTCTGTTCCTCTGTGCGTTAGGAAGCAGCTGACTGCCATTTCCATACCCCTTGCATAAATAATGTCTTGGTACATAGGGGAATTATGTCAGCAAAAATGCTTCTAACTGTCACACAGGATATCACAACTGTTTTTTATTTCATGCATACAAAACAGTTGCCTAAATTTGCCCATCTGTAACTGTTTCACATTTATGATTGGTACTTAGTCACTATTTTGACACTACTGCCATGATCATAACTCCTCCCCTTTGAAAAAACCCTTTACTTTCCTATTCATCAGTTTCATGGGGAGAAAGAGGTTCATTCTGCTGGAATTCAGCACATGGGTGAATAACATTTCCATCACATTTGGAGGATTGGGCCAGAAGATGTTACTTAGTTAAGAATAGTTAGGGGCTCGACAGACCTGCTTGCCTGTGGGCAGGGTTAGGGCGCCCCAGGGCACCATTTTGGCACAACACATGCCATCATGATGCCCCTGTGGTGCTGAATCCACATGATGGATTCACCAGATGAGGAGTGTCATAAAACCACACTGTCCTGGCTATGGCACCCCTTGGAGGGTGCAAAAAGGAGCCACTTTTTGTGGCTCCTTTTTGCACCCTCCAGAGGCCAGATCGGGGCTGCGGTGTGAGCTTGCCGCGACCCTGATCTGGCCAGTAAAGGGGCAGTTGCAGACCATCCCTTTGGGTTGGTCTGTATAGACTTTTAGTTGATACAGAATTCCAGCTATATATATTTTTGATGTATGCAATTGTAAATGCATTTCTGTCTCTCTGCTATCAAATCACATCGGATTGTTACCACATCATGAAATTTCAAGGGGATTTTCAGGATGATTTTACTTTAATATAGAGAGCAAGTAGCATATACAAGATTTACTTTGATCACTCCTGAGGGACATATTATTTATTTCTTTATTCATTGAGTAGTGTCTTTGGCAGCCAACCAGGAAAGGAATTCTTTCTATATGCAATGCAGGGGATATTTGCACACTCAAAGAGATATTACTCATCCTCTGAAGCAGTTGAAACTGAAGCTTTATCAACAATGTTTAATAATTGTCCAAAGCAATTCTGGGTACTAGAACTATCAATGTACTCATCTGGATTGTTCCCTGTAAATCAATTTCACTGTATACCAATATTGGCACATGCCGATATCCTGTTGTTAGCTACCAGAATCATATTTGACCATTGCATATTATGTACCACTGTGATGACATTGCATGTCCAGCATGATGACAACTGTAGGGATGAGTCCTGGAGTACTCCCAAACTTCAAACATTGTCCTTTAGAGGAAGTGTGACCCTGTCCAGGACTGGTTGAGAAATCTCCTTCCCCAAACTTGGGGTACCTATTGCAAATACCTCCGTTTTCTCTGGATTCAGCTTGAGTTTGTTTCTATGGTATCGAAGGCTGCTGAGATGTCCAAGAGCACTAACAGAGTCACACTTCTCCTGTTGATGCCCAGACAGAAATAATCCGCTACAGTGACCATGGCAGTCTCAACTCCATATCCCGCCCTGAAACTGGTTTGAAATGGGTCCAAATGATCAGCTTCATCCAAGACAGCCTGGATCTGGAAGGCAACTCCCCTCTCAATTACTTTGCCCAAGAATGGTAAAAAGGAAACCGATCTATAATTGTTTCTCACCAGGAGGTCCAGGGAGGTTTTTTTTAAAGCCATCTAACTGTTGCTTGTTTTAGTTTTGATGGAAATATTCCCTCCCTAAAGGAGGCATTGATTAGGAGTTGTAATAATATTTTCATTGCATCCCCTCCCTGGGTGGTCAACCATGGTGGGCAAGGTTTGAGAGGGCACGTTGTTTTCCTTACACTTCCAAAAAGCTTATCCACTTTATCTGTATTTACAGTTTAACACATGCTAAGGTACACAGTGAACTGACTGAAAACAATTTGGGTCACCCTCCCAAGCCTGCTACTTCTGTGCCATCATAAGGAATAAGCTTATACCACAAGGGTGTGGTTCCTGATCTCAGGTTTGTGCCCTGAAATCTCAAGGAATGGGATGCTGCTTGCCTAACAACCCTGTTGATTATATAGTGACAGACATCCCCATAACAATATAGTAGGGAAAAGGCAAGATATTCTTATTGCAACCTTCTTCAAAATGTAGAACAAACAAATCAAAAAATGACTCAACATTATCAGCACCTAAAAAAAGAAGACCTTAGGTTATTAGTATATACTGGTATTATTGGTATTGGTATAAATCATTCTGATATAGCCTTATCAGAATACTGTTGTGACCACACTAGAGATGTGAAGAATATATGGAAATATTTTAATAATTGATGAGATGAGAAATTTATTTCTCAACTGCCAAGAAATCCAGATAGCAAGAATTCTGGCTGGATGAGAACCTTATTCATTACTTATTCTATGCAAAAGTTGCATGCAGGGTTTTTTGGTGTAGCAAGTAGCTTTTGTTTGTTTGTTATTTTGTCAGCAGAAAAAAATTGTATTTCTGAGCAGAAATATTATTTCTGTGCAGGAAATGCTGTTTCTTGCTTAGAGTATCTCTTTTCTATGCAAAACAGTCACACAATAAGTTTTGCTCACAATAAGACTTAAACTACAAAATCAGACTTCCTCAGAGTGAGAAAAAAATCATTTAAAATTACTTGTTGATTCCTTCAAGAAGAAAATTAATGAAGAATCACTTCATATTCCACATACCACATTCTGAATATCTTTTCTGTGTGGTTCTCTGGCAGGTTTATAGTTTTGTCTAATTTCAATTTCATCATTTTATATTCTGTTATTGCTGCTCTAACGGCATTCTATGTTCGGTGATCTTGTCTGATGATATCTTTTCATCAGTTTGGTACTGTGGTGTGCAATAATCCAACCTTACATTTTATGTAGAATAGCAGATGTAACATGGTTTGCTACTATCTTAGTCTTTAGTTTTCACTTGATTTTTTTAAAGCCAGTAAATAAGTAATACAGTACATAGTTCAATCTAAGTTCCATCAAACTCCCATTAAATTTCAGAGGATGCCTGGGCACATACTTTCCCTTACTGAAAATATTCTATATACCATGTAGAATAATTTTTCATTTCAGGCTAATAATTTGATTTCTTTTTCATCTAACTTAATAACCTCTGTATATGGGGAGGCCTTTTAGTTTCTATGGAAACAAGGATGTCATTTATATATGTAGAATTCAATTGCTCCTATGGGTTTTCTTTGACATCTACCTAGATAACAGCACAAGGTTTACAACATTACAAAGTACTGTTATTTGTTCTGTTTAAATATTCTTCATGATATTTGGTGATTTATTCCATTGGGAATATGTTTGTATGTCATAGGCAGTCTGCAAGCAGAAATCTGCATATCATATACTAGGACATAGCCAATACCTTATAAAATAAGTCTACTTAAAGTAAGTCTACTGAAATACCTTATAAAATAAGTCTACTTAGAAATTGCTAGTATTTTCCCTTGGTCATCCTTTAACAAGATATATTTACTATTTTCTTTTCTTTTCCCATTTTCTTTAACCCCCCCTCCTCTGCGCATCCTAGTAGATTAGCTACTGATGTGAGAGAAAGTTCACATTGGGAAATGAATTTTCTCACCTTCAAGTATTCTATCATATATCTAGTTTTTAATTCTAGTGGCTAGAGATTAATTAACTGAGGTTCGATATAGACCAGCACTTTGTGCTGGCCTGTTGGTGGAGTTAGGACACAGTGTCTGCACTTCCCTATCCCCACCCCCAGGGTGCCATTTTGGTGCACACCAGTCCACACAGTGCACACCATGATGACGCCCCTCTGGTGCTGCATCCACATGATGCAGTACTAAAGATGCATCATAAAGTCACATTGCTGTGGCTATGGAGCCCCTTGCCATGACATATGTGCCCATTCATGCTTAAACACATCTGGTATCTGAGTATTGTCAATGTAGAGGAAGAAATAGTCAGCAGAGAGATGCATCTGTCACCAAGAGAAAATTATATATTTTACATATTTTACTCAGGTATGAACAACCAGTGACAGGATATATGAACCTTCCCTTCCTTCAGAATAGAGCACATGATTTTGAATAAGGTAAGTTTGCAGAAGTAATAAACTGGAAAGGACTGTGGTCTCAGTTCACTATATTCATTCACTGGAATTGGTGATTTAAGTGTACATACAAGTTTTCAATTGGTTGGAGGCACTTCCAAAAGTGTTTCAATTTGAATAATTGATTTACTTCTTGTCCCCCTCCATTGGCTCAGTTTCATTTCAACATGCAAATGTTA
The DNA here is from genome assembly GCA_034509955.1 of Urosaurus nigricauda. Classification (NCBI taxonomy): domain Eukaryota; kingdom Metazoa; phylum Chordata; class Lepidosauria; order Squamata; family Phrynosomatidae; genus Urosaurus; species Urosaurus nigricauda. Next base: position 271,881,243 of record JAOEGL010000001.1, read on the forward strand.
AAATATTCTGCCCTGTCTTTTACTCTATCTTTTTCCTGTCTGTGCAGGACCTCACCCATAGTGTTTCCTTTTAATATATAAATTTATCTTTGTCTAACTCTTATTCTTTAACTAGCTTTTCTTAGGTGCAGTTCTTCAGATGCTTGAGTTGCTCTGGGGGATAGAGGAATCAGTGCCAGGACAAGAGTGGTATGAACTGGCAAGGTTAAGCACTCTACTGAGAGTATAGGTAGCTCTCAATTTATGTCAGGATTGCAGTCCTGGATTAACAATGTACTGCTATAAATAGGGTGGGGACAGTTCCATGGAGAGACCAGGTAGAGATGTTTTGAGTGGAAGTAGTCACAGAGTTAGCAATTTTAGTCAACACTTGACCAATTTTTAAAAGGTTTAGAGCCTAAAACAACACAGGTGTGCCCTTGAAAGCAGGCTTGCCAATTGAAGAAAGCACTGATGTGCAACTCTTAAAGGCAGAAGAGGATATTCAGGGGGAGTAAGGAGCTGGTTTATCTCAGTAACCCTGCTCAGGCTATCTGCTAAACTGTTTTAATCTGAGCTGCAGAAGGGGTGGATTCCTGAGACAAGACTTGTAATTTGGCCAGATAGCTCATTGCTTAGGACTAGTTTCAAGGTATAAATATTGTTTGAAAACCTTCTCTCTGTTCACTCAGTCACCACATAGCCCAGCCCACATACATGACCACACTTTGTGTATGTTCCATTTTCATCCTCAGACCTCCCAGTCTGAGCCACTCCAGCTTTCTGTGGTCTTTTCATCAGACATGTAATTATAACCTCACTGCAAACCCCTAAAAACTCCACTATCCCCTTCCCATATTTCCATTTTGGTTAATTATGTATGCTTTGTTTGTTTGGATTGCTATCTTGTGTGTGTGATTGTACTCTGCATTTTTCTGAAGAAAACCTTCTTAATTCACCTCAAACCTTGACTCCTCCCAACTACCACTGGTATACACTGATGGACATGGTCCAAAGGTTACCCAAGTCTCTTGCAAAGTTAATTCCCCCAACAGTTGAAATAACGCTGACCCCATTCCCCTTCACCCATTCTTTGGTCAGCACAATGCAGTGTAATTGAAAGGGAGAGAAAAGTGACTGCACAAAGTACTGTCCCCTACACCTCATATGAAAATAACTGGGGTGTGGAGTGGTGGGGAGAAGTTTACCAGACAAATGGCTATAGTAGTGGCATTATTTTCTTTCTTTCTTCTCTCACTCATGACTGGTGGAAAGATGGTGGACTACAGAGAAAGTTTAGAGGAACAAAATCCACCGCCACCATCACCGCCACTGCCACCACCATCAGCAGCAGCAGCATCACCACCTTCTCCCAGAGTGGAGGTAGTTGTTAGAGTCTGCCCATCACTTCTTCTGCCCACATTTCAGAAGGCCTCAGAATGGTGGAGTCACTATTGAACTGTAGGTCCCTACCCCTGAAGAAGAAAAGAATATGGATGCTGAACAAAGAGGCCTAGCTGCTCTCAACTGCTGAACTCAGGAGTATTCTAGAAGGAATGTCTATCTATCCATTCATTTCTGGAGACACATTATAAATTTAAAATATTGTACATTGTGGCAACTCAAATAGTAACTCTCCTGTACATTAAAAAAATGTGACTGTTGTTTTGAAAGAAGGGAAATTTTAATGGTGCACAGTACAAAAATATTCAGAAGCTACAGTTCTGCAGTTTGTTTGGGCTAATCTCTGCTTTAAGATCTATAATGTCAGAGTTATAGCCATTTTTGTTTTTCTGATTTATGTCAATGGGGACAGTGAATGTGGATTTTCAAATCTTAATTTCAGTTGAGGGTCCAAATTAGATTAACTCAAATTCAGATTGATCTAGATCAAATCATAAGAGTTTATCACACAGGAGAAATTTCTTCCAATTTCGAATGGAACCAATTCAAATTCACGTAAATTTGCTAGTTTAGCGAATTCATGTGAATTTCAATTGCATTCGGAATGCATTGAGAATGACTTCCCATTATCCGAAAATGACCCCCATTGCCCGAAATTGCGTGAGATGCTTTAATTCGCAATAATATAGAAACCATGATTGCATTCAGAATGACTTCCATTTTGCCCAAAATTGTGTGAGATACACTCATATGCAATTACGTGAAAACTCATGTTTGCTTTCGGATTCCCATTGCATTATACCCCCAAATTCTGTAGTATGATGAACTCCATAGTGTTTTTCTTATGTAAGGGCTTGAGGAGAAATATACTCATTTTGGGGGATACATTCTTACTGCTCTGTATCCCATCATACCAACATTGATAATGAACCTTCAGGAGTGTACAAGATTTGAGTCCATTTCCATGTGGACATCTTCAAAAATTTTCCTTGATTTGGTTTTGTATTTGGGATTCATCCAAACCCCAAACTTGCTAATGGGTTTTTGTTTTGTTTTTGTTTTTGTTTGGTATATTTTCACAGGAATTAGTCTAATAATTTAAAGCAAATTTAGTGCTCACAATAATTGAATAAATTGATTTTTTTAATTATTAAAGATAAAAAAGTCATCATTATTTCTCTCTCACTGTTCTTTTTCTCTTGTTAAAAAAGTAGATTGGCCATCAGATGGAGGCTGCTGCCAATAGATTTTTTTTTTTAATGTTTGTGCTGAGCAGTCAGGTTCAAAGTGATTCTTTTAAAATAAGTTTTTTAAAAAGCTTTGTAATAGCAGATTTAGTCACAATTATCATTACACATTATGTTAGAGAAAAATCCTATCAATTAGGGAGAAAATAACTATAGGTTGAAAAAATATTGCTGATAAAATTAACAGCAGGCCCTTTTAAGGCATGTATGCTGGAGCAAAATGAACTGATTTAATTTAAAAAGTTGGATAAATGGAATGAAATGAAACAGAAACTAGATGAGAGGATATAACTGTTGCTTCTATATTCATCTGCACCAGATACTGAGGGTGATTTAGAAGATGCAGTGGCTTAGAGGTTAAGAAGCCAATTCTGATGCTTGTAAGGTTGTAAGTTTAGCAGTTAGAGGCCCAAGAGCCTTGTGATGGTGTGAGCCCCATCACTAGTCCCAGTTTCTGCCAGCCTAGCAGTTTGAAAGCAAGCAAATGCAAGTAGAAAAATGCATACCATTTCAGTAGGAAGGTAACAGCATTTGGTGCAGTCGTGCTAGCCACATGACAACAGGAATTGCCTTTTGACAACATTGGGGCTCTTTGCCTTAATAACAGAGGCCTTCTACATTCATGTCAAGAGGAAACCTTTACTTTTACCTTTATGAAGGGGTAAGAAAAATGCAACCCACGGGCTGCACATAGTCTGACAAACCCTTTATTGTGCCCATTCAGTCCTTCTGATTCCCCCCAAGCCCTGCATCTGTCCCAATTTTAATTTTGGGAGCAAAATGTCCCCAAGCTTACTCTCTCCTTGGCTAAGATATCTAGAAGCAAAATTGCAAACTAGAAGTAGATCTCAAATTCTCCAGAGATGGTTCTCTGATCTGCTGAAAATGGGGCAGAAATTTCACCACAAGTTTATAGTGGTGAACATTGACTGTAGTTGTCAACCTTGACATATTATAAAGATGGGCTTCATATGTGTAACTTGAGTTACCACAAGATACCTGTACTCCTTCATGGCTCAGTGTCATACAGCAGGTTTATGTGTAGAACTATGAGTCATTTATCAACCCCTTAGACCTACCATAGAGATGCTAGAACTCATTCACACATAGCCATTTGTGCCTGGCAGACTACTGGCCTTGGCCAAACATAGGCTCATCCACGAAAGTCCAATGGGGATCCCTCAGAGCTCTCAGCGTCTGATGTAATCATTTTGTCTCTGGATGAAGGGACATACCCAAATGCTTCTGTGATTCCACCCTCCAACCCCCACTGTCTTCCAGAGACAATCTGCCATGATATGTGAGGCTTCTGTGGTTCTATATTCAGTTGGGGGGGGGGGTCCTGGCAGTGAGAGGAAGGGAATACCAACCTCTGCAGTGATTCAAAATAAACATATGTAGTCATACTGTTAATGTACATATATGTATGCTGTTAAAGGGTTACCAGCCAATATAAACTCCTGCACAATATCCTGTTGACTCTTGAGGTTCAAGCAAATTAAAGAGGTTTCATAAGATTAGAAAAAAAAGGTGTTACTGTTATATATTCACACATCCCTATACTGTCACTTTGGTTTGCTAACAGGGAAAGAAACATCTATGGAACTGAGGCAAATTAAAGAATTTGGAGAAAGGAAAAGCAGATGCCTCCATGTGATTTTTATTTCCACTCAAAACCAAATGCTGTTTGTTTGAAAAATAACAGCAAAAAATTGCTTTCCTGTGTAATCACAATGAATGAAATTGGGCATCTGTTTTCTCATGACATCTGGAAGGCAGTGTGCTGCAGCTTCAAAATCTATGGGGCTTTCTAGATTGGCAGGAAAGTGTGACATGAAGTTGCCTTTTCCTTAATGTTTAGCAGCTGCGCCGCAGCCTTTAGATGGAGCTGCGCTGTTCCGCAGTTTTTAAAAAAGAAGCTGGGAAAACCAGCACCTTTTTAAAGGCGCTTCTTCTCCCCTAAAATGCAAAAAAAGCGTTTTCATGGCACACTTTCCCTTTTTCTCATCTAAAGGCTAGACTTTCATGCAGCAATGAACACACTTCTTTTTGCCAATCTAGATCAGGCCATAGATTGTAGAAGAATCTACATATATCAAAGGGCATACAAAGACAGATATAAGTGATGTGTTTTCTTTTCTGTATCGACCAGTATTCTCAGTAGAGAACGCACAGAGCTCTAACTCTGTTCATGCATTCAGGATAAGGCTCTCCCACATGTTCAGGTTAACACTGTCCTGAATGCCTGAGCATGGTTCATGTATGAAATAGCTGTTCATTTGGTTGCACTGGTTTTCTACCAATCTAATTCAGTCACTGTGGGTAGAAACTGGCACTTTGGTAAGAAATTGCTCCCACGTTAGCAAACTTTCAGATGGAATTTAAAGTTATACCTTCACCTGGAAGGCAGTGAGGATCCTTGAACAAAAGGTTTAAAACAAGCTCATTCCCCAAGATGTTTTGCTGCCTGACAATTTGCCATACCCAGAGGGAAAACACATAGTACCTTAGCCAATCAAATTTGTCTGGCACCATAAAGAGCAAATCTTACCAAAACTTGGCAGTAAAAATACCATCATTGGCCAGAATCCTGTTGAGGACTTACAAATGTGAAAGCAAATGTGTAAACAAGTTTTTTAAAAACTTCAGACCATTTTTGTATTTTTGTATAAACAAAATTTCCACAAAATTTAGCAAAAATATGAAAAACTTCCTTTTTAAAAACTTTTAATTTGATGTGGTATGTGTTGAATATAAATAAGGAACTGAAAGCACATAGCCATGCAGCAAACCTATGGTCCTGTAATTTGGAGATTGTTTACAACTCCAGTGATTTCTCTCAAAGAAACCTGAAGAAGCCCTAGTGTGTCCAAAACACATTGGTCTTTTTAAACAATATAAACACAGAATAAACAGTTGACCATCTTAGAGCATGTGGGGTATGTGTTGAGACACCTTCTCTTGAGAAGGATAAGACAATTTATGGATATTGCTTACCTTTCTACAAGTCACATGAGTAAAAGCAGAACCACCTGCTTACTGAAGAGTAGACCATGTTCTTAGTCCTACCTTCATTTTAGAGATTTATATTATAAGTCCATGACACATATAAAAATTGTGGTTAAAAGTATGTAAAGAATCTTACACTTTGTTTTTCACAGCATTAAAACAACTGAAAATAATTGTGTATTCCTTTACACTTCAGTACTGTTCCCAGTGACTTCTGTACAATGCCTGCTTTTATTATAGTTAATCGCTGAATTAAGGCGATTCAGGATTATAGTTCCTCTACTTTTGTATGTTTAAGTTAAGCTCTTAATTCTCCTTCATTAAGCTTTTTTTCGCCAACCTCTGTGGACGAATATTTATTGTATTTGAATGAAAACAAAGAGTTGAAAAATGGAAATTGAACATATCTATTGTACTCTATTCAAACATAAGCTTTCCTGTCATGAGATAAGAACTGGAGCCTGGAAAAGACTCAACTCCCAAAACATGGAATATTAATTCACAAAGAATATGAGTGAATAAACCACATAAATTGTTCAGTAAATATTAATACAACTTAGCTTTTAAGTTTGTGAACTCAGTAGCTTGGATTCATAATTTCCATGCATGGGGCGCTTTTCCTAAAGCAAAGAGAAGATGCTATGTTTACTGAAAAGAAATGTCAGATCGTTGGGGGCACTGTGGTAGGGGTGCAGGGGGGGTTGTATGGTGAAGTACAACCATCCCTAAACTTCTGCTTCAGGTTCCTCCAACAGGATTCTCCATTGGCTCTCAGATTTTTCCACAAATGGTCCACAAAAAGAGATATTCTAGATCAAAAACATTGTGTGTTTTAAAGAGTAACTTCTTTTGTTAGCATATATAGATTTAAAATAAACTTCAATTATGGAACAACATAATATTTTACATCTTGAAGAAACCCTTATCTTGGATGGAAATTCTATTTAGCATTATATCACTGAAAGGGAATTTGGAGAACATAAAATATTATCCATAGCTCAGTGCACAAAATGTAATGCAGGACTTTAATAAAACATCCATGGTTAATGTCTATTCAACTTCTCTTGAAAAACAGGCCAACACTTCCCAGTGTTGTATGGCTCCTACTGTTAGGAAAGCCCTGTGCAGACTAGCCTTAAAGGCCAGGTTGGGGGCGGAGTCCATTAATGTCCATATGACACATGCCCTGGCTTCACCCCAGGGTGGCATGATGCTGTGCACCGCACCATACAGAGTGCAGCATCACGTTGCTCCTTTGGCACTGCATCTGCATTATGCAGTGCCAAAGGAGCACTGTAAAGCCATGGTGGTGTGGCTATCACACCCTGGAAAGGCCAGATTGGGGCCACAGTGTGTGGTTGCCAAGGCTCCGATCTAGCTGTAAAAGGGGCAGCTGCAGGCTGCCCCTTCAGGGCTGTCTGCACAGCCCTGAAGTTTTCTTAGTGTTTAGCTGAAATATGACTATAATTTCTTGTCCTGCCACCTTACAGCAACAAAGGCCAGCTCCATCTTTGGAATGGCAGCATTTTAATACAGTGATAATCTCTCCCCTTAACCCTCTCTTTTAAACCTTTTGTGGCTAAATATATCCAATTGTTTCAGTTATGTACAATTGGCCCTCAGTATCCATGGTGATTCATTCTGGAAACACCCACCCCATACCAAAATCTGTGGATGCTCAAGGTCTGTTACCCCCAATGGTGGTGCATCTAAATGGCTGTGCTGCCATTAGGGACAGTCCCTGTTGTCCCCATGGTGGTGTGTCTGCATTAGGGACAATGAAACTAAATGGAAGCATGGCCACATAAATGTGCCACCATGGGACAATGGGGCTGTCCCCAATGGTGGCACAGTCACCTGCACACGCTATCATTGGGGACAATATGGGCTTGCTGTCTGCGGATGCTTCAACCTGTGAATGGCAAGTCCAAGAATACCGAGGACCGACTGTATCTAATGGTTTGGTTTTCAGACTTCTTACCATTCTGGATATTTTCCTCTGAGCACATCCAGCTGGTCAGTTTTCTTTTGAAAATGTAGCACCCCAAAATGAACACAGAATCTCAGATATATCATCACCACTGGACAATGGAATTTTATTTTTATTAAGGAGATAGAACTAAAGATACACACAAAAAGGAATGGGACATATCAAGTATTTCCACCACTGTTATCACTCACATGATTTAGTCCTTCTTCCAGCCATTCATATATATACTGTAGAACAAAGTGCAGCAAGTCAACACCTTCTTTGCTTCAGTCTTCTCAAAAAAGGCAAAGGGTGCTCAGCCTAAGGATAATGGAGCAGAATGCAGAATAGGGGAATTTCAGCACAGAATAAGTAAAGAGATAGTACAGGAATACCTGGTTAACCTAAATGAATATAAGTCTCCAGGACCAGATGAACTACATCCAAGGGTATTAAAAGAACTGGCAAATGTAATTATCAGAACCACTGACAATAATCTTTGAGAACTCCTGGAGAACAGGAGAAGTCCCAGCATAATGGAGGAGGGCAAACATTGTCCCCATCTTCAAAAAGGGAAAAAAAGAGGATCCCAACAATTATTGTCCAGTTAGTCTGACATCAATACCAGGAAAGATTCTAGAGCAGATCTAGAGAGAGTCTGTGAACATTTAGAAGCCAGTGCCATAATCACAAAAAGTCAACATGGGTTTCAGAGAAACAAGTCATGCCAAACAAACCTCATCTCTCTCTCTCTCTCTCTCTCTTTTTTTAATAAAATTAAAAGCTTGGTAGATGAAGGGAATGCTGTGGATATAGTATACCTCGATTTCAGTAAGGCTTTTGACAAGGTTCCCCATGACATTGTTGCAAACAAGCTTGTAAAATGTGGGCTAGACAAGTTAACTGTTACATGGATTTGTAATTGGTTGACTGGCCGAACCCAAAGGGTGCTAAACAATGGCTCCTTTTCAAACTGGAAAGAAGAGACCAGTGGGGTCCCACAGGGCTCTGTCCTGGGCCCAGTGCTATTCAATATCTTTATTAATGATTTGGATGACAGAATTGGGGGCATACTTATCAAATTTGCAGATGATACTAAACTAGGAGGAGTAGCTAATACCTCAGAGGACAGGATCAAAATTCAAAATGACCTGAATGAACTAGAAAGCTGGGCCAATGGAAACAAAATGAAATTCAACACAGAGAAATGTAAGGTTCTGCACTTAGGGTGGAAAAATGAAATGCACAGATATAAAATGGGGGACACCTGGCTGAATGAAACTATGTGTGAAAGAGATCTAGGAGTCCAAGTAGACCATAAGCTGAACATGAGTCAACAGTGCAATGTGACAGCTAAAAAGGCCTATGCAATTTTAGGCTGCATCAATAGAAGTATAGTGTCTAGAACAAGGGAAGAAATAGTGCCACTCTATTCTGCTTTGGTCAGGCCCCATCTGGAATACTGTGTTCAGTTCTGGGCACCACAATTCAAAAAAGATGTGGAGAAACTGGAGCATGTCCAAAGGAGGGCAACTAAGATGGTGTAGGGTCTGGAAACCATGCCCTATGAGGAATGACTTAGGGTACTGGGGATGTTTAGCCTGGAGAAGAGAAGGTTAAGAGGTGATATGATCGCCCTGTTTAAATATTTGAAGGGATATCATATTGAAGAGGGAGCTTTTGTTCCAGCGACTAGAACACGGAACAATGGATGCAAACTAGAGGAAAAGAGATTCCACCTCAACATTAGGAGGAACTTCCTGATAGTTAGGGCTGTTCGACACTGGAACACACTCCCTCGGAGAGTGGTGGAATCTCCTTCCTTAGAGGTCTTTAAGCTGGATGGTCATCTGTCAGGGATGCTTTGATTGGGAGTTCCTGCATGGCAGAGGGTTGGACTGGATGGCCCTTGTGGTATCTTCCAACTCTGTGATTCTATGATTCTAAGTCCTCATTATACTTATAGATGTATACATACTTATCTTGGATCTGAACATTATGCTTCTGTGAATGAATGCCTTATTTATAAGTAGAATGTCACTTCCAGGAGGCTTCTGGGAGCATGATTCTACATGGCACATGGCACTTTAAAGTACACCTTCCTTTAAAGGGAAAAAGTACACACATCTGTATCAGCACAACTATAGAAGCAAATTCACCAGCTGTGGCAAAGATTATTGTAGAGGGATCACATGCAGGTTACCCAGATCTAATCCATATTCAGTGGAGAACAAGGGACGGCAAATCTTAAAAGAAACAAAATTGCATCATAGGAGTGAAGTTACATGGTATAGTCAGAAGGAGGAGAATGCAATAATAGGGTATGAGTTTTGATGACCTTATGTGTCATTTCATATTTAGTAGCTGAAACTACAATCCTATTCACATTATACTAGGGTGTTTCACATATGCATAGATTGCATTTTATGAAGTCCCTCCTGTTCCCCAAAGTTTTATGCTTTGATTTAAAACAAAACAAAACAAAACAAAAACCCCTGCACACTTTTATTATTCTGTGAATATATTACAACTCCTGTCTTTTGGGAAATTCACCTTGGTAGACCACGAGTCAGATAGTATTATTTTTCTTAATCACACTGGTTACTTTTTACATTATAGGTTGAACTCCTAGAAGATTTTCAGAGGCAGGTGTTAAAACTCAAAAATTGTTAGCACCCAGGCTAATAAACTCAGACACATTCATTCTTGTCATCCTCCTAAGCAGTTAACACTAGGCCACTGGACACTAATGAGCTATTTTGTAGACTTATAAAAGTCTTTTATATGGGTGCAAGGGTTCCACCTTAGGAAGGAGACACATGGCACTTAAACATTCATGCACTGCATCTCATTTTCATATTAAGTGATGTCCAAATCTTACAGTTTCTAACTTCTTCATGATAATTAATGGATGTGATAAATGGAAGAACTACATTGTGAAAATGAGATGGAGAGTGGAAATTCTTTGGTGGGTAAAGAATAAAGTGTTCCCACTATTTTGGGTTTTTTTTTTCTTTTTCTTTTTCATTTATGCTCAGTAATCTCTTGGGCATATAACAAATTACTATTTATACAGCATATATTTAGTCTTCAAAGTACTTCACATACTTGTCTCAATAATCCTTCCAAAAGCAATATGGGTCAGTTAAGTATAATATCATTGTTTTGTAGAGCAAGAGGGAATTAAGTCTTATAGAGTAGTGGCTTGTCTAAGGGACACTTAAATGAATTTGTGCCACAAGCCACATTTCTAAAATTGGGTTTTCCTTCTCACAAATCATACAGTAATCTCACTTTATGCATTACATTTTTGTATGTGCATACTTAGTGCACATTCAAAAGAACAGAAAAAGATGCAAATTTATCAAACTTTTTAATTGAAGTGTCCATGCTACACTATGTCATGATATTTAGGGCTCCATACAAATATGGATCTGTTTGAGAACAAGTATATCATCCATTTATATTCATTGCAGCCATGGCTTCAACTTTTGGGTAAACACTTTGGGAAAACTTGCATTTGTTGTTCTATATGTAAAATAGTCATTAGCTACTATGATGCAATCCTATCCCTGTGTAACTCATGTGTAATGTACTCACTTTGAAAGAAGACATGGGAATCTGATAATATCCTTTGCACTGAAGTGTTGTTCCCAGTTGCCTGCAATAAACCCTCCCTATGATAAACTGTTTAGGCTTAGGGCTGTGACACAGATATACTGATTTCATAGCCCCTCCCACTAAAAATACTAAGTTGATGCTTAAGGGTCTTTCAGTCACATTGAAAACTCATATATTAAATTGCAAGTCTAGAGAAGGAGCGATTCAGGTGAATGATGAGAGGATCACAGTGAAAACTACAAGTATATCTTTTCATTCCAGGGCTGTCCTTGAAAGCAGAACTTGAACCCAGCTGATGTGAAGGGGGTTTGTCTTTATGGCCCGATCTAGACGGGCAAAATGAGGTGCGATCAGGGCTCTAAAGGGCGCCTTTACGGTTAGGGAGGGTGCAGCATTTACACCCTCCCTAACCCTAAAGCATATGGATGCCACCATTTTAAAAGACAACGCTGAGCATGCCAGATGACATCGCGCCGTGGGAGGGTGCCAATGCCTGCTTTTATTATAGTTCTCTCCTTAAAAAATGTTCCTTTTACAGAATCAACAAAAGTCCTTTTCTCTGGTTTACTTGATGACTGTCTCCAAATAGGTTAAATGCATAATTGCGATCCTCTTATCTTTAGAGATTCTTAATGGAGAGAAATTTCAGATGAGCAAAGTTTTCATAGTTCATTTCATTAGGCTCTAACATGAGAGTGCCTTCAAATTTCAAACAACCAATTTTAGATTCTATGAACTCAAAAAAAAAAAAAAAAGAGCATTTCACAAGCCTTAACAAAAATAGCTGTATAAAACAGCACAGAGGTATAGCTTTGATGACATATCACTAATTAAGCATTGCCATAACAACTGAAGGTCTGGTGTAAATGTTGCTTTGTTAGAAAAGCAGCTAATTCTTTCACCTTTATAGTAGGATGCATGTTTTCTCATTAATAGCATGTCTATGCAACACCGAATTTGAATTGAAACAGTGTGGTGACATAACTTAGATCACTCAAGGCTGAATGAGAAAAATCCAGGTGAAGTGTGAAAAGTGCCTGTTTGTATGCTTGTAAGATAAATGGTGAAGATGGGTGTCATAGTGCCTGTTATATCAAGCATATTGGCCCAAATCCTTTATGTACTATATTGTTATGTTATCATGGTAGTTATGTAGCCATGTAGGAATACTAGTTGAACCCCTCCCTTCCAACCCCCACTTACTAATCAGCAATTGCTATGATCCATAAGTGTCTGTTCCCCTGTTGGTTAGGAAACATCTGCCTGATGTTCCTAACCTGCTTGTATGAGTGATCTATATTTTGACAGGCAGAAACAGGGTTCCTGTTGCAATCCTTCCTTCAAGCAGATACCATGCATGTGAGGAGGGTCTGTTTGCAAGCCATCTGCTTCCTGATTGACAGAAGAACAGACCCCTGTTGACTAAATTGGCTCTGATCAATAAGTGAAGCTTGGGGGACTTTGACAGTCCCTGTCTATACTTTTTACATAGTTTGCGTAGGGTCTATGAGTATGAAGTAGTCATGAATCCATAAACTCTTACTTATGCATTCACAATCCCCCAACAGGATTATAGTCATTTCAAAAAAAAATAAAAAAATAAAAAAAAATCTGCTACTCTTGGTGCTATTTTTTCCACACAAGAAATAGTAATGAGTAGGTTTGCCAGACTGAAAATTGAAGAAGCTTGTAGTTTTAAAGCTTGTACTTTTAAGTGGCATGTAGAAAAGGCTCCCAGAGTGCTACTTCCACACTGTAGAGCCAATATGGCGTCATGGTTTGAGTGCTGGACTATGTAATTATGGAGGCCAGAGTTTGAACCCTGGCTTGGCCATGGAAATGCACTAGGTGACTTTGAGCAAGTCACATTCTCTCAGTCTCAGAGAAAGGAAATGGTGAATCCTCTCTGAAGTAACTTGCCAAGAAAATGACATGATAGGGTTGCCTTAAGGTCTCTATAAGTCAGAAATTACTTGAAGGCATACAATAAAGTTCTCTCTTCTGCTCAGCTCGCTCCAATTTTCATTCTGGTAGTCCTCACCACTATTATGCACAATCTTCAAACAGCTTGCTTAAAGGTTTTAAAAAGCAACAACAGACAAAACACACATATGGGTAAGTATACATTAAGCTCTGTGTGTATTAATTTTACAGCTCATATGTTATAATAACATTACAGTGATAACATGCAGTTCACTGGGCACAAACCACAGAAAAAATAGCTTTGACTAATTCCCATTGAAATAAATGAGATTAGGCTTATAATCAAAAGTAAATTTACCAGGAAGTTAAGTCCCATTTAACTCTGCAGGAATTGCTTAAAGTAAACATGTTTCAGATCAGAGTGTTAAGCTCCATTGAGTTCAATGTAACAGCTATCCCGAAAGGCCAAGCCTTAAATGTTTTCTCTGTCTGCAGTTCAGATGTAAAGCAAAAAAATATTCACAAGAATGCACAACAAATATGAGAAAGCCAGTGTTCTTGCTGGCTTTGAAGACATGGTATAGAGAAACACATAACATGGCAAAGCAACAGTTGTATGCATATTACTTTGCATGTCAAGGGATGTGGTGCTGAAATTGTATGAAGAATTAATAAAGAGACACAAAAGGCATTGTGGGGGAAACTGGATAGTTATGTAGGAACATAAATGAACATATCAATCCAAACTGTCAAAATATGTTTCAGAAGTAACTGTCTTCATTTTAATGTTTTTCACCATTCACTGTTGTTTCATATAAAATCTTCCCACAAACATACAAAGTAACTGTGCTAGCCCCTAACCCCCATTCCTTGCTGTAATTAGGAATTTGTTCTGTGCAAAATTCACATGTGGTTGTTTTGTGTAGAAAACAACATGTATAATTATTTTCTTGGCATCGAAAATAATATTTTAGTGCAGAAATATTAATTCCTGTGCAGAAAATGCTGTTTTCCATGTAAATCAACCATATGCAAATTTCACATGAAACAAACCCCCAATTACATTTTTTTTCTGTACAGAAAACTACATTTTCTTGACAGAAATTAATATTTCTGTATTGAAATATTATTTCCATAAAGATAATGTTGTTTTGTAAGGGTGGGTCTAATTAGGGGAATTTTTAAATTAGCTCAAATTGTGGAGAGGGGGTGCCTTACAAGTACCCCAGCGAGACCAACTTTCAGCCTGTTTAACAAGGGACCAAATAATTCCTCAAGAAATAGTGCAGAGGCAGACTTCTGCAATTAGAATCTAAATTTATTGCAAAAAGAGTGCACACACACACAAACACATACACACATACACACACATTCAAGGCTCAGGAATCAAGGGTGGAAGATGGGGATAGAAGAGGCAAAACTACAGGCAATACTTACTCCAGCGGAGACCTTTTCCTGGGATCCAATGCAGCATGGACAGAGATGTGGGAGTGGGACACAGTTGTTCAGAGGAAGTGGAGGGAGCAATAGTGCTGGAACTAAGTTGGGCCTCCAAACCCACGTAGTCTCAGTCTGTTTCCAGTTTAGCACATGAAGAAAGTGTTTTTAAAGGGGGCCAAAAAGAGCTCAACCAAGAGGTGTTTAATTAACTTTGTGACACCTGGATGGAAGTGCCAGGAGGGCATAATTTGAAAAGTCCACAGTCAGGGAGAGGCGCTAAGCTGATCAAGTGGGCAAATATTGCACCTCTCCTTAGTCATTTGGATTAAATGACAAACTCATTTGTGACTCTCAGACAATCTGAGAGGACATTGTTTGTGAAGACTGACCTCATTTGGTTGTTGCAAATGTGGTCCAACACTTTGGGGTTTAGGCTGACCTTAGACCAGAGTACATCTGGGGTCATATGGGTTATCATTTATGTCTAAAATTTCAGAAAAAAGGGGTCACTCATAACAGTTTCTTGTAAAGACAATGCCAAACAACTGCATGCCAATTTTGCTCAGATTTAGTCCTGAACTGCAAAGATCCTCATCCATCCACAATTCCTGTCAGCATTTCTCAACACTCAAAAACATGTTTTTCCCCACCATTTGTGGAATATTTTGAACAATCTTTCCATCCCTATATTCTGCACACAAAGCATAACATACACCAAGAGAGAGAGAGAGAGAGAGAGAGAGAGAGAGAGAGAGAGAGAGAATGAGAGAAAGAAAAGATGCAATTTAACATACAATTATGCCATTATGTTGTGAATCATTTCAGTCAAAACTTTGTGGGGGGAAATTCCAAGTAATTTAAAGATATCCAAGGGAAATTTTGGAACTATCCTTAATCAAGATATGGACAATGATCCTGTAAACCTCTGAATAAAATAGAATAAAATAAAATAAAATAAAATTTAGACATATTTTAATTAGCCATTTTAAATACATCTGCCTAAAGATATAATTTTTCTTAGCTAACATTTTTATATATACTGCTGTTTATACTGTATCTTTTTGTGTATAAAGCTAAGTTCTCCTGTATTATACTAAATGCTGTAATGTAATGCTCCCAAATTATTCTCATTTGAAACTAGCAAAATTTTAGATCAGAATAGTACAATTACCAAAAAACAAAAAACAAAACAAAACAAAAAAACGCCACTGTGGCAATTCTCCAATAAGACAGTCACCACTTTTCTTCTGACATATCAGGTACACTATCCTGAATCAGAAATTCTAAGTGATACAATAATTTAACTATGAAATTTGGACATTAGTCATTCTTCACAGAGAATGAAATTCTTTTTGGGAAAGAGTTTTTCAAAGGGCTGGTTAACCATTGACCCTGAGTTGTCATGCTACCATGACATGACAAAACTGTTCCAGTATTTTAAGATAATTTAAAATATTTTTCCCTCCTTGCTTCAGAACAATTCACTGCCTATTGCACTATATCTGGAATATGTTGTGAAATTTATTAGAGAAATTAATTAAAGTAGATGTTTGGATGAAGACTATAATATTTGTTGGTCTCTAATTTGGCAGTTATAGGATTCATTTTTAAACAGTGAAAGTGACATTTGTGCCTGAGAAAACAAGCATTTACAAAAACATGTGCACAACATATTCAAAAGTATGGTATTTCACTGCCCAATATTGTTACTTATTAAATCTTCACCTTCATAAGTTCCAGATTTATTGTAAAAGCCTTTTAAAAGGCTCAATTAACTATTATTCCTTCTCCTGCTCTATTTTCATTTTTAAAGATGTAGTTGCCTGTGCCACAAAAGCTCCAGGCCAGATAGCAAATGTCACCTAGAAAATCTTTTTAGTGTAATTGAAATTCTTATCTTCTCTCTTTTCAAGTTTTGTTCCCTCTCATGGGTCTTCAGTTTTTCGAAGTTTAATTGGAGCTTTAGTGGATGAATGTCTCCTTATTCTGTTCTAAAATGTCATTCCAGTTGCTCCATAAAAAAACAGCACCTTATTATTCAACTTATCTGTTCCCCAATGTCTTTGAGTTATACCTGCTTATTTCACCGAAGGAAGCACTTTTTAAAAAACTTCTGTTCACAGGGAAGTATAATTTAATTCATAACCCAAATCCTTCATGTAAGACAGCACATCAGTTTAATGAAGAAAAGGAGGATCATAACAAAGTCATTGAAATCAATGAGCTTAGGTAGGTCTACTCTGCATGATGTCACATAGTATAAGGATGAACGCCAATGTAATAATTTAAACATACGTATGCATATATGTATGCTAACTTCCTCAGACTTTGCACTATTTCTTATCAATTGTAGTACATGTGAATCTGTGTAGAATGGTAGGCCAGGGTTTTAATATTTTTATGTTTATTTGCTAACATATAGTTTCTATTGTTTTAACATCTGTATTCTGTATTCATTGAATTGCTGAGACATGAAAATGGTTTCCAAATAATTCAGGCTCTGAGCAAACATCACAATAAACTCATGGAGGCTGATTCATGTGCCAAATCCTGACTTGCGTGCCAAACTGGCTTGACCTGAATAAGTGAGGCAGGCCAACCCTTTCTCCATCTCAGGTGGCAAAGTGTGTTGGTCCAGTGGTTACAATGTACATATAATCTGTTTCCTGTTCCTAGTTCCTGTTTGCACTGAGACCGCCTCACACGCATGTAAGTACATAGGTGAAATGGAATGATCTGCAGCTGTTCTGGCTGTGATCTTTCTGGGACCATGGCAACCAGACAGTTTACTCCCACTGCTGGCAATCTCAAGCTACTGGGAGCAGGAGCAGGTTTTTTCTGGTCCTTTTCCAACTGGATTCAGGCTGCCTCAGGTGGCCTCATTGTGGCTTCAATACACTTTGGGGACAGAAGCTGATTTATTTCTCCCATCTACTTTGGGCCTCATTTAACCTGGGATTGGTTGTGCGTTTTGACCCTTGTGCATAGGTGTATTTGAAGGAAGGGGTACAGTTAATCAGAAATCCTACCCAACACACAGGTTGAGAACAGGACAGTGCATAAAACTCTGTCTCTTACCATCCTTTCTTCCACATAGTGGTTGCATTGCCACCTGGCTTATGTGTTACATTAGTCCCTGCACTAGGAGAAAGGCAGGATATAAATAAATATGATGATGATGATGATGATGATGATGATGATACATTAGATATGATGCAATTAAGAGAGGGCAAGTCACAGCAATCTTCATGCTTAAATTAAATATTAGCCCCTATTAGAATAGACCAATTGAAATTAAGTTGTATCTTTAAAGGCTCATTCATTTAAATGAGTCAACCCATTCTAATTCTAATTAACATCTGCCAACAAATATGGAAAACAAAGGCCACAGATTAGAAGAAATCAATATGCATTCCCATCCGCAAAAAAAGGAGACACAAAAGACTGCAGTAATTACAAGGCCATTGAACTAATTTCCCATGCAAGAAAAATCATTCTTAACATTCCACAGCAAAAACTCCTTCCATAAATGGAGCGAGAAATCCCAGAGGTGCCAGCTGGATTCAGTAAAGAAAGAGACATTAGGGATAACATTGCAACCATATGATGGATAATGTAGTGGATGAGGAATTACAGAAGAAAATCTGCTTATGCTTTATTGACTACAACAAAGCCTTTGACTGTATAGATCACAAAAAGGTATGGAATGATCTGAAAGACGTAGTAATGTCACCACATTTCATTGTCCTGATGCATAACCTGTACTCAGGACAAAAGGTTGCCATAAAAATTGAATACAGAGAAACAGAATAGTCCCCAGTTGGCAAATGGGTCAGGTAAGGCTACATACTATCATCCTATTTATTCAAGCTGTGTGCCAAAAATATTGTATGCAGAGTAGGCTTAACTCAGAGTCAGGGGGAGTGAAGATCAGATGAAGGAACATTAACAATCTAGGATATGCAGATAGCACAAAAATACTACTAAGAGAACCCAACAAAGACTTGGAGCAATTATTGAAGAAGGTCAAGGAGAAAAATACCAAAGTAGGTATAATGCTGAATATTAAGAAAAAATTAATGACTGCATAAGATCTACAGGAATTCATCCTAGTTAGTGAGAAAATTGAAATAGGCAAAGAGTTATCATACCTTGGCTCAAATATTGATCACAATGGAGACAGAAGTCAAAGAAACAGAAGAAGACTGGCATTGGGAAGGACAGCTATGAAAGAACTGGACAAGATCCTAAAGTGTTAAGGTATAACTCTGAACAGTAAAATGAGAATCTTCCAAGCAATTGTATTCCCCATCACCATGTAGGGATGTGAGAGCTGGACAGTGAAGAAATCCAATAGAAAGAAAAATCAACACATATGAGATGTGGTGCTGGAGAAGAGTACTCATGATACCATGGATAGCCAAGAAGACAAACAAATGGATCTTATAAGATTACAAGCCTAAACTGTCTAGAAGATGATTAAGTTGAGGCTGTCATATTTTAGACACATCATGAGGAGAAATGAATTATTAAAAAAAACAATGATGCTAAGAACTTTAAAAAAAGGACTTTAAAAAAAGAAGAAGACAACATGTCAGATAGTTAGACTCAATCAGGGACTTTAATTTGCAGAACCTAAGCAGAACAATGGAGGACAGGGTTTCCTGTCACATCCACAGGGTCACCATGAGTCAAAATCTACTTGAGGACAGTAAACAACAAACTGTAATTGCAACAAAAATTTGATTTATTCCTTCTGCCTCAGCAGTACCCTATAAACTATGAAACAGAACTTTTATATCTCTAGTGTTGATGTCTCATTCACATGAATACAAAAAAAGAGAGCAACTATGTCAATACTTGTATTTAATTTCAGTTCTGAAAACTAGAGGTATTCTTTTAGAATTACTTAGCAATGCCTACATGTTTATGAAGGTGTTCCCACCCATGCCACACACATATAATACACAAAATAAAAACATAAGATATAAAGCATCCTACAATCTACTAACCAATTCAGTGCCTGAGCACTACAGTCTTTGGGGTGATATAGACCTCCCAAAAGGGGCAGTCTCTACCTGCCCCAGGAAGCAGCGGAATGGGGACAAGGCTGCCACACCAGCAGCCTCCGTGGTCCCATCCCGCCACTTCCAGAGGCCATGGGGAAGCAGTAAACAGCCACTTCCCCGTGGCCTCCAAGCAGGATGCAGCAGGTGCCCTGAGCACCCGCTGCACCCCGCTTGTGGAGGCAGGGCTGAAGGGAGGAAGGGGCCACCGCCACAGCCCCTTTCTCCCTGGGTTTTGCCACAGCTGGGTAAAAGCCGCAGCAAAGACCCACCCACAAAAAGGAGCTCCATTTGGAGCTCCTTTTTTACGCCGCGGAAAGGGCGTGATTTCATAGAATCATAGAATCATAGAATCACAGAGTTGGAAGAGACCACAAGGGCCATCTCTTCCACAGCGCAAAGGCATCATCATGTGCGCAGCACATCTAAGAGCTGCGCACATGATGACGCCATCATGGTGCGTCCGTATGGATGCCGCCATTTAATAATGGCGGCATCCATACACGCTAGGGTTCGGGAGGGTGTAAAAGCTATGCCCTCCCGAACCCTATTCGCACCTTAAAGAGCCCTAAAGGCTTTTATAAATGCCCATCTAGATCGGGCCTTAGTGTTTTACTGACTATCTGAAGTAGTGGACCAGCTTTCCCCCCCTACTGTGTCAGGGACTAGTTGCCATAATTATGTCTACTAGGTACAATTATTTCTTTTTCTTTTTCTGGAAATTCACTGGGAACTGATAGCCAATAGGTCTTGGACTGATTCAGTTTATGAACCACCACTTTGGATAGCATCGACTTCCAAGACTTGCAAAATACAGATCTACCTTCACCTTTTCTCCTCACTGTAGATCTCAGGTTGCCTGAAAACCCACACTACAGTTTGATTTATGTTGTGTATACTTACAACACACATATAATAAACAACCCAAATGGTGTAATGCAAATGTATAGATAGCTAATTCATTTTCATTGGGTCCCCTCACTTAATAGGAGAGCCAGCATAATGTGTAGTTTATATGCTAAACTAGGACTTTAGGAGACCAAGGTTCAAATCCTCATTCAATTATGGAAACCCACTCACTGGCCTTGGGAAAATCACTTAGGAGCTTATCACTCACCTTTTTAAACCAGCTTCAGTCTCCCAAACTGGAGCTGGGATGCGGAATGGAGGTGGGGATTATCGCTCGCTAAATCACTGCCAAACCACCAGCTGCCATCAGCCTGGATCCAAGTCAGGTCTCAGCCACACTCTGCCTACACTTTTTAGAAGTTGGGCTGGAGCAGGTTTAAAAAGGTTAGTATATACTCCTTACTCTCAGTCTCAGAGAAAGGTAATGGCAAATCCTCTAGGAACAGATCTTGCCAAGAAAACCCTGTGATAGGATTGCCTTATAGACAACAAATGGAAATTGAAATTACTTGAAGCTATACAATAGCAGCAGCAACAACAAACAGTCAAACAATGACCACTAGGCATTTGTGTTTTTCTAAATCAAAATTATACTAAAAGATGATATTTCTGATTTTGAAAAAGCTGCTACGATTTTAGCATTGGGTTTCAAACAATTATTTTTGTTTTGTACTTGGAGTGTGAGAAGCACTTTTTAGTTTCGTAAAATATGTCATCCTATCATAATATTCTTCACTAATACAAGAGCAAGGACGGTTATTATGGATCTTTATTTCTGCTTCTGACAGTAGCTTGCACAGTTACAAATTGTACTTTACCCGATGACCTGACAATTTGACAAAACTTGTTAAAATAAGTAATAGAGTGGCAAAGCAAAATGGGTAGGTCATTGTCATTGGCCCTGTCACTTGAAGGTCTGGACATATTTAGTTTAGGCCACAAATGAAATGAACTTTCCTCCATTCTATTCCTCAGATGCAAGAGTTTGCATATTAAAATCATAGTGTAACCAGTAATGTCAAGATATAAAATAACTTACCCTCAAATAAAAAAAAATACATTGAATTGGAGAGCATATCAGCTGGAAGATTTAGATATATGACTGGCTTGTTCTATGCATTTTATTTTTATATAGGTGACGTTTTCTACATGATTTTTCTGTTTGCAATTTGAAAAATAGTAGATAATGTGATTAGGTTTTAATTTCATCTTTTCCCACCTAAATCCTATGATTAATCCGACCTAGAGTAGACCGATGGAATCAATTGTTGGATGTTAAGCCAACATTAATACAAATTCTACAGATTCAACAGGCCTACTTCAGCTGAGACTTGATATTTAGGCTTTCTTCCAATGACTATACTTGAAATCCCATATCCATATGGTGTATATTTGATGCAACAATTTTTGATGTTAGCTAGGAAGAAAAGGGCCATTCATGCATGCACATGAGATAGTGAATTAGAGATAGTGAGTGCCAATTCTTCTGAGTACCTTTGAACGTTGAGAACAATGAAACAATTGTTCATAACATAGTTTAGGAACATTCAGATTTTTCCCCTCTGCCATGATGGAAACTGTACAACTTTCAGTAGAAATATGTGTGGTTTTGCATGAGAATTATGTTGTTTTAGAAAAAAATCACTGTGTCCAGGCAGCTGTGTGTATGTATGTGTGTTTGTGCTTGCAAGATTGCTGGAGTTTGTACAAGACATTTGTGAGAACTTTCAACATTCAGTTTTCCTTCCTGTCTTAAGTTTCTGAAGGCGTCAGAACCCCAAATTCAATCCTAGTTGGGAAACTGATGACTTTCCATTCTGTTTCTAAAATATATGCACACAGTTGCCCACACCACCTGCACATCTCCACATCTCACTCTCCATGAACTGAGAGATAAAACCTTCCCACCCCACCTAATGAGATTTGAGGTTACTGGTGTGATAGTAGATGAAGTAAAAATCGACCCCTCATCAGCAGATTTCACCAAGATGGTTGATTCTCTGTTGACCCTAATGCTCCATGTTACCCCAGTTTCTGAGAAATTAGGATGGGTAACCATGCACAGATGTACATGTGCAAAATGGGGATTTAATTTATGAGAACTAAATACCCAGAGGATATTCACCTTATCTTGGAAGCTAAGCAGGACCAAGCCCGGTTAATACTAGAAAGGGAATACCAGCTACTGCAGGTTATATTTCATAGCAAGACAGTGGCAAACCACCCCTGACTAGTCTTTTCCTAAGAAAACCCTGTGAAATTCAGAGGATCACACACAGACTGAAAGCACACATATAGAAACATACTTTTGTCCTTGATAAGAAATGTAAGAAAGGGTGTTCTAATAGACTGAGACATCCTGTTGAGAAAATGGTCCATCACTAGGCGATGTCTTGCACTTAAAAAAAATGTTGTGCAAAAGTATTTTGAATGAAAAATGCAATATTTTTTGCATAGTAAGGATTTTTTTGTATAAAACTCCCCAACATTTTTGCATTATTTTCTAAACAAACAATATTTTGCAGTCCACAAAGATCTGGAGTTCTACCTGATTACCATCCCTGCTCTATTTTAATGTACAAATTCTCCATTCTGGAGGATTACATACAGAGTTTATTACTGTGGAAGAAAACGCACTAAGAATAATGATTTATCTGTGGGATGCCATACCTCTGTGTATAACGGTTTCCAAAAGCATGCATCTGAAGGTTATCTCTGCTATCAGATTTGATATCTTTTGCATCCTGCATCACTGATTCTGACTGTATATTAAAGTTCATATCAACCCAAATGGGGATATACACAACTTGAAGCAAATATGTTTGGATTATGGAGGACAGAGAACTAGTCTTTCTCCGATTTATTCAGGCTCTTTTACTCCAGTCACTGAAAAATCAGTAAACTGTTATAGTTCTCCCTGTATTTCTGTTCTTCACAACAAACCTGTGTTTCATAGCTTTTAATTGTGAACTTCAGTATGATGCAATATGAAAAGGAAATCAGTCCATTATGTACCAATAGCAACTTCTTCTTTGTTCAAAGTGGTAATTGTATTATGCTCTAGATGTTGCTGGCCTGAAACTCCCAGCATTTTTAACCATTTTCTATGCTGACTAGGGCTGCTAGGAGATGTGGTTCAACTACCTATGGATCCCCATGATTCCCTGTATTTTGTTGTTGTTAACTACCATCAAGTCAAGTTCAGCTTATGGTTATCCTATGAATGGCAGACCTCCAAGCCACCATATCCTCAACCCCACTGCCTGTCTCTGTGGTTTCCTTGATTAAGTCTATCCAGCTAGAATGTACTTACCTACTGCCTTCTACCTCCCTACCCTCCCAAGCGTAATTGTGTTTTCTTTTCATGATGTGTCCATGGCAGTCTCATATTTGCTTCTAGGGAAAGTTCAGGCTTGATTTGTTTTAGGACCCATCAATTTATTTGTTCCAGCACCGATTTATTTGTCTTTTTAGCAGTCCATAGTATCTGTAAAACTCTTCTCCAACACCACATGTCACATGAGTTAGATGGGGTTACACTCCCCCTGAAATCTCAGATTCATAGTTTGGGGGTACTTCTGGATTCAGCACTGAGCCTGGAAGCCCAGATATCAGTGGTAACCAAGAGTGCTTTTTCAAAGCTAAAACTTGTGTACAAGCTGCTCCCGTTTCTGGAGAAGTCAGATCTGGCCACGGTGGTACATGCCTTAGTTACATCCCATCTGGATTACTGTAATGAACTCTATGTGGGGCTACCTTTGAAAGGTGCTCAGAAACTTCAGCTGGTTCAAAGAGCTGCAGCCAGGTTGTTAACTGGAGCTGGCTACGGGGAGCATATAATTCCCTTGTTGCGACAGCTCCATTAGCTGCCAGTCCATTTCCGGGCACATTTCAAAGTGCTGGTTTTGACCTATAAAGCCCTATATGGCTTGGGTCCAGGCTATTTGAAGGAGCATGTCTCCCTGTACAAGCCCCCCAGAGCATTGAGATCATTGGGAGAGGCCCTTCTCTCTGTCCCTCTCAGGCATGTTTGGTGGGAGCAAGAGAGAGGGCCTTCTCAGTGGCTGCTGCCAAGTTTTGGAACTCCCTTCCCAGAGAGGCCAGGATGGTGTCATCCTTAGTATCCTCTGGTTCCAGGTAAAGATGTTCCTGTGCAGTCAGACCTATTAAGCAGAGGAGGACTGGGTTTGTAATGCTGGGCTACTCAAATTTTAATGTTTTGTATTTTCATATATTATATTTTATTTTAAACTGTTTTAATCCTTAAATGTTTAATTGTTTTTAAAATTTTATATTTATGTATTTTAATATTTTGTATTGCTTTTAAATTGTATTGTTTTATACTAGTTCATAACCTTGATTTATTGGGAGAAAGTGAGATATAAGAAAATAATAATAATAATGAGTTGATTTTCTTCTGATCAGCTTTTATCACTGTCTAGCTTTTACAATCATACATAGAAGTGGGAAATATGATGGCATGGGCAATCCTAACTTTAATATTCAACAATATACCTTTAGATTTGTCTAGTTACTTCATAACACCCTTCCAAGTCCAGGTCTTCTTTTGATTTCTTTACTGCAGTCTCTGCTCTGATTAACTATTAAACCAAGTTTGGACAATCTTGACCTATTTTAATGTCATCATCCTCTACTTTAAAATTATGTAGACCAAGGAACCTCTTAAACAAGGGCTGAGAAATCAAAGAGAAATTTAAAGCAAGAATGGGGATCCTACGACTAACAGGGGAACACATTACATGACTAGTATACAAAAAGATGGAAACAAAGAACTGTATAAAAGAGAGGAAAGGATGGCAGATACATATGAAGAAAAACCAGATGACCAACCTTCAGTTTAAAAAGAGCTAAGTGGAAGGTGCACTCAGAATAATTCAGAGAAATAAGTCACCAGGAGCAGATGGCATACCAATATCGCACCTCCAAGCTACAGAGGCAAAATCAACTTTAGTACTTTCTAAAATCCCTGTACTACTCAGGGTTGATTTTACATTTCTTTTGCTACCCTACCTCTGGATTAAAGAGACCAGACACAAGATGTATGGGTTAAATCAGGGTCATTTATTGAGTTATTTATTCAATTCTTAACAGAACTTCAACTAATACCTTAACCAAAACCAAGTGTGGGAGAAGGGTAAGCTGCATGCCGGTGTCTTACCGCAGACTACCTCAGTAGTTTATCAAGGATGATAACACCTGGGCCCTCAATTGGGTTGTTTGTTGGCCTGCCTGCATAAGGAAATCCAGCAAGATGTCGCCCTTCCCAATCTGCAAAGATTAAAGTTGAGGTATACCTTCAAGCCAGACTCAAGGTCCATTTCTTTCAGCCGCCACCCCCCCCCCCCCAGTCGCAAGGCCTGTAGAGGTGTTTCCAGAAATTTCCTTACACCCAGTAAGGTGTCCAAGGTGCTCACAAAAATCAAATTAAAATTTATGCAAAATACAAATATTAAATATATCAAATTAGAATCAACATGCCATTTAGCACATACCCTAGGTGTCTCACACCATGGCAACCAGCCATGGTGTGATTTAATCATCCTGGTCTCCACCAGTAGGAGTGCAGCAAAAAGCCCATCCCAGTTCCACAACCTTCAGCATGAAGTGAGGTGAGATGGCCATTGCAAATCAATGTGAAACATCACCTACCATCCTATGATATCTAAAAATTGGTGCATGTTTAATTTAATCTTATTAAGATAATGAGGTTCTACACACTTCAGGGACTGAAAGAATATTTTAAAAATACTTGGAATATGATAAAAAAAGACAAACGAAACAAAACAAAACAAAAATGTGCATTTCAAGTGTTGAAAAACCTTGATGAGAAGAATTGTGGACTGATGAGTATCTTTGCAGCATTTCTTTGTGTCGGAAAGAATATTTTCAATATAGAAATATTACTTCCTGTACAGAAAATGCTGTTTTCTGTGTATATTTAGAGTTAGCAGTATTGGCTATATAGCAAAGTACAATAACTTCCCAAATCCACAAAATGGTGATACCTTTATTGGACCAACCAAAATGTACAAAATACATGATGCAAGCTTTAGAAGCTTTCTGTGACAAAGATTCTGTAATAGGGAATGTATTCTCCATGAATTCTCACACAGTTATTTGCATAGAAAACAACATTTTCTTCACAGTTACACTTCTGTTTTCCTTTCTTTAGTGTTTAAACATTGTTAGGATTGTTATTATCTAACCTATAAAGATAAAGGTCATTTTATAGAGCATTGTCCTGGAAAAGATGAATTAAGTGATCTATCTATCAGGGACTTAAAAGGCTTTAATGTGAGCCAAAACTGTTGCTGGATACCTGGTGAAAAGTACTATCTCCTGGTTGCCTTCATTGTGCCAAAACCTACCCTTGAAGATCCTGTAATCAGACAATGGTTACTTTGAGATGAAAAGAAAAGCAGTAGCAGAGAGAGTGGAAAAAGTGATGAGAGATGAGAAGGAATGAAAACACTTTCCTAAATATGAAATGTTATGCTTTGAATGCTGTTTGCTACAACAGATGTGTCATCAGAGGAAATAAGTCTGGGTCTTCTGCAATAACAGAAGTAATGTTTGTGTCATAACACAATAGTCTGGAAATAACCCTCACAGCCTGCCATGAACAGAGAGTGTTAGTAAACAAAGTGTTTTATGCTAGAGGTGCCTAGAATGACAAATGATATACTTCCAAACCAAGTTCTCAACAACCTTTGAAAGAAAATTGATGATTGCATGTGTCCATAATGGCATCACATGTTATTGCATGATCAAGCGTAAGGGGCTTAATTCAGAAGTGGAGTGGTAAATTGCAGATTTTTCAAGTAAGTGTGTGTGTGTGTGTGTGTGTATTTGTGTGCATAGAACAAAGCAAACCCTTACAGGATTCATGCATCCATGGGTAGCCATGTGGAAAATGTAGCAAAGTACAATAACATTTAAATCCCACAAAACAGTGATGTCTTTACTGTCCAGCCAAAATAAACAAAATATATGTTGTAAGCTTTCGAAGCTCAACTGGCTTCTTCATCAGACGAAGGTGTTAAACATCATACGGGATATTGTTGTTGTTGTTGTTGTCGTTATATTTTTCCTCCTGTAGCATTTTAAGGATTCATGTTAACAGAAACTAGCTAGTAATGTTTTGGAAGCAATCCAGAAACATTCTAACCAGTAATAGATATGAGGGAAGTCTATGAAGTAGTTAGGAATTTTTGCAGGCTATTTCATACATGTTAGGGAATCACTGGAAGATTTAAAATAGTCAAACATGGGAGAAAGTAACCCACTTCTATGGGCAAAGACCTCTTAAAGGTTTTGGTCCAAATTATCTGTGTTCAACCATGTTTATGGAGCTACATTAGGGTTCTCATTCTTTTACTGATAAACTTTCTGTCTCTAATATTTGCAGGGCAAAGCCGGAAACCCTTTACGGCATGGTACTCTCCATGTTGTGAATATTAAATCTGGCCAGTGCAGAAGGTTAATATTTTTAAATGATTTATTTCAGATGCCAGAACTTACCAAAACTGCACAAATTACTTCAGATTTGACAGAAAAACTTGTGATTAAAATAATTTGGGGGGGGGGGCTGGGGGGGGGAAATCCATCTGACAGGTCTGTTCATCTTTACTTTCATAGAGGCCAGGATTATACTGGGTTAAATCCTAGTGCTACAGAATTGGAACATCTACTGGGAGAATCACCAGTTTCATTTGAAAACTAGTAAAGGTCCAGAAGAAGAAAAATATTCTGGGAATCTGGTTCACTTCATTTTAACAAGAAGTGCAATGAACTGTGCAGTCTTATTCAGGTTAGCTGGGGTGGTGGAAGGAAGTCCCATTGAATTTTATGGAACTTTCTGTGGGATAAATCTCCATGGAACTCTATCCAGCACGACAGTGTAGCACATATCATGAAACTTCTTTCCTCTATATTCCTCTCAAGTCTGCATACCTAAGATCCTCCCCTAAACTGATTCTGGGTAGTTTCCAAACCCTCTGCTGTGTGAGTATTTAGAGAGCTGTAGCAGGAGAGGGAGATGAAGCAGCCCACCATGCAGTTACACTGAATTTCTCTGTTGCACATACTTGTTGCACTACACGTAGCTTATAGAATCACACACTAAACTGTTTTATTGTTTATTTTAGCATGATTTCTACACCTATTTTTTTTATTTTCTAGCCTACTGAAACAGGAAAAGTAGTGCAAATACAAGTTTATGTTAAATCTTGCAGACTTTTCAACTACTTCAGTGTCATAAGGATGTTGCAAGTTAGATGGTTTGGTATGTTTGGCCTTCATATATTTACACTTTTTAGTTATGCTGCATGTGTTTTTAGCAAAGATATATGGACATTGTCTGTTTAAAGTTACTCAGGTGTAAGAATTCCATCACAATTTTTCTTCATCCTGCTTTATTTATTATTCTTGACATATACAGCACCAATCCTAAATCACACACATTACATGAATTTGGAAGACATGTGCATAAATTGCATCTATTATCCTAAGTTATAAATTCAACTGAGCTGACATAGTCATTAGAGTACAAAAGTTCTGCTGGGATTGCAACAACAGCAATTCAAAAGAGGAAAGCACTCACAATTTACTATGAAATACTTTCAGTCTATAAGCATAATTTAGTGTGGTAGATTAAGTTCATTTGAAATAATTAGAACTTGTGTTCTTTCCCATATTCGAAATGCATTTATGAATACACACATTTCTTTAGATTTTGCTATTGATCCACCATGTAATTGTGAGCATTTTTGTCAGAAGTACTTATTGCTTGGACTTCAGCCACCATATTGTATTTCAACATGTTTGTTATTGTCCTCCCAGGAACAGAAAGGGTGGCCACATATTATGATGAGCTGGCCAAACTGCTCATACCAAATGTTTCTAAATGTTTCATAAAACCTATTTTGCTGATCTGATGGAACTTATTACCAGCTGGTGCACCTCAGGTGCCATCTAGTTGTATAAAGAGATGCGTTCATTCTCTTTAATTTTTTTTCCAAAGGGTTTTATGTCACAGCTATGGGTTTTATGGGGAAAATTATTGCAGTGCATGTTTCATTTTAACACTGATATTTGAATTAAGTCTCATTGTTTGCATTTATTAGTCAAGAAGTTTGTACTTGAATTTTAATTCTGCATTATTAATGTTGGAAGAATTTTGAAAGCCACCTTGAAAGGTAACTTTGTTTTATCTCTTTCTACCTACCTACCTACCTACTAGAAAGAAGACTCAATATCATACCAAAGGTTGTGATGTTACATCTAATGGAGTTTTTGATCATGAAAGAAATCAATGTTGTACAAATGCACCCTGGTTGCAATTAGTAGCCGAGATGAAGGGGAATAATGGGAATGCTATAATCCACAGCTAACTTATTTTAGCAGCTAGAAATTATTTACAGATCATGCCTGCTTCTTCCTCATTTCAACAGAAGACAATCAACAGAAGGCAAGAGGGAAGGACCTGATCCAAAGAGTAAGATTTAGTTCAATGTGAGTCCAAATTCATTCTGCAAAGGGTCCTGAATCATTCTATCCCCAGCCTTGTCTCTTGTAAGGTACAGGGCCATGGCGTAGGAAGGAAAATCTCTATTGTTTTCTCCTGCAAATGGATCTGAAATCATGTTTCTTCCTCCTTCTCCACCTGACATAATTCATTCTGTTCAGGATTGCAGTAGGAGAGAAATTCATCCTTCCACACCAATATATGTTTCCTGTTTCTGTCTTTCCTGAGCCAATCTATTGACTCATGAAGCAGTCCTAAAGGCAGAGAAGTGCTTGGAAGCAGATCCACTGGAGTTACTACAGCACAAATTCTGCTGTATCCTACCCTTCCCATCCCCAATAAAGAAGAGAGGAAATCGTGAGGCAAAATAATGCTTGAGGTTTTGATAAGTGAAAATAGTAATGGCTGCTGCATCCATGGAAATTATGGCAGCATCAGTGTGCCAAGGAAACCTAATCCCCTAAACCCATAGCCAGCAATACAGCCAGACAGTCAGCCCTTCCCCCTGCTGTCTCCTACCATTATTGCTAAGCATAGACATAAACTACCTAATGAGCAAAGGAGCTGCTAACCAACAGGACATTAAATTTCAGTAACCTAACAATGCACCTCCACAGATGTTGAGGATGTTGCTGTTTTGATTCTGACTTCCACATGGGATCTAGTTATTTCTTCTTCCCTGTCCCTTAGGCCAGTGTGCCTATAGGAAAGCAACATTTAAGATGCATTGTGAAGGTTCTGTCATGTATATGTTTAATAACAGAATGATAACATTGGGGATACCTGAGCATGGATAGAAATGAGATACATGGGTGCATACATGCATGGTCCAAATCTGCAAAGCTTAAGGAGAAACTCACAGACTGTAGTAGAGCACTTTGTCTTGGGCTAAAAAGAGTTGTATAACATGTTTTCAAGCTGCAGGACCATGGATTGCTAGCATTATCAGTGCACACAGTGGGAAGTTGGAAACACTGGAAGAATGATTGCATATCAAACTGTTTACCATGAAAGCAAATCGCTCCTGAGCTCTGTTTTGATTCTCCCACGATGGAGGGATGTACTGGGGTTCAATGGTGTGTACATCTTGAGGTTGATCATAGTTGCTAGCTTGAACGAACTATGTTATGGCATTGTAACTGGGAAAATGCAGTTAATGAAATACATATTATTCATTCTTCTTAAAATTCACAGTTCTTTACATAAGGTAGACAATACATAAAATGATACTTAAAAATATGAAAAACCAAAATGGACTGATTCATAGGAAGAAGTACTACGTATGAATTTGAATCCTTATTTGTTCTACTATGATTGTGAAGCCAAATGAGGATTGACTCCCTTCCATCTATTCATGCTAGGAATGGCTCTACTGGTTGTATTTGGCCACTGCAAACAGATAAGACTTTCATTTGGTTTGTTTCTTATAAAAACTTTGTAATTGAAACACAGTCTCCATACACAAATACAATCCCTATAACTGCAACTTAACAATAAATTATGATTTTAATTTGTAATTGTTTTCATAAAAAGGAGGGAAAGAACTTGAGTTTAAAAAATGAATGGGAAAGAAAGTAAATCTGATTTGTCCATCCTTATCTCAAACAATCCACCTACCTTTCCACTTATGGTTGTTATTAACAACGATTGCAATAGAGAAATTTTCTACTAAGAATTATTTACTGCAGACCTTGTTTTTAGCCCCTGGTTTATATTTGCATCTCCATATCATGCTTCAATTGCTCTAAGCATGTAAGACGCAAATTCTGTCCAGGTTCATCAGCCGTATCAATATCAATTGTGTTAGATGGCCTGTAGCATTTTTATGCATTCAGCACTTACCCTTTAATTTTAATTGAGTTAGCCTTCACTCCATTGTTTACAGCTAAAGTACTAAATTGCTTCCCACAGGATATTTGTAGAAAATGTACATAAATCAAGGTGTTGGAATACTTGAATGTGATCCCCTCTCATTATTACATTTCACCCTTAGAGCCCTCATTCCCATTGTCTGTTTCGATTAATTTCTATTCTGTTGGCTGAAAAGTTAGTTTGCTCCAAAAGAATGCCTTTGCTTCAGGCCTAACAATAATGAATATGCTCCTACTGTTGTGTTATTATAAGTACTAATACACACACATATATATTTTTTAAATCATGCCAGTGAAATTACCATCTAAGACTATTTCAAATATTCCAATTTCATATGTAGAAATCATGGCAAGAAGCAGTAACTCATAGGGTGACTGGTGATCAGTATATTTTGAATGGGAAAGAGGTGGGGGAGGGAGAGAAGAAGTGCCACACTTCAAATACTTCATTTGCTAGACAGAGAGTAATCTCTTCCAGGAAACTGTGATGTGTGAAGTAGCCTAAGGGTTATAGAGCAAGACCCAAATTGAAACTGGAACATTCCCATGAAACTGACAGTGATGGAAGATAAGCATCTCTCTCAGAATTCTTAACATCCCCACAAAACTAAAATTGACACATTTCTTGTGAGGGAGACCATGCCAGTTACAATGTAATAAAACTTCCCAATAAAAATACATACAACCCCTTTCCTGTGAACAGAGGCTGAAAGGCTGAAGTTCTCTGTCTTCCATTCTCTATTTCTTTATATCACTATAGATCATCATCATCATCATCATCATTGACATCATCATCACATACACTATACACTACATTATGCTCCATCTCTCTCTCTCTGCCTCTCTTCCCCTCTCAATACAAACACACACGCTAACATAAACCATTTTCCCCTCAGGGTATTACATTTAACTCCATTTGGAATACATAACTAAACATTTTACTGGTGAAAGAGCCACCGAAAGTGAGTAGGACATAAGATCGGTTTAATTGGTGGGGCCATTTATCCAACCAGTATGGTGTCTTGTTTTCAGCAACTGAAGCCCCTTGCCAGTGCTTCAGGGAAAATGCACAGTGGCACAATAATAAAGCATTTTCTTCCTTGTTTTTTTTTTCTTCCCCCAAACATTCAGCAGTCTCAGGCCTAGGGCAGTATCACTCTGTGCTTGCTATGATCAACAAAACCAAGCAAGTCAACACAGCTGGTAATCTCCTGGGCATGAAGGCTGCACTCGTAAAGTGAATGGGCCATACAAAGCATCTCCAAGGGAGTAAAATTGTTCCTTACAAAACATGAGAAGAAATGGAGGGAAACATATTTTAAGAAGAGGTTATCCTCTCTTTTTCTTCACATCCTGGAATGACAACTCAAGATACACTTTTTCATTATTGATTTGGATTATATACTGCATGAACTTTATAAATATGCTACATAAACTATTATTATAGTTATAGTTATGTAATTATGTGACATATGTACTAAACCCTAAAGGGAAAATATAACTTTCTCTATAACATCAAGTTAGCGATATCAAGGAAATGTTTGCAAGTGAGGATTTTTTTTAGAGGGTGGGGAGATTCTAAGGAAGAGTGACATACAAGATATCATCCTGAGGATTTTCCAGATGTCTTGAGGTCTCACCTCCAATGCAACATCAAGATGTCAAATGCTTTGTTTTGTTACAGATTTTAAAATTTCTGCAGAAGATATGTGATGTCAAAGGCTTTCACGGCTGGCATTCATAGTTTTCTGTGGGTTTTTCAGGCTGTGTGTCACAATCTGGAAGAATTTATTCCTGACATTTCACCTGCAACTGTAGCTGGCATCTTCAGAGGGCATCTTCATCTCCCTCTGAAGATGCCTGCCACAGATGCAGGCAAAATGTCAGGAATAATTTCTCCCAGAACATGGTCATAGAAAACCAACAGAAACTATGCAAATTATACTTGCTGTGAAAAGGGGGGAAGGTGGAATAACACAACAGACAACAATTGGCAGAAAAAAGCTGCAACTTTATTAATACAGCATGTAAAGAGGGTTGGCCCGAAAAGCATGTCTGGATCTGCCATCTACCAACTCGTGTTGGTTGATGAACCGAATTGCCTGGTCACGGCAGAAGGGGAACCAGCTAAAGTGTGTCCACCACTTTGGGAGCCAGTTATACTCATATGCGCATCTTCACCTCTTGTCACCGGGGAATGCTGTATTGATGTCGCCCCCACATTGGCAACATCACTAGACCCTCAGCAATCCCAGGTCTCCATGTGGCTCCCGATCTGGTGCTCTGCAGTACAGTAAACCATGCCCATCAAATCCAAGACATATGCTGCTGCCCCTGGAAAGTTGTGACAGAACTTAACCAACCCTGAAAGAGAGAGGGAGGGTGGGAGCTGGCAAAGAAAAGGGCACCAAGCACTGGAGCTATTTTGCCCTAAATAAGATGGCTGGCCACTCAACAGCCAGGAAACAGGATGGAACCGCCCCATCCCAGCCTCCTGGCCAATAACAGGGCTGCAGGCCCCATAGCCCCCAAACATGGCTTACTTCTGCTCCCAGGTGAGCCTGGAAGTTGAAGTTCTGGCCTAGCCGGAAGCAGCCAAGCCACCCACTTACTCTCCCAGGAAACCTGGGAGTTGCAGTCCATGCAGAACTGGAAGCGCCTCTGGGTGGCCAATGTGGCCACACAGAGCCCAGAGGCCTGGGCCAGCTTGCACCATGGACCACCAGGGTGAGCTGCCCAATTGCTACCCCCCACAGCAACTGGACCGGCCCGGTGAGTCGGGTGGTTCCATTTTGCACAAAACCTCTCTATCTGTGCAAAATTAGTGTCTTTTTTTGTAAAGCTAAGCATGCACACATATTCCAAACACAAAAGGACATACTAGTTGATTACAGAATTCATGCTTTTATATCATGTCTGATGTAAAACACAGGGAGATCCCCTGAATATTATGACGACCCTCACCCCTGGAAATGCAGTTCATCTTCATTACAGTTATAGACCGGCACAAGTAAAAAGGGGGTCCAGAATAAAAGAGGGTAAAAGCAAGGTAAAAACAGGCTAAAAACAAGGTAAAAATACAAGTTGAAAACAGTAATTAAAATATCCTTCTAAAATTCAGTGTGGTAAGGCAAGATTGGTACTAGCTTACTGTGGAGGCCATTGCCTAATGGATTTTTACTGCAGCTGCACAAAATCTGGTAACATTATATGTTATATCAGAGTTGATGTCCGAAAGCCACAAAGAAGTGCAAAATTGACTGGTGTGTCCTTGATGTTTATACAATAAAGGTGAAATAAGGCTGAAGTTTATGTCCCTGTAGTATGAGCATGGGAATAACACATGCTCCATTGTCCCTATTTGGCCAGAGTCACAGGGGCATAATCTGTCTGGGAAGAGGATCTTTTTTTATCAGCCTTCAAGGATGGCTGAAGGAAGGATATGGCATCGTGCCAAAGTAAAGGCTTTCTGGTGTTTAGGTACTTTGAGTTTTGCTAAGTAAAAAACCATAGGTGATGTCAACTATCTTTTGGGGTCACTAACAATAAATGTGTGTGCTCTAACTAGGTCTAGCTGTTGCTCTATATCACCCACCCATTGTTTGATGGTTTCTTTAGCCTGTTCATAACCCATGCTGAGCAAAAAATCTGGAGATAATCCCAGTGAAGAAATTTTAGTCATCAACGTCTGTTTCCATGTAGACTGGAATTCATGAGTCAATGTAAAATAGGCCAGTGGGGAAAAAAGGATAGTCTGAGCCATTAGCTGGGTCACCCACACTCTGGCCTCTATTTTCATAAAACCTGGCTCTAGTCTCAGAGTTGCATTAGAGACACATTTTGGAGCTTGGAATGATGATTTTAGAAATTTGGATTACAAAGTTGGGGAGGGGCCCCATTTGGGATCCATAAAGCAGTTATGCAATTGCTTTGGCTTTGAAAAGTTTGAGTGCCAAAGGTATATAATAGCCTTCTTTTGTCATAAGAAATTTAATGATGACTGTTAAGCTCCTTTGCACTTTCTCACTACCAGTAGTATGAAAGATTACCCCAAATATTTGTAGCAGCAGACCTATTGGATCTTGTGACTATATATATTCCAGTTTTGGTTCTTGGGCCTTTTAGCTAATGCCATTATTTTAGTTTTTTGGTAGTTAGGTTCTAGCTGATCCTCTCTGCAATTCTGTATTAATATTCTTAGTGCTCTTTCCAGATCAATAGGTGTTCTTGAAATTATTCAGCTTTATTTGCATAAAGCAGACCAGAGATATGTTTCCTTCTAGTTTTGGAGGATGGGAGTTTCTGTTGTTGAGATGGCTCACCATGTCTTTCACTGGAAGTTGAACAGGAGTGGAGCTAGCATGCTTGGTGCCCTTCTCACAGGCAATGGCATTAGTGAGATGAACCTGGGGGTTGCATCTTACCTTGTGTGAGGTCCCTTCATGAAGCATACAAATTAGCTATAATTAACACCAGTAAATAAAGGAAGCCTCCAGTTTTCTCATAGTTTGGTTCTAGATATTGAGCTGAAAGCTGCTTTAAAGTCTATAAAGGCAACATGCAGAGACACTTTGTTGCAGGTGGCATACTTTTCGATAAGATTTTGAAGTACAAGACACTTATCTATGGCGGATTGGTGGTCCCACTTGTTCCTCTGCAAGTATGTTTTCTTGTTCCATCCATTCCTTGAGTTTCCACTGTAAGTGTCTTGCATACAGCTTGCTGGTTGTATTGAAGAGACTAATTGGTCTATATTTGCCAAGATAATTCTTCTGTCCTTTCCTTCTTTTTTAAAATATGGAGACAATGATAGAAAGCCCCCAGTCCTTAGGTGCTCAACCATAGTTGTCAATGCAGGTGAAGAATGATGCCAGAATAGGGGTCCAAAATTCCAAATTATTTTTAATGGCTTCCAAAGGTATTAAGTCTTCCCCTAGCACCTTCCCCATTCTCAGTTGGTCTACAAGGTTCTTGATCTCTGCTTCCTACACTGGTGACCACCTTGGGAGATTCTCTATATTTTGACTTGCATATCCACTTTCAACATAAGTGTCCTTATAAAGTGCTTGGAAGTGTTGCCTCCAGGTCCCTGGAGGAATGTGACAATCCACTGTAGCTGTTGCATTGTTTTGGGAGCTTGATGCAATATGCCAGAAGAAAGCTGAGTTGTTGTTGGTTTTGACTGCCTGAATAAGTTTTGCCTAATTATTATTATTTTGCATAGCTTATTTTTTTCTTGTAGGCCAGCAGTTTTTTGTAACATCTCTTCTGATGAAGCAGCTTTGTTGCCTCTTCTGGCATAGTATTGGATACATAGCCCTGGTAGGTGGTCATGAGAGATTTATTATTATTATTATTATTATTATTATTATTAGCACCAACACATTTCTTGTCAAACCACATCGTTGAGTGATGGTGTTGTTGTTGCCCCCAGTGTGCACTGTTTCGCTAGTTAAGATATTGGAATAGAACTTGGGTAGGACTGTTGTAATTTTCCAGTTCGTCTTAGGACTCAGTTGATATCAGTTCATTCTGAAGACACTGGAGGAGATCTGAGGCCCATATTTCACCTCTTGTTTGATTTAGCTAGGGGGTCCATTTAACTCACTGATAAGACCTTCCTGATGGCATTAAAGAGAGTTGATAGCAGTCCCTGGTGTGTTTCTCCTGAGTGAACTTGCTTAATTGTAGCCGAATTGGAAGATGACGACTTTCAAACCTAGCTCCTTGGCATAGGGGAGAAGGTCCTTTGAAATGATTGTGCAGTCAATGGTGCTTATTCTGGACCTAGAGAGATAAGAAAATTCAACTGAATAGTCACTTTTCAGAGCACCATTTAGGATGCAAGAGTTTAGTATGAAGACTGATTGTGCCAGACATAGATCTGCAAAATTTGATTTCTTGTCTTTTGACCATTGAATGTGGTTGATTCCATCATCCTTGAGGTTAGGAGGAGAGCATTTATGCTGGGTGTATAGGGTATGGTCACTGGGGCCCAGTCCAGCATTCAAATCTCCCCCTAGCACTACAAATGCATTTGGCTTATGGAATATGAGGTTAGCAGTGTATGATTCCATTCAAGCCCAAAGGTTTCCACTTTTGGATTTCTTCTCCATTGAAGGCATGTAGACATTTAATATCAACAGAGTGCAGTGGTTAAATTGGGTTAACACTACTGTGGCATATGTTTTAAATGTAGGAAGAGGATTTGTTATGGCACTTAGGGTTGTGGAAACGAGGCCTCCCAGGCCTCCCCTTGCTCTTCCATTCTTTCTCCCAGACTCTGCTCCAACTGAAAATGTATGAAAGCCATTTAGGTCCAAATTTCTAATAGCCCATGTTTCTTGGATCAGAAGAATATCATATTGGGCAATGAAACCAAATAGATTTGTACCATCAGTGATACGTTAGATTTGTACCACCACTGATTTTTCCATGTCACAAAGACAACCTTATTCTGGTCAGTTGAGTTTAAATAAACAAATTTGGGAGAAATGGAAAAATATAATCACTGCGCCGGCCCGGTCAATCAGGTGGTGCCATTTCTTTAAAGCTGATGAAACTTAAGGTGGGTGCTATGAACCTCCCATGTTTGTTCCATTAAGCCTAGGAGAGGTGGTTCCTCCTCCTCCTCCTTTAACTAGAGGGAAAAGGAAGGAGATGGGAGATCCAAACCATGAAGATCCAACTGCTCTGAACTCCTTAGAGAATAAATACCAAGCTGAGACCAGCTCTTCTCTATCACCTTCCTCCCTGCCTTTCCTATCTGTAAGCATGAGCAAAAGCCCTTTCTGGGGAATTGACAACTACTGGACAGTAGTAGAATGCAAAATTGCATAGTCAAAGCTATGTACACAAGTAGGATCATGGCCTATGCATGCAAATATCCCCCCCCCCCGGAAAACTGATTACCTTTGCTGAATGAGGATGTACAGGTGTATGAGATCTACAGTCAAGTATTTCTTCCTTTCCCCCCATATCCATATAAGCTCTTTGCCTGATTCTCTTTTGTTTAAGGAATAAGATCTTCACTCTCTTTTAAGCATTCTTTTAGATGACATGTATTACTTCAATGTAATTCTTGTTGTTGTTAACCACCTTCGACTTGATCTCCAAGACTCCTTATTCTCCACTACTCTGCTTAGGTACTATACATTCATACCTATGACATTTGTAATAGAGTCTATCTATCTAGCATGCTGTTTTTCTCTCTTTCTATTTCTCTTCACATTTCCTAGCATTCTCCCCCCCCCCTCCCCCCAATGAGTCAAGCTTTGTAATGTTGTGGCAAAAGTACAACAGCCTCAGTTTAATCATCTTGGCTTGTAGGGAGATTTCAGGCTTGATCTATTCTTGGACCCATTTGTTTGTCTGTCCACAGTATCCTCTTCTCCTCTTCTCCAGAACCACACCTAAAATAAATTTATTTTCCTCCTATCAATATAATACTTCTATTGATTTTAGCAATGTGCACATTCTTCTATGAACAGTGAAGGAATTTGGTCCAGATCTATGCTCAGCCATCCATCAATATGAATATGTGGAAGTGCTAACTGCATCTGGCCTGCAATGAGTTTTGGAAATGTGAACCACATCAAGTTTCCTGGATCTTAAACTAAAATCAAATTCCATACATATTGCTATTGCTGGACAATACTTGGCAACATTTATTGGTGCATAAATGCAAGTCAAGTAAACTATCACAAAGTATTCCCAATGGAGAAGACAAGGGAGACCTCAGCAATTATCAACCTAAAAGTTTAGGTTTTTTCTCTTGTCTGGCAATACAGCAACTCCTATCAAATGCATGGCCAAAACTCACAGTGTAAGATGATGCTAACACTTCTCCTTTTTGTAGATAACATTTCACATTTTCACAGTATGTTGTTATTCTGGTTTTTCTGTATGGCATGACATGGATTCATAGGGAGAACTTTCATCTTTATCAAGCATGCCCATCATATTATCAGTTGTATGACATTGCATACAAACCATTGTTGCATCCCCAGCAGGGAATAATCTGTGTCAAAACCTTTGCTGTGACTTCTGTAGTCATTCAAGATATTCTTTTTATCAGAGAATCATCCAGTACATTTCTATTCCAATGTGTGGCTATTTCCCTGAGTCAGGAGGTCAAGAGATACTCCTAGAGAGGGATATTATCTAGATAAATAAAAAATAGTAGTCCACTTTCCTTACCTGCTGTGCTGCTGTGATCAGCTATAAACTCTGAAAGCTACCTGTTCAGAATATGAATCAAAACTGAAGCACTGCAAGTATTTACTCTTCATTCTGGTACAAGCAACACTTTTAAATGGACGAATGGTAAGTTCCAGGATCATATATGCAGGATTTCCCATCACAGCAATGTGAAGCTAGGTAAGAAAAGTTAGCATCCAGAGCACATTGCATACCAGTGGGACTTCAAGTGTCACCTCTTAATCATACTCTTGAATCTATTTATTTTGAAGCAGCTATATTTCTTTAAGAATATAGTAGCTCTGAAGGAGAAAAGTCAGAAAGTGACCACCAAGAGGGCTAGGAGTAGAGTCTTGCTTAGGAAAACAGTTTGTGTAGATGTAGATGCTGTAAATTGCTTATAATATCAGGTTAAGCTAAACATGTACAAAGCCTTGTGATTCATGTTCCAAAACATTTTGATATGTTCTGCTGGCACGATAACAGCCAGAACACCAGAATAAGTTACAAAGAACAAATGTGATATACATTTAGAAATAGTGCTTGCTTCTTGGTGAGTTTGCTTTTGCTTTTTCCTTGTTTCTGCTGCATGTTTTTATAACAGTTCTATTAGTGGGTTTCATTGCTTGTTCAGGTGAAACCGTGGGCTACCAAGCCAAACTCCACTTGTCATTATGTTGTTGAATGAACTACTGCTACCGGTATCATACTCCATTAATAAGCCTTAATGCATTTTTTAAAATCCCTTTTAGCCCCCAGTCATGAGAACTTGACAACATCCTTGCATGTATTATTGCCTTGTGTCTTTAGTTCACATTCCAGTGTACGTGTATAAACAAACAACACATTTAAATAAAGATTATGGGCTTTGAGAAGAGGTACTCCATGGAGAGCTTTTCAGAGCTTGTAAACATTAGTGTTAAAGCTAAGGCATAGACTTCTAAAGTGTGTGTCCAATCACACTGATCAAACAATAAAGAAAAGCACACAAAGAATTCCATCCAGACATAGTTGTACTTAAGTATTCTTAGAGTAGACTGAAATACAGGCAGCTTCAACTAGCTTCAAGCCGGCTTGGGGACATGGCATTTACACGCATCATGCCCCAAAGTTGCCCAGAAGTTGCACTGGGAATTACATGCCCCAGAGCTGGCAAAAAGCCAGCTCCAAAGGCAAAGGGGTGGCTTTTTTTCTGCTCCAAATAAGAGCAGATTGGGGCCCATTGGGACCTTCTGTTTCATCCCTAAGTTAGGAAAAAGCATAAATAAGATGTAAAGGGGTGGTAGGCTCTGTACTGTCCATAAAGAAAACAGTACAGAAGTTCTACTGAAATAAGAAAAGGAATCGTTGAGAATTCCCAATAAATTGTGTCCTCAAGAAATAAGACCAGACAATCAAATTCATCAGATCTGATGAACTATTTGGATGAAAATTTCAGAAGGATATCTGTATTCTGCTGCATTCAAAATAAACTGGAATGATAACAATTTGCTGTAATCCTGCCATTGTACTGATGACACTATTGAGGAACCCTCACAGTTCTTTCTTAGTAGGACCAAAAGGCTATTTTAATATTTATAGATGGGAAAATATGTAGAAATATATTAAGAAATACACAACCGTAAAATAATACAATAAAAATCCCATCTGTTTTGCATAAATCATGCAAAATAGATGAAAATATGAAAAGGTCCTATTTGAATTTAACCTCTATAGGATCTCTTAACAAATGAGAAATGGCTCCTTAATGTGCCTTGAATTACAATAGGCAGTGACATCCCTTTCCAACTCATTGTATGGTCAAAAGACACATATTAAGAAACAAATAAAATGTTATAATAAGATAGATATAACCTGTTCATTAACTCCAGAATACAAATGTGTATGTCTAGAATGGGCAACTGACCAGTCTTTGCAACTGTAAAGGCAATTGTTGTAAATAAATGCCTCAGGTGATGGTAAATAGAAGGAAACTTCTGCGGTAGTGCTCCATGAACTGCACTGTTCTCTATCTCCATAAAAACAAACAAGGGGCACTCTCAATGTCCTGCTGGTGGCTTCCATGTCAATGGCCCAGTGAGTCTGCTCTGGGCTTCAGTTTAGATTTTGAAGGAACTATCTGAAATCCTGTGGTGGGGGACCCTGTTTGAGGGAGAGGATTCAGAACTCTAGACTCGTCACTCCAGGTGAATGCGATGGTCAGGAGTGCCTGTTATCAGCTTCGGCTGATATTTTTAAGGGGTGGGAGGGGAAAATGAAGTGTTATTTTAACTGTATGTATTTTTAAATGTTGTACTCCATCCCGATCGCTCACCCAGAGGGACGGAATA
Source organism: Urosaurus nigricauda (assembly GCA_034509955.1). Lineage (NCBI taxonomy): Eukaryota > Metazoa > Chordata > Lepidosauria > Squamata > Phrynosomatidae > Urosaurus > Urosaurus nigricauda. The sequence continues at coordinate 271,923,757 of JAOEGL010000001.1, forward strand.
TAAATAAATTATTATTATTATTATTATTATTATTATTGATACCTCGCTTAGGGTTCATACTAAATCCAGAAGAGAAACATCACCACACTGACATGGTGTCACCAGCTGCTTTGTGAAAAGATATTGTGCACATCAGAATTCCATGGAGCTTTGCATCAGATACAGTGAATAGATGGGAAAGGGACACCATTTGGTCAGTAAGGAAGTTTTGCACTGATGTGGAGAGCACCCATATTGATTCATCATTAATATGTTGCTGAAATCTGTTTATGAAAACTAGTTGGGTTTTAGTTGTCCTTTCATGTGATTTAAGCCAATAATGCAAAACAAATGGAAAAATATAATCACTGTGCCGGCCCGGTCAATCAGGTGGTGCCATTTCTTTAAAGCTGATGAAACTCAAGGTGGGTGCTATGAACCTAAATGAATATTTAATATAGACTTTGGGTTGACAAAAATATAGCACATCGCTGAACACAGAGTGTTGAGAGACACATGTGTGAAACAATAGTTCAGCTAAACTTTAGGCAGAATATCCTAAAAACAAGAATTGTTTGACATCAGAATGGAATGTGTTGGCACTATAACTTCCCTTGATAGAAGTATAGTTTCTAGATCAAGGGAAGTTATAGTGCCACTCTATTCTGCTTTGGTCAGGCCCCACCTGGAATACTGTGTCCAGTTCTGGGCACCACAATTCAAAAAGGATGTGGAGAAACTGGAGCATGTCCAAAGGAGGGCAACTAAGATGGTGAAGGGTCTGGAAACCTTGCCCTATGAAGAACGCCTTAGGGAGCTGGGGATGTTTAGCCTGGAGAAGAGAAGGTTAAGAGGTGATATGATAGCCCTGTTTAAATATTTGAAGGGATGTCATATTGAGGAGGGAGCAAGCTTGTTTTCTGCTGCTGCAGAGACTAGAACGCGGAACAATGGATGCAAACTGCAGGAAAAGAGATTCCACCTCAACATTAGGAGGAACTTCCTGACAGTAAGGGCTGTTCGACAGTGGAACACACTCCCTCGGAGTGTAGTGGAGTCTCCTTCCTTAGGGGTCTTTAAGCAGAGGCTGGATGGCCATCTGTCAGGGATGCTTTGACTTGGAGTTCCTGCATGGCAGGGGGTTGGACTGGATGGCCCTTGTGGTCTCTTCCAACTCTATGATTCTATGATTCTATGATTCTATGATGCTGGACTCTCCTTAGTTATAGGTGTTTCAACATAGGATGGATCAAAATTTGTCAGGGATGCTTTAACAATGGATTTCCTGCACCAGGGATGACTCAAAGTCCCTTTCAACTCTATACAATTCCTAGGGGGGCAAGGTCAAAATATACAAGCACATGAGACTACTCAAAGTCCCTTTCAACTCTATACAATTCCTAGGGGGGCAAGGTCAAAATATACAAGCACATGAGACTACTACTTATGGACTTTCATTCTCTTAGCAACTTATGCTCACATAAGTGCAACCTATATGCATATATGCCCATTTTTGGCCATAAAGGCTATTCTCCTGTCTTTGTCCAAAACCCTCCCATGTTTGTTCCATTAAGCCTAGGAGAGGTGGTTCCTCCTCCTCCTCCTTTAACTAGAGGGAAAAGGAAGGAGATGGGAGATCCAAACCATGAAGATCCAACTGCTCTGAACTCCTTAGAGAATAAATACCAAGCTGAGACCAGCTCTTCTCTATCACCTTCCTCCCTGCCTTTCCTATCTGTAAGCATGAGCAAAAGCCCTTTCTGGGGAATTGACAACTACTGGACAGTAGTAGAATGCAAAACTGCATAGTCAAAGCTATGTATACAAGTAGGATGATGGCCTATGCATGCAAATATCCCCCCCCCCCCGAAAACAAATTTCATGTGATTTCATGTGATTTAAGCCAATAATTCAAAACAAATGTAATTAAGAATGATCATTACTAACCAATTTTCAGGACCCTCATGTTTATCAGATATATTTTCATGTGATTCCCCATGTACAAATGCTTCAAGACTTCAGTTATTGTAAATTCCAATACACAGTGGCCTATTTTCCACATCCTGATGTTTGGAAAATAGTTAATGACTAGATCTCAAAATTTCCAAATGTTTGGTATACAGCTCTTGCCTTTACAAAGCATCAAAATGCATTTTAACCTCAGTATTTTGAGAATAAACTTATGCACTAGCCAATCTGATGTCCGATCTTTGAAAATCCTGTTGCTAGAGCTTCGTATACATCCAGCATGCTGCTAGATTCATGTTGGCTTGGCAGATGTCAAGGAGGAGCTGGAGTTTTGCTGTTTCCTCCCTTCTTGGCCACATTTCCCCACTTTCATGGGTTCCCTCCCACATAAATAGAACAAAATTAATCTACATCATCTCCAGGGCTGGCATAGTGTTGTAGATCAGTTCATTAGTGTGTCTGGGAGTCAACAGAACTGTGGGCATTCTGAATTAGGGATGGCAATATTTGCTAAATTATTTAAGTTCCTGCAAGAGAGCATTAAACATTTGTTTCTCCCCTTTTGACCAACTGATAAGAATTCTTTGTGCCTTTTAAAAACCTTTCCCCCACACATTTGGTGACTTTTTTGGTGAAAACTTCACAAAACCCATTTGAAATATGGTGTTGAAGGAAAGTTCTTTGGATAACAAGGAGTATTAAAAAGACAAATAAATGTGTCTGAAAGCAAATCAAGCCTGAACTCTCACTAGAAGCCAAAATGACCAAACTGAGGCTATCATATCATTGGAAGACATAGCCATATTAGTCTGTATAAGTGTGCAAAGGGACCTTGTAGCACCTTTGAGATGGAGAGAACAAAGTTGGTAGCATAAGTGTATGCATATATGCAAAAGGGGCATATGTGGCAAATTGATTACTTCACCCATACTTAGCTTCAACCCGGATAGCCAACACTTCTTCCACTGTTAGTCTACACTTTTTGCCTGTCAAGGGGAACTAATTCTCTTTATAGACATGAAACCTCTTCTGGGTTATATAAACTTGTTAGATCATAAACCTAACTTTTCTATTGCAGCGACTCTGATGTCAATCTTCCACAGAGTTTAGAGATGCATATCTATACAGGTCTGAACTGACTGACAGCCCCAGCAGATAAATATTTGGATAATATAATTACAACAGCCACCGTATAACAGCATCGAAAGCATAACTAAATGGTGTAGCAGAACTAAATAATGGAGGAAATGCAGTGTAATATAGTAAGGCTTAACACAGGGATGGTCTGTAACAGCTGGTCTTGGGTCAGTTAGAGCAAAATGAGACGAGCAATATCAACTGAGTGTGGAAGAGGCTATTATGGTTGCTCAACCAATCAATGATCTGGATTTGGATTGTGGCACTTTAGGGAGATGGGAAACAAACAAGCTTGATGGACAAGTACCATTTTAAAGTATTGATAATTTCCATGTAAATGAAAATGATATAGCTGAAAGAGGAATAACAGCCCTGGAGGGATGTTTGGCAGTCTGCCTGTTTATTACAACAATGTAGTCACCAAGCAAGGGTATCAAAGCTATTTAGAATTACAGCTGTAACTTATCCTTGATGCTAAACAGTTGGGGAATAATATATTCCTCCCAAGGGTTGGGCATGTGATTTACTGATGAAGCAGTATATTGACAAAGAGCAAGGTGGCAAAGCCCACATCTTTTTTGTCTGTGTAATTCTTCCATGATTAAGCCAATCATAGATTAAGCCTATGGTACAAGAAAACACAGCTAGCTAATGTATGGGCTTAGAAATTTGCACTGATAACTAAACAAAAAATGCATACACAAGAGCAAGAGAATTACATGCACTGAAACTAGAAACTAGTGGTGTGAAAATATCTGTCTCTTTTTCTCCTTATGTTTCTCCAAATGCAGCTGACACTTTCATCCCCTTCTTCTTCCTGCATGGGGACCTGTGAGGGGTTTTTGTTTTTGTTTTACAGCATATACATTAGACTAAAGCATGCTTATGTGTTTTTATTTGTTTTGTGTGTGTGTTTTTAGTTGTGCAAATTTTTTCAAATGAACGTGCTTATTTACTCAGGAGACTTACATCTGAAGAAACATGTAGCTGTTAGGTTACAAACATATTCCAAGTAACAAAGGTCAGTTTGAACCTAGTCTGGCTGGTGATGTCCATGTCACTAAGGCAGTAAATCTGCTGTGAGTTTTATTCTGAACCCTGCATATGCTATGCAAGGTCTTGAATTCCATGCCTCAAACACATTGAGGGAATGGATAATTCTTTTAAAGTTCAGATGAAAACTAAGAGTGAATTTGCTGCCCAGCTGACATGTAAGCCACCATCTGCCACTGGATTCAGAATCAAATGACAATGGTTTCCTTTTGCCTTCTGCATGTGAGCTGCCTGAGGGAATCTGGCTGAGCAATGAAGAAAGCAAGATATTAGACTGGTTGACTCTTTTCACTGAGCTTGTGGAGGGTTTCTTAGATGGTTATGCACTAATGGATTTTAATTGGTAAATATAACTTTCTTTTCTATTATTCATACAGGGATTTCATACAAAGGACAGATCAATTTGACCCCGTACATCAACCAAAGAAGATGTAATTGCAGGAACTTGCTTGGGCCTGCAGCTCCATCAGCTAGTAGTTGTTTTTAGCCCGTAGAACTGATGGGCAGGAACAACCTCTGAGTGTATCATTCATTGACCAGGCCCAATTTCAACTGGTGAATGAATTCCCCTTTTTCCCCAGTAAAAAGAAAGCTGCTAAAATCACTCATTGTTTTCCTCAAAAACTAGCTTAGCCAAGAAACATCTCTGTTCCTACTTAGAGTGTGAAAGACCTTTGGGCTGAAGAGACATGTAAAAAAAATATTTCAAAGAAATCACAAATAAATATTTGTTTATATAGACACCCACTCGCTAGTGTTCAGCATGCTAATGTGTCTCAGCCAGAGTCTTACCCTGTGCCTTTCTTTCTTGAACTTTTGTCTTCCAAATCCATGATTCCATACTATGGGTGTTAGCATGTATGTCAATTTGTGTGATTGGCAGTCACAGCCATTTTCACTTCTAGTCGGTCACCCTGCATGTGAAGAAGGCCAGGCTCAACTAATCCATGGCTTACTTGGGAAAAGACTAATGGTAGGAGTGGTGATTCCAGCCACTCTTTCATGTAAGTTGAAGGATTTTCAGGTGGTAAAAATGAATTAAAGAAGTCTTCTTCTTAAGGGTAGCAGAATTGTAAGGGTTTTGTATCTCTGCCATGTGGTCTGTATCAGATGGTCTGTACCAATGTCACTGACCTGAATTTTTTAACAAAGCCAATCACATTGAAAGTTTTGGAAAATGCTATGAAATAGACTTCAGAGGACTCTATACTGTTTTCACCTAGATGACATAGACCTATGTCTACTTTCAAAAAGTTATTTCTACAAATTAAGCCCAACAAATCCAAGTTAAAAATGAAATGTTCCCCTGTCCGGAAGCTGAGTCCTATACTGTCTCTTTCACATATGTAGCTATGATGACTGCCAGTGGGGTGTAGTTGTTTCAGCACTGAAGTAGGACTCTGGAGACCAGGGTTTGTGTTCTGGCTCAGCCATGAACACCTACTTGGTGTCCTTGGGTGAGTCACACTCTCTCAGCCTCAGAAGTTGGCAATGGCAAACTTGATCTGAAGAAGCTAGCCAAGAAAACCTCATCATAGGTTTGCTTTAGGGTCACAATAAGTCAGGAATGACTTGAAAGAACACAACAACAAGCTTTGTGATATAGGTGCTTTCAAAGAGGTATTGTTTCATTCAGACATATTGGCCCATTTTAGATTGGCAAAAAGAGGTGTGATGAAGGCTGCATGAAAGCCCATCCTTTAGATGAGAAAAAGGGAAAGTGTGCCATGAAAATGCTATTTTGGCGCTTTAAGGGAGAAGAAGCGCCTTCAAAAAGGTGCTTGATTTCCCCACTCCTTTTTTAAAAAGAGTGCTATAGCGCCAGTGCATCTAAAGACTAAGGTGTAGTTGTGCAGTTAAATGGGGCTCTGTCTCTTTAAGGCACCCATTTAAAGGCAGCGATAGAGGTGCTTATTATAAAGGATCATGAGTTGGGAGCATGCGTGGTGTGGACTTCACTTCTAATTAAAATGCTCAATGCCCTGCAGGTGTAAATGCTGGGGTTTAACCGCGAAGTTTTTTAAAGCTCCCAAACCCTAGCTCCAGCCCTAATCCGAACCCTAGACATGCGCAGTAGGGACTCTGGGATGCCGTTACTGTTATTCTACTGTGTATAACATGTCAATTCATTCACAAAATAAGGGGGTTCATTCATGATGCACCAGTGCAACGGCACAGTTTAAAAAGGCAGAGGAACTGCAGTGATAAACCGCTGAACCTTTAAATTTTTTTTCCTTGCTGGCTGCAAATTGCACAATTGTGCAGTTCCCAGCAGGCAATGATAATGTCGCTGTATTGTGTACCTGCGCCATTGCGCAATTGCGCAATTCGTAGCCGGCAAGGAAAAAATTTTTTAAAGCGCGGCTAAAAGCCGCGTTCATTGCCGCCCATGTAGCTGCTCCACCTGTGTTTGTAGTGTTTTGACAGCTTCCCATGTATCTGCTGAGCCACAAAAAAGACTTCAGATAAGTCGTTCCCAAACCCCTCAGTCTAGCAGCCCTGTACCTTTTAAATGCACACCTGGGGCTTGCAGTCTAGCTGCTAAGCATTAAGGAAAAGGCAACTTCATGTCACACTTTCCTGCCAATCTAAAAAGCCCCTTTGTGTCCCTTTAAGTCCTTTCTCATTTAGGATAACCCTAAGTTGAATCTATCATGGAGTTTATTTGTTTTTGGCAAGATTTGTTCAGAGGGGGTTTGCCATTGCCATCCTCTGAGGCTGAGAGAACCAAGCTCGGATTCGAACCCTGGTTGCCAGAGTCCTAGTCCAACACTCAAACCACCGCACCACTCCGGCTCCATTCACACATTACTTTATTGAATATACAAGCAGATATCCTGCATTAGGAGATTCTCTGTAGCTCTGTCTTCCAGCGCTACCTCCCAAAACCTATTCTTTAAGCAGTGCAGCCACCCACAACATGTTTATTTCCATGTTCTGGAGAGAATGGGGATGTATCCGGTTCTTTTACTATAGTTGGATGTTTTACAAGACTGTATGGCTTAAAAGGTAGGTTGAGGGAGGAGATTGTTCCATGGTTGAAAGGGTATTCCAACCTGTGCAATGATAATAAAAATGAATTGTGATGGTGTAAGATTTTGCCGTTGTAATTCATGACCAGAATGCCATGCACAGAATTTTTTTCAGTTATTCAGAGAAGGCCTAGTAGTATAGCCTCTTTTTATCACGCCATTCATGTGCATTTTCTATCCATGCTTTCTGTTTTTGTGACTTTTTTTGATTACAAGTTCCATATTTCTGGCTGAATAGGATAGAGAAGGAGCACTGTGTTATCTCTTTTAGTGTAGAACTTGACCATAAGCACAAAAATTAAGTTTTTCTGCCTTTGTGTAAGTTTCCTTCTTTGTCATATGTACACATCCTGACAGAAAAGCAAGAGCATCTAATGGGTTTATCTCCTTCTTTTTTTTTTTTGGTTTGTATAGACTCTGAAAAGATTTCAGGCTTTTCATTTTCTCTTAGAATTACTGGAATGTGATAGGTAAGCCCAAGGATTCATCATCCCCTTCTGCCCTGGTCACTTCAAGACAAAGTAAAATCTACTTCTGAGATAAACCTTATTTCACATTCCCAGGGCCAGCCCTATCATTAGACAGAATGAGGTAGTTGCCTCAGGCTGCAAACATGAGATAGTAAGGATTAGCATCACTGTATTGAAGCTGTGTGATATATATATAGTACAGTACCCCTGTACTGCTTAGCCTAATCCGCTGCCTCAAAAATTGATGGTTAGTATACTGGTCACTCTTTTGTATGTTTTAAACTATATTGTTTTCATTTTAATTTTTAAACTTCCTTGAGTTTTAGTTTTTGGAAGGGAATAGTATTACAATGACAATAATTATTGCCAGTGTAATAAAATTCAGTGATCATTTCAGTCAGCTTCTTTCTGTGGAATGCCATGGCCACCATCTTGTATTTTCCACCTGGTAGCAAGATCACTCCTACAAGCTCCTGACTGAATTTTATAGAATGTCAAACCTTTGGGAATGCTATTTCAATGATCCATCTTCTTCATGCCCTTTAAAATGACAGAAGGTATAGAAAACATATGTAATACTACAACATCCCCAAATTATGAAACAATAGGGGTGAAACAGGTGGGCAGGAAAAAGTGGCTTGAAGCTGCCTTTTCTAAAGCCACATTGGAACCCCACCAACCGCACCACTGGCTCCCAAGGGAGCTGAAGTGCTCATGTCATGATCACATGATGTGGCTTCAAGCCAGGAAGAACAGGAAAAAACTGCTTCTCTTTGAAACGGCTTTTCTCTGCATAAGGCTCCTGGAGGGCACTTTCATACTGGCTTTAAGTCATGTGTCATCTAAATGTCATGCCTTCAAGCCATCCTGAAAGCACCTCTTTTTGCCTGTCTGTTTAGCCCCAATAGTCATATTTGTTGGTGGCAGCAACTTCCTTATTCTTCTGAAAGACTGCTTTTCTATTTTGTGAAAATATGAAGTATTTGTAGCTATATTGACCAGAAAATAATACACTCTGTGGTGGTGACTGATGTATACCCTGATATTAAAAGTATATAGTATGAAAGAGAGGACTGTCTTGTTCCTGTGATACATATTTTTGTCAGAGCCAGGAATTAACAATAATAACAACAACAAAAACAACAACAACAAATAGCCTGCCCAATCACTAGGAATCTGGGCAGGTTACAACAGATTACATAAAACACAATAAAATCCAGAATTATTCTTTTCCACCCACCCCCTTCCCAAGCTAAAATGCAATTAAATAATCTCAATTAAAACAATAAAAATACAGTGGTGTTAAAATTAGGGGACAGGTTTGTTAAACAGGGCAATAAGATCATGTCACGGTAGTGCTTTGTAGGGAGAGAAGTCAGATTGGGAAGGCCTGCTGGAAGAGATCTGTCTTAATGGCCTTCTTGAAGGCTGCAAGAGTGGCAGATCTCCTCTGGCAGGTCATTCCATAGCTTTGGAGCAGCAGTAGAGAAGGCCCTCTAAAAGAGTTTTAAAAGTGATCACCAACACCTTGTACCTTGCCCAGAAACTAATTGGCAGCCAGTGAAGGGACTTCAGGACCTGTGTTATATGGTCATTACAAGAAGTTCCTGTAATCAACCTGGCTGCCATATTTTGTACAAGCTGGAGTTTCTGAACTTGGCACGAGGGTAGTCTCATGTAGAGTGCATTACAGAAGTCCAAATGAGAGGTTACCAGTGTGTGTACAACTGTTTCAAGGTCTCCCAGCTCCACAAAGGCATATCTGCCTAAGCTGATAACAAGTTCTCCTGACTGTAGCGTCCACCTGTGCTAACAGCTGGAGCAATGAGTCAAGGAGCATCCCCAAGCTGCAGACAGAGACCTTCAGGGGAAGTGTGACCCCATCCAGAACTGGCTGACATAACTCCATTCCCGGATAAGTGTTTCCAATAACAACTACCTTTGTCTTACCTGGATTCAGCTTGAGTCAGTTTTCCGTTATCCAGTCCATTAATAATAATAATATAATAATTATTATTATTTCTAACCCGTCCCTCTGAGCGAGCAATCAGGGTGGGGTACAACATGTTAAAAACATATAAAGTTAAAATCTTCCAAAGCATACCCACCTCCCTCCCCTTAAAACAGGATTAAACTAATCATAGTTAAAAACAGTCAGGATCTAAAATACATGATCTTTCAAAGTCCAATGTAGACGGCCGGATGGGAGACGGGGGGAGGGGTCATCAGACAGTGGGAGAATAGTTACTATCCGGGAAGGCCTGCTGGAAGAGATGTGTTTTGGTCGCTTTTTTAAAGCCTTCCAAGATTGTAATAAGACACATCTCATCCAGGAGGTCATTCCACAGCCTGGGAGCAATAACAGAAAAGGCCCTCTGGGAGGTCTGGGACAACTTAGTTTTTATAGGCTGAAGCAGATTCCTCCCCGAGGACCAAAGTGTATGCGGGGGCTCATAAGGGAGGAGTCATTAAAAACATCACCTTACCTCCCCAAGACAGGCATTCAGAGGAGAGATGCTCTCCTTAGTCACTGCATCAGTCTGGGACAAAGAGAAATATATTTGGGTGTCATCAGCATACTGATAACACCCCACCCCATGTCTCCGGATCATCTCACTCAGCAGCTTCATATAAATGGGCATTGGGGATAGAATTGCACCTTGAGGGATGCCCGACTTGAGCTCCTTCTTGGCTGAATAATTGTCCCCAAGCAACACCATCTGGAACATACCTGAGAGGTAGGACCGGAACCACTGCACTGCAGTGCCGCTGATTCCCAACTCTCTCTGACTTTCCAGAAGGATACCATGGTCTATGTTATCGAAGGCCACTGAGATGTCCAAAAGCACCAACAGGGTCACACTTCCCCTGTCAATGCACAGACGGAGATCATCGACTAAGGCGACCATGGCAGCCTCAACTCCGTATCCCGCCCTGAAACCGGTTGGAAATGGATCTAGAAAATCATTTTCCTCCAAGACTGCCTTTAGTTGATTTGCGACTGCCCTCTTGATCACCTTGCTCAAGAATGGTAACAAGGAGACTGGCCTGTAATTATTTCTGTCCAGGGGGTCCAGGGAGGGCTTTTTAAAGAGTGGTCTGACCACTGCCTCCTTAAGAAAAGAAGGCAGGGTAACCTCTCTGAAGGATGCATTGACTATATTTTGCAGCATCAATTTAATTGTATCGCCCCTCTGGACAGCCAGCCAGGTTGGGCAAGGGTTGAGAGGGCAAGTTGTCTTTTTCCAACTACTAAGGAGCTTATCCATGTCATCAGTACTTACCGACTCAAATTGATCCAGTCTAACAGTAATGGTGGAGGCACTGGATGCCTCTCTAATTGTTTCTGACTTAAGATTGGCATCTATGTCAGCTATTATCCAAGAGATTTTATCTGTGAAATAGTCATTAAAAACGTCACAGCAGGCTACAGTTGAATCTAGTAAAGGGTTCTGGGTGGGAGGTGGTTGAGTTAAATTCCTCAACACCCTGAACAGCTCAGCTGGATGAGATTTCACAGACACGATGGATGCAGAGTAGAAAGATATCTTGACTGCATTAATCACCACTTGATAGGACCTAAGAAAGGTCGAATGAAGTGTCTTATCGGATATGAGTTGAGATTTCAGTCAATTCTGCTCTAGCCGTTGTCCAACCCACTTCATTTGTCTAAGATCTTTAGAGTACCAGGGATTCCAATTTTTTGTGGCTTGGAAAGGGCGCTTGGGAGAGATTGTGTCAATAGTTCTGGAAAGATTGTTGTTCCATGTATTAACCAGACCTTCAGCAGAATCGCCGGCACTACCAGCCATAGAACCCCCTATAAAACCCTACATGGCTTGGGTCCATCCTATCTTAGGGACTGCCTCTTCCCATATTAACCCCTCCCCCCCGCACACTGTGATCCTCTGGGAGGAATTTGCTACAGCCTATGAAAGCCAGGTTGGTGCAGACCTCCCAGAGGGCCTTTTCAGCGGTTGCCCCTAAGCTATGGAATGACCTGCCGGATAAGATGCGTCATATTCCATCCATCAACAGCTTCAAAAAAGCCCTAAAGACGCATCTCTTCTGGCAGGCCTTCCCGAAAAATCTTTGACACCTCTCGGCTCCAAATTTTGGTCGTAGAGATTCCAGCCTCTGCCCACCTACACAGTTCAAGGACTTTCAGTTGATACTGTTGATATTGTTTACTGTATGCTATGTTTTAACTTGTTGTTTGATTTAATCCTTTTTGGGGGGGGGGGAGGCAGGGATGGGATTGGATGTTTTAACTGCTGTTGTTTTAACCCGCCCCGATTGCTCATTCAGAGGGGCGGGCTAGAAATAAAACTCCTCCTCCTCCTCCTCCTCCTCCTCCTCCTCCTCCTTCTTTGGGCTTCTTGGAAACCAATGGGTTCCATCAGCCTTCGAGGGCGTACCATTATAATTGGTCCTTTTCCACCCCCGAAGGGAGGGATAGCAGCCTTCAGTCCAACCATAACCAGGAAATGATCTGTCCATGACAGTGGCAAGATGCTAGTTATCTCCGCCCACGGATATGCCTGATCTATGCAGAAAACCACATTGAGGGCATGACCTTCACAATGTGTAGGCTCAGAGACCATCTAGGAGAGGCCCATGTCTGTCATGGAAGCCATGAACTCCTGAGCTGCACCAGTAAGATTAGTCAAACCAGCCTCAAGGGTGATGTTGAGGTCGCCCAGGAATAACAATGTAAGTGACTCCAACACCAGCTCCGAGACCAGCTGTGTCAGCTCGGCTAAGGAGTCTGTTAACCTACTGGGTGGATGGTAAATCAACAGAATCCCCAGACTCTCCCTAGTCTTCAAGCGAAGATAAATGCACTTGATTTGGTCTAATGCACGGGCAGGTATCCTGGTCAAGGTGAGGTTGTTTTCATGGACCAAGGCCACCACCACCACCACCGCGTCCGCTTTCCCTAACCTGCTCAGTGACAGAGTACCCAGCCGGGAGGGCCTGAGCCCATGTTACAGAACTCTCAGCACCCAGCCAGGTCTCCGTAATACATGCCAGGTCAGTGTTATGATCTAACAGTAAGTTATAGAGAATACAAGACTTATTCTTCACTGACCTAGCATTACATAAGAGCAGAGAAAGGTTCTGCTGATGGTTAGGTATGCTCTCCAGATCTTTTGGGATAGCAGGGCGAATGGAAAGCGGGATAGATATCAGACATCTATCGCGTCTTCCTCTTTAACAACCTTTTGCCCTGCTAGCACCATATCTTCCATTGCCCTGCACAACTTGAATTGCTGCTCCAACAAAATTATCTGACCTCTCTCACAATATGACAGTCTCAAGACCCTCCATCTGCCTTACGCGCTTTGGTCCCCTAAGTGGTCTAAAACCAATTCAACCGTGACTCCTTAAGTGGTGACAATTTATGGGGTTGGAATTCAGTGATCTAGAGACTAGGACTGTGTCGCCTAGCAGCCAGGCTGATGGAGAGAGAGGGCAGGAAGAGAGCTTTGCCCAAGCCTGGCTGTGTCTGTGGCGAGTCATAGCTGGGTGGAGGAGGTGCTGTTGTTGCCTCTGCTGGGGAATTTGGCTCCCAAACGCCACTGCCTCAGTGTTCTTTCACAGGGAAGAGGGCCTTTTATGCTCCAGACTCACTCACAGTTACAGCTGGGTGGAGGAGGTGCTGCTGTTGCCTCTTCTGGAGAATTTGGCTCCCAAACTCCACTGCCAGAGAATTAATCTTCTCTGCTTATCCTAAATGACCAAGCAGAATGAAGAAATCGACACAGAATTAACATTCAACATTATGCAACAGGATCTTGGAGTGCCTTCAAGACTAGCATTGTATTCATTGTTAGAAGTGAATGATAAAAATAATCCCAAGAATATATATATATATATATATATTCAGTTCAATTACAGTCAGACTGGAATTCTGTTGGTAGTGATGGCAGGAAGAAAATGGACACAGTTACTGTGGGCATGAAGGAAAAAAGACACTGGAGAAATAGGTTGTCTGGAGTCAGCACAACCTTAGGGAAAAAACAAACAAACCTTCTAGGGAAGTGTACTAACAGGATTATGGCCTTACTTTATCCTTCATTTTGCATTGTACTATTTTAACAATTTTGTAGTTTTGAATTACAGCTGTATTCTGCCAATTATTTATATAAATTACAGACAAGACATTTGTTTTCTGCTAGGTTGTAGAATGCAGCTCCTGAGGTCTATTAACTGCAAATTTTGGAGAATTAAAACATGTCTCCCCCCCCCCCCCCAGCAACAGTCATGTTTTTCCTATCTGTATGGTTTACCAAAGTTCCCTGCCTCCCACCTGTCTATCTACTACAGTTCATTATGATTAAAAGGCTAAGTGTCCCAGTTTCCCTCTCGGTGAACTATTGCTCAGTCACCTGCAATTTGTTTGTACTTAGCTTTAAGGAACCTTGTTTCCTGTATGCTAAAAGCTTTGCGGTAAGCTTCAATTTAACCACACACAACTCTCATTAAAGTTAACATAAATACCCTCCTTTGCATATGTCTATGCTAGTCTTACTGCATTATTGAAAATCCAAGAGTAAACATTGTGACATTTTATCCATTACTTATCTTACTTCATCTTACAACACTTATACCAGAACAGGATAATTTAATCATTTTCCCCCTTTACAGGTCACTAAAAATTGTGGGCCTTGCCAAACTGCTTAATTTTGTTCTAGAATCAACACATATGTTTAACTCATTTTTTTTTCTTTTAGAACCAGAAGAGTAGTGACTTTCCTTTACCTGTTAATTTTGTGGGTTGAATTTTGTAAACTACACCAGATGCATATTATGATATGCATTTTAGAACATGAATGAATGGATACAAATTGCAAGAAAATAGATTCTGCTAAAGCATTAGGGAGAACATCTTTACTGTAAGAGCTTTTTAACAGTGGAATGGATTGTGTCAGGGAGTGGACTCTCCATTTTTGGAGGTCTTTAAACAGAGGTTGGATGGGAATCTTTCAGGTGTCTTTTTTCCCCCTCATTATAGTAACCAGTTATTCCCCCCCCCCCAAATTTTCAATTTCTAAAATACATTGTTAGTATTCCCCCCCCCCCCCAAATTTTCAATTTCTAAAATACATTGTTAATAAGATTGTTGGTAAATAACAACCTGAATGCCCCAATGAATTGGGCTGTTTAGGGAGATTCGTATCCTTACAAAATGATGTGTTTATGTTGCTAATGAAACATGTTTGTAGGGAAATAACAACACTCTATGCAAATTACTAAAAGTGATCATTAAAAATAAGTCACATGAACATACTTTATCAGATCCATTTTTTTTTTAATTTCTGGAAAATTGTATTACTGATGACAACCTTGTCAAGTACTACAGATAAAAAGCTGAGATAGGGCTGGTACAGATGTCCTTAAAGGTGCGGCTTGATGCCACCCCTTTCAGTGCTATATTAGGCCATGACAACCAGATCTGGTGTTTTTCCAGCCCAAATAGTAGTGGCAAAACACTGCTCCTTTTTGGGGTGGAAAAAAGCCACCCTTTCCACCATGGTGGCAGCTCTTCTTAGCTCCTGAGACGTGCACTGTCTGACACTGCTCTGCCACAGCGCCACAACACTGCCAGCCATCTGGTCAGGCAGATGGTGTGATGCTGGATCAGGGGCAGCAGTGGGGCATGCATCATATAAACACCACAGTGCCCCTAGCCAGTCTGTTTCAGCCCATAGTGTGTTTTTTCTAAATTTTAGATGAATTCATGGCAGAGATGAGAGTTTAACTAGGTACTTTCTCACCGCTGGCTCTATTTCTAATCCACTGAGCTATGATAGCTCACATTTGAAAGGAATTTGTAAACTGTGAACCTCTTGAAAATGCTAAGTTTGCACTTGTGACTGATAGACTATGATTCTTTTTTTCTTGAAAGTTTTTGCACATGTTTTTTCAAAATGTCAAAGAACCAATACAGCCAAGGCACTGTTGATGGAATATGCTCTTTCCTGCAGATTCTCCTTTATAGATGAGGATCATGTTGCATCATACACAATACTTTTTATCCTGTGATGCCTTCCTCTGGACAGGGAAGTGCATCTGATTGCCATCACATAACTTTACTAAAAATCAAACATAGAAAAAGAAGGAGGGCTGGGAATAATAATAATAATAATAATAATAATATTTATATCCCGCCTCTCCCTTCCAGGATCTAGGCAGATAACAACAGTCTAATAAAAAAGATATACAGACAATAATAATCCCTTTAGCCCTCCCTCTTTCTGCTAAAATTATTCATCAACATCAAATACAATACAATATCCCCAGTATAGTATACTTAGTTACAAATTTTGTAACTAAGGATCGACACAGGTTGAATTATTCCAAGAGACCATCAGGACAAGTGGTAAAAGAGCGAATGGATCAATTTGGCTAATTCAGCTGGAGCTTAGTCTAGGAAGGCCCACTGGAAGAGATCCGTCTTTATCTCCTTTTTAAAAGCCTCCAAATATTTAATATGGTGGATCTCTTCTGGCAGGTCATTCCATATTTTAGGAGCGGCAGCTGAAAACGTCTTCTGGGAAGTCACCACCATCCTGGTTTTCCTTGGCTGGAGTAGGTTCCTGCCAGATGACCAGAGTGCCCAGGAAGGATTGTATGGGAGGAGGCATTCCCACAGGTATGCTGGACCCAAGCCATGTAGGGTTTTGTAGGTAATAACCAAGACCTCGTACTGAGACTCGAAGCTAATAGGCAGCCAATGAAGAGATTTCAATATATGTGTAATAGGGTCAAGTTTAGCTTTTCCTACAACCAACTTGGCTGCCATATTGTGAATCAGTTGCAGCTTCCAAATGTAGCACAAGGTTTGTCCCCTGTAGAGCGCATTACAGAAATCAAGATGAGAGGTTACCAGTGAATGTACAACCATTTCTAGGTTCCTCTGCTCCAGGTAGGGTCGCAGCTGGCATATCATCTGAAGTTGATAACAGGCAGTCCTAACTGTCACATCAATCTGGGAAGACAGCTGAAGCAACAAATCCAGACGTACCCCCAAGATGCGGACACAGTCCTTTAGGGGAAGTGTGACCCCATCCAGGACTGGTGAACAAATCTCCATACCCAGTCCAGGGATTCCTACAGTGAGTACCTACATTTTATTTGGATTCAATTGAAGTTTATTTTCCCTCATCCAATCCATTACTGACCTCAGATAGTCATTCAGTGGGGAGATGCCCACCTTGGTCACTGAAGCAGTTGGAGACATAGAGAAACAAATTTGGGTGTCATCAAAGTACTGATAACGCCTCGCCCCATGTCTCTGAATGATCTCACCCAGCGGTTTCATGTAAATCTTAAACAGCATTGGGGACAGAATTGTGCCCTGAGAGACGCTGATTTGAGCTCCCTCTTGGATGAATAACTGTCTCAAGTGACACCATTTGGAATGTGCCTGAGAGGTAGGACCGGAACCACTGCAACACAGAGCCCCTGATTCCTAACTCTCTCAGGTGTTCCAGAAGGATACCATGGTCGATGGTATCAAAGCCTGCTGAGAGGTCCAAGAGCACCAACGGGGCCACACCACCCTTGTAAATGGACTCATTGGGGTGGTGCAGGCTGTCCAAAAAGGGTGGTCTGGTGCCATCTTTTTTTGTGGTGCATCTTTTTTTGTGCTGCTGTGCAGTTGTGCCACAAAAAAGAGCGGATAAGCCGCATTCTATTTTGTGGTGCAGTTGCAGCGCAACAAGGAAAAAGGAACCATAATGTGCCTTTGCACCGCTGTGACTGCGCACCTCTGTCTGGAATCTGTGCAGTTACAGCGGCGCCATTACATATGCTGTGTAAATGGCGTTACATAATGGCGCCAGCACCATTACATATTAGGGTTTGGGAGCATGTAAATGATGTGTGCTCCCAAACCCTAATGGCACCGCAATGGCATCTCTTCCTGCCCATCTGTTTCGGGCCATTAAGTCCAGGAACACCAAGGCTCTTTGTACAAGAGCTGCATTCTGAACCTTCTACAGTCCAGAACATTTTGTTGATCTATTAGGTTAGGACCACTTTCTCAATCAATACAATTATGAGCACAGATCAGTCATAAAAGGAGCAGAAGCAGAGTATAACAGAGGAGCTTATTGCATGGGCCATGGGGAACGGGTCCAGTGCAGAATGGAAGGGGGCGGGAAGGGAATGGAATGGGGATATCACCTATTTTACTGCATGCAAGAATGCCGCTGATGCCACTGGAAGTCCCCATTCCATTCCTCATTTGTACCACAGGAGGTGATTTTCAAGAACTGTTCTGAACGATTCTTGAAAATCACCTCCTGTGGGACAGATGCGGCATGGAACAGGGACTTCCAGCGGCATCAGTAGCAT
This sequence comes from Urosaurus nigricauda, assembly GCA_034509955.1. NCBI lineage: Eukaryota > Metazoa > Chordata > Lepidosauria > Squamata > Phrynosomatidae > Urosaurus > Urosaurus nigricauda. Next base: position 271,941,761 of record JAOEGL010000001.1, read on the forward strand.
TCTCATGTGCAGTAGAATTGGTGATACCTCCACTCCATTCCCTTCCCGCCCCCTTACATTCTGCACTGTGCCCATTCCCCAGGGCTCATGTGATATGCTCCAGAGAATCAAGATAAAAAGACTAACAGCTCTCAGAGAATTCTGTAAAAGAATTCAAACACACACACATACTTTCAATTTCTATATAGTGAATGGGAAGATAAGCTTGCTGGTTTGTGTTTTTGTGTATGTAGGGCAATGGTAGGAGCTCAGGGAAAGGAAGAATAGAGGACAGTTAGCAACTAATCCAGAAGTCACCTTGTGACAAGTGCTAGCATCTGTAGGATAGGAAGTAGCTACTACAGCTTTGATTTATTGTAACTTTGCCTTGCTTACTCTCCTTGTTAGCTGAATAACATACAATAAATCTGCTATAACCAGTCCATCCTAGTAGGAGAGAGTGACAATGCCACAGGAGACCACTTCCTTTCAGACATTATTATACTGTTCATTAGATCAATCATCTGTTCCAAGGTTAGTGCAAGATCCTTTCATGCTGTAGAAAAATAGTGGTAAGAAGATACTTGCAAATGCTGTTTTTGAGTATGTGTGTTTTTTAAAGAAATGCCATCCAGGTCACAATGCTTGCTGAAATGAAATGCTTACAATTTTTAAAGGTGATTAGATTGTCCAAATGGCATATTAATAGTCATCTGTTCAAAATGGTCTTCTTAAACCTGGTATCCAACCAAACAGGTATATGAGGCACCAGATCCAAGATCTCACAATCTAATTATGTTGTCTCTCGAAAGCTTGCTGCCAGTTTCTGCCATACCAAACGTGTATGTGGAACAGCTGTCATGTTGCTCTAAGAAACTGAAAGGACCAACTACTACCTGACAGGCAATCCATCAGGTAACATTCAAATGAGTCACTCTGCTTGTATGTTAACTGTCAGGTAAATGAAAACAAGCTTTTCAGCTACACAATAACATTTTATCTGACTTTTATTCTTCAGTAGTGCTAATCTTCAACAATGTGTTCACATCTCAGTGAAGAGGTGAAGAAGAGAGACATTTTGAATGATACACAATTCTATCGGAAGATTTTTGTTTTGTTTTGTTTTTAAGGTCAGATCTGACCGTATGCTGCTGTTGTGTGCCTTCAAGTCATCTCCACTTATGGCGACCCTATTATGGATATTCTTGTCAACATTTATTCAGAGGAGGTTTGGCATTTCCTTCCCCTGAGACTGAGAGCATGTGACCTGCCCAAAAATCACCCACTGGGTTTAATGTCCAGGCTGGTGTTCGGGAAAGGAGCCAACAGACTGCTGATATGAGCTGAGGTCAGCTTTATAGACAAACAAATACAAGGGCTTTGCAGCAACAAGAAACCAAGTCCAATATTATAGTACCAGTCCAATGTCCAATAGAGCAGAGTCAGGGGCAAGCCAAGGGTCCAGGATTCTAGAGGACAGGTTAACGAGTCAATTCCAGGATCAAGGGTTCCAGGTCAATATGTAGTCCAGGAAGCAAGGTTGCAGACAACAAAGTCTAAGGGAGTCAGAGCAAGATGTTTTCACCAGGAAATGCAGATAGGCTCTGACAAAGAAGCTCAGTGTCTCGCACCTTTGTATACTGGCCCAGTTCCAAATCACAGGTGCTTAGTGATTGCTGAGCATTTCTCAAATAACCTCCCGGATCAATGGAGGCATGCCCTTTCTGGCTGAAGGTAGGTACCTCTTCGTCCTGCTCCTTTAAGTTTCCCAGGCCTGGAATCTCAGCTGGGGGGAGGCTGGGCTGCTGAGTCAAAGCCATTGCTGGAGCTGGCAAAGCAGAGCTAGGGCATGGCTCAGACTCTTCCTCTGAATCCTCTGAGTCCTTAGCCTGGCTGGCCATGACATCTGGGACTTAAGCCCTGGTCTCCAGAGTTGTAGTCCCATGCTCAAACAACTATGCCATGGTGGCTCCTTCTTTAGGCAAAGTGAGGCAAGTATCTCATTTTGCTTGGGACAGTTGTCAGAACACAGAGTAATATTATCCCTATGACTGTAAGCAAGATACTTTTCCTGGAGGATGGTTGTTAAATTATCAGTGTTATGATAAGAATTACCTGCCAATCTGATCAGATTTCCTGTAGAGATTGAGAGTGGTGGTAGGAAATCACCATCATATTGTATGTATTGACCCAGCCCTCTAAACAAAAACAATGGCAAATGTGAATCTGGAAGTGACCAGGGCACCATGGCAGAATGAGTGGGGCACTGCTAGAGCAATGCTCATTTGAAGAATGTTCAGAAGACAATAAATGAATAAACACTATTTATGTCCCAGTGGGTTTTTTTTTCTGAATGCACCCAGAGTAGGCTATAACCATAAATGTAATCATGAAAATCAATGAGCAAACTATTTCTAGAAGCAACATTAGAGACACATAATGAAATGAACATCTGTTATATCCATCTCTTGTGTCTGATCTAAAGAAGGGTCTCATGGAAATAACTTAAATTATATATTAAATATAAATAAAACAAATGAAAAGTTCAACAACTGTAAGGCTGGAAAATATTACACATTAAAAATCAGCCATAAAACAAGATGTCAGATATTAAAAGCCTGCCGAAATGAACACAGAGCTTAATTCACTTTGATTAGGAGAGCATTCCAGAAATTTGGAACCACAACAGAGAAGCCTCTGTTTCTTTCAATCAACCAACAAATATCTTCATATGACAATGAGATCAAGACAAGTTTAGAAAGGGCTCTATGGCACTATGTAGTCCCCGAAACAACTGTGACTGCTGTGGAACTATCTTCCACAGAAGTATAGGTTGCATTGCTCTGCTCTCCTTTTGCTTGGAGGAGAAGATGGGTATGACTCCTATTCTAAGCTGCACAGGCTTACTGAATCATTTATATATATAAATACACCATCCAACAATTAATTAAATAAATCTATTTTAGTTGGGGCAAACCAACAGGATTCTGGCCATGGTTGCTGTGGAGGTGTGTGTGTGTGTGTGTGTGTTAATGGAGGAGGCTGATATTCCCCTGTTTTGTGTTTTTTGACTGGTTTAACATGTTTGTTTTAATATTTTAAAATTGTATTTTACTGTTAGTCACCCCGATTGATCTCAAAGGGATGGGGTATAAATAAATTTTATTATTATTTATTTATTATTATTTATTATATAACATCTTTTTAAAAGTGACTTTTTATTATATAACATCTTTTGTGATTATTTATTATATAACATCTTTTTAAAAGTGATCTTGTAATGCTTTTTTAAAAAACCTGTATTCCTTCTGACAGGAAAAAAGGGTTACAGGGGCACACTTCCCATGCATGCTCTCCTAGCTCCCGGGCTCCCTGGGGATCAGGCGGGCGACACGGTGATTGGCCCGTTTTCCCGCCTCCTCCTCCCATTGGCTGGATGGCTGGGGGAAGGAGGGGCTGGGTGCAAGCCTCCACAGAGGGAGGCCTATATAAGGCCGGTGCTGTGGTCGCACCGTGCCTTGGAATTTTGAGCGGCTCCCCACCCTCCCTCTCTGGGATTGGTGTTGCTTATCACAACTTTTTGGGGTGGTAGCACAGGTTCTGGATCAGGTGGGCTGGTTTCCAGGGTTCAGTAGCACTGGATCGGGAGTCCTTTGGACCCGGGAAACATCAGGTGCAATGTGGCTAACCATGGGTCACATGGAGTATATCTCAGTGACGAGAGGCCTTACTATGGTAGCTGTGTAATTGCGTAATTGCGCAAGGGCATTACATTACCTCAAGTCATCCCAATGCTTGGGGTACAAGCAACTTCACATCTGTCCAACCTCAGTGTTGGGATTGTGCTGATCCAGACCTCGTGCTTGTTGGCCAACCCTACCTTGTATGGCTGTTAATAAAGTTGTGGCCTTTTCATTGCCAATATTTTCCTGTCTTTCTTGGGGCGGATTACCTCCACTGCAAATATCCATCTAGAAAAGAATGCAACCCCATCCCAATATATTTTTGGCTGAAACCCAGCACATCCTCAGCATAATTTAAATATCCACACACAGAGAGCGCCTGTATTATGCAACCTATATGCAGAATAGCAACATCACACAACACAGGTCAATGACAGTGTGCAAAGTGAAATGCACAACCACAATGTGCTGTATGTACAATTCCACTTCCCCTGCTCTCAGCATAATGTCTGTTGAATTGTCCTAGAGGGTCTATTCAGAATTAAGACATTTGAGTACAATGGGTTTAATTCTGAGATCAGTGTGAACAGGATTCATGCCTCAACAGACATACTTCCCCTACTCTCTAGACGTTTAGCTATAGTACCTCTTTTCAATGAAGGAGGGAAACACTAAGATGTAACTCCTGTTAGTCATCCCATCAGAGTAAACTCATTCAATCAGTGAGTCTGATCTATGTGACATTATGTGTCACCATTGGTTCAATAGGTTGACTCTACTTCTGACTGACTTAAAAGCACTCTGATCAAATGTGTAATGCTATATACCATAATTTGTCTTTCAGAAATCTCACATGTGGAACAAAGCTTTATCGACTGAAATATCTTCTTCTCTTTCTGTCCCCCATCTCTGTATCAAGTAGCCACAAGATGTTTGTGGAACGCAACTTCCATCATTCCTTGCAATTGGCTATTCTGTAACCAGCCACTGGGTTGAGGAGACTATGGTCTAATTTCTACTTCAGAAATAATGTAGCTTGACACCACTTTAATTGTCATGGTTCAGTGCTATGGAGTTCTAGAATTTATAGTTTGTGAGATATTTAGCCTCCTCTGTCAGAGCACTCTGGTGCCACAACAAACTACAAATCTCAGAATTCTGTAACATTGAGACATGGCAGTTAAAGCAGTGTCAAAATGCATTATTTCTGCAGAGCAGATTAGCCCCAAGACATCTGGAGTGCCACAGGATTTCCTGCCTGCCATATGTTTTTCTTGTTCAACCTCTGCTGCACATGGCTACTCACACTGATGAAAGTAACAAAGTCCCCTTGTGATTATATACATACAGATTATTAAATTTCATTCAAAAATGTGAATGGAAATTATAAAAAATATATATCAAAAATAGACATTTGAACATCTTGGATCAAATTAACCCCGGATCTTTCCAGTCCTCTCTGTTGTATTGAAGCTATTAAATTCCTCAGTGAAATAACACAGCCCTGCACTTCATGGTCATAGGAAAGCAAACTCAGACATAATGCTATGAAGTGATTTACTAAATCTGTCAGAAATTTAATAGCAATGATCAACTCTTTCCAAGGCAATCTGCATTTTCTTAAAACAGCACCTTGAAACTTTAGCTTCTTTAGGATGATGCATTAAGTTTGTAAGTTAATCTTTGATAATCTATTTGCACAGTAAATCAAAAGCAAATGGTTAAATACTGATAGGTACATCATTATCCATGAAGATAAAAATATTTCTACTTATGAGAGAAACACAATTAGGTTTGTACTCCATATACAATGGGATAAATAAATTTAAACAGGCAAAGTATTGGGCATGAAGTGCCTGCCTTACAAACCATTTTGAATCTATAGTTAACAAACAGAAATATGGCTGAAATTATTAAATGAAGCTATAGTATCTGTTGCAAAACAGACTTAATTTCATTTATTTCCATATGAATGATAGTTAGGAAGGAAAAATAATCATCTAAAAGATGGCAGCAATAATATCTGCAATTACCACGGCAGAAAATTGTTTAGTTTTTTTTTTTAAATCATACATCTCCAAGGTTTTTTATTCATTGAGTGGTTTGGCAGCTAAAACAGATTACCATATTATTATTATTTTTCCCTCCAAGGCCAGTAAATGCAAATATTTTGTTTACAATTTTTTTTCCTGAGACATTATGGCAATGAAGGCCATTACTGCAGTTGTCCTCTTATATGGTTGTTTTATTTCTTTATCGGGTATTTAAATGGGTTGAATGCAGGTGATCATAATGTTACCTCACAGTACAAAGGGGATCTTTAATAATATGATCAGTGTCAAAAACAATTAGTTTAGCAATCTCCCTGTATGTTCCAGAGTGACCCTTCACACATGATCAATGATGCCCAACTGAGTTAATGACTGTATTTTAATTGCAAAGAGGGCACAGAACTGGCAAACCATTTTATTACCTTGATTTCTTTTAAGTCAGGTAAATCATTGCAGAGCAAAATTCTCCTTTCTTATGGCTATATAGAATAGTCAGTAAAAACACAGAAAGGGAAGGAGAGGGAAATAAAGTTGTTATTTTCTAAAAATGTGTTATATCCTAATTCCTGCATTGAAGGAATCAAAGCTCTCTCTCCCTTACTGTGTTAAAGAAAAAAGATTTGAAAGCAGAACATGTACTTCTCTTATCTTGTTTACATTATATAGATATCATGTGGGACAAAGCCATAGTATACCTTTAAAAAGTTACTTTGGGGGACTATAACTCCTAGAATTTCCCAGAGCCTGGGCCTGGAGAAATCTGGGAGGTTTCTCTAGTATCAGCCCTGGTGGTGCAGTGGTTAAATGCCTGTACTGCAGCCACTCACTCAAAACCATAAGGTGGCGAGTTCAAGACCAGAAAAGGGCTGAAGCTCGACTCAGGCTTGCATCCTTCCGAGATCGCTAAAATTAGTACCCAGATTGTTGGGGGGCAAATAGCTTACAATTGTAAACCGCTTAGACACTCCTTAAGGGTATGAAGCGGTATATAAATGAAGCTGTTTGTTTGTTTTTATGCTCCAGACAGTAACTTTTCCAAATACTGTCAGACTATCTGTTCATTGAAACCAATACCTTTCTATGGTCTTTGGAAGGTATCTTTCAACATGCTGTTACTTTAAATAATCTGCAGTTGATATTATCTGTATGTTAGACATGAACCTGCCACCATCCTGTGATAAATGGGAGTCCCTCCATTTATCAGGACTTTCTTCACTGTGGGAGGCGGTACTGTTGTATGAGGAGTGATAACATCACTGGTGGTATGAGGACAACCAGCTGATCAGTTAGAAAAGAACCTTATGGATGGTGGTTGGAAAAAGACAATTGAGAGGCCTGAGGGAGAGCAAGGCCTCGACTTGTGGGCCTGTCTCAGTATTAGTCTATTAGTGTTAGATCTGAGAGCATGTTAATGTTTCGCTGACATGATTATAATTTTATAACTGATAATTTAAGTTTGTGGACCAAGTTGTCCTCCATGTTGTTTTCTTTCTTTAATGTTCTTACTTTAGAATAAAAACCTTTTCCTTAAGTACTGCCCTTTTACATTCATTTTAAAGGCCTTGGAGAGATAGAGATGGGTGGGTGGTTTCTTTTTAGGGGTGTTATAATGGCACTCGCATGTCATGGCACCACCGTTTCCAGCAAGCACTGTTTGGGTGATCAGACACCTGTACATCATAATGGTGTCCCCCATGTGGACAGGGGCATGGCAATATGGTGCATGGGCACCAATAGCAGGGCTGGGTGCATGTGCACACCCAGCCCTACCAAGCCTTAATTTTGGCCCCAAAGCACCAATCTGTACAGGGCCTCTGTTTGGCTAGTGCTTACTGATTGTTGGTTGCTAGTAGAAGGCCCAGCAATGTCCCAATGCATTGCTGGGGTGTGACAGGTTAATCATTGGGTGATGGCAGCAGGTGGTTTTGGGGATTAAGGTGGTCTCAAGGGGTCCCATCTAACATGGCAGGAGTGGAGTGGGACTATAGAGAATCAGTGCCACTGTGAATGAATACACATGGAGTGAGAACAGGATAGAATTATATTTATTACTTCTTATACACATTCAAGAGAATATGTGAACAATCTCTGGAAAAGAAAAGGTTTGTTGGCAGAAAGGATTGCATGACTGTATGAATTGTATAAAAGCTCTGCTTTTTCCCCCTTTACTTTCTGTCATATTTGCAGGAGGCTTTCATGTATATGTGTTGGATGTGCACAGACTTTTAATTCAGGATTGGCTGTATGTGCACAAGTAGGGTTGAGGTTCATGGAAAGGATGTTACTTTCTCCTTCCATAAATTAGCTCAAGCCAAACTTCTTGTATTTTTACTATACTAGTACAAGAGCTGTTTTACAGTTTTCAATGTAAAAAAGCCTACGGATGGCCCAACTACTTTGCTTGGAATTAACTTTATATAAACACATGTGCTATACTCATTGTCTTGGGCAATGGCAGGAAACATGCAAGCCTCTGAAAGTTCTTGGGCTTCAGTTCCCAGTGTGCTTCACTATTCGCTATGCTATATAGGGCTCATGACTGTTGAAGTCCAACACCTAGATTCCCTTCCTCACTTTTAGACTTTGTTGTGGTTGTGCAAATAAAACTGTAGTCACTTTTAATCCAATGAGGGCGTCTTACTCACATAGACACAAATGGCAGTTTTCTAAGAGTTCTCATGGGGGTGGAGGAGAAAGTTTCCTTACTACTCACTCTTTTCATGTCCTCCTGCATTAACCTTGTCATGGAATTCTGTTATTTTAAGAGCATCATCATCATCATCATCATCATTTTGTACTGTATATTTCAAAATGTTACTGTTCTCTGCCTTAAGCATCAGGAAAGGAAAGGTGGTATACAAGTACAGACAGATACACAAATACTCTGGCTGTCTTAGAATGAAATGATAACTGTCATAACTCATAGCTTGTTTCCCGCTTATGGTAATCCTAAAGTGAACTTAGTATGGGGTTTTCTTGGAAAGTTTATTTAGAGGGGTTTTTCCATTGCCATCATCTGAGGCTACCAGAGTATGACTTGCTCAAGGTTACTCAGTGGATTCCCATGGCAGAACCAGAATTTGAGCCCTGGTCTCCCAATGTCCTAGTCCAACTCCCAAATCACCACACCACATTGGTGTATATGTAAATCACCATTGGTAGTTTTGCAGCTGATAAGTCCAGAAATAACTTGCAAGGATATGGAATTGCTGGTGGCAGTCTTGAATCCAATGGATTTAAGCGTCCCTTCTCCTAGAAATAGGCCATTTGGAACAAAATTAAAATACCACTGGAAAAAAGGCAAAGCCTGCTACCACCACCACCAGTAACATCAACAAACCTAGCTGCCTTTGCCTTCATGATCCAAAAGAACTTTGGATTTGGAGATGATCTTCTATTTCCCTGCCCCTCCAACAGGACTGCCCATGAACATTAATACATTTCACATAAATATGCACATGAAATGAATGTACTCTCTTTGAAATATTCATTCTACTACAATAATAATATTTTTGAGAGGGCTGTTACTCTGACTATCACCTCACTTGAAAATGAGGAAAAATAATGTATCAATGATGCTTTAATGTGTGATTTGGGGATGAAGGAAAATTTTTAAAGTTTCAATATTCTTGCTTGAACCACCCATTTCACATCCCAGCCCCAGTTTAAAGGCAAAATGTATCTTGCCTTAGAAGTGGGCAAAAGTGAGAATATTTGCTACAGGTATTAAAAATCATACAGGGATAAAAAAAAGGGGGGGGGGGATGACAGTGTTGGAATCATAGGCCTATATTTTGTCAAACTGTTGTTGTTCTCAGTTAAGACAGTACAGAGGGATCTCCATGTAGGCAGAGGCCACTCCTCCCTTTTGGCCATATGGGCGCTGAGTTGTAAAGTCCAGGAAATACAATTTAAACTCCATGCGCAACAGAAAAAGAAACTTCCCTTGAGATCCAGGCTGCCTTTGTCCTGTGCAAGGCTACCTGCCCCTTTTAGGCAGAGAACATAGAAAAATATACTTTAGTCAATGAGTGAAAAAAAATGGGAAAGTGTGTAAATAAAAGCATGCATTACAGAATATACATATAGAAACTGGGAAATAAAAATAACCTCACAACTTGCTACAAGGAACAGATGGGGTGGGGATGCAAGTTGGATACAAGAAAAGACAATGAAGTCAAGGCTGAGAAGGTTCCCATATCCTTAGAGTATATTATACTTCTGGAGCATGTGTGGTTATATTTCTGCATATGTACCTGTGAAAAGGCTCTGGCAGTCACAGCAAAAACACAACCAGGGAAGGGTTTGCATTTATCTGTGAATAAGTAAGACCTCTGCCATTTGGATCTCAATGACAGTGCCAGAAGTAATTTTCCTGTCTTATAATATGCATCTATAGTTGTCTGTGTGTGAGAAAGTTTTAACTGAGCTTTTACTCAAAGCATTAATTAGTATGTATATAATTTAATGCCTTGCTGATGAATGTTTTAATTGACACCACTTTAATAAATGAAATCAGTTAATCAATGTCCAGCTTTTTAATGTGAGGTCTTACAATAAAATATCATTATGAGACCTCACATTAAAATATGAACTTTGATTAAATCATTTCATTTATAAAGAGTGATGTCAAATCTATTAAAATGCATTTCCAAGTTCCAGATAACATTTTGTATTTTACAAGTGATAGTTCATTTTAAAAAAAGACTTCTAGTATTTATCATTATGAAAATCCGTGTTGTGAGTAAACAGTCTACAAAGATGAAAGATCAGTTTCCAATGACTATTGATAGTTTTAAATAACAACTCATAAAATAATTACTGTGATGTTTTTATGTGCTCCACAACTGAAGGTCTATTAAACTCAATTCAAGTAAATGCTAAGTTAATTCTATGTTAACAGAAATCCATAGCTAAATTGTACATTGAATCTGAACCTACAGCCACCCAGAATATTTAAGCCATTAACCCATGGATGAAATTAAAATGCTAGTAATTGTGCTTTGTTCTGAGTTGGGTCAAAGGAGGATGCAACAAACTAAATCAGAAATTGTCTTGGGCCCTCTGGAAGCTGCATGGACTACCTGGGCATAAAACAAAATAATCAAAGGATCCAGAAGCCCACTTATGGTTCTGAAAATTATATTTTGATGTACAGAAAAGCTTTGCAACCTATTTAAATGGTTGTTTTTTACACTTGGAAGCTTCAAAGATCAGTAATTCACCCTGAGGGCAGGGAAATGTCTAATTAACAAATTGTAAGCTGATCTGATAGCCTTGGCTGAAGAGCAGGGTATAAATAAATATTATTATTATCTTTTTTTGGCCAGGAAAAAGGTCAATTTGTGGAATCTGGAGATATTGGCAATATGTGGCCCCCATGATGCACTTTCCCCACCCCAATCTAACTAATGCAGCAGGAAAGGGCACTGTTCAGGGTATCAGATTTTCTAAATGGGAGGCCTCAGGTTTAATTCTTGACAACAATTTCCAAGATTGAAGTCTTGAATTGCTATTGGTAATGAGAAAAGACAGGATAATAGCAATAGCATTTACATTTCTATTTCATTTATCAGTGAACTAAGCACTCTCTAAGAAGTTAACAATCTGTATGCCAACTGCCCCCAACAAGCTGGGTACACATTTTACCAACCTATGATAGGATGGCAGACTGAGTCAATCTTGGTATTGAACTCACAACCTTGTGGCTGAAGTACTGGCATTTAACCACTGCACCACCAGGGCCCTTATTAGGATAATAAGAAAATGGTGAGCTGCTCCTTCAGGCAAACTGCTAGTATTGCAGAGGAAGAAGAGTCCCCCTCAGGCTTCCCATTCTTGGATGGAATGGAAGAAATGGAGAGGTATTTATTTATTTATTTGAAAATATGTGCTTGCCTAGTGTAAGGGGTTGAACAGACTCAGTAAGCACATGCTTTATGACACTGACTGGTCTCGGTTGTCTACTTCCCAATTAATCGGGCATGGATTTCTCTTTGGCTAAAATATTCCACGCTAGCGAACAGACATTTATGTTTGATTGAATTTAAAAGACTCCTAGTGGCTCTAGATAAAAGGGCGTATATTAGCCATGTTTTCTTTGCCCCTCTTCCACTCTGAATTTTTCTTCACTTTTCTATCTTGACATGCAGAAAGCTCTGTTCCAGACAATGTTCTGTGAGATTCTCTGCATTGATTTTAACTGCTGGTTAGCAACAGATGGTGACTATGTTCTTGATAGTTTTTGTACCTGTTTTGGGGTTTTATTTTGGGTGTAATGTACTGCATTTAGCATGCTCTGGTTAGCTTTAGTCATGCAGAAAGTTTTCCATGTTTTGTTTTTGTATCATTTAGTTGATGAAATAAAGTTTTTTTCAGATGCTAAATAAACTATATGAACTGCTCACCAAAATAACATTGGTCATGTATCAGACCTCTCAGATTTCTACTTATTGGGAAAGAGTTGATTTTCCTCTTATCTGATTTCTTCACTGTCTAGCTTTCACATCTGTACATGGGGCTCTGTTGTATATCTTTACACTTTAGTCTCTGTTTTATACCTTTACACTTTAGGATCTTGTCCAGTTATTTAATACCTGTCCTTCCTGTTCCTGGTCTTCTGATTTCTTGACTGCAGTCTCCCTTCTGATCAATGTTTGATCCAAGCTGCAGGAACTCTTTAACAATTTTGATTTCTTCATTGTCTAGATTGAATTTGTATAGTTCCTCTTTGGTCATTATTTTTGTTTTCTTTATGTTCAGTATTAAGCCTTCCTTTTTACCTTCTTCAGTACACTTAGCCCGCCATATTCACAGGAGTTAGGGATGCAAGAGCCCCATGAAAATAGGAAAAAAAAAAAAGAATACCCCCCCCTCACACAGAGGCCAGTTAAAAGGAGGGGTAAGCAGGGGAAGAGGAGCAAGCATGTGCACTCCTTCTCTCCTACTCCCCAGTCCCTTTAATTGACTCCTTATCCCTTTCCTGGGCTGATGGGTGCCTGCCTTCCCCAGGCACCCATCCGCCCAGGAAAGAGAAAGGGATGGATCCATCCCCTCCCCTTTCTTGGGTGGATCAGTGCTTGGGGAAGGCAGCAATCCAGCCAGAAAAGGGGTGGGCTGGTGCATGCACCCTTCCCAGATTCTCCCTCTTGGTCTATTTCCCCTGAGGGGAAAAGCCTGGGAGAAGGAGGGGGGCACACAAACCTGGCCTTGTCCATGCAAATAATCAAAACCATGAGTGTCAAAGCTGTGAATGTGGCAGGCCAAGTGCAATTGTTCTAAATCTGAGATGTTTCTGCTAGTAGTATGGTGCCTAGTCTTAGTGCACTTTTCTGACTTTGTGATATTTAGCCTGTCATATGACTATTTAAATCTTGAATTGTAATTGTCATTGAAATATATTGAAGCTCTGTTGTTTTGCATTGTTCTTTTTCTTATGTGAATATAAGCAATGGTCACATATGGTTTTACAATGGAAAAGCAGCAAACACATAGGCATAATGCAGATAATGCTGAGCCAAGACACCAGCTGGGCTGTTTTAGATATCTCAAACAGCACCTTCCAACTTTAGAGAATCCCTTTTACTGTGAAAGCTTGTTGTTGCATTTTTAACTGCCTTCAAGTCAGCCTCAGCTCATGGTTACCCTATAGATGAGACATCTCCAAGAGCCCCTGTGCGCAATTGTGCAGCTGAGATCCTGCATGTTTGAACCTGTGGCCTCCCTGATCAGTCTATCCATCTGGCACAAGGACATCCTCTCTTAGTGCCTGCAATTTTTCCTAGCATCATTGTCTTTTCTAACGATTCATTCCTTCTTGGCTTTCAAGGTCATCTTGGCTTTCTTGGTCATCTTGGCTTTCAAGGACTGTTCAGGCCTGATCTGTTCTAGATCTCTTCTATTTGTTTGTTTGTCTTCTTGGCCATCCAAAGAGCACTCTTCTCCAGCACCACATCTCCAATGAGTTTATTTTCTTTCTATCAGTTTTCTTTACTGTCCAGTTCTCGCATCCATATAGGGTGATGAGGAATACAATGGTTTTAATTATTCTCACATTAGTGTTCAAAGTTATATTGTTACATCTTAGGTTCTACCAGCTTTTCATAGGAGTTTATCACATGGGAGGAATTTCTCTCAATTGCGAATGGAGCCAATTCGCAATTACGTGAATTTGCTAGTTTAGCGAATTTACGTGAAATCTGATTGCGTTCAGAATGCATTCAGAATGACTTCCCATTTCCCAAAAATGACCTCCCATTGCCCGAAATTGCATGACATACTCTAATACGCAATTACGTGAAACCCCATGATTGCGTTCAGAATGACTTCCCTGTTGATGTAAACAAGAAGAAGTGCACAGTTCAAGCAATCTCCAGTGCCATCTGAATTACCGGTGACCCTGGAGCTTCGGCTTTATCAGGAATCCTCCTCCCAGTTGATGAAACAGACTGGAGCCAAAACTCTCTCCTAAGAGGTTTTATTCTTAAGTTTCTGTATTTACAAATATATACATGCTCGTCCAATCTCTGCTCGAACCATCCACCCCAGAACACAATTACCCAACTACCCTCACTGAGGTGTGCAGGCTATTTATAGACTTGTGCCATGTGGCCACAAAGCCAACCTCTTCTGATGACTTTCTTCCTTGTGTTATCTGCATTACTGTCCCCTCAGTCAGGAAGACTCTTGATGTTTACCTTAGACCTACGTGCAAGCAAGCACATCATGACCTTGCACACTGTCTGCTTCCAGCCTTCAGCTGCAGACAATTCTAGCCATAATTCCTGTTTTACCTTTTGTGCACATCTGTACATTTCAAACCCAGGCCTCAAAGCCTAACATTCTCATTGCCCAAAATTGCGTGAGACACACTCATTCGCAATAACGTGAAACCCCATGATTGCTTTCGGATTGCCATTGCATTATACCCCCAAATTCCATTGTATGATAAACTCCATAGCTTCCCTTCCAAATCCTAATCTTCTGATTTCTTGACTGCAGCCTCTGTTCTGATCAATATTTGAACCTAGGTATGTGGACTCTTTGACTATTTCAGTTTTCTACTTGTCTAGAATGAATTCTTGTAGATCTTCCGTGATCATTATTTTTGTTAAATATACCTAACAGGTATATAGTCATACCTGTCCGATATTAGAGTACAGGAGCTCTGCATGGAGAAAAGGGGGTTAAGAGATAGTAAGGAAAAAGGGGAAATGGAGGAGCATTACACCTCAGGCTCCATGATGTAGATCTCTGAGTTACATGCAGAGGATGTAAGAAAAGCCAACCTTTTAGAGAATGCTTCTGAGTGAGGAATTAGTGGTGTGTGAGCAAACATAGTCAGCAAATGGAAAGGCAGAACAAATCACTAACATGGAAAGAGGAAAAAAAAAGTGAAACAAAGAGTTGGAGGGAAGAGAAAAAAATGGTATAATTGATCAGGAAACAAATGGGTGTGAAATCCAGAAAAAAGCAGGTCTAAATGGTTACCAGGGTGGAAACTGAGAAAAATTAGGATGGGGGGGGGGGGAATTGTTTAGAGAAGAAAGAGCTAGATTGAAGGTGGTACTACTGGGTTTTGTTTTTATCCCTGGAGAAACTAGTATATGTTTGATAGTGTGTATATACAGATTAATGAAACACTCCCTTACAGGCTAAATAGAATAAAGGAACAGTAATTGATTTTTACGCTTTACATCATCAAAAAGTCTTATTTTATGTTATGTAAAAATCCTTTCCTCCCTCCCTCTCTCTCTCTCTCTTTCTATATAAATGTGTGTGTGTATTGTGAAACTGCACAGGCTCAGTTCATGCTCATAAATGGGGTTATTACTTTTGGCATAGTCATTGAAAATATTATCTCCCTATACAACACCTTTTACTTGTATTAAAGGTCAGAAATAATTATGATTCTTAGGGCTGAATCATCAATAATTCAACAGACCTAATTTCCACCATTTTAGCAAATTGTACAACTAAGTGCCCAGAACTCATTTGTAGTTGGGTTGTTGTTGTTTTTTTTGCACTTTTTCATAGAAGTATAAAAAAGTATGCCTAAGTAACATGTGCCATTTATTTTGAATAATACACATTTTTTCTATAAGTTTTTTTAAAAAAAATATTCAAGATTTCAAGCTAAAAGTAGATGCTACTTCCATTCATGTCAGGACAGTTGGGTATTAGTGTACTTTTTTTTTAATATGATTGTTCTCAGATATTGTTCTGAAGAAAAATGGGGAGTCCACATTCTAGGGGTGCTTTCCCTTTCAGGCAAACTTAGAAAAGTTCCAGTAACGGATTAGTGTAGCTCATTTTCAGCCAAGTCAGCAAATAATAAAAAAGCCGTGATGCAACTAACTAATAAACTGTCCTGTTCTACTCACAGATAGCTAGAATCATGACTCCCAGATATTCATGAGGGTAGCTAGGAATCTGAGCCCTCTCCAAGGTGGAACAGGGCTCCAAGTGCCCAAAGTATCTCTTTTGTTCTTCTTTGTTTGACTCTCTCACCTTATAGTCATTGCAGGCTTTTATTACTTCTGATGGAATCCCAATAAAATGTAGCTTAATCTCATCACATAATTATCCCTTTGTTACCTAGAAGGAAAGCTATTCCATTAGCTATGTTGAGCAGATAATGGAAGGGCCCTTTATCAGAGGGTGCAATTCAACATTATGGGGCAAATATACCCTCCTCCCCAATTTTTGGAAGGCTAAGGCCATACTTCTTTCGTATTTCTTTGGAGGCTTTTAATTGACCTGTACGCTGGCAGTTATTCATTCCTTTATTCAAATATGCATGGAAATATACCCACAAATATGTTCACGATGTCCATAGCTGCCTATAGTTTCTGTGCCTCCTCTTCCTTCTCCCTGAACTGATTTAAAGCATTGGTAGACCCCCTGAAAAGACATGATAAGGGACAAAGGAAAATACAGCAGATTGGGAAGATCAGAGAAGGGTTGCAGGGTTGCCATGTACAAGTCAAAATTATTTTCCTTTTATGCAATACATTCCAGGCCAAAGTATTAGTAGCTTTTAAACTTTCTGAAAAGCAGACCTTTGTCAGCACCTTTTAATAACTGGTGGTGTATGGGAGACATTTCAACAACTAAAACAATGGGATTGCACTTGAAAGACCTTGCAGATACTTGTTGAGTAGACCTTTGACCTCCAGATAAGTGATGGTGTATATATAAAAATATGATTTAATAAGAACAAATCACCTTTGACTTGGTTGACCAAGATGATTATATAAAAACAAATGTGTATAACAAAAAAAAAAAAAAGTGCTGAGTCTGGACTATGAACTTGAAATCCTTTCCAAAATAGCAAAGGACTTACACAGAAGTTGCCATGCATTAGGCATCCATTATAATCCTGACAGACAACCACAACTTTCATTTTATGAAACTTTAAACATCATTTCATGAAACATTTAATAGGAATTTTTAAAACATTTACCAACATGCCAGTATACAGTAGTGAGTTAATCTCAGACATTATAAATTCTGGAGGCTTAACACATTATAAGTATTGGTGGCTGGTGATTCTGATGCCAAGCTCACTGAAGCTGTTCTATGATTTTATCTGAACTTTTAATTTTAGGTTACTTCAGGAATAAAACTATTTTAGGGACATGATTCAGTACTATGGATAGCTCAGTTAATGTTCAGACTGGAGTGGATTTATGACTGACAACTGAGATATTAGCTTCCCATGTAAATTCTAAAAATATGAAGTCTTAAAATGATGTTTTGAAATCTAATTGGTTAGGCTAGACCAACCAAATCAATTAATGAGTGGTAGGTCAACAAATAGGTAAAATTTATTTATTTCATGCTAATTAGGACTAGCTAGATATATTCTAATTGGGACTAAGAGTAGTATTTCACACTGTATTATTTTTTTTTTTTAAAAAAAATCTAATGTGCACTATATGTAGTGGCAATTTGTGGCATACACATAGCCATCAGTCTGTTCCAGCATTTAATCCAAACAAAGACAGGCTTGGGTTAAGCCGGCTTTGTTTGACCAAGTTCCTAAAACTATCTTTTTTTCGTCGTGGTGGCGGTGGGCCACTCTCTAAGTGGTAGAATGATAAACTTTCTGAAAGTCTAAATTGGAATGAAAACTTATTACCAGAACAAAACAAAAACCAGAGTGTATTCACTACCCCAAAAGCATGAAAGCCACTGCTGGATGACAGTGTCTGTAGTTCCCTATTCGCTCCTTGTGAACATGTGCAACAAGCTCGACAGTGGAACAAACTCCCTCGGAGTGTGGCGGAATCTCCGTCCTTGGAGGTCTTTAAGCAGAGGCTGGATGGCCATCTGTCAGGGATGCTTTGATTGGGAGTTCCTGCATGGCAGGAGGTTAGACTGGATGGCCCTTGTGGTCTCTTCCAACTCTATGATTCTATGATTCTAAGCCTCAGAATGTGAATTAGAGATTCACCATTCACTTTCTGGCTTCCTCTCACACACATTACACAACCATCACATACGCCTTGTGCCTTATGTTTTATTTGGAGTATTACCAGATTGCTTTCAAATGAAAATATAATAGCATGTACATTAATGTAGTGATAATGAGTAACAATATATTCAAGCCATCCAGATCTTTCATACTACTTTTTCTTAATCTATACTCAACAAGAACTTTAAATAAAAAAAAAACTTCAAAAAAACTTCATAATGAGGTCAGGCAAAGTTAATTGCTATGGACTAATTAGAGGCTGTTGAGCAACCATGTAATAGTTGAGATATGGAAAAGCTCTGAGCAGATAGGAACACTTTGTAGCTCTTTTAAATGTCTGAAAAGATTTGCTTGTTGAGTAATTGCACAACAACTTTTTATTATGCAATAAGTTTATCCTTTCAATAGTTTCTGGGCCCAATTCCAAGTGTTGGTGTTGACCTTTCAAGCCCTGAAGTGCTTGGAAACAGTATCTCAATGAACCTCTTCTTCCATAAATGTCAGCCTGGATTCTTAGGATACCTTCCAAGTCCCTCCCTTGAGTATACTTGACAAAAGAGATTAGGTGGGTAACTACACCAAAGAAGGCCTTCTCATTTGTTGAAGCTGATTTGTAGATTGTCTTCTCTATGATGGTTCACTAGAACCCACACTGTTATTGCCACTTTGGATCTTGTGCTGGGAGAAAGGCAGGATATCAAATAAATAAGAACTTCACAGTGCTTTCAACCCTGTGTTCTAGATTTTCTATTTCATGACTGTCCTTCTTAGCAAATATTGATATTTTTTAAAATGTAATTTGTTGTTGTTGTTGTTGTTAGTTGTATTTGAGTTGACCACAATTCATGGAGAATCTTTGATGAGATGTCTCCAAGCAGTCCTATCCTCTACTTCTCTGCTTAGGTCCTGTAGGCTCAGGCCTATGGTCTCCCTCATTGTGTCGGTCCATCTGGCATGTGGTCTTCCTCTCTTTCTACCACCTTTTACCTTCCATAGAATCATTTTCTTTTCTAATGAATAATGCATTCTCATGATATGTCTGAAGTATGATGGCCTCAATTTAGTCATTTTGACTTCCAGGGAGAGTTCAGGTTTGATTTGTTCTAAGACCCAGTTGTTTGTCTTTTTGGCCATCCATGGTAACCCCAGCACTCTTCATGAGTACCATATCTCATGAATTTATTTTCTTCCTATTTGTTTTCTTAATTGTCAGCTCTCACATCTGTACATGGCTTGGACAATTCTAACTTTAGTGTTCAGCTGTATATCTTCACATTTTAGGATTTTATCTAGTTCTTTCCCTTAGCTGCCCATCCCATTCCTAATCCTCTTCTAATTTCTTGACTGCAGTCTCCATTCTTGGGAATGTTTGATCCAAAGTATGGGAAATCTTTAATTATTTCAATTTCATTGTTATCTAGGATGAATTTATGGCCTTATCTAGATTGGCACTAAAGAGCGCCTTTAGGGCTCTTTAGTAAGCGTTTAGGATTAGGGAGGGTGCAGCATCTACACCCTCCCTAACCCTAAAGCGTATGGACGCCGCCATTTTAAAATGGCAGTGTCCATACGGACGTATTTTGATAGCGTCATGATGTGCACAGCGTTTAGATTTGCTGCACACATAATGATGCTTTTGCAATCGCGCCCTTTCTGCGGCACAAAAAAGGAGCTGGAGGCAGATCTTTGCCGTGGCTTTTAGACAGCTGCAGCAAAGACCAAGGGAGGAAGGGCCACGGTGGTGGCCCCTTCCTCCCTTCCACCCTTCCTCCGCAAGTGGGGTGCAGCGGGCGCCCAGGGCACCCACTGCGCCCTGCTTAGAGGCCACGGGGAACCGGCACTTTGCCACTTCCCCATGGCCCCCAGAAGTGGCAGGATGGGGCCGCGGAAGCTGCTGGTATGGTAGCCTCGGCCCCATCCCGCTGCATCTGGAGGCGGGTAGAGACCACCCCAAAGGGGGCAGTCTAAATCAGCCTTATGTTTTCTTTGTGTTTAACATTAGGCTTGTCTTTGCATTTTATTTGGCTTTCTTTACTGATTGTTCCAAGTTTGTGATGCTTTCCAGTAGTAGTATGGTGTCATTTGCATATCTCAGATTGTTGATGTTCCTTCCTCCTATCTTCTCTCCTCCTTCTTTCATGTCTAAACCTGCTCTATGTATGATCTTTTCTGCATACAGGTTGAACAGGGCGGATTATAAAATGCAGCCCTGCCTGACTGCTCTACCAATTTAGAACCATTCTATTTCTCCATATTATGTTCTTACAGTAGCCTCTTATCCTAAGAACAGATTCCTCATCAGGGCGATCAAAAGTAGTAGCACTCCCATTTCTTTAAGAACATTCCATCACTTGTCATGATGTATTCAGTCAAAGACTTCACTATAAATCACATGCTCTGCTTAGCTCTTAGTGCTATGACATTCCTAATTGAGTCTAGTCATCTGGCATAGGGTTTCCCTCTCTTTCAATTGCCCTCAACCTTTCCAAGCATTAATGTACTTTCAAGTGAGTCAAGACTTCTCATGATGTGGCCAAAGTACAATTGCCTCAGATTAATAATCTTGGCATCTAGTGGGAGTTCTGGTCCTGGTTTGAGGACCATTTTTTTGTCTTTTTGGCTCTCCACAGTATCCTTAGCACTCTTCTCCAGCAATACATCTGTAATTTTCCTATCCATTTTGTTCACTATTCAGCTCTCACATCTGTACATGGTGACGAGGAATACTATGGCTTTGACAATTCTGACATTTGGCTCAGTTGTTTGTCTTTATTCTTTAGAATCTTTGCTAGTTGCCCTCCCCTGGCTTCAATCACCATTCTGATCAACATTTGATCCAAGATATGGAAATTGTTCCAGGAAGCCTTCACTGCCATTGTGTTGAATTTGGTATTGAATCTACTGAAATAAAAATGTTCCAGTTTGAACAATATTATTTTCTTATATGTTAAAATACTGCTATACATAAATGTGTGGATGAAAATATGCACAATAAAAAACAAAAATATGTTTATTCATATACTGCGTCAAGGGAGGGGTGACATATGCATGTAGATGTAAAGCAGGACAAAAGGGGGGGGGGTAGTTTGAGAACCACTGATGTAATGTAATAACATGTAATGTAATCTGTGCCCAGGACTAGGGCTGAGCCATTGGTTCTAAAACTTCCATATCCAGCTTGGAAAGCATAAAATGAGGAAACAAAATCAATGTACTTTTGCCCACTTTTTTTTTTTAAAAAAGGTAGTGATTGTTTTTCCATAGCAGTAGCATTCTGCTTACTCATTGTATAGTGCCAGTTTTATTCCCTTGGACTTTCTCTGAGATATTGTTCATCATAATTGTAGTCCTTGGAATGTTGTTGTGATTTAATCCTGTTTTAAGGGGAGGAGTTGGGTGATGGGATGGGATATTTTAATTGTTTTTTAACCTTGTTGTAACCCACCCCAATTGCTCGTTCAGAGGGGAGGGCTAGAAATAAATTATTATTATTATTATTATTATTATTGGAATGAGTCAAGAATTTTGGCATACCACAGTTCCCAAGGATCTTTGGAAACTGCTTGGAGGCAGTAGGGTTGACGTCAACCGTTAGTAGTGTTGCCATTATCTCATGGAGTGGAGACCGCCATGGTTGCTCTGACTGACGACCTCCACCTGAGCATTGACAGGGGTAGTGTGATCCTGTTGGTGCTCTTGGATCTCTCGGCAGCATTTGACACCATAGACCATTCCGTCCTTTTGGATTGGCTGAGAGAACTGGGGACTGGGGATTGGAGGCACCACTCTTAGGTGTTTCCGATCCTTTCTCTCTGGCAGATCCCAAAGGGTGAGACTCGGGGACAGCTGTTCATCTAAAATTGAGCTTAGCTGTGGCGTTCCTCAGGGCACCATTCTGTCCCCGATCTTATTCAATATCTATATGAAGCCACTTGGAGAGATCATTCGGAGACATGGAGTTCAGTGTCATCAGTAAACTGATGACACTCAGATATATTTCTCCGTGACCAGATCGTCTGCTCAGACCTCAGATGGTGTCTCCCCTCTCAATGACTGTCTTGGGGCGATAATGGGTTGGATGAGGGAAAATCAATTGAAACTCAATCCAGACAAAATGGAGGTATTCACAGTTAGGGGCCCTAAACCAGTTTTTGGAATACGACTTCCAGTCCTAGATGGAGTCACACTCTCCTCTCAGGACTCTGTTCACAGCCTAGGGGTACTCCTTGACCCATTGCTTCACATGACTAGTCAGGTGAATGCAATGATCAGGAGTGCCTGTTATCAGCTTTGGCTGATACGCCAGCTGCACCCTTTTCTGGAGATGAGGGACTTGGAAACTGGTACATGTGCTGGTAACCTCACATCTGGACTTCTGTAACATGCTCTACATGGGGATACCCTTGTGCTCAACCCAGAAACTGCAATTGGTTCAAAACATGGCAGCCAGGCTTGTCACTGGTACATCTAGGAGAAGCACATTACACCAGTGCTTAAATCCCTCCACTGGCTGCCGATTAGTTTCCAGGCACTGTACAAGGTGTTGGTGTTGACCTTTAAAGCCCTACATGACTCAGGTCCATCCTATCTGAGGGACCGCCTCTTCCCATACGAACCTCCCCGCACACTTCGGTCCTCTGGGAGGAATCTGCTACAGCCCATGAAGACCAGGCTGGTCCAGACCTCCCAGAAGGCCTTCTCAGCTATTGCCCCTAAACTGTGGAATGACGTGCCAGACGAGATGTGTCTTATTCCATCCACTGAAGGCTTTTAAAAAGCCCTAAAGATGCATCTCTTCCGGCAGGCCTTCCCAGAAGAAGTGTAACACCTCCCGGCCCTGAAATGCATTTTTGAGCTTTTCCATCTCTCTCTCCAGCATTATTTCACCCTTATACAGCTAAGGTTTCCAGATTGGAACTTCTGTCGCTGTTTTATTTTATTTTTATACACTCATTTATTGATTTTAATGTTGTTGTGATTTAATCCTGTTTTAAGGGGGGGGGGGGAGTTGGATGATGGGATGGTATATTTTAATTGTACTGTTTTTTAACCTTGTTGTAACCTGCCCTGATTGCTCGTTCTGAGGGGCGGGCTAGAAATAAATAAATAAATAAATAATCCACACTACAGAAATAAGACAGTTCGACACCACTTTAACTACCATGACTCAATGCTATGTTCACCTGGCCATTGTAGTTTCTTGTGGCACCAGAGCTCTCTGACAGAGAAGGCTAAATGTCTCACAGAACCAACATTCCCAGAATTCCATAGCATTGTAACCTGGCAGTTAAAGCAGAGCCATCCTGGATTATTTCTTCAATGCAGATGCAGCTTTAGAAATGTTATGTTCTTCCGTTAACACCACTAGTCATGATGAACTTCTGCAGCCCTGTAATGAAGAGGGCTATAACCCACTAAGAGGAAATGCTCCAGACGAAAGGTGAAGACACAACCTTATAATTCTATACCTTGAGCTACTCCATTTTGACTCTACATTTATTGAATGCAGAGCTATGTGCTGATTAGAGAAACCACTTAGGACCTTATCAGATGTTGAAAATTGGAAGTATAATCTAATGGCAATCCGAACGCAATCATGGGCTTTCAGGTTGTTGCAAATTAAAGTATCTCATGCAATTTCAGGCAAAAGGGAAGTCATTCCAAATGCAATCATGGGTTTTACGTTATTGCAAATTAAAGCATCTCACGCAATTTCTGGTGAGGGGGGGTCATTTTCAGGTAATGGGAAGTCATACTGAATGCATTCCGAATGCAATTGGAATTCATGTAAATTCACTAAATCAGCAAATTCACATGAATTAGAATTGGCTCCAGTTGGCTCCATTCACAATAAAGAGAAATTCCTCCTGTCTGATAAGGTCCTTAGTGAAAATAGCACTGCATGCTTCAAACGCTGATACATTTAAATTAACTAAAATTAATTAAAGCATTTTAATTGGCAAATAACACCCAAGTGCCCATCCCTATGGTATCTTTCATGCCAGGTTTTAGAATTTCAAATTTCATAACTCTGAGATATGACTCTGACAAACCCACATTGTCTGTTGTGTGCTGTCCAGGTCTGGGGCTGTGAGTGACTCACCCAAGATCACCCAGTGAGTATTCATGGCAGAGCAGGGAATTGGACCCTGGTCTCTAGAGTCATAGTCTAACTCTCAAACCACTGAACCATGTCAGCTCCAGATAAAAGAATGACTTTAAAGTTCTTTTTCTAATGTTGTCTGTAGGTAATTTAAGGAGAGATGGAACCGAACTTGCAAACAAGAGACTTACAGGATGGAAGGACTCCAGTTTCATTCAGCAAAAGTAATGGACAGCATGATTTTCTCCTTTTGATTCTGAAAGTTTGGCAACCATGTTTCTGAGAAGGCAAACTCTAGGGGAAGAAAAAAAACCTAATTATTTTAAAGCTTTTAAAGACTGAGGCCAACCCAAATAGATTCCTACCTTGGCAAAGACTGAGATAACACACAATGTTATTATTGACTGACTACTTTCCTTATATAATCTCTTACCTACAGTTTCAATCACTCAGGACTGTTCTCTCATGCTGCGTTGGGTCGATTGTATTTCTTAGCCTCAGACAGCTATAGTCCCTTGGTTTTAAATTTCACTAGCAATCAAGCAGAAACATTTCTTCACATCAGATCTGCTCCACCAGCAAATTTCTAGCATCAAACAAAATGGTAAAGAAAAATAAGTTTTAAAAGAAAATAATAATATTGATGAAACCAATGTGGTAGATTTTTGATTTGTGACATGATGACAATCACGCCAAACACATTCTAGCAATTGTTCTCTTTCTCTCTCCTCGTGGCCTCTTCCTGTAACATACACACGGCACATCTTTCAAGCTGTGGGATACCACTCTTTGACTTTTTGCTTTGGCTTTATTTGACCTACAACAGCTTGCTTGATACCTGGCTTCAGCATGGCTCCACCACAGGACAAAAACATCTTTCGAAAGATTTCTCTTGATGCACAAGTTTCTTCAGCAGAAGTTTTATTCACAGTGTGAGCAGGCAAAAGGAGTGGAAGAAGTCATTACGACACGTCTCCTTCTCAAATCTCTCTCTTTAACATCTACAAGCCAGATTTAAAAATGTCTCAAAAAGAATTAAATTCTGCTCCTCTAAGAAAAGCTATTTCTCTAACAGACAAAGTATTAGTATGTTAAGTAGCTACTAAGGTTTATGCACAAGTGTGAAACAGAGAATCCTGCTCACTCACTAAAAGCCCAATCCTATATATGCATATTCAGAAACACTGAGTTAAAGGACTATATTCCCAGTTAAGCCCATATAAATAACCTACTAGCCTGAGCATCACCTACCAGTTTAATAGCAAAACAAATCAACAGAAGTAGTTAAACAGAAATTTAAGGTTTTGAGTATATTAATTTGAAATGGAAACCTTTGGGGGGTGTTGTGGAAGTGGTAGTGGATTGTCACCAACTCTTGTAATTTCTCTGCTAGCAGAATCTTGAATAAAACCCAAAAAGCAGACAGAGAAGACTTAATGTGTTGTGTCTGGAAATAGCTGTAATAATTTCTGCATTAGAGTTTGCTAGCTGTTTGTAAGGGACTCTGTAAAGGTGGAGAGGAATTTGATTTGATCCAATTTCTTCTCTCCACCCTCCCCTCAAGATATCCTAAATTTCTTAATAAATGGGACAGATATAGTGAGAATTTAACAAAAGTTGATTGTAGGGGATACTAAATCTGGAAGATGGGTGCATCTCTGCCTATTCCTACTCCCTGCTCTCTGCATGAATCAATCTGGCTGTCTAACCTGCTCCAGTATTAAGCTTTAAACAATCAAACAAACAGATTCTTAAATATTTCTGCAGATGGTGGGGGGGGGGGGGGAATGGTGGGAAGGTCTTGTTAAAGAAAGGGGGGGGGAGAACATCCTCAACTATCTGTACGACATTGGTCAAATTTGGTTGAGCTATTTTCATTATGGTATAGATCATATGGTACCTGCCCGCTTTGTAACTCCTAAAATGAACAGCAAAACAGTGAAGAAGAAGTAGGACCCTTAACTCATAGCTATAAATATGGGGCACTGACCCAGTGGGGTCATTCCCTCATGTAACTACTTTTGTCAGAAGAAATGGGAAGTCATAACTTCCCCTTCCTTCGACACCTCTTAAAATCTGCTTCCTGTCTGTATGAAGGGATATCGGAGGAGGTGATGAAATGAAATGACATTTTTCCCTATCAAATTTATGAAGAAATTTGAATTTTAGAAAATTCTTATTATCTTATAGTGAGATGAAATTATCAATTGCCTCTAGCATCAGAAAATCAGCAAAAAATAGGAAAATTTGTTATAGGATTTAAAGCCTACAAGTCCTGGAAAGAGAGAATTTTTTTGCCACTTCATGACACAGTTTGAAGGACTCATCTTTAAGGAGAATTGCCTCAGACCTAAATTCTGTACAGTGGGCCCTTGTTATATGCTGGGGTTTGCTTCCAGGACCCTCTGTGGGTAACAAAATCTGTGTATGCTCAAGTCCCATTAAATAAAATGGCACAATGAAATGGTGTCCCATATAAAATAGAAAATCAAGGTTTGGTATTTGGAATTTATGCTTTCAAAAGACCTACCCCAAAGCCATGCTGAAACAGACACTTGAGACACCAAATTTGGTTAAAATCACTATGCATGTAACATTTATTTTAGAATCCAGACATACAGAAATCCAAGCATCAAGAGAGCTCTCTCATACACACATACATACCTATACCCATACATACTGTGGCACTTCGCTGACAAGATGGCTAACCTTGTCACGACGCCTGGGTGAACCTGTTGCCGCGGGCAGGAGCACACCTCAGTCAGGAAAAGCCTTGCCTTTTAAGCTTTTTCAGTCTCAAGGTTTTCAGTTTCAAGGTTCCGACCACCGCCTTTTGGCTTTAGTCCACACTTCTTCTTCTAACATTTTCTTCTGACCTTTTCGGTCTTGTTGTAAACACCTTCCGACTCCTTACATACTGTCCATGGCTTATCTGTTTCTGACAAAGCATGTTGTCCAAGTTCTTGCTAGAATGTTCTGTTTCTTCTGATAAGCAGACAGCTATGTCCTGATGTCCAGACACGCCAAGGATCTGCATCACCAATTCTGGAATTTACGCTTCTCCTGCCAGGTTACCTCTCTGTTTGCCAGGTTCCTCCTCACATCATGCAATGCGGTTCTCCATTTTGGTTCAGTCAGCAACTGTCAGAAAGTGCCACTCTTGCTCACATTCACTCATTTTCTCACATCACAGTATAGGCACTGGATAATTGTGAAATTTAGGGAAATCTGCTAGGTGATATTGGGGAAATCACGCTCTCAGGTGTGGTGGAAAGCAGTGGTAAAAGCCTTAATAAATCTTGCTTTAAAAAACCCTCTATGATAAGATCACCATAATTCTGAGCTATCATGAAGGCATATAACAACAATAGGACAGACTCATAAGTGTTTAGCAGAGCCAAAGATATTTAAATGTATTTCTTATTTTAGTATTTGTTTATGGCCTCTCAGACTACAAGGGCTCTCAAGGGAAAACATAGAAAATAAAAAAAGGTAAACCATGTTACAAGAATAATTTAAAACTAGTTAAGAACAACTTTAAAAAACACACCACTAAATCAGAAAAGTCACCCTTTTTTTAATGGACCAGTATAGTTTTGGCTGCCTGATAGTAACTCAAGACAGATGGTGGCAACTGATATTTCCTTGGGAGGAAGTTCCACAGTTAGGTTCTATTGCAGAGAGACCTATGCCTCATGTACTTTCCAACCTAGAGTGGTATTCCTTTGACTATTTTCAATGTCATAAACTAGACTTAGAATGTAGAGATACTGGAATTCATGCTTATGGTTATTGCATCAGCGCAACTAAGAGAGGCTGCAGGAGTTTACTGCATATTATGCAGTTATGAACAAGTCTACATAGGGACCATCAGATGCAGCGCCCAAACACAAACCAAGGAACATGAGAGATGCATTACAGATTGGGTCAGCCAGGAAAATCAGCAGTAGCAGAACATGGTATAAACCATCCTGGGCATAAAATGCTATTTGAAAACACTGAAATTCTGGACCATGCCAACAACTATCAGGTCAGAATGCACAGGGAAGCCATTGGAATCCACAATCAAATGGAGAACTTCAACAGGAAAGAAGAAACCCTTAAAGTAAACAAAGTTTGGCTAGTTGTCCTGAAAAACACCAATATCAAAACCCAACCCATGCAAATGAAAACTACCCAAGGTCAGGGGGAACGGATCATTAGACACTCTGATGCCTTGCCATTCAGCAACAGAACAACACACAGATTAACATGTAAATCATTTCCTCTCAACCAAGAGTTATACAGTATATATATATACCCACATACACTATGTCAGCATTCTCTGAAGATGCCAGTCAGAGCTGCTGGTGAAACATCAGGAATTTACTATTCCAGAATATGGACACATAGGCCCAAAAAACAAAACAAAACAAAAAACACCACCCTATTATGGATTCCAGCCATGAAAGCCTTTGACTTCACAACTGAGAGAGCCTTGCACCTTATCCCCAATGGCATGAAGGTGCATTTAATTTTTTAAATGAGTGTTATTGTATTCAGCTGAGCTGGGGCAAATGCAGACAATATACAGCCGGGTTTGTCCTGTGCCCTTTCAAAAACAGGATTTTCCCATTCTTTAAAAGGTGCGGGATAAGCCTAGATGGCATTCGGGCTGTATACAGGTTGTATTCGCCCCAGAATGGGTGAATGTGATAACACCCATTTTGAAAATTAAATATGCCTTTATCCCTTTGGGGATAAGGTGCTTTAAAGACAATGTGCTAATCTCCACTGGGAAGAAGGGCAGCAAGTAAAGACCTTTATAGCAATTTCCTTGTAGTGAGGCAGTTCACAACAAATAGTTGTGGCAGGACCATACATAGGCTCAAGTCTATGAAAGTTCATGGTACAAGCTTTTATCTTTCAGTTAGTCTCAAAGGTGCTGCAAGATTCCAGCACCTCCACTCCCCAGTGCCTCAAATAGTTGTCTGGCCTATAAGGAAGGTTATTGGGGGAGGTCACAGAAGGAGAAGTAGCAGTGACATTGGACCTCCAACAGTGTAGTTATATTTCCTGATGCATGATTTTGGCCCTAGTCACTCAGTATGTGATTGTGGGAAGGGCAGCATTAAAGTACCTGCTTCGATATACAGGTTGAGTATCCCTTATCAGGAATTCTGAAATCCCAAATTCTCCAAAATTGTTCACATTATTGTTGAAGTAGTGATACCTTTGCTTCCTGATGGTTCAGTGTACACAAACTTTGTTTCATGCACAGAATTATTTTAAAATTTATATATAAAATTACCTCTATTATACATGGATAAGGTATATATGAAACCTAATGAATTTCATGTTTAGACCTGGGTCCAATCTTTACAATATCTCATTCTATATTTGAAAATATTCCCAAATACAGTGAGTATGCATTATATCCAGGCGTGTCTTACATGCCTTCCAGCATATGCTGGAAGCTGCACCGGAAAAAACCCTGGAAGAAGCAATGGGGTGCGCACCTGATGGTATGAGCCCCATTACTTCTAATGGGGCTTGAGCATGGGGGTGGGAGTGGTTGGAACGGATTCCCTGCATAAGGGAAGAGCGCATTGTATTTGAAATTCTGAAATCCCAAACACTTTTGATCCCAAGCATTTTGGATTAAGGGAGATTCTGTACTCATGCCTTCTCCAACAAAGAATGGTCATTCAGTAAGCCTTTATTCTGGGGGGGGGGGGGGGACGGGGGGGACAGACAAGCAAGAAGGAGCAGCCAGAAGCCACTCCTGGTCTAATCTCCTCAGGGCTGTGGCACCTACATTCTGCATCCCAAAGGGCACTCACTGCCATGGTCCCAAATGGAATGCGGAAAGAAGTGGAAAAAAACAGCTCCTTTTTGTGCCTCCTAAGGAGGCCCTGGTGTGAGCCCAGGATGGCTTCAGCACGGTTTGGGGCTGTGCATCATCTAATCACCATGCCCCCAAACTGCACAGAAGGTGTCCTTTTTGTCCATCTGTTTTGGGCCATTCTGTTCCTGTTACATCACAGGCACATTAATTAACAGTTGTGGAGTTTTTTAAAAAAACCAGGAAATTATAACTGATTCCACTTTCAAGGAAAGTGTAGGAAATGCATCTCTCATAAAGAGACAAGACAGATGTTCTTGCAGAGAGGTAAGTATTCTCTCAATGAGAATTCTGAAGTCTTGTTAACAAAATAACCATCTACACAAGCTGCACTGTTCCATATGGATGCTTCTATGATTTTTTTAAGGATTGCATCCAAGAAAACATCTTCTAAAGATCTTCCATTCCTTTCAGTGATTCAATTCTTCCTTTCCACTATCTTTCTGTTGCATCTTCCTTTGCTACTTGTGTCTCTACACTTGTATCTCTCCTCTTCATCTCACTTCACTTTTCTCCTCCTCCTCCTCACTGCCTTCTTGACTTTTTAAGTAAGCATGTTGGGTGCCCTGCTACCACTCCATCTTTACCAAACCACTAATTAATTTCTGAGGTGGCTGTCAGACCTCTAAAGTGGGCTGTGGATTTTTAAACAAAACAAACAAAACAGCTTCATTTATATATCGCTTCATACCACCTAAGGAGTGTCTAAGCGGTTTACAACTGTAAGCTACTTGGCCCCAACAATCTGGGTACTCATTTTAGCAACCTCGGAAAGATGCAAGCCTGAGTCAAGCTTGGGCCCTTTTGCTGGTCTTGAACTCGCAACCTTATGGTTTTGAGTGAGTGGCTGCAGTATAGGCATTTAACCACTGTGCCACCAGGGCTCCTTTAAAAGGACAAGTTTGGGAACTGTGTGCCATCTTGTTAGCACACCAGCTGGATCCAAACAGATTCCTTTGCTAACAGACACATTTGTTTTATCTGAGCACATAAACAGAAATTTTATATACTTTTTTAAAACGTTTGAGGCTGGGTAATTATAAAAATATATCATAGAACATCTCACTTTATTTATAACAAGCTTCAAAATGAGATTTTTTTTAAAACACCCTTGTATCCAAGCAAAACATTCTCAAAATGGAAAAAAAAGTTTTTGGTGGCACAGTGGTTAAATGCCTGTACTGCAGCCACTCACTCACAAACCATAAGGTTGTGAGACCAATACTAGCCAGGGCTCAAGTTTGACTCAGGCTTGCATCCTTCCGAGGTCGCTAAAATGAGTACCCAGCTTGTTGCAGGCAATTAGCTTACAGTTGTAAACTGCTTAGAGACTGCTTAGGTGGTATGAAGCGGTATATAAATGAAGCTGCTATTGCTATTATTACCTCACCATGGATTCTTTTCAGTCATCTGCACTGCTGGTTTTGGATTTTTTCATACTCATCCAGCAACTGATAATATCAAATATTTAATTTACAAAAATGACAGACTGTCTTTATTGGGAGAGGGGGTAGGTGCCCGAATATTTTGACAGTGATCCTGTTTCCAGCTAAGATAAACATGAGTTAGTGAAGTATCCTTGTTACCAGACAATGCAGACATTCTGAAGATAAAATGCTAAGGTCACTTAAGGGTTCTCCCTGATTTCCAATATATTGCCTGCACTGCACACTGCCAGTGACAGCAGGCTAGCGAAGCAATGGTTTGCTCATTATATTTTTTGATGGACACAAATCAATATATAAGAAGCCTTCTCAGTTGTGTATATTTCCATTTGTGATCCCTGGGAACCATGAAGAAAATATTAAAGCTGCAACCCTGCCTGCCAGAACACACCAGGAGACAAGAGTACAAAATTTGCTGATTACCACAATGTTAGAGTTTCTTCTGTGTCAGCTTAAGTCTCATGTCCTCCAACAAGTGTTCTAAGACACAAAGAATTCTCTGTCTTTTAGAAGAAAAAGTAGACAGTGAGCAATTATACTTTGCCTTGTAGAAGGTAAGGGGAAATTTCATTATTTAATGCCTTTGTAAAGTAGGGACGATAAATGTTTACATGGACAGCTGAAGTCAATTGAATAATTTATATTCTATATATGCTTCTCTGTGTAGATTTCCCTTACTATCAAAATGTCTTTTATCAGTCACCTTGGATTAAATTAGTTATATATCTACATGCATCACCATTTTAGCAACAATTGCCAAATTCCCCTTGAGTTTCTTTCCAAAATAGCCCATAAAATTTGAACATTAATAGACAAAAGTGTTTTTCTTTTTAAAAAGAATTCCAAACTGGTTTGAAGTGGGATTTGTGTTCTATCATATTGCCTTTATTTTTAAATACTATCTGATTTTGTTCAAGTCTCCAAAGTAACCACAGTTCAGATATTTGTTTTGTGATACACGTAAAGACTATGATTGTCAAGCAAATTTATATTTGAAATCTGGAAATAATAGATTCTTGATAGAGGTAGGGCTGGATTCTCTCATTGCTTCATGAAGGTGTTGGAATTTGGAGAGACATTTCAATAAAAGCTCTTGAGCAAAATGAATTGGAAGGGAAAGGATGAAACAATTCATAGAGGGGTCTGGAATAATTTGTGGGAATTGTGCATGTCTGGTCACATAAGTGTCTCTTTTTTTCCCTTTCCCCCCTTCTTTTCTTTTACCACCCCCCCCCATGTGTCTGTGTGGGTGTTTGTATGCACATGTGCATGTGTTAGGTGGCAACTTTGCCAATAAGACAGCGGTAGAATTGCCACTAGAGCTCCAGCTGCTTACTGCCATTCCTCCTTCCCAGAATGCATCTGGAGAAGCCATACTTTTAGCAAAATGTAATAAGAAAGAAACAAAAGATAGAAAATTATGAAAACTGAAGAATGTAACAACAGCTAAACAGATAAAATTCTCTCAGCTCAGCATCTGCACATTATTATTATTATTATTATTATTATTATCATCATTATCATTTCTTACTCATCTCTCCCCATGAATAGAGGCAGGAAACAACAGCCAATTAACAATTAACAACAACAGTGAAACACGTTAATAATAATAATAATAATAATAATAAAAGTTTTATTTCTATTTCCCGCCTCTCCCTTCAGATTGAGGCGGGATTCCAACAAGTTATTAAAATACAATATCACATACAATCAACAGTCTAAAATTATCTTAAAATCATTAATAATAATATTTTTATTTATATTTCCCGCCTCTCCCGTTGGATTGAGGTGTGATTCCAACAATAGCTAAAATACAGTCATACAATTCAAGTACAATTCAGCAGTTTAAAATTCAGCAATTTAAAATTATCTTAAATCAATCACTAAAACCATTATTCAACAATTATTAGTGCAATTCTTAGACCTAATCAGTTGCTATCATTCTCCAATAGATCTTTAGCCATCCTTTATAATAGATCGAGTGGGTAGGCCCACTGGAAGAGATCCGTCTTAAGTGCCTTCTTAAAGGCATCTAAGCTGGTAATAAGACGGATCTCTTCCGGCAAGTTGTTCCAAAGTTTCGGAGCTGCAGTCGAGAATGCCCTGTGGGAAGTCGTCATCAATCTAGTGTTACTAGGTTCCAACAAATTCTTCTCTGAAGTTCTGAAAGTGTGGAGAGGATTGTGTAGGGAGAGGCATTCCTTCCAGTAACTCAGGCCCAAGCCATATAGGGCTTTAAAGGTAACGACCAACACTTTGTATTGCGCCTGGAAGCTAATCGGTAGCTAGTGTAACAATCTTAATATAGGGGTGATGTGATCTGTCTTCGATGCCCCTGTAAGTAACCTGGCTGCCGCGTTCTGGATCAACTGAAGGTTCCCAACTTGGTACAAAGGTAGCCCCATGTGGAACAAATTGCAGAAATCTAAACAAGAGGTTACCAGTGCATGTATCAATGTATCAATGTTTCAAGGTCCCCTTTGCCCAAGTAGGGACACAGCTGGCATATCAACCGAAGTTGATATCACACACTCCTGGCTGTCATCTCCATCTGTGAAGTCAGCTGGAGGGATGAGTCCAGGAGTATGCCCAAACTGCGCACTTTGTCCTTTAGGGGAAGTGTGACCCCGTCCAGGATAGGTTGACAAATCTCCATCCCTGGGCTGGGGGAACCTATCACAAGTACTTCCGTTTTCTCTGGACTCAGCCTGAGTTTGTTTTCTCTCATCCAGTCCATTATTGACTCCAGGCAGGCGTTCAGAGAAGAGATGCGATCCTTGGTCACTGCAACAGTTGGAGACATAGAGAAATATATTTGAGTGTTATTGGCATATTGATAACACTGTGCCCCGTGTCTCCAGATGATCTCTCTCAGCGGCTTCGTGTAAATGTTAAATAGCATGGGAGACGCCAGATGTCAACTCTCTTTTGCGAGAGCAACTGTCTCCCAACTTCACCATCTGGAATCTGCCTGAAAGGTAGGATAGAAACCACTGAATAACAGTGCCCCCAATTCCCATCCCCCTCAGGCGTTCCAGAAGGATACCATGGTCAATGGTATCGAATGCCGCTGAAATGTCCAAGAGCACCAAAAGGTTAATGCCCATAGGGAAATCATCGACTAAGGTGACCATGGCCGTCAACTCTGTATCCCCCCCTGAAGCCGATTTGAAATGGGTCTAGATAATCGGCTTCTTCCAAGGTGGTTTGTAGTTGGTAGGCAACTGCTCTCTCAATCACCTTGCCCAGGAATGGTAACAGTGAGACTGGCCGATAATTATTTCTTATCAAGGGATCCAGGGAGGGCTTTTTCAGAAGTGGTTTGACCACAGCTCAGATGGAAATTTGCCCTCCCTGAGGGATGTGTTGATGACAAGTTGGAGCAATGTCACCACCGCAGTCAGCCAGGATGGGCAGGGATCAAGGGGGCAGGTCGTCTTCCTAATGCTTCCAAGGAGCTTGTCCACTTCCTCAGTACATTAACTAAAACATGCAATAATTTAAAAGCACAAATAAAACATACACATTTTAAAAAGTCTACATTTAAAATTCAACATAAAAATTCACAATTTCAAATTATCTGGATAAGCCTGCTGTTTTAAATTTGGACAGTGTACTGAGCTGTTGAATCTCTTTCAGCAGCTCATTCCAGAGTCTAAGAGTGGCTGAAGAAAATATCCTTTAGCTGGTAGTTGCCAACTGAATCCTGGCTGATTGGAGTAAATGTCTTCCAAAGGACCCAAGTGTATGGAATCGGTGATATGGAAGGAAGCAGTCCTGTAGATAATCTGGACTTAAACCATGTAAGGCTATAAAGATAATAACCTTGTCCAGAAACTAATTGGCAGCCAGTGGAGTCATTTTAAGATTGGTATAATGTGATCACTCTTGTATGTCCCGCTAATCAATCAGGGTAACCATGTTTTGAACTAACTGAAGTTTCCGAATTTGGTACAGAAGTAGCCCAATGTACGTTGCATTGCAAAAGTTCAGGCTTGAGGTTACCATTGCATGCACTACCATCTTGGAGCAATCTCTATATTAATTGCTCTCCATGTAAAGAAAGTGACAGAACTGGAGATGGATGGGAGAAGGTAGTAGGTTTCTGTCTTAGGTCCAAAACACACTGCAGAAATAATCCAGTTTGAAGCTGCTGAGGAACAATGGAGGTTTACCTGAAGTCCCGTTGTCTTTAATAGTGATGCAGCAGTGTGCATATGCCATCATTGGGGATAATGGGACTTGAAGTACTAGAGCTCTCTGACAGAGAAAGCTAAATGTCTCACAGTACTACAGTTCCCAGAATTCCCTAGCATTGAGAAATGGCATTTTATAATCCAGTAGTTTCAAACTGGATTATAGTGGGACTACAGTATCCACAGGACCTCGTCCCATTATCCCCAATAATGGCATATGCACACTGCCACATCGCTATTAGAGACAACAGGACTTCAGGTAAGCCTCCATTGTTCAATATGGTCACACAGACATGCATGCCCTGTCACTGGAGATAATGGAGGCTGTCGCTAATGCCATTACAACCACATGCATGTACTGCCATTGGAGAGAATGTGGGCTTGCCATTTGTGGATGCTTAAATCCACAGATGGCAAGTCTGTGGATACGAGGTCCCACTGTATTTCTACAGTCTGTTTTGGACCTTTGTGTGTTGACTCAGTATGGTTACATAACAAGTGACTAGGGCAACAATCAAATGGGGATAGGGCACAGATAAAACCACTGCCTTTCAAACATTTGAAATGGAGCAAAAAGAATATCAACAGTTTGCCAAGGGAAATGTCAAATACTTGCATAACTAAGATCTGATTTCTGGCAACAGTGCTTTAATAATAATAATAATAATAATAATAATGGTTTATTTATAATCCGCTCCTCTGTAAGAACACTTGGAGCAGAATGCATTTTAAAAGACATGAATTAAAACAAAGTTAAAATTAAAACAGTCCCATAATCCACATTCCAACCTCCCACCCATTAAAAATAAATTATATCAGCAATAAATTAAAAACTGTAGGATCTAAAAACAGTATAGGAATATCCAGACCCCTTCTTATTCGGCCACATAGTAAGTTGAGGGTTGGAGACATGGGAGTAGGCAAAAAGCATAGTCTAAGTCCGGAGCTGCGGTCAAAGGTTTCAAGGGAAGGCCTCCTGAAAGAGATGCGTCTTTAAGGCTGTTTTAAAGCAGTCTAAAGATGTCAAGAGACGCATCTCGTCTGGGAGACCGTTCCAGAGCTTGGGAGCGGTGGCAGAAAAAACCCTCTGGGAGGTCTGTGTCAGCCTGCTCTTGATAGGCTTTAGCAGATTTCTCCCAGAGGATCGATGTATGCGGGGAGGATCGTATGGGGAGAGGCGGTCCCTGAGATAAGAGGGACCCAAGCCATGTAGGGCTTTAAAGGTTAAAACCAGCACCTTATACTGTGCCTGGAAAGTAATAGGCAGCCAGTGAAGAGATTTGAGCACTGGAGTTATATGCTCTTTTCTGGAAGCTCCAGAGACGAATCTGGCTGCCATGTTTTGTACCAATTGAAGTTTCCAGGTTGAGCCTAAGGGCAGCCCCATGTAGAGTTCATTGCAGTAGTCAAGACGTGAGGTGACCAAAGCATGTACCACAGTTTCCAGATCCCTCATCTCCAGGAAAGGGCACAGCTGGCATATCAGCTGAAGCTGATAACAGACACTCCTGACTGTCGCATTCACCTGACTAGTCATGTGAAGTGACGAGTCTAGAAGCACCCCCAGACTGCAAACGGGGTCCTTCGAGGAGAGTGTGACTCCGTCTAGGACCGGGAGCTGTATTCCCAAGCCTGGTTTTGGGCCAGTAACTGTCAGTACCTCTGTTTTGTCCGGATTCAGTCTCAATCTGTTTTCCCTCATCCAATACATTACCGCTGCCAGGCAGTCATTGAGAGAGGAGACGCCATCTGAGGTCTGTGCAAATGATCTGGTCATGGAGATATGTAAATATTAAATAGCAGGGACAGAACGGTGCCTTGAGGGACGCTGCAGTTTAGCTCAGATTTGGAGGAGCAGCTGTCCCTGAGCCTCACTCTTTGGGTCCTGCCAGAGAGAAAGGAACGGAACCACTGCAAGGCAGTGCCTCTGATCCCCATCCCTCTCAGCCGGTCCAACAGGATGGCATGATCAATGGTGTCAAAGGCTGCTGAGAGATCCAAGAGCACTAACAGGGTCACACCACCCCTGTCAATGCTCAAGCAGAGGTCATCTGTCAGAGCAACCATGGTGGTCTCAACTCCATAACCTGCCTGGAAGCCGGTTTGGAAAGGATTGAGATAATCGGTTTCATCCAAGACAGCTTGGAGTTGGGAGGCAACTGCTCTCTCAATCACCTTGCATAGGAATGGCAGCAAGGAAACTGGTCTATAGTTGTTTCAGTCCAGGGGATCAAGGGAGGGTTTCTTCAAGAGGGGCTTTACAGCTGCCTCCTTAAGACAAGGTGGAAGGATACCTTCCCTGAGGGATGCATTGATCACATCCTGAAGGAAAGTCCTCAATGCATCCCCTCCCTGGACGACCAGCCATGTTGGACATGGATCGAAAGAGCAGGTTGTTTTCCTCACGCTTCCAAGGAGCTTGTCCACGTCCTTGGTACTTACAGATTGAAACTCATCCAGTAAAGTAGCAGTAACGGAGTTGCTAGGTGCCCCATTTACAGATACTGCTGAAACATTGGCGTCTAAGTCGGCTCTTATCTGAGAGATTTTGTCTGCAAAGTAGATGTTAAATGCTTCACAGCAGGCTGTCGTGGGGTTAAGCAGGGGATTTGGCACAGGGGGAACCTGTGTCAGTTCCCTCACAACCCTAAACAGCTCCGCTGGACGGGACTCTGCAGATGCAATGCAAGCAGCGCAGAAGGATCTCCGCGCTGCCCGCAAAGCCTCCTGATAGGCGCAAAGGTGGCGAGTTCTTTCAGATAAGAGACAAGCCTATGGCGAGTTCTTTCAGATAAGAGACAAATCTTCCGCCATCTGCACTCTAGTCATCGTCCATCCCACTTCATCTTCCTGAGTTCCTGAGAGAACCAGAGCATACGCTTGGGAGCTGGTTGGAGAGGATGCTCAGGAGCGATTTTATCGAGAGACTTAGGAAGATCGGTGTTCCAAGTATTCACCAAGGTCTCGGTAGAATTGCCGGTGTTACCAACCAATAAACCCTCTAAGGCGTTCTGGAAACCAATTGGTTCCATCAGCCTTCGAGGGTGGACCATTCTAATGGGTCCGCCACCCCCCGGGGGGGGGCAGAAAGCGGCCTTCAGTTCCATCTTGATCAGAAAGTGATCTGTCCATGACAATGCAGAGGTTTTGGTTACCTCCACCCACGGATACTCCTGTTCCGTACTAAAAATCCCATCAAGTGTGTGACCTGCACAATGGGTAGGCCCGTTGACCAATTGGGATAGGTTCATGCTTGTCATGGATTCCATGAACTCCCGAGCCACTCCAGATAGATTAGATGGGCTGGTCTCTAGAGGAATGTTGAAGTTGCCCAGAACTAGTATTCTGGGGGAGTCCAACAACAGCTCAGAGACCAGCTGAGTCAGCTCGGTTAGGGAGTCTGTTAGACAACGGGATGGCCGGTATACTAACAGAATCCCCAAACTATCCCTGGTCTTCAGGCTAAGATACATACACTCAATGTGGATTGTTTTCCGGACAGACTTCCTGATCAGAGTCAAGTTGGTCTTGTGAATTAGGGCCACTCTGTCCCCTCGCCCACTTTCCCTTATCTGCTCATAACCGTGTAACCAGCTGGGAGAGTCTGTGCCCATGTAGCAGTGCTGGCATCTCCCAGCCAGGTCTCTGTGAAGCATGCCAGGTCGGCCCGTTCATCCACGAGGAGGTCGTGGATGATATGTGTCTTACTTTTGGCCGATCTGACATTGCAGGTCAAGGGGAGCAGGTTAAGGGATTGTGGATGGGTTGGTACACTCTCCACATTATCTTGGGAAACAGAGTGAACTGAAGGAGGGATAGATATCAAACATCGATCCCTTCTTCTTTTGTAACATGTGTTACTATGAATAAGGGAAAATACTCTTGTGCTACTTCATACATTTAAGGGTCATTTGTTTGGCCTGGTAATGTGCAGATCACAAGTTTAGTGCTGCAAGCAACATAATTTCTACTGTTCCATAATCAGCTGCTCTTGAGCTCTACAAGGCTTCAATAATTCAGAGAAAATAAATACACATGATTAATTAGGGGTTTTGTTGTTATTTGTGGTGAAGTCAGCTTTGACTTATGGTGACCACCATAATAAATAAGAGCCCTCCAAAGAGCTCTGTACTATATGTTATGATCACCAATGGTTGTTCAGAGATTGGTTATATATGACTGATAATCAGGAATATATCACTATCCAGAATATATACAAGCCATGTAAGCTACTTTGAGGGTCCAATTAAAATGTTCTTAGATTTTTCACTGAAACTCCAACTTTGATATTAGATACAAAATCTTAATTGTGATGGCACTTCTATGTGCTGTAGACATTTAATTCCTAGGTAATCTAGAAGACTGATTTTACCAGATTTTTTAAAAAGCAGGCATAATGGTCAAGTGTGTGTGTGTTTTCTTGGTCCCTGAGTTTATGCACAGTTCTTTGTGCGTACATTCCATCTGTATTCTCTCACCTACAGGGTGTTTTGTGTGTATGTGCCTTCAAATTACTTGTTGACTTATGGTGACCCTCATGAATTTCATAGGGTTTGCATAAGCAATCAATTCTCAGGGGTGGTTTTGTCAGTTCCTCCTTCTGAAATATAGCATACAACACCTGTGCTTGCCATAAACCCGATTTTCTGATTCTGGCAATAATGTAGCTATTGCTTTTCCTATTTTCCGTGGCTACTCATTTAAATGTTTGTTTGTTGCTTTTTGGCCTCTTATAGTGAGCTGGACATCAGTACACATCTTTGCTATTTTTGGAACAAATTGGCTACACAGTGCCTTACGTATTTGTTGTCCATACTAGACACTGGGTTCTCTACTTTGTTGATATTGTGACTAGTTTATGCTTTGTTTTGGAGCCTTAGAAACAGGTAGATAAAGTTTATGGTGAGGAACTGGACTTTTTAGAGTTCTGATACAGGCAGTGGTTCTATTTCATAAACAAACTTCTCTAGTTTCTCTGCAGCTTTCGGGGATTCTATGCAATGAGTTTTAAATGTTTCCTTCCATTCCCCTCATAACATAGCAGCTCCTCTTGCCTTTAGAAGTTGCTTAGGAAAGTCTGGCTCAAAATCTAATGCATAAACAAGACAGGGAAATAATACATTTCTAGGATGGGAGTATCCAGGACTTTATCTATACACTATATATATATATATATATATATATATATATATATATATTAAAAAATCAAAGAACATTTCAAAAGTTTAAAATTTTACCAACTATCTTGGTTTTTTGTTTAGAACACAGGGAGGTACTTTAAATCTGATCAGGCCACTGGTTTATCTTGCCCAGTAAAAATTCTCATCCCTGACTGCCAGTGCTGAACCTTGAAAACAGTGATGTCTGCATACAAAGCTAAATAAAATCTGGATCACAGTATTTTGTAATTTGCCCATTTTTGTATTCTAATCCTATGTCAGGCTAATTATCCTTACCTCTCACATTTATCATTTTTATAATTTCCCTTAAATAAACTAAAATTATACTAGAAGCATAATTTTCTACTTCCGATGTGTGCATAATACAATGAGGAAATCCTTTGCCATCTCTTTCCTCTATCTATGTAACATGAATATCTCTGAGCTTTCTATTTCCCACTTTTAAAAAAATCACTGTCAAAAGGTCAGCTTTAAGCCTACATTAGCATTTTCCCTAGGTGTACAGTCAATTTTTGACACTGCTGATGTTCATGTCAAAGAAGACGCTGTAGGATATGAAACATATCAAGATGCAGAAGTGATATATACAGTGGAACTGGCCCAGATGAAGACATTTCTGTAATGTCTAGAATCCTCTGCAACATTTTTATCACAGGCAGATTGCACAGACACATCGTGGAACACCTTCCCATGGCAGATTAAGGAATGAGGAAAAATGGAAAGAGCACACACATGTGGGAGAAAGAGAGATTTCATTTCCATAAACATGAGTTCAACTTCTGTTGAATATGCTGCCCAGTTGGAAACACAGCAGGTGTCATGCACTAACAAAGAGCAGGCCCCATTAACTGGTGACCTTTCTCTTGCAATGCAGAATGGCAATGTTTCTCAAGATGTCATTAGCTGATGCTGTGACAGATGTTGTCAGGACTTTTATACTTACAGTGGGATTTGCATAATGGACATTAAAGATCATGATTTAGCAAGTTCTTCTCCTTATACATTTCTGATTGAACTTCCCTAGCCGTGTGGATAACAAACTTGTTCAAGTCGCCTTCTTTCTCTTATAGCAGAAATGGGGAACATTTAGCACTCCAGATCTTGCTGTAGTGCAACTTTCATCACCTGTCATTATTGGGTTGATGAAAATTGCATCCCAAAGA
The DNA here is from genome assembly GCA_034509955.1 of Urosaurus nigricauda. Taxonomy (NCBI): domain Eukaryota; kingdom Metazoa; phylum Chordata; class Lepidosauria; order Squamata; family Phrynosomatidae; genus Urosaurus; species Urosaurus nigricauda. The sequence goes on from JAOEGL010000001.1 coordinate 271,983,923, forward strand.
CATCTGGAGGACCAGACATTCTCCAGCCTGTCCTATGGACTTTGGAAGAGCAAAAGGGAAAAATAGTCATTGGCAACAATTATTTTTTCATAGGAGAGGGCTAAGAATTGTCACTTCTGTCTCTGCCTTGGGGGAAATTCCAAGTTCTGTTGCAAAAAGGGGGGAAAAAGTGTGAAAGTAAAAAGAGAGAAGTTAGCAGCAGAGCATCATGGAAGAAATTGATGATGTGTGGAGAGGCATAATTTAAATGGCCAAATAAAACTCCTCCTTTAGGTACATTTACTGCCTGCAAATAATAGGTGACTTGTAGACTATTTTGGAAATGTCTCTTTCCCACAACAGTATAAATGATATTGGAAGTAGAAGGGATCAAGGCTGGTAGATAAGAGAATTTTGTTCATCCATTTCATCAAAATTTAAAAAAAATACCAGCATTCACAAAATTCCTCATAAACAGAATGGAAAAAAAAAACTTGGGGTTCAATAAAAATTGAATATGGACAAAGAGAACATGACAGTCTTCCATTCTAGGCAGTGGACAATGTTTGCTCCTTGGAACCCCTGCTTAAATGTTTGTGGTGATAATGAGGTTGCCATCTCCTCCCTCCACCAAAGGATCCACATATTTAACAGCTTTATGTCAGAAATGCACAAGGTCTTCTCCATGCTGGGAGTAGCTATATTTGTTGAATTTGGTAAGCATAGCTGGTTGACAATTTTGCTATGTTAGTTTTTAAGGAACTCTTACAAAAATCTGGACATTTCTTTATACAGTATACTGAATGAAAACAACTTCTAAAAAGAAGCCTTTTTAACATTTTACATAGAAGAAGGCAAAACCAACTGTCATATTTTCTCTTCTTTGGTCCTTCTTTGGATTCTCCAGTGTTTTCTACTGGAGTGAGCCTGGGTAGTGCTATCAGTCTAGATTATGAGCTTGGAAAAGTTAACTAAAGGCCGGAACAGACCAGCAAAATATGCTGGCTTCCTGGCAGCTTGTGGACATGGCATACACATGACTCATGCCCCTAAGCTGGCAGGAAGCTGACTGTGAAGCCAGACACCCATTTGTATGGCAGCAGCTTTGGGGCACTTCAACAGCAGTATAAAGGGTGCCCTTTTTCTGGTGCAAAACGGAGCAGAATTTTGCCACTTCTTTTTTGCACTGGAAAAAAAGCCAGGTATGGTGCAGGTTGTATAGTTGCCATGGCCCCAGTCCAGCGCTCAAAGAGGAGCTGTCACATTGCCCCTTTGGGCCTGTTTGTTTTGGCCCTATGAAAGCACATTCAACATGTTTCTTCTGGTCCTCACTAAAAATAGCAATTTCTATGTGTGTGTTCCATGACTAGCCAAATTTCATTGTAAAAACACATGTGGAACAATACTTCAATATTCTGACATGGCACTGATTCTTTTCTTAAGTATGCAAGACAGAGAACATTGCATTCTACTGGAACCTTTGTAAAACAAAATATGCAGTCACCATGGAGCTGCTGGCAATGCATGGCCTGAAAAGTTTCATGCATCTCAGAGATAAAACTAATTCTAACAAGTAGAACATAATAAATGCAGTCAGTACTGGCAGGAGAGCAGAGAGCACAAGATGCTATGAAGCTCCAGTTTAAAGGCATTGGGCAATTGGCTTCAACAAGCAGGCTGGGATAAAACCAGTCACAACAGGCTCACCAGTTGTATTTTTAAAAGCAATCCTTTCAAAGTACACTTACAGTTTCTCAGGCTGATATGTTGTACTATGATATATATGTCAAGCAGTGTCAAGTGAGCAATTTAATAAAAGAGTTTCTCTTCTCTTAAATTTGGTGCAAGAAGAACTGCTATTTGGAGAGAAAGTTAAACTTAAGAAATAAAACAAAATATCAACTGATCCACCTACCTACACACAAAAATCTGTATCTGTGAACATAGTCACAAAATCTGAGGCATCCCTATAAAATTTCTCCCAAGTGGATAATACTTTACATACACATCCATATGAAACACTGACAGCATCCACACCTAGGTTGAGGAGAGCCAACCTCACTAGGAATGACTATATTATTATTATTATTATTATTATTATTATTATTATTACTACTACTACTACTATTATTCCTAAGTCCCTTTCTCATCAATAGGATGGTCCAAACCAAATGAAGCCAGACCAAACCATTTCGCCATTTTGAAGTCTATCAACCGAGGGACTTTTATGATTAAAATAGAATGTATAGTTTCCAACTGCCTACTTCAGCTGATGTGATAAATCCTCCCTCAACAGAGTTGTACCTCAGTTTCCTTATAGCTAGCCACACTCATCCCTATTTTTGCCCCACTCTACTGGACACTGCCACATGAAGTTCACTAGATAGTCAGCAATAGCTACTATTGTCCGTGCCTGGAGGAAAACCTTAGAAGTTCCATGAGCTTCAAAAAGGGTCAGAAAATTTCATTTGGCATTGCCAATAGTGTTTTAGCTATTCTTAGTGTGTTTTAGGCCCTCTCCCTGTCCTAACATGACAAAACCCTATCCTAACGCAACCAAAGGTTCCCCAAATGCCACAGTGCAAACCAATAATAATAATAATAATAATAATAATAATAATCTAGTTTCCTGCCCTCAGGGTTGCAACCAAACTGAGACATGACACAAAAGGAAAGGGGATTGCAGCATGGAAGGGGATCACAACCATCAGATACTGCCTCTTCTTTTGAAATCATTTTTTTTTTCTTACATGATCACAGCCCATCATTTCATTTGATTAATTGCCTTCAGTGCAAAATCAAGTACTGTAGGTTGAATGACAGCTACTGCCAAAATCACTGTACTCTCATTCAAGCATAATATCCACCCAACATGATATGATACCCTAGTCATGGCCTGGCTGGTATGATATGATTAATAGGCAATCATCACCCACAACACTGCTGATTATGTAATAAATACCAAAATAATAGCAAAACACTATATTAGGTTTTCAAGAAAGCTTAAAGATTGATATATTTCTATACAAGTATAAATGTATCAAGACTTAAGATTATCAGTATAGTTGACTATGCTTAAGTAATTCTGAAATTGGCTCAACATAGCTCTTAATTTGGGCATCACACATTTTATTTTTTATTTTTATTTTTATTTATTTATTTTTTAGGAAACTCAGAGGTTATCTGTACCTTCTGGACAAAGTGTGTTTTAATGTACTTCAAGACAGGTAACGCAGATGTTTACTATGGATTTTCCAGTTTGTGAAAAGTTAAGGTAAGCAAGATTCAAGGGTGCTTGAATATAATTCAGATCTTACTGCCCTTTTGTGAATGCTATTAAAACGTTCTGTCTTGGACCAAATCAGTTCAAATCAATCAACATAAGTATAAACTTATGCAATTCTATGGTAATCCTATCCTATACAGTGTTCTCTCTATGAACTTTATCGCATTCATTTTTTCCCCGTTATGGGGACAGGAATGGGACTTTTGGGAATGTGCGTGAATGCATTTTATCACACACTCAAGTGTCCACAAAAAGGTCCCATTCCGGCACCCATCCCTGTTCAGTGCTGAGAAGCGTCACTTTTGTCCGACGGAAGTTTTCTGTTTTTCAAAAATGGCGCTTCTCAGCATTGAACGGGGATGGGTGCCGGAATGGGACCTTTTTGTGGACGCTTGGGTGTGCAATAAAATGTTCACATGCACCTGAGAGTCCTGTTCCCATCCCCATAATGGGGGAAAAAATGAATGCGATAAAGTTCTCAGTGTGTGTACTGTTAAGTCTCCTGAGGAGCCCTGGTGGCACAGTGGCTAAATGCCTGTACTGCAGCCACTCAATCAAAACCATACGGTGGCAAGTTCAAGACCAGCAAAAGGGCTCAAGCTCGACTCAGGCTTGCATCCTTCTGAGGTCACTAAAATGAGTATTCAGATTGTTCGGGGCAAGTAGCTTACAGTTGTAAACTGCTTAGACACTCCTTAGGCGGTATGAAGCGGTATATAAATGAAGCTCTTTTCCTGTTGACATATGGTAACCCCATGAATTTCATAGGCTTTTCATGGGAAAGGAATACTCCCGCATGGTTTTGTCAGTTCTTTCCTCTGAAAATTAGCATGCAACACCTGGTATTCATTGGAAGTCTAGGCCTAGAATATTCAGTTGGCCCCACTGGTTATAAGTATAACCTGCACATGACCATGTCAAAAATTGTAAAAGGGTCATTGGCTTTTAAAGTGCTCTGCCTGACATGCCCCTGCAAAAAACCCATAACCATCCTGGAAAGAGCTTCCAAGTAAGCAATCTGCCAAATAACATTTGAGGTGAGGTACCAGAACTGCACTATATCATGTGCCTTTGGCAATGTGTGAGTCAGTTCTTAAACAACCTACGGTTTATCTTGGATATATGCAATTGTAATCCTGTTTCTTAAAACAGGGAAACATACATCACTGTCACTTGTGGTTGTTTCTGGAATTCAGGCTTATTACTTTTATCTCAAAAGACTCTTTCTTTAACCTGTCTTCCTGCACCATATGATTGGTGAAGGACTGACTGCTGATCAGGGGGAGTTTATAATGGCGAGAGATTAGCAGGCTTTACATTTAAATCCCAACATACTTAATCCAATAACTAGTTTTCAGTCAAACCAATAATTTCTTTGATGTCAGATTTTCTTTCCTAGTCTCAGTGTCCTTGCCTGAGCTGTGAATTTTATATTTTTAACACAGCCTTTTTGGTTTATCCACCTGTCAACTTACTATAAATCTCAGAAAAAAGTTCTTATGCTTATTTATAGAGGAAAATACATTTTTTAAAGTAGGAAAGACAATAAAAGTAGAAGAAATACATCAAGGCACTGCCATAGCAGAACACAAACTCTTAAATATTACAAAAGGTGCTCTTGGTTTGTAAGCCTTATGCTTATTTATTTGATCTATTTATATTCTGCCTCTCATAAAAGTTCAAGGTGGCTTACCGGGTTTTGTAACCTAACCATCTAAACTGGGCATGGGAAATTTTTTTACTTGGAACTCTCAAAAATCCACATAACCCACAATTTTGTGTGTGGTGGTGGAGGTGTTTTTCATCCCTGGATGCTGAAGTGCTACCCTTGGAGACTTCCAGACATAGTAGATTGTGTTTAACCCTCCACCCCACCCCGAAACTTCCCTAAGCTTTCAAAAGTCCACAGAACCCATAGGTTTGTGTGTGTGGTGTAGGGGCTCATAGTCTAAATCCCACATAATATTAGCAGGAAAAAATGTGTTAGTTGATCTTAAAGGTTAACAAGTGGTGGTACAGTTGCTCTTGCATGCTATCTCCAGTGTAACCGATTTGGGCAGTACACATTGCCGAAGCAGGTATCCAAAAACATAATGTCTTTTCTAGCACAATGACACCATTGGACAGAGCCATTTCAGTGATAACAGAAAAAAAGGTTCTTTCTTCTTTTCCCATCCTTTGCTCCATTTAGATTTTAAAAGTACTGTAATTCCATGGTTACCAATGATGGTCTTTAAAAAACACCTAATTTCTTTATGAAAGAAGGGTTGTGAGAAGATTGCTGCTGGTGAAGGAAGGCATAGGTCTCACCTTCCCAATTACATGATCACCTATGCCCTCCACTCTGTGTAACTGAAGCTTTTTAAAAGCTTAATTTCTGTTTAGGGAACTGGATTTTAGTTTAGGGGTAGGGCGTTTCAGAGAGGAGGAGGATTATATTCATTAGTGTTGTGTCTGTACTGCAATAAACAAACTTCACTAGGGTACAGTATAGTAATCAGTGTTGTTTTCCAAGAACAGGAGGATAGTGGCAATGAGTATGAAAGCAGACAGCCATATTAGGTGTAGTTCGTAAATAGATGTAAAGATGTGCATGCTCCAAGATTAAGTCCATCAGCAACAGGTGGAATGTGCCTCAGACAAAAGTTGCAATAGGACTTGCTCATTAAGTCCTCACTTGCCTTCCAGTTACCAATAATCAATCCAAAGATGCTAAGGTAGGTGAGGAGAAGCATGTGCTATGACAAAGTGGCACCTTTCACCACATAAGGGAGCATATGTTCTAAATATATCCCAAGCATATTGTATAGTGTGAAACTGATGACCCAGTACTTAGTTCTGGGCCAGAAAAATCAAAAGTAACTCTCTGAAAATGGCTTGGCATTTAATTGACACTCAATACAGAGCTTTCAGCATAGAATGTGAAAAGAAGATGAGGTATGATTTTAACTTATTTCATATATATATATATGGGATAAAGAGTGGTGCAGTGGTTTGAGCATTGGACTATGACACTGGAGATCAGGGGTTCAAATCCCCACTCAGCCATGGAACTGTTAGAGTAATATGCCTTTAAATATTTTGATTGACAGATAACACATATTCTCTGTGAGACCACTACTGACTGCTAAGTCATGACCACATGTCATGTTGAAAGGTTGCTACAGGATTGCATTATTCTATGTGGCACTGAATGATGACTCACAGCCAACACTCTATAGAAGCATTTTGCCAATTCTCCATGGTCTGGAAAAGCAGTGGATTGGGGCCTCTGGGCTGCCGGTGGGGCTGCCCTGGCCCCAATCCTCCATGAAAAGGGGCGCTACAGAGCCACCCCTGAAGGGGCAGTTTGTATCGGCCCTATATATCTATTCTATGGAGTTTATCAGAAGGGAGGAATTTCTCTTTATTGCGAATGAAGCCAATTGGAGCCAATTCAAATTCACATGAATTCGCTAGCTTAGTGAATTTACGTGAATTGCAACTGCGTTCGGACTTCCCATTGCCCAAAATTTCATGAGATGCTTTAATACGCAATAACATAAAACCCATGATTGTGTTCAGAATGACTTCCCTTTTGCCCGAAATTGCATGAGATACTTTAATACACAATAACGTGAAACCCCATGATTGCATTCAGATTGTCATTAAATTATACTTCCAATTTCCGTTGCCTGATAAACTCCTATGTGTATTTTGATTGAAAGTGTAAATTTTGAGTAAATGGACCATAATAAATTATGACTGACTAATATATACACATACATACACACACAGGCAGGGAAATGTGCATGTAATACATCTAAAAAGCTGATAATATTTAAAGAAGGACAAATATATTTTGCAGTCAGACTTGAATGAAACAAATCATTTAAAAGCAAAATTTACATAATGTTTACCTTTATGTTTTTACAATATACCTCAAGTATCCATTGTTTAAATTTCCCACACAACCCATGTAGAATTTAGTCTAAATCTAGTTGCTAAATCTAATTCCTTTAAATTCCAATATTTCAATTGAACTTTTATAAGTGTTGACTTTTCAAGTTCACATTGATATATTAGGACTAATTATATAGTTTAGGCTCAATATGATAGTCTTCAAAATCTCTGGGCTTCAAAACTCTTTTGCTTAGGCTTTTTCTCTCTGTCCTAGATTTGGCTTGGACAGATTTGAGGCAGCTTATCCAGGTGAACTCCTGAGGCAGGGAAATGGTCTTAGAGAATATCTATAATGGGCCACCTATTTATTTACACAACAGTGTAAACTAATTATACAAAATAGGAGGCCATTCACACATATGCATGTGAGTATTTGTAATAAGCATCATATGTTGACATATGATGTAGAAACTGTACATCAAAAATGTGAAGCAGGAAGGGGAGATTGAACAATTGGAAAGGGGCACCAGCATGCTTTTCTCACTCTTTGTCCTTAGCCGAGACCTCATTGTTCCTCCAAAGAGTGGGCATAGCACACAGCGTATGAGATGCCATATTGCAGTTCTGTGAATCCTGTAACTGAACATCCTTTTAGTCTTGAACTGTATGTTCCATCAGCAGTGTTCCTCAGCAGCTCTGTTTTCATCAACACAGAAATCTAACATGGTATATTCAAATATGGGAATAATCTTGTTTGGGGAAGGAAGGAATGAGGGATCAAAAACAAATTTAGATGTCTGCTTGCTTTTATTGCATCTTTATTTTAGCTTTCTGCTAAAACAAATAAATGCTCAAGTTAAGAGATAATATCACTTTTTTAAAAAATAAATAAATAAATCAAACTCACACTTTAAATGAATAATCTGGTTGGGTCGCCAAGTCAAATCTATTCCAGGTCCTGAGATTTCTGTATCAAGGCCTGAGACCTGAGATTAATGACTCTTTATGATACCACAGTGTGGTGAGCCTTGACAATATTACAAGAATGATATTACAAGGATTGCCCCTGGGGATGTCATTAAGCATGTTTAATTAAACATCAACCACAGTTGCACAGAGCTTGCCATTTTTGAAAAGCCACTAGATAAACTCAGCTGGGGTCCAGACTGCATACAGGTTGCACTCGCCTGGTTGTGGCTGTATGCAATAACACCCAGTTTTGACTTTTTAGTCCTGCGCCTATCCTAGCATGATTTCCACAGTTAGGCCTCAAGCTATTTAATTCTTGAGGAAAGAGTAGGAAAATAAATTTTGAGCAGATTGTTTCATAGCTGAGTCTACTGACCATGTTTGTGATTTTATTGTAATTCGTTACTGATTTAAAATGAGTTAGGGTTGAAAGCATCCACCAGCTAGCAATTAGGTGCTGTCTTTCCTTGTATTTACATCCTACTGGCTAAGTTCAATACAGCTATAAGACACATAGATCTCCCAAACAGATTTCCCAGGTTCCCATATTTAAGTTATCATTACTCACACTGTCACTTAAAATTTGCATCTTCACAGTAAAGGAGCACTCACCACTTTGTTCAAGCTGCTCATTATGAAAAGCTAAACAGTCTTAAGTATATTTGTGAAAGTATCCCTACACTAGGGAAGGTGTTGCCTATTTTCAAAGACAGATGAAATGTGACAGCTTTTTAAAAAAAGAAAACTCATGAAAACTTAGACTACAGTAATCTCTTCTTTTCTTTTGTCAATGTACAGTATAAATTGTTACAATTTGAATGAGGTCAGAGCTAACTTTCACCTCTTGTCCTTTTCTTATGTTTTTCAAAATTATTTTTCTTTTGTAAAAATTTGTAGTAAATTTTGGTAAAGCATTGTAGGCTCCATTGAATATCCAAGTTACATAAAAAGCTTAATCATACTTGCTTAAATGGTGCCAAAATAGAGTAATAATCTTATATTACCACCTATGTTGTGCTGAGGCAAATTGCAGCTTAGATGGCTTCTACACCATGAATGATTTTTTCTCAGAATGAAAAAATGCATATCTCTTCCCCACAAATCTCTCTCCATTTGCACAATATATTTTAAACACATGGCAGGACTAATTTTGTCCACATTAATATTGTCCTACATTCATACAGTTTCTACATTCCTCAATAGGCCAGTGTATTGTATTGTTCCAGCTGTGGTTTCTTTTTTCAGTACATCATTCTTAACAAAGTTATAAGGACCCTATAATATTTGAATATCACAATAAACATTTAGGACAAAATGGACAGTCTAACAGCCTGCACAGTGCCAGAACTTAGAAACGCCAGAACTGGATTAATTATTTTCATTCATTTGTAGGAAAGGCTGTCCCATTGTAGGCTGCCCCTTTTCTCAGCAGACTTGCTAGGGTGGTGTGCAGCTACTTATATACGTATATGCATTATATTGGATGCATGGATTTATTTTTTCTGCAATCTCAGTAGCATTAAGGAATACAGAAATATTTCATTTTAATAATTACAAATAAGAGTCTAATCACATTGAGTATCCACTGACTCTCGAAACTGACAATTCAGATTCCAAAGCCTTAAAGTCATGTCATCCCATGTGCTGCAAGTTGTCCCCAGTAACAGTTTTGTAGAGCCTCAGATCCTTTTGGAAACACTGTTCCAATCCAACTGTTTTTGGTCTTGCTCCAGAAAGCTTCCAGGAGCAATATGTCTCCTATATAGCAAGGTGGCATCCTGCCCCAGCAGATAGTTATTTTTATCATGGCTGTTTCTAAATCTAAAGTAGTTCTTCCCACACTTTCTGATCACTATGTGGTTCACATGAACGAGCTGATGTGACCATTATTAAGGCTGGAAACCGCCCATACATGAAGCTTGCCGATCCCTGCTATCAGTCAGGCTAGACAAACATGGAATTAAGCAGAGCCAGGATTGTGAGCTCTCAACACACATTTTCTAATCTGCAGACACACTTCTATAAAAGAGGATAACTGCAACTCTGTTTTTGTTTTGTTTTTAAGCTGGACAAAAGAACATGTACAGCAGAATCAATAAATATTCAGCAATTTGAGTTTCTCTGTATTACATACAGATGCTATGACTGAATATTTACTTGAACTAAAATGTCACAACATGTAAACAGTTTTTAATACTGTCCCATATTACATGTATGGAAACAGAAATGTATATAGAAATAATTTCTAATATGATACCAATCGGTATCTAAATTCAACCTTATTTTTTTTCCCCTTTGGACAGGTAAAATATGATTTGGATCCATTGTGGTTTATATAGCTCTGCTACTTACAACTCTGGTACCCTGTTTCCCTGAAAATAAGACATCCCCCGAAAGTAAGACCTAGCAAAGTTTTTTGTATATAAATATATATAAAGCATATAATAAATGTTCAAATTTTTTTGGTTCAACAATAAATGTGAATTCTTCTTCATGGAAAAATAAAACATCCCCTGAAAATAAGACCTAGTGCATCTTTGGGAGCAAAACTTAATATAAGACACTGTCTTATTTTCAGGGAAACACAGTAGTAATCCAGATTGATTTCATTGTCCTGTGAAGTGCCATATGATTTTTTAAAAATTTGGAACATTTCTTAAAGCCATTTTAGTTCTCTGATGGCAGCATGCAACATTACTGTGACCTGGACTTTACCCAGTTTATTAGATGCTAGTCTTTTCTTATTGCAACTTCATTTCAAAACTAACTTACACATCTATTTCAGTAATGAGGATTGTGCATGATCCATAGACATTTAATCCACCCTGTTGTCAGTCACCACTAGCAGAAGTGCTTGTTTACCTGAAGGACAGTTTCTCATAAGGTTTGGTTAATATATGAAATTGAGGCATATAAAGGGCTATGGTGTTGACACTATCTGAGAGTCAAAATTAGGCATTTGCTGCCTTTGCCAATTTTTTTAAAAAATGAATGAATCCCAGTGTGACTCTCCTTTTCAAGTGTGCAATTTATAAATATATTTACAAAGATGAAAATATTTATGTGCTTCAAGTGTGGACTAGCTGAGGTAATGGTGTGTGTGTGTGTGTGTGTGTGTGTGTGTGTATCTCTGTCTACTTAAATCCATTACTTTAAAGGAGGAAGTTCAGCATAATATTATGGTTAGGCCACCAAACTGGGATTTGTGAAATCCCATTCTAGTATCTACTGAGCCATGAAATTCACCTACTGACCTTAAACCATTTTCCTTCTCTCACCTGATTTGTCTCACAAAGCTTTTTTGAGAAGATAAAGTAGGGAGGAGGAGACCTATGTACCACTTTGAAATGACTGAAGGAACAATGAAATTAAAACAATGAAATTAATATAACAATAGAATCTATATATGCAGTAGATATTCAGGAGTACCTTTGAATCAAAGGTACTCACCCACAAGTGGAAGAGTATAAAATTGCTGCCAAAATGCTAGGCACAGCCATCCCATTGGGATGTGGGCAGAGGAACGATATTAGGACTGGTTAGCTATCACATGCTAAGCCTTGCAGCACTGAAAGCTGGAAGATTTTTTTCCCCTTCCTATTCACATTTTGAAAGCACACACATAATGGATTTCCTGAGGTTCTATCTATAATATCCCTCAATCTCTCCCTTTTCTGCCCTCTCTACCTTTCAGAGCACCAGAGATGAAGAAGTAACGTTGGCTTAGAAAGAGTAAGGTTTGGCTTAGGGGCTTCAGAAGGCTGATTTTCCTTTCAACTCATGGAAAGGCCAAAGGGCAAAATCTTATGCCCCCTCCCCCAAGCATGCCAAAATTACAACTAAGGTGTTATTTGAATTATGCCCCACACAGGATGCTAAAGTGACAACCAAAGTGTTATTTTTATAGAATATGGCTGGTGCTTTATAGCTGCCTTATGCAGTTTACAATATAAAATTCAGTATCAGGTAAACAATACAGGGAAAAGATGGAAAGCAGAGGCAGGGATAAACAGAGATAGCTATTTGGTTATTTCAGATACATGTACTCAGTCTTGTTACACAGAGAACACAAACAAGAAATCTAGAGCAGCAATCATTTCCATTTGATCATTTGATATGAGCTGCACAGTACCTAATAAAATCCCTTTGAAGAATTTTTTTTTTCTATCTCTCTCTTTACACTACTGCTTAAACTCCAGCTGTGCACATACCTGTTTACTAGGATAGCTCCTGTTTTCTGGAGCAGCATCCTTTATTATTGCCTTTAGTAAGATATCTTTTAAAAGTACTCAGTCTTTAGGAGCATTGCTAGAGCTGTCTTCAGGGTTTAAAAAATTCCTTGGAATTTCTAGGCAGCATCAGTCCCAGCCACCATCATTCCCTGTCAAGGATGAAAGTATTTGTTATCCAATAGCATCATGACCCATCTTATCTATCCTTACTCTAAAAACAGGGATAGAAATTGTTCCTCCACTTGTTGCTGGATTTTGATACATATCAGCCCTAACCAGATAGTCAATGGTGACAAAAGCCGGGGACTGCAGTTCAAAAACATGTGAAGTAGGAATGTAAATATTCAACTATTTCATCCTTGCAAGTGAGGAGAAAAAAATTCTGCAGTTTTCTTTTTGCTATGGACAAAATTTCTTAATTGAAAATTGTCAGAGTAAAATGCACTCTGGGCATAAAATGTCATAGATGTGGCTATGGCCTGAAACTGGAACAATCGTGAAGGAGTAACCTGAGTTCAGTTGGGAGACAGGATGCCTAAACATTTGAAGAGTCCCGAGTCACAGGAAGCAGAGGGGCAGGAGGTGAAGCCGGCAAGCTTCAATACTGCAGAGTCACAGATGTCAGGTGACAGGAAACTGGGTGACATACCAGAAGGGGGATTGACTCAAATCCCAGGAGAGGAAAATGTATATAAGTATGTGAACTGAATGCTCAGTGTGGTGGCTGTATTGTAAATCGGAGTCTGGTAAAGCACTTTGACGGTCTGTTGTATATACTGAAACCAAGATTAAAGCTTCTGTGTGAGTACTCAGCAGTCCAGTAGTTTTTTGTCTTACCGGCAGCTTCTGCATGGGAGGAATTTTTCTCTACAGCCTGCACAGAGCTTCACAGCAAAGACCTTCTTGTAGTGTTCCTGTTCCTGGCGTATGTCTTCTTCATGTTGCATGTTGATTCCTGATTTCACATGTTCCCAAAAAATCTCACATCCTGAAGAGTTTTAGAAAGCAATTCTGCAAAGAAACACATGTGAGATTTTTGTATGAATCACAGAATCATAGAGTGGGAAGAGACTACAGGAGTCACTGAGTCTAACCCCCTGCCAAGCAGGAACGCCATCCAGCCTCTCTTTAAAAAATTCCAAAGAAGGAAACCCCATTACACTCTGACTCAGCATATTTCACTGTCAAACAGCTCAGACCATCAAGAAGTTCCTCTTGAGATTTTCCTGTAGTTGTTCCTTGTCCTGGTTTCTGGATCCATGGTAAACAAGACTGTTCCCTCTTCAATATGACGTGCCTTCAAATATTTAAACATGACTATCATGCCATCCCTTAACCTTCTTTTTATTGAGTTAAACATTCCCAGGGCCCATTCCCACTCGTGGAAAAATCCACATTGGAACCGGTCTGTGCTCCACTTAGGAAAGCGATTCCAAAAGGCCCTTCATTTGCACTATGAAAAGGGGCCTTGTTTGGAATCGCTTTCTTAGTTGGGAACCCTTGTCATTCCCACTGGAGCTGCCAGGGAAGGATGACAGCCCGTTACCCCACAACCCCTTCCTGCAGGGGAATCTTTTCTTTTTTTTTTTAATTTGGGGTGGGGTTATTGATCGCAAATGCAATCTTGTGCATTTGCGAAAGATTGCATTTGCAATCACTGTAAAGAAGGGGAAAAAAACCAACACACACACACACACACTAATTCACCGGTTCTTTTTTTTGGGGGGGGGGGAATCCTTCCTTCCTTCTTCCCCCCTCCCACCTTCCTTCCTTCCTTCCTTCCTTCCTTCTTTCCTTCCTCTTCCTTCCAACTTCGTCCTCCCTTCTCTTCTCCCTTCCTTCCCTCCCCCCTTACCGGGGGAGGACTGTCTGCTGCCGCCTGCGGCGTTGCTTCCCCGCCGCTCGACAGGGAATGGAAGGCCTGGGAGCCTGGCAGCAGTGGCAGCAAGCAGCGCCATGCCTCTTCCTCCTCCTCATCTTCCTCCTCTGCTGGGCCCGTCCTGCTCCTGGCCAGAGCTGATGGGCCTTCCGTTGCTGTGCTGCTGCTGGGGTCCATCTGCCCCGGGAGGAGCACGGGCCCCATCAGCAGCACAGCAACGGAAGGCCCGTCAGCCTTGGCAGCTGGGAGCAGGAAGTGCCCAGCAGAGGAGGAGGAGGAGGGTGGCTGATGGGCTGACGGGCCTTCCTAAACTGATCCTCATAGGGCATGGTGTGCAGACTTTTCACTATTTTGGTCACCCTCCTGTGGACATGTTCCAGCTTGTCAATGTCTTTCTGGAATTGAGGTGCCCAGAACTGGGTGCAGTATTCCAGGTGAGGCTTGACCAAAGCAGAATACAGTGATACTATCACTTCTCTTGATCTAGGCAAGTGATTTCCAAAGTGGGCAAACTCTCTGGGGCACAGTGGAAAGATCCAAGGGGTGGTGAGGGGAAAGGGGGGCTGTGAGGGAAAAGGGGGTGGTGGAGGGCCTTCAGTTAATGTATTGGTGCACAAGAAATACAAGAGGAACCAGCAGCCTTTTGGACCATGATGGGGATGAAGATTGCAAGAAACTTCTTTTCAGGGTCCCTTAAAACCACTATGAATCACCACTTCATGTGGTGGTATCTTCTGCTCTTTACCTAACCATGCAAGCTCACTTTCTTCACTGTCTTTCACTATAATGGTGGGAAACTCTTGCAAGGGTTGGGCGCAAGGCATCATTGCTGTTTCTTGGAGTGGCACTATTTTGGGACAGACTCACTGACTGTGGCAAGGAGTTGGAACATGTGGCAGTGGTGAAGAAGCAGCAGAAAAAGGGGGCTTTCAATTTTGAGACTATGCTTAAGTTTTGTGTGCTCCAGCCTGTTCCTGCTTTCTTTCATTGGGCAGGTTGAGAGAAGAGGTCTACAATCCAGAGCATTTAACCTCTGTAAACCCACAGTTCACACACTGGCTGTACCCCTCTCCACCCTGATGAAGGATTGACAGCTCTTAGTCACCTTGGGAGCAGTGATCAAGCAGCTGGCTGAGCAGTGACCAAGGAGCTTCTTGCCCACATTGGTCTTTGTGTCGAAGCTGGAATGGGTGAGAGATTCTTTGTCACTGCTCAGCCAGCTGCATGGTTGCTGCTCTGATAGTGACCTGAGGAAGTACAAAGTACTACAAGGAAGTAGTGACTAAGCAGCCATTCAAACACAAACTGAAAAGACTCTTGCATGCGCTAGCCTTTATCACAAAGTTGGCACAGGTGGGATGCTTCTTGGTAACTACTCAGCCAACTGCTCAATTGCTGCTCCACAGGTGGCTGGGTGCAAAGAGAGCAACAACTAAGATTGGTTGTTTTAAATTTGCAGCAGAACAGTAGACTTAAGGTAAAGTCAAAGGCTTTCATGGCCGGAATCCATAGCTTTTTTTGTAGGGTTTTGAGACTATGTGGCTGTGTTCAGGAAGAGTTTATTTCTGACATTTCACCAGCATCTGTTGCTGGCATCTTCAGAGAATGGTGGCATGGAAGTGAATAGGGTATATATCTACCGTGTGATCCTTGGTTGAGAGGAAGTGATTTACATGCTAGTCTCTGTGTTGATCTGCTGTTGAATGGCAAGGCCTCAATATGTCTATTTAATTAATTCATCCAATAAATATTAATAAAGATGTTGAATAGTACAGGGCCTAGTACAGATCTCTATGGCACTCTATAGTCACCTCTCACCAAAATGAAGAGAAGTCATTGGTGAGTACCCTTTGTAATTGGTCAGTGAGCCCAATAGAACATGCTAGGCCTCATTTTACTAGCTCCTTTGCAAGAATATATGGGGATTTTCATCAAAAGCCTTACTAAAATCAAGATACACTGTATCCATAGCATTTCCTTAGCTATTGCATCTATCAAGCAATAGCTGAATTTTTGCCCTTCAAAATATTTTCTCCCTTCCCACTAGAACTTAGTTTAAAGCTCTCATGATCAGATTTGTGAGCCTGTTGTACAAAAAAACACAAAAAGTCTATTTTTCAGATAGTCACAGGTTTTTTTTGGGGGGGGAGAGAGAGATTACAGGCTTTAGCGCAAAAAAAAAAAAGCAGCATGATTTTGCACACAATGGAACGTCACATTGGATGTAACCACAACAATGGAACTCCATCACTGTCATTATGTTGGATAAATGTAGTATCTCAGTCTAGGGTAGCAGAAAAATTACAAATATAGCTGTTTATTTTTAAGATGTAATGAACAGGATGCTATGTGAACGATATGTACAAATGGAATCAATATATTAGATTCTGTAACTGTGAAAAATAGAAAAAGCGGTTTCCTCAAATGATAGAAGCTTTGTCCTAGTGGAATAGCACCATTGCCAACACACACACATATAATGGAAAGTATTTGCTATCTTGTAAGATTTTTCACATATAAATTATAAAAAAAAACATGTGCATAATTATGCTTTTAAGACTACAATCTAAGCAAGATTATTGCTGAAAACAATATATACAGTACAGAGTAATAAATTATAGGAAGTGCATTGGTTCTTTTCTGAACAGGCTTGAGGCAAATGTTTAAAATACAAAACATATGCCAGATGTTTTCAGATTCACTATGTCAGTATTAGGTAGGAATACATTGGATATAGTTGTGTTAAAACAAAGAAGACAATACAATCAGTATTTCCAAATTCCCTAGGGGGAAAGTGTCATCCAGTTGTTCATTTTTGCTCAATGTATAAAAGAAAGCCAAAGCATCTGTCCCTTTTCACTTAGAAAATATTATACTGATTGTAATAAAAAGAAAAAAATCAACTTTTTATACTGCAAAATCCAGGGAATATGAGACTAAGTAAATACTTTATATAAGTATTATACTCTTTTTCTTTATTATGAGCTATCTGAACTCAAGACAATTAAGGAGTAGGCCTGAAACATGTAGTTACTACTAACTAGAGTAGGTCCAGTGAATCAATTGGGTACTGATTCACCATTCAACTACTGATACAAGTGGGTTATTTTTTGTGGAGGCCAGTGAGATTTATTGGTTCGAGTGTTGGATTAGGACTCCTGAAGATGGTTCAAATTACCTCCTCAGGCATTGAAACCCACTAGGTGGCCTTGAATGAGCCACAGTCCATCAGCTTCAGAGGAGGGCAATTGCAAAATCCTTCCAAATAAATCTTTCCACCAGCATTCCCCTCCCCCCCCCCCCAAAAAAATGTGCAATGCTCACTTTAGGTTGTTGTTATGTTTATTTTATAGAGCGCCCAAGGCTTTACACAGTGCTTTACAAAGCAAAACAATTAAAAAAAAAACAGATAAAAGCCTTCCTGCGTCATACAATCTAACCAACAACGGGGAGATATAAAATTAATTAAATAAGATTATACTAAAATTACACAATAGGATGAAATAGTGCAAATTAATACAAGTAACCGATGATAAAATCATAAAATCGTGATGTTAAGATGAGAGTTGATGGGCTTCCCAAAGTTGTCTTCAATTCAGAGTTAAAGTAAACTAGAAAGGTGGCAGGCTGCAAGTTCATGAGAAGCAGATTCCAGATGTAGGGAGAAACAAGGGAGAAGGGGCAGATTCAAGCAGGGGCAGAGGAAACTCTTGGTTGACTCAAAAGCCCCAAGTCACTAGAACACAGAACACAAGCAGAAAGGTAGGGGGAAACAATTGCAGATAAATAGATAGATGCCAAACTATGGAGGGCTTTGAAAGTTAGCAATAAAAGCTTATAACGGATACTGAACAGAATAGGGAGCCAGTGAAGTGATGACACGAGGAGTGAAATTATCATAACGGCAGGCTGAAAAAATAATCCTGGTGACAGTGTATTGCACTGATGTCAAAGGGGCAAGATGAGAGAGAGGTAGCTCAGTCAACAGAAGATTCCAATAATCCAGGTGAGAAATGGCCAAAGCATGAACCAATGTCTCAGCAGTAAAAACTGAAAGAATTGGTCTGATTCTCACTAAGTTATAAAGAAAGAAGCCTGTGGACTGGATCTGCGGAATGACTGAAAGGGAAGAATTAAAAAAAAAAAAATGAAACCAAGACTATGTGCTTCCTTCACAGCCCTTAGTGCCATTAACTGTGGTTTAAAATGAATAGTGCAGAGTTGGCTTGGGAGGAAAAACAAGTAGCTCAGTCTCGGCCATGTTGAGCTTCAAGCACCAGCACAGCATCCAGGCTGAGACAGCTGAGAGACATGAGGACACTCACTGTTCAACATTGGGGGAAAGTTCTGCAATTGAAAAATATAATTGGGTGTCATCAGTGTATAAATGATACTGAAGACCATAGGAGCCAATAAGGTTACCTAGAGTATAAAGAGTATAAAGAGTATAAAGAGAAAATAACAATGGACCCAAGAGCCCTGCAGAACTCCAATGGACAGCGAAACAAAGGAGAAGACCTGACCATCAGAGACCACAGCAAATCATAAAATAGAAACTGCCTGAAGACACATATCAATTTTAGGCAGGCCTAAACTGTAGGGTTCAAGCCAAAGACAGCAAACTATTGGTTCATATGAAAGCCACTGGAAATTAGGGACAAATGGCTGGTAAATACAGCTACATAGATAATATTGTACAGTGAAAACACCCCTGACTTTTACTTACAGGTATGACATAAGTATTCAGTGCCATGACTAGCTTTCCTATTAGAAAGACTGAGGCAAAAGCTTTAGGCAGCGAATGTTGGCTTTTATGAAAGAACAACAAATTGTTAGATTTTAATTTGCTGCTGCTGCTGTTATTGAATGTATACTGTCAGACAGAGTTGTCTGTGAAATTTTTTGCAGTGGGCGCCAAAATCATATGAGCAATCTTGAATATTCTTTACTCTTACTTGGGTTGCAGTAGGAAATAATGCCTGAGATCCTACATCAGCTGCACTTCACCCACACTGTTCCATGTGCTTTCCCCTCCCCCAGCACCTCTTAAGCAACAGCTCCTGCTACTTACCAGAGGAGGAGGAAGGGATGAAGTAATTGAGACCATGAAGTAGTAGCTGTACTCAACTAGAGGGTGGAAGAAATGAAGGTGCAATCAGAGATAGAGGGCACCCTTCTTTTTCTTCCCCTTTGGGCCCAGACCAACCATGTCTTCCTAGGTGGAACTGCCTCCCCTTCTCTCCCACAAGTAAGAAATGTCACCAGTCACTCCCAGAGTTTGACAGTTGCCTGAGGTGTAGATTTTGGGACAGAAGACCAGGGCAATAGACCATCCCAATCAGCCCATCAACAAGGGGTTACATCTGTGCAAAATCTACACTTACATGCACACATGTCACTAATAGAATACCCTCACTGGCTGCTGTTCTGCTTCAGGCTGTACAATATTTGGGGACAATTCTATTGAATACAGCTTCTCCCTTTCTTGTTGACAAATACCTGAGAGGTTAGCAGAGCTAAAGTAAAGGCAAGCCTGCTTTCAAAAATGACCTACAATGGGTGGAGGAGAAAAAAGAAAAGAAGCATTGCATCCTCCACCTTTTTTATTTCCAGTGCCTGACAACTTGCTTATAATGTCCATCCTTTCCCCTCAAAGATTCAACTTCTGGGCTGTAGAACTGCAATACTTCTTCATCAGTAGCTAATCTTGCAAGGACTGGAAGAATTCTCCTCATTTCTGGTACAAACAGAATCCTTTGCTTCTCTCAAATTTCATGTGTTTTCCTCTTCCCAGTGGCCCATTTCTCTTGCACCACAGTGTTCTTCCTTCATACTGTGTTGTTCATTCTTTGTTTTATGGGAAGACAAATCAACTTTCTTCCATCATTTTCTTCCTATCTATTCTTCCCCCTTCTGTCTGCTCTCTTATCTCCTGTTTTTATTGTTAGTGACATTGCTCCATCTGCCTGAGACTCTGATATGGAGATGTCTGTAAAGTAGCTGCACAAATCCATCCACTGAGTGATTAGTTCTCCTTTGACTGAAGAAGCAATTGTACTCATAGAGAAATGACAAGACAGAAAGGCATGCAAGTCAGAAAGAAGAGTAATAGGTTTCTCATTCAAGGATGCTGAAGGAGATTGCCTTTTTAAAAAATGTTCTAGTCAAAACTGAGCACACAGGTAATTCAGGTGAGTGGCATAGGATTTTTTTCCAAATGCATGTGACTACTAGAATCATTAATTGATCTGTGCTTATTAGTAGATCAGGATTCTTGGTGAATGATAAAACCTAAGATTATGTCCTTCCTGACTTTCATGCTGCATAACACAGGAACAAAAGAAGAAAAAGAAGTTTTATAGACCATCAGTTAGTACAAACTGAGGATGGAAAAATATTTCAAAATATTTTTTAAAAAATCAAAAACATGTTTTTGGTAAGAATATTTACAGTTCACCTTATTTTGCTCAAAATTTGCAAAATTTGCAAAATGTGGTTGCTTTCTACATAAAATATTTTCTATGGAGGAAAGACTGCTTTCTGAACATGAAATTATATTTCTCTGCAGAAATATTATTTCCTTGCAGAAAATGGCATTTTCTGCACAGGAATTGGTCTTTCTGCACTGACATATTTTCCACACAGAAAATTCCATTTCCAGTGTAAATCAACCAAGTGTGACTTTTGTGAAATAGTAGTCCTAAATTGGAAGCAGCCTTCAAAAACTGTGTGGTTTTTGAAAACTTCCTCATGGGGGGGGGGGGGGGGAGAGAGAGAAAATGGCTGAAATTACACATCACTACCTTCAAGAAGAAATATCTTGATCCCTAGTTAATTGTATTATGGTACTAGTACTGTCATTACTACCTATTACAAAAATATCTACTACGTAACCATTGGGGCCATACTCCAAAATCTTTATGTCTGCAGTCCAACATCCTTTCAGCACAGTATAAGATATAGTATGCAAGCACTACATGACCCTTGCCCTTGCAAGTGCAAGTGCAAGGCAAAGTATTGTATGAATAGCCACAATGTACAATTTACAAAGACAAGACATAGATGAAAATGCTGTCTGTACAACTCCCTTTCCTCTGTTATCAAGAGAATATGTACGTTCTGCAATGGTGACTTTTTTAGCCCTGCAAGTGTACTGTGACTTATGCATGTGCATGTCTTTAACAGGATGCCTGTCATTACTACTCATCTCCCATATTCCAAGTTTATACAGCCAACCTCTGCTTCCCTGGGAAATAGAAGATGAAATGCCTGTGCAAACTGAAGGAACACTTTTGGTTCCTGCTGTCTCAAGTGTGCTCCAAGTGTTCTGTGTTTGGATCAGAAGCTGTCATTCCAATAGTTCATGCACCCAACCTTGTTCTGTTTATGACTAGACTTGTCATCTGTTGCATGCTCACCCTAGTTATCTGAACAGCTGCTGTCTGCTTTATGAATATACTGCATAATCTGGCCAATCAGATTTGAAAGGCAAAGGAAAGTGTGCTGTGCATAGAAATGCCAAAACCTCACCATGTGATTAATTTGTCAAAACAAATTTTGTTTGAAAGGACATCTGTTGGAAAGGTTAGAAAAGGAAGAGAAGCAGGAGGAAAAGGATATCTAAAGACAGATATTTAGGCTGGAATCTTGTTGGTGCTGTATGATGATGTAATAGTACACTTCTTACAAAGGGGCACAACACTAATGAGGAGAGCACAGAGAAACATATTGCTATCAGGAGCTGTTCAGGCATAAGTACAGCAGCTTTATCTGAATCCTAGTGCTCCTGTATCGGCAACCATTTTATTGCCATTACTGCTACCTTTGTCAACATAGTTTAATCACCCAACAGGGCCGCAGCCTTTGTTTTAGTTTTGTTTGTGGAAAAGGATGGCAAGTAACTGAATGTTTATTTAACCACAGATCAACTTTCTCCCAACTGGTACCCTCAAGATATTCTGGATTACAGTTTCATTATTCTTGTCCTTTGGTCATACTTTGGGTTTTCTCATGGTAATTCCCAGCCCATAGAACTTCTTCCTTGAATGTTGCTTTTCAAGAGAAAGGCTGAATAGATACCAAATAAACTGGGACTGATGTAAATTGCAGTCCAAAACTACAGGAAGATGCCAGTTTGGGATAAGGCAGCTGTGGATACTTTTCAGTGATCAAGTAGTTGGCCTTTCCTTTATCCATGCACATTGGTGATTTTTAAACCTTAATTTTATTTTTCTAGAGTCCAACTCAGCATTATTACATTAATTATTACAGACAGATTTTGGGTTCCTGAAAGTTATACCAAACACAGATGCTGTGATATCTAAAACACCTCATAGAAACTAATGGAAATGTATACATTGTGTGTGTTTTCTCAAGGTGGTATGACATAGGCTCAACATATCCCCAGTATTTTGTAATATTAATGGCCTGAGCTTTTGTTGTGATGGTGATGGGTAGATGATGCAATGCCAGAAGCTTAAAAGTTTATGAGGAATGAAAAATGCATAAGGCTGATCAGTGACAGCTCTGTGCTTGCTCATTGATCTCTTTGATGATGAAAGTCTCAGTGCTCTTACAGAGAGTTGTTTCCAAAAGGTAGCAAAACACTGAGAAACACTGTGGAGGTCTAAATGATATGCAGCTTTTCAAGGTATCTTGATATACTTAAAATCCAAACAGGCTAAAGTAGATCATGATGACGAGGTTACTTTGAAAATAATGATGTTTGCATTAGTCATCACTCACAGCATCCATTTGTTTTCAGAAGGTTAGTTTCAATTGACTGTAATAAAGGTTAATCTGTCTTTCAGTAGAGCTTGCAATTCCATCCTGTACATCCAGTAATAACTTCCATTGTGTTCATTGGGAGTTATTTGCAGATAAATGTTTGTTGTATTGCCAGTGGCTATGAAGAAACTCTCATATTTCTGCATGGTAAAACTCATGACCTTTAGCTGGGTAAAGACCAGAAAATATAGTTTTAGCAGGTATGTATACACACAACACCACACAATGCACAAGTAATGTAGGCCTGGCCTACAGTAAGCAGATGAGCCCTCCCTTCACCATCTATGTCATCGAAGGGAGAGAGAGGCCTGCCACCTCCAGCAGGCCTGGCCTATACTAAGTAGATGAGCCCTCCCTTCACCATCTTTGTCATCGAAGGGAGAGAGAGAGGCCTGCCATCTCCATTGGTTCTGGCCTGAACTAAGAAGAAGAGCCCTCCCTCCAGTCCATCTGCCTTGTTCCAGGCATCAGAGGGAGAGAAGAACTGCTGGATCTGATCCCCTTCCCCATCACCATTCCCTTCTCCTTTTGTGTTGTGTCCTTTTAGATTGTAAGCCTGAGGGCAGGGAACCGTCTAATTAAAAATAATGATTGTAAGCCGCTCTGATAGCCTTTAAGGCTGATGGGTGGGGTATAGATACTTTAATAAATAAATAAATAATAAGTAGCTTTGTACATCCAAAAAGGATTTGAGCTTTTGTAACAGTAAGGCACTTTTGAAAGCATGGACAAACGGAAATGCCTGTACCTTAACAGTTTAGAATATAGAATAACAATGTCCTATTTAATCTCATCCAGGCAGATTTACACACACACACACACACACACACACATTGTAGTGAGCAACATCTGGGATATTTTCTAAGCCCAAGAAAAATTCCAGTGTACTACATTTATAAAAAATTCTGCATCTCCACGACAGTGTTTGTGGGTGCAAAATCAAAGGGATTACTATTGCCCAACCATATGTTCAGCTGAGCTTGTTTGAGAAGGTTGTTAAACTTCAAGGGAGGAAGCCAAAATGTTGACCCCCCCCCCACTCACCTCCTACAGAAAATAACATAAATCTGAAGGAAAATGATGCAGTTATTTATTTGCAGGAAGACCTATTATTAATGCTATTACAGGATAACTTTCTAGCCCAATAATGAATCAGTCTCTGCTGAAGAAAATGTCCCTCAGTAAAGAGCCAGTATTTCTGGTGATAGGCCATGACAAGGACAACTATAGCAGGTCACTTCAATTAAGTAGTAGACCTTGCCAGCAAATTTTCCACAAGTGGTGTACCATCTTGTGGTTATCTTCCACACTGTCCTACTACAGAAATACGAGGGGGTATCCAAAAGTTTTAATGATCACCTTTAAAAAAATTGACAGTTTGGTTTGATTTGTAGTTGTTAACTTATCTCTATGTAGTCACTGTCTAGATTTACACATTTTTCCCAGCATATCTTGACCCTCCGAATACCTGATATTGTAGAAGTCTGCACATTGCGCCTTATGAGAGGGTATTGTAAAGTAATAATTATCATCTGGATGTTATTATGCCATATTGATGAAAATTTGTCAGTGTCATCATTGGTCCCTAAGTGCACATTGCTGAGAAAATCAGCTCATTGTGTCCTTTATTTTTGTGACTGGCTCTGCCAGAAGTGACTAAAGTGTAAAACCCTTGTCGGGTGCAATCTGCAGACTTCTACAATAATGGTATTTGGAGGGTCAAGAAACGCTGGGGAAAATGTGTAAATCTGGATGGTGACTACATAGAGATAAGTTAACAGCTACAAATCAAAATAAACTTTCTGTCAAATTTTTTTAAAGGTGATAATTAAAACTTTTGGATATCCCTGATTAACAGTTGATGTGTTTCTGTGTGGCTTATCCCATCAATAGTGTCAACGTATTTTAGGTCATTAACAGAATGTTTTCTATCCCTTTCTAAGCTGGTGAAAAAGAATATCCCTCACCAATTTTTGTCTATTTTGTCTTGAGTGGAAATTAAGGACTATCTTTGCCCTAGTTTGTTCTGATCTGTAAAACAAACCAAGAAATAAGCAACAAAAACTGTTCATGGCAAGTGGATGAAACTTGGGGGCTTGGTTTAAAACTCTTGGGATAAGAAGTGTTGTAAAAGATTTAACTTGTAGGTCTAGTTCTTTGTGAATTTTGCACAAAATGTGATTCTAATGGATTGAAATGTTCCAGCCAACTGAATGAGGGTTAAATAAAAAGCCAAATGGCCAATTGGGCATGTACACATCTTTAGGGATAAAGAAAAACTAAGAGCAAAAGAAAATGGGGGGGGGGGAGTGCTAATCATTTCACTTTTACCGAGGAATGAAAGATCTTGCAGCAACTGACAGGTTTTCAAAGATGAAAATATTAGCTTCTAAATTATTGATATGTTAGAGGGGGAGATGAAAAGATAGCCAACCATGATTTGCTACATATTCAGAGAATATGTAGTTTGATAATTTAAATTTACTGAAATCATAGCACCATCTTGTATAAAGGAATAAAATTGAAGTTATTCCCATTGCCTTGACGCTAAGACTATCCACTTGGGGACAAACACCATTTTGTAACAGAATAATATATTTTTTTAAAAGTACAAATTATGAAATGGCATTTGTAGTTTACAAGCTTGCTTACTGCCACCTCACTATAAAATGTTTTAAATAAGGTGTAAAATATGCAAGCCTCATCCAGTCAGCCCAAACACATACCTATGTGCTGTTGCCTGCATCGCCTGCCACTTTCTGGGGGGTTGTCCCAAAACCTGTCCCAACTGGGGCCTGATACTAGGCTTCACTTACCACTGGAACCAAAATGTAGTTCCAATTATGCTTCATAGGCTGCATCTGTAATCTGATTTGACACAACTTTAACCACCATGGCTCAATGGTATGGAATTCTGAGAATTGTAGTTTGTTGTGGCACCAGAGCTTCACTCTGGTGCCACAACAAATGACAGTCCCAAAATTCCATAGCGTTGATCTATGACAGTTAAAGTGGTGTCAAAGCAGCTTATTTCTGCAGTGAGGATGCACCCCTGTTCACATTAGGGTGCTTTAATGTAGGAGAACTAGCTGAATATTGTTCCTTAAAAGGCCAAGATTTTCTTCTTTAAGTTGGAAACATAAATAGAGGTGACAACGTGTTTGTTTGTTTTAAACTCTACTGCAGCACCGGTCAGTGTGTGAGATTGTACTAGGTGCTCATCCCTTAATCAGTTCACTGAAGTTAAAACAAATTTAGAAATGTAAATTTTTTTAAAAAAAATAATAATCAAATTAATGTGCCAATAGCACTGAGATTTTTTGAGAATCAAAATAAAATTAATTTGCATGAGTCATGCCTTTTATATATATTAGTGCCTTATACCTGTAAGTAGGTATACGTAG
Source organism: Urosaurus nigricauda (assembly GCA_034509955.1). Taxonomy (NCBI): domain Eukaryota; kingdom Metazoa; phylum Chordata; class Lepidosauria; order Squamata; family Phrynosomatidae; genus Urosaurus; species Urosaurus nigricauda. The sequence goes on from JAOEGL010000001.1 coordinate 272,010,341, forward strand.
GGCAAGGAGGTTTTGTAGCACCCAATTGCTATGTCCTGCAGCACCTTAATGATTACTTTCACATCCCAGCATCTGCCAGACACTCTGTTTAATTATAGGGGTGGCCTTATTGGAGCATTTATTTGGTTTGGATACACACTAATCTTGTTGTTGCTGCTATTGTTGTTGTTGTTGTTGTTATTTCTCACTATTTTCCCAAAACTGGGAGTCAAAGCATCTTACAATATTAAAAACAATGAAAAACATACAAAATTGATACATTAAAATAGAATTAAATTATTACAGTATAAAAATAGATTGCATGTTAAAATAATAAAATACAATGTAAAAAGGTAAAAATATTTTAAACATTTAAAAATAATATAACATCCCAGCACATTCTTTAAAAACTTTATGTTTTACATGCTTGTCTGAACAGGAAGGTTAGCCTGCCAGTGGAAGGACAAAGAGGGGGCGATTCTGGTTTCCATGAGAAGTGAATTTCAGCGTCTAGGGGCAGCCACAAAAAGACCCTCTCTTATGTTCCCACCAACCGTGCTTGTGATGATGGTGGGACTAAGAGAAGGTTCTCTCCTGATCATCTCAGAGCCCATACTGGCTCACAGAGAGAGATACCAGTCTGCCACATACAGAAAGACCCAGTCTGCCAAATAGCTTGGACCTGAGCCATATAGGTCTTGATAGGTCATAACCAGGACTTTGAATTGTGCCTGGAAACAAACTGGCAGCAAGTGGTGCTGTTTGAACAGGAGCATTGTGTGATCTTTATAACCTACCCCAGTTAATATTCTGGCTGCAGGCCTTCAGACCAGCTGCAATTTCTGAACATTACAGCCCCAAGTAGAGTGTGTTATAGTACTCCAAATGGGACGTAATCAAGGCATATACCACTGAGGCCAGATCCAGCGTCTCAAGGAATGGGTGCAGCTGGCACACAGGCATTAAATGTACAAAAGCACTCCAGATAACTGCAGAGACCTGAGCCTCCAGGATCAAATTGGAGTCCAGGAGTACCCCCAAACTGCAAACCTGCACCTTCAGTGGGAGTGTAACCCCATCTAACACCTGCTGAATCCCTATTCCCTATGCCTTCTGACAAACCATCAGCACGTCTGTCTTGTCTGGATTAAATTTCAATTTGCTCTCATCTAGTCCATTAATGATGTCAGACACTGGTTTAGGACCAGGACAGCCTCCTTGGGCTGACATGGAAAGGAGTAATAGGGCCAATACAGATGGCTGGAAAGGGGCAGGTCTCTGCCACCCCTTTCAGCAACAGAGTTAGTCAGCACCAGACTAAGCCCTGGTGAAGCAGTGGTTAAATGCCTGTAATGCAGCCACTCACTCAAAACCATAAGGTGGCGAGTTCAAGACCAGCATAAGGGCTGAAGCTCGACTCAGGCTTGCATCCTTCCGAGGTCACCAAAATGAGTACCCAGATTGTTGGGGGGCAAATAGCTTACGGTTGTAAACAGCTTAGACACTCCTTAAGGGTATGAAGAGGTATATAAATGAAGCTGTTTGTTTGTTTGTTTAGAGTGGGGTCAGGGCAGCCTCACTGGCAGTTCCAGTGGCCCCAATCTGTCACTTTTCCAGTCCACGGAGGAACGACAAAATGCCCCTTCCCCGTGGCACTGAAAGGGGTGTCCTTGGGGCTTCATGCCCCAAGGACACCACCACCAGAAGAGCCATGGAAGAAAGGGGCCACCTATCCCCTTTCTCCCTTGCTTCATTCTCATGGCAATTTGGTTGCCACGGGAACGAAGCGTTCACACGAAAGCAGCTCCCTTTTGGAGCTCCTTTTCGCAACGCTGAAAGGGCGCCCAAAGCGCCCTACAGCATTGCAATGTCATTAGTTGTGCAATGCTGTGTGTGCATGCAGTGCACTTGTGACGGAATTGTCATGCCTGCATATTGATGGTGCGATTGCAAAATGGCACTGTCCATACAAACTGGGGCTGGGGAGCATGTGGTTGCTGCGTGCTCCCTAGCCCTAGTTTTCGGCTGAAGACAGCACAAAGCACTCGTCTATATAGCCCCATAGAGTTGGGTGTCATCCACATATTGGATGGCACTATACCCCAAAACTCTGGATAGCTGGTTTTAGCAGTTTCATATATATATTAAATAGCATAGGGAACAACACCAAACCATGAGGGACTCTACAGCTTAATGGCCAGGGGGTTGACCAGTCATCCTCCAGCACCACTTTCTGGGTTTGCCCCTCCAGGAAGGAAGGGAACCACTGTAAAACACTACCTACAAGTCCCACCCCAAGAGGTGGCCAAGAAGGATACTTTGGTCAATAGTATTGAAAGGCACCGAGTTCAGTGGAACTAAAAGGGACACACACCTCCCATCCAGTTCCCTACATAGGTTCCACCAAGGTGAGCAAGGCTGTCTATCTTCCATAGCCAGGCCTGAAACCAGATTGAAATGAATCTAGATAATCTGTTTCATGCAGAAATGCCTGGAGTTGGAAAGCATGTTCCAGTACCTTGATAGGTTAGACACTGGTAGATAATTATTCATTATAGTGGGATTCAGGGATGGCTTTTTCAACAAAGGTCTCACCACTCCCTTCTTTAGGCAAGTTGGAGTCCTGCCTTGTAAGCTACATGTGGTGGCTTTCACCTCACATAATCAGGCTGCACAAACTGAAAAGTATCCATTAACACTGGACAAACAGGTGCAGAGCTTACATCCACTGGCACTGTATCAACTACAGCACCCAAGCTGGAATGGATCTGAGCAACTTTATCTGCCAAGTGCTGTGCAAATTCTTTGCAGCAGACTGCCAAGTTGTCTGCATTTTCTACTTGAAGGTGAGTGTGCAAAAGACTCTTGACCATTTGGAACAGCTCTGCTAAACTACTTCCTCAGCTGCAATGGAGTAAGACCTCAAATATGTGCTAGCCTGCATTAGTATAACAATAACATTTGTTTGTTAATCATTTATAAATTATATTTATATCCTGCCTTTTCTCTATACAGCTCCTCCTCCACACTCCTCCTCCACACTTTATCTCAACCACTACCTTGTGATTGTAGGTTATAATGAGAGAAAGTGACTGGTCTATGGTGATGAGTGAGTTACATGGCCAAGAGATGATGAACCCAGATAGAATAAGCATGAATTAAATGATAGGGTGCCATCCTAGTAATATATATATATATATATATATATATATATATATATGTCACTCCTTAGGACAGGCCAATACTACTATGGGATGTAGGTTTTCTATCCAAGTGTAATCTTATTATGGTACTTTTTCTGTATAACTTTAAAAAAAATTTAAAAAATAATGAAAAGTTACAGGTAGTTGCATTACTTGTATCTCATTGCTTTCAATCACAGATAATCTTAAACCCCTAGTAGCCTTGAAAAATAGTCCATTCTTACAATACCTTTTGAAGCACAAATTATTAATATATTTACACAGCTTTGGATGAAAGTTCTCTTTTTTTAAAGCGCTTTTTAAAAATCTGTTTAAAGCAAAACCTGAAAATAATTGCTTTGTACCAATCCAGGACTTTCTTTTTGTCCACAGTAAATAAGGGGGATTATACATTCAGTTCAGCTTGGTGGCTAGAGGAAAGCTCTTGAAGTCAAATTACCATGATCATCAAATCACCACAAAGAACTCACTCTGGGCTGCAGTATCAATACATCGTTTCCTTTAGATTCTGATTCAGTATGACTGCCATGAAGCTTGTTGTGGTTATTGAACATACCACATGATCAGAAAACCTGAGGCATAAAAGATAGCTGAAAGGTGACTGGAGGCATTTAAAATGAGTTTTAAGTACTGTTTCAGTACTTAAAAGTGCAGTCTCATAGAAAATAAAAATAAATCATTTTCCATAATGCATTCCATTCCTTTTTTCCACCTCTCTCATATAATCATATAGGTGTAAAAAGGAAAAATTCTCCTGTTGTTAGAATAGGTGGAGCAAAAGATTATTCTCCCAAAATACTGAATATGCGTTCAGCATTCAGTACCTTTAAGACAACCACACAAGGGCCTGTTTCTAACCCTTATTTAAGTAGATTCTGCTGAGCTAATATTTTGTGATCAGAAGATTATTTTCCACCTAAACCTCCAGCATGATTAAAGCACATGCCAGTCATTAAGCAACAGATCCTGGGAAGTTTTTTGGTGTTGTTGTTAAATCACAGAAATAGAAATAGTTTCTTCTTCTAATTACTGAACACAGATTGGTTATTTGGGGGGGGGGGGGGACAGATTTTAAAGTGTCAAACATCAAGAACAATATTCTAATAAAATTTTATTTGAATTAAAATAGGAAAACGATGGATGATGGATGTGAACATGATGTGGCTGAGGTGGAAGATCATGAGTATTGTCCATCTTGCCAAAATGCATTGAATGCTACGGTCTCTTTAGGGCCACCTAAATATTTGTAGTATAAGAAATTAATAAAAATGTACTTGCCATTGCAGCAGTCTCACATTATTTTACTTGACTACCCAACCACAGAATGAATTAAAAAGATCTGCTAAAACTTTTAACTTTGATTAGAAGATAGAGCTACCAACCGTACAGTGCATTTCACCTCCTTTCCCTATTCTCCATCCTGGTGTTTTCCTTGGATGGACTGCTTAGGTAAAACCACAGATTTTGGAAACACACTATCTATATCCATGTTCCTCCCAGGCAAAGGTTGTTAACAAATCTACAAAATTATCCTGATTTGGTCTGCTTTGGGGGAATCCTATGTTGATTTGAATATCCCCTCATTGTGTTTATATATATATATATATATATATATATATATCTCCTTTTTTATTTGAATATACACATATATTTACATATACAACAGATAATATTCATATAACCATATATACCTATACATTGGGTATTATTCATATAGCCATATACTATTACCAACAGTTACACCCTTTATATGTTCTTCTACCAACATCTTTAGTATAAACACCTTAACATATTCTTTTATATTTTCCTTTTGACATGTGTTGTCCCATCCATCTTATTTATTCAATTGTTCAATTGCCTTATTTTTTTTTTTATTTGTCTGCATGGTTTCTGCTGTCATACAGCTTTTTTTCCTCTTTTTTTAAATCTCATCTATAACTTGTTCAGATAAGCCCTCGTCATTTTTTTAAAATATATTTCCGACCTAAGTTGTACATAATTCTAATAAGTTGATCAAACTATTATTTTTACCTTTTCCCAGTTTCTTTCTACTATTCTTTTTTCACCCTTTCCCCCCAATATTGCCATATCCGTCTCCATTTTACTTCCAATTCTTCATCCTCTTTTCTAATACTATCCTCATCGATTTTTTGAGATAATTTATCTGCCTGATACATTTCCAATAGTTTCTTTAACCATTCTTCTATAACTGGTATTTTTGTTAGTTTCCATTTTTGTGCGTATATTAATCTGGCTGTGGTTACCATATATAATATCAGATTTCTATATTTTCTTTCCATTTCAATTTCAAATGCCATAGTCATGTTTAATAAATATATTTCTGGCTTCATCTCAAATTGTTTATCCAGGATTTCCATCATTGCTTTGTGTATATTTTTCCAATATTTTTGTGCAACTTCACACCCCCACCACATATGGTAAAATGTCCCCTCTTTCTTTTTACATTTCCAGCATCTTGATTTATTCTTTTTATATATTTTAGTTAGCTTCACCAGGGTTAAACACCACATATAGAACATTATATAATAGTTTTCTTTTAGATTTTGTGCCAGTGTGAATTTATTCGTGTGTCTCCATGATTTTTCCCATTTCTTTAAATCTATATTGTGTTCTAGAAATTGACTCCATCTTATCATATTATCTGTAACCTGTTCCTCCTCTAGTTCCCTTGCTAATAAGGTTTCATAAAATCTCTTAATTCTTTTCTTTTTGTTGCTAGAGTCCAACAATATTTCATCTAACTCATTTCTCTCTAATATAATCCAGTCTTCTTTCAGGTCCTTTTTCATCCTTTCTTCTAATTGTTTATGTAAAAACCAATCTATTTTTATTCCTTCCTTTTCTAATTCTTCCTGAGATTTTATCTTATTAATTGTATTGTTGTCATATTTTATTATTTGATTATATGTAATCCAAGTTTTCTCCCCTATTTTTTGTTTCCCCAAAAAGGCTTCTTGTGGAGATGTCCATCCCGGTATTTTGATGTAAAATCTCTTTTTACATTGTAGCCATGTGTTTAAAAGCCCTTTTCTAATGTGATGTTCCTTGAACTCTTTCCACTCTTTATTTTTCTTATATATCATAAAGGCATGCCAACCTTGTTTAATATTGTGCCCTTCCAATGCTAATATTTTGTCATTTTGTAGTAAAACCCAATCCGTTAGCCACACAAGTCCGCAGGCATAGTAATATAATTTCAGGTCAGGTACGTCCAGTCCCCCTCTCATCTTTGAGTCTGTCATTAATTTCCATTTGATTCTTGGTTTCTATTTTAACCATACAAATTTTGTTAAGTCCTTTTTCCAGTCCGCAAATTGTTTTTCTTTAATAACTATGGGTAGACTTTGAAACAAAAATAGTAATTTTGGCAGTATATTCATTTTGATTAATGCGATCCTACCTAACATGGACAACTGTAGCTTAGACCATTTTTCTAAATCCTTTTTACATTCTTTCCATTTTTGCATGTGGTTGTTTGCAAAGAGATCTCCGTTGTTTTTTGCTATCCAGATTCCTAAATAATTCACTTTGTTACAACTTTTCCATCCTATAATATCATTTATATCTTTTTCTTCTTTTTAGAGATGTTCTTTAATATCATTGATGTTTTTTCTTTATTTATATTGAAGCCTGCTACTTTACCAAAACTTTCCAAGGTTTCCAATACCTCTTTTATGTTATTTATTGGGTCTTCTACAAATATCGCTATATCATCAGCGTATATTTTCAATTTCTACACTTGATTTTTTATTTTAACTCCCTTTATCTTATCATTTCCTCTTATTTGATTTGCCAATACCTCCATAATCATTATAAAGAGGAGGGGGGATAGTGGGCATCCCTGTTTTGTCCCTTTGTGATTTTCAATATTTTCTGTTCTCTCACCATTTACAATTATCCTAGCCATTTGTTTTTTATATATCTGTTCAATCCAACCCACAAAATTGTTTCCCCTATGGTGCTGTTTTAGCAATTCTATCATAAAGTCAGCTTTTAATTTGGGATACATCCATATAATAATTATAAAAGCATTGACACTACTACATAAGCATGAAATGTTGTCATCCAAGCCAAACAAATATACACCATGTGCACAGTTCAAGCAATCTCCGATGCCTTCGGAACCACTGGCGACCCTGGAGCTGTTCGGCCTTATCAGGATTCCTCCTTCCAGTTGCTGATGAAACAGACTGGAGCCAAAACTCTCTCTTAAGAGGTTTATTCTTAAAGTTGCTGTATTTACAAATATATACACGCTCGACAAATCTCTCCAACCAACCATCCACTCCACAACTACCCAACTATTACCCAACAACCCACACTGTGGTGTGCAGGCTATTTATAAACTTGTGCCATGAGGCCACAAACCCAACCTCTTCTGGTGATTCTTCTTCCTTGTGTTACCTACAATGTTGTCCCCTCAGTCAGGAAGACTCTTGATGTTTACATTAGGCCTATGTGCAAGCAAGCACTTGCTGACCTTGAGAAACAGTCTGCTATTCCAGCCTTCAGCTGCAGACAATTCTACCCATAATTCCTGTTTTACTTTTTGTGCACATCTGTACATTTCATACTCGGGCCTCAAAGCCTAACAAAATGAATGCTGTTTTTTTTTTGGGGGGGGGGGGGAAGGGGATGAATTATCCAGAAGGACTGTAATGCTTTAAAAAAAATTCTGGGATTGTATGCAGTATAATGAGTACATTATCTTTTGAGCAGCTTTGGGTCCCTTTTTGGAAAAAAAGGCAGTATAAAAATTAAATAAATAAATAAATAAATAAATATTGCTCTATTTCCCTAAATAGGTAAAGACTTTTCTGTTTTGACAGACTTTTGAGAATGGATTGTTGAGGCAGGATGGAATTTGCATAATGTGTTGGTTTTTCTTTGTTGTGTTAATTTGTTCTGCTTTTTAAAAACAGTTAATGACTTTAACTGGTTTGATAGTTTTATCACTTTTTGATATTTAGGGAATTTTAAACTATTTTTAAAAAATCTGTCTGAGCTGATTTCAGTTCTGAACAAAAATGTGAGATGATAGTGGTGATGATGATGTAAAGGGCACAAAAATGATGTAGTGGATTGGAACCAAATTATACTATAGTTATTTAAGAAAGATTCTGCAGTGGACTCTGAAGAATCTCAATCTACATTAGGATTGACAAGTCTCAGTTTATGGTGGGGTTGCATTCCCAGACTAATGTTAACTGAGGGGTCATTCAGATGTCTTTTTTTATAGCAGAATGATGTGGATGACTTCATTCACACATTCCAGGTTTGTTATTCACACTATAGATCCACATCTATGTGAATCTTGGGAATTCAGTTGCTCACACATGCCAGCACTTGAATAAACATGGACTCAACAATCCAAATTTATTTGACATGTGTTCAAGGCATGTAGAGTTTAATCCCAAATTATCCTAGGTCTATTCAGATCAGTTATTCAGATTGCCAATGATGTGAATCTTTAAAAGATTGGGGGGGGGGGGCGCGCTTGGTATCGATTATCCCAGCTTATAGTTTTCTGGCAGCCCTCCCCCCCAAACTGATTCAGTTGTATTTGGGTTGCATGTGAACAATGGAGATTCAACCTGGATTCATTTTGGATTATTTTCATTGTCTGAATAGCCCCTGATAGAGGAGAGCCAGTTCCATAGTAAATCACTGGAGATGAGGAGAATATATTCCAATGGAGATGAAGTAGACCCTAAGTTATTTTACTCAACCCAGAAAGTAAAGCAGAAAACATCAGAGTTTGCCCAGGCTAGATAGACCATACCATCCAGATTATAAAACTCTTGTTACTCACCATCCCATACCTAAGCATTGTGGGTGAGGCTGTCATTTATTTATTATTTCTGGAGAAATACCATACATTTGAATTGTTATAAACTGAGACAATACTAATTGTGACTCACCTGCATGATTTTAGGATGAGTTTTAAAAGCACTGAATTTCTTAAACACATCTCAGAAAGGGAATTATGAGGAAATTGTTGATCCAATTATTTATGTAAATAAGAAGATTTGATTAAAATATATATTTTTAAGTCTTTGCTGTGAGATGTTATGAATTAAATTGGGTCAGGAATAAGCATTAGAATTCCATCAACTTTCAGTTCCAGTAAAATGATTGCAGTTTAAATTACTAAGACCCTTTGATAAATAATTCAACGTGCAAAGGGCATTATATCAACCTAGACTATAATAAGGTTTTATGACCTTACAGAGAGAATCCAAATAAAATAAAATAGAAGTCATTATGCTAACTTGCATATTAGAGACCCTAGTAAAATGAGAAGAAATGTCTACTTAGAGAGAATAAAAGTAAGGGTCAATGAAGTACTGGTAAGTGGTGGTGTCTTTTCATCATGTTAAAAACCAGATGTTTTTGATGTAAAGATGCTTGATGTGGTTTTTGCATGAAGTGAACTGATAAATGTCAAATTTAAATGAAAAGTTCCAAAAGGTGTTTTCCTCAAATATACTTTGTGTTTTTTAATTTTAAATTTTCAAGAATGTTTTCCAATTTTATCAGGATGATGACACAAAGAACTACTTTAGAACAGTGTTGTTCTGAAAAATCCTCTGACTGTTATTTTGCCATCTTCACTTAGTTTGACAAAAAAGATGTATGAACACTCAAGGAGAAGAAAATGTTAGAGAAATGCTCATGGATAAGGTTTGGGAGCAATTCTTGTGTATATGGAAGCTGAAGTGTGAGGGAGAATGTCCTGCCATTCATTATGGAATGAAAATACCTTGCCTCCATGAGATGGTAGTCTCCTTTGATCCCACTTATCAGTTAAACCATCTGGTGGTCTTTCACATTGCCAAATTAAAGCAATATGATTCCATTTTAACTTTCATTGCACATCCTTTGAAATCATAGGATTTGCAGTTGCAGGAAATATATAGAATTCTCAGCTAGAGTGCTCTAATGCATCACCAAACTCCAAGCCCCAGGAATCCATAGAATATAGCCTTGGCAGTTTATGCTACCAAACATTGCTTGATGTGTCATAACTGTGTACTGTGAAAGGGTCCCTGTAATGATGTTCTGTTTCTGCACATGCCCCCAACTCTGTGTCTCTTTTGTCAAGCTTTCACATCCTTTCCTCCAGCATCAATAGAAGTATAGTGTCTAGACTGAGGGAAGTAATAGTACCACTCTATTCTGCTTTGGTCAGGCCTCACATGGAATACTGTGTCCAATTCTGGACACCACAATTCAAAAAAGATGTTGACAAGCTGGAGTGTATCTAGAGGAGGGTGACCAAAATGGTGAAAGGCCTGGAAACCATGCCTTATGAGGAGAAACTTAGGGAGCTTGGTATGTTTAGCCTGGGTGAGAGAAGATTAAGAGGTGACATGATAGTCATGTTCAAATATTTGAAGGTATATCCTATCAAGGATAGAACAAGCTTGTTTTCTGCTGCTCCAGAGAATAGGACCTAGAGAAATGAATTTAAAATTCCACCTCAACATTAGGAAGACAGTAAGACTTGTTCGACAGTTGAGCATTCTCCCTCAGAGTGTGGTGGAGACCCTTTCTTTGCAGATTTTTAAACAGAGACTGGATAGCCCTCTGTTGGGGGTCCTTTAATTTGGCTTTCCTGCATGGCAGGAGGTTGGATGGCCCTTGTGTTGTCTTCCAACTATGATCGTTTATGATTCTTCATTCTTATTCTATTCACATGCTGCTCTTTTATATCATGATAGAAAGCAATATATTAACATTTGTATCAATCCTTTGTGAAAAAGTATAAAAATATTCAGTGGGATAGGAATGCAAGAAATTCTGTCTCTCAATTTCATCACATTTCTACCAGCAAGTTTTCCCATTCTTGTCTTGCTTTATTGTATCCCATCTGAAACTTTGGGCCAGAGCAGACAGGCAGGAAGGAGCAGCCTGAGTCTTCTCCAGCCAGAAACAGATCAGAAACACGCTAACCACATGGTCCACTCCCAAAACGGGAGGATCTAGCCTGCACTGCCAGGAGCTAGATAGTCCCGTCTTCATTTTGCTTCAATCCAAAGGACCAGAGTGTGGCATTGGTGCAGATTTGGGCTGCTTTGGAGACATGCATCATTTGAATGTCATGTGTTCAAAGTGGCCAGAAGCCACTTCATTCCACCCATTTGTTCCTGGCCTTTGTAAGCTGTTTAAAAATATGCACACAGTTGTACCTAATGTGCACATTCATTTATGCATTTAATCTAATATATGCATTTCTCCCCACTTTTAAAGTTTATAAATTAGTTTGTGTAATGAGCAGCACAACAATCAATGAGTAATATTTAGTAAAATTGTAACAACAATGAATTACATTTAAAACTGTGTGATGGGTAAAAGGAATAAATCTTTTTAAAAAGTGACTTTCCAAGCCCCAGTTGTTTACTGCAGAAGTAGAATAATCAACTTTACTATTTTTAGCATATCCTCATGTCTCCTGTAACATCTAGATCAGCTCTCAAAGTAGGTAAAAGCATGGTCCAGAATTCTCTATCAGCTACTTAGCTACCTTAGTTATGTAGCTACATAGTGTCTCCCATCTGTCATCGTTCCTCCCACTCCTCAGTTACCATGCACCAGTCATTGCCAGTAACAACAATCATTCTGCTATCAATCAAGGAGCAGTTGTCAATCAACTGATGTTTTCCATCCCCTCCAATGAAAAGCTTCCATTGCAACAGGAAAGAAGTGAGGTCCCTGTTGCAATTCCTACTTGTGCCAGAGCTCACTTGCAGGAGTGAGTGGTGGAAACATCACTCAGGCTGCTTCTTGATTAACAGGGAAGACACTTCTGTCACTAGCAGCTGTTACTGCCCAGTACATGGTGATCAGGGACTCTCACATTCCCTATGGTTGGCAGTTTGGCAGTTTGAGACCCCCAAGAGCTGCATGATGGAGTGAGTTCCCATCACTAATCCCAGCTTTTGCCAATGTAGCAGTTTGAAAGCATGTAAAAGTGCAAGTAGATAAATAGGTACCGCTTCGATGGAAAGGTAACATGCTGGCCACATGAAAATGCAGTTCTCTTTGACAACACTGGCTCTTTGGCTTAATAATGGAAATAAGCACCACTCTCTACAGTCAGACATGGCTAGACAAAAGGAAACTTTTGCCTTTATTTATTACCTAAAGCAATCAACATATAGGGATCATGAATACAAATCAGTCATGAAATGCATAACTCTAGGGTCTTGTCTATATTACATACAAACCCAGAATTTCCCCCAGTCTCTCTGTGTGCTGTTTACATAACATATGCCCCAAACCCCAAATTAGGTCTGGGATGTTTTCACATTACCTGGATCTGGTATAGAGTCCCCACTTCAATCCTTCTCCTGCATTTAAAAAATCTCACATTTTCTTCTCTGTTTTCTGGTGAGGTCTGCCAGCTGCCTTCCCACATGATCCTTGTGAGCACCCCTGGCAAGGTGCTCTCAGAGTTGCAGCGATGGTGCTGGCTAGCTCACAGGGACTGTGTGAGAAAGCAGCTACTCACTGTTCACCAAAAAGTCATGGCAAGTTGGGGGGGGACTGGGGGGTATTCAGGCCAGAATACTCCAGGGGAAGCCCAGAGTATTGTGGGAAATGCAGCCAAGCCTTAGGTTACGCATTTATAACTGCCTTAGCAAATACTGGCCATCATTTTTAGAATGTCTGGTTTCAGTTTGTGGTACAGTTGAAATTATTGGTTCCATCTTGTTCAAGCTAATCCATATCTCATTGAACTGAAAGTATGCTGCACCGAAAAGGGCACCATTATCGTGCCTGAATCTAAATAAGTCCACTAGAAACAGATTTATTTTCTCATTAAGATCTTTGGGAATTGGATAGTAATTTAGCTGGATATTTTCTATCTGGATATTGTCATTGTGTGCTTTCAAACTTCTGACTTATGGTGACCCTAATGTGAACCTAACACAGGGTTTTTTTGGCAGAATTTGTTCTGAGTGGGTTTGCCCTTGCCTTCTTCTGAGATTGAGAGAAGTGTGACTTGCCTAAGGTCATGCAGTCAGTTTCTGTGGCCAAGAGGGATTTGAAACCTGGTCTCCCAGTGTCCTAGTCCAACATTCAGACCACTAGACCACACTGGCTCAGGTTAGAAGCCAACAAGTAAATATTACTGTTCTAAAATCAGATATTTGCGCTGTGCATTGTCCCTGATTCACAATGGGTCTATTTAAATCAGTTTAATACAAAACTACTTGTCGGATATTTGGAATTAGTCCAGTTTAAAAATTTGTTCCATACTTAACCAGGGATCATCTGAGTTCTGCTAAATTCTTGATGGTGTTACAAGTAGCCTGACAGGATCAGAGATTCAGGACATTATTTTTGACAACAAATCCCAGAATCCCTCTTGATGGGAAATTCTGGGAATCATAGTGAAAACATAATCTTTTCTAAGCTATGAATGGATCCCATTTCTTGACAGCTGTGTGAGGAAGAGTTATGCAATGTTACACAATTTTCTTCACATAAGAAAGTGTAATGTACTAAATTTCTTCATTTGACATACTGGCTGACAATTTAGAGAGACGGCAGAACAAAACAGAAAAGGTAGCCAATGCTTGTTAAGGATGCCACTATGTTTTCTTAATTCTTGCAGCAATTTGCTGTGTGTACATAAAACAACTCCCGAAATGGTAGTGCCATATCAATGTACATCATCACCACTACCACCATCATCTTTATATACCACCTTTCCCCCAAAACTAAGACTCAAGACAGCTTACAAATCACAATGATCACAATATATTTAAAAAGTTAATATTAAAACAGAATTGAACTATTAATATTTTTAGAACATACACTTAAAAATTATAATAGTTTAAATAGTACATTTACAAACAATACAAAATAGCATGTGGTCTAAGATCCTCTGGGGAGTTCTTTCTCTCTGTCCCACCACCTTCACAGATAAGTCTGGTGGGAAAATGGAAGAAGGTCTTCCCAGTTGCTATCTCCAGGCTCTGGTATTCCCTTCCCAGAGAGTTTAAACTGGCACCCTCCCTGCTTTCTTTCTTCAGACAAGTAAAGACTTTTATATTCTGACAGGCATTTAATAAGTGACTTTATAAGGCCTGTTTACACAATGCACTAGATATTGCTAATTACGGTGCTGGTGTATTTCTGTGTGCATTTGTGTGTATGTTATAATTTTTGATTTGTTATCTTATTTTAATTTTTTTTTTATCTTGTCAGTTTTTAACTAGGTGTTTGTTTGTTTTTTAATTTAAGCTGCTTTGAAGCCTGATCTGGGGAAAAGGTAGGATGGAGATAAATATGACAGTGTACACCGTCTGATTGAGTTCTATAAGCCTTTTTTTTTTAAGCCTTCACAATTTGACAGAAGAATATCAAGGAGGAAGTTCAAAGTCTAGGGAGAGCCACCAAGAAGATCTTCACTCATGTTTCCACCAACGTGCTTCTGAAGTTTCTCGGACTTAAAGAAGGGTTTCTCTTGGGAATCTCAAGGTCCAAGCAGGCTCATAGGGGGAGACACTATCCATCAGATAGCTTGGACCCAAGAGCTATGGGAACTGTGAAAAAGTAATTACATCAGTGTCCAATATAGGAGCACCCATTTACAATTAGTACAATTAGCATCTCTTTAGAGTTTCTGTCAAGATCTTTCACAGCCCTACATCTTTCTCAATGAGAGATTCCAGAAAGGGAACAGGGGACATTTGGTTCCAAAGCTATCAAGCTATCTTTCCAGTTATCTCTGCTTTCCTTCCTTCCTTCCTTCCTTCCTTCCTTCCTTCCTTTTTCTTTGGCCAGAATTGTATAGCAATTCAAAAAATTGAGAAAGTTACTTTTCTGGACCAGAAGCTACAATTCCACTGCCTATGTTTCTTGGAACTGTAATTAAGAAAGGTAATATTTCCTAAGTTTGTGAGCATTTATGGTTATAAAAAATCTATACTTAATAATGTACACTTTAAACATGCTATGCTTTGTTCTCTTTCTGCTAAACAAAGAAGCTCAATCAACTTACTATAATCAAACTATGTGTACTGTCCATTCCACCACCACCCAGTTCTCTAGAAAAGAAAGGGGGAAAGGCTAGCCCAGAAAAGGATCTCTTTCAGAAAGCAACTGACAAGGCTCAATGCTGTCTTGAATCCTGTACCATGAAATCAAGATGAATGCTCTTGATTAGAATTGTCAATGTTTTTACAGGTGTGCTCAAACTGGAAATTGCTTTCTTTTATTTTTAAAAAAGTGACAGACAATCATTTCAACTACTTTTCCATCTCCCCCTCTTCCTCTTAGCTTTCAGCTACTGATTGGGAAAAATATTTTTATATTAACACATTCACAAATCCTACAATATCTCTGCAACATTCTTGTAAATGATGAGTACCACAGGCGTGACACCATGTTTGAAGTCACACCTCATCACATCTGATTCATCTTATTTTCACGGCCCTGAAACTTGATGGCTTCTGATGTTTTCTTCCCTACTGGAAAAGGTGACGCAAGCTGTCATATATGCTTCCAATTAATACATATCAGTTACAGTCTAACAGCCAGAACAAATGCAGAACTACAAAATATTGCTTCAGATTTGCCTGTGCCTACTCAGGTGTTGCTATGGTTTCTTACTGGGCAGGCAGAAGTATGATGGCCTGCTTTTGACAAGTGTATCAACAAGGAGTCAGGTACCCTGTACAAACAGAAAGAACAAATATAACTCAAGTATAACAGCACATGACAGGGGGAAAACCCCTTATTTTTGTAAAAAAATATTTTGCATAAACATAAAAACAGTTACTATAAAAAGTTCTGGGAATTTTCCCTTTAATGTTGATTACAACTGATTAATTAAATTCAGTAGCTAACTTGATTTTTGCCCCCAAAACATGTGTGTCCCAGAAATGGTTTTCTTTCTATGACTATTAGGGGAGGGTTGCACAAAAGATCCCCCCCCCCGGTCCATGTTTTTTAAAACACATTTTTATGCAATGTGTGGAGGTTTTTGTACAAAATCCACAGTTTTGCACAAAAAAGAAACATGTATTTCCTGACAGAATAATTTCCCAAAGCACTTCAGGATGGGCAAATAATGGGTGTAAACTCTGCATAAATATCCATAGTGGAGAAAAAAACAACAAAAATATTTGTGCTGGCTTGCAAGACAAAATTAAGATTTCCAAACCTAACTAATAGTGACATAGGATAGCCAACTACAAAAGAGCAACAGGGGTCTTAAATACATGTTCAAGGAAAGAATTTCAACCAGTGTAGTTTTCATTATCCACTACACTCACTAAAATTCCCTCTTCTGTTAAAGGATAAAGAATCCTGACCTCTTCTGGATCTGACCACCTTGCAAACAGATATACTACTAATGCCAGGTTTCCCTTAAAGTAAAATGGCAAAGTTGTTTGTAGGTCAAGAAAAATATTCACAGTGAAGGGTTTGGCAAAACTGTTAGAGAAGTTATCCATGGGCAGAATGATTTAATTTAGACTGCATTCTTATACCCACCTAGGGGTTAACCACAGTGAATTCAATGAGATTTGACTTTAAGGAATAAAGTACAATTTTATTTTGGGATCTAAATATTGTGCATTGCAATCCTATGCTGTCTTCACAAAAGTAAGTAAAGTGGAATATTTTAGGGATGTTGCTTTTGAATCTGAACCTATGCATGTTAGATAGAACACCTTCCAAAGCAGGGGTGAGAATGATGTGGCCCTCAAGATCTTATTGGACTGCATGCCCATCATTCCTAAGTAACATAATCAATAGTGAGGAATGATGGAAGTTGCAATCAAACAGGCTGAAATGCATACTATTACAGGAAGGTATTTGGTTTGTCTGTTTTTTTAAAAACAAAAACACATAAATATGCATAGAGAGATCTTGTAGCACCTTTGAGATTAATTGAAGAAAAGAAATTGGCAGCATGAGCTTTCATAGTAGACTGAAGTCTACAAAAGCTGATGCTGTCAATTTATTTCTTTTAGTTAGTCTCAAAGGTGCGACAAGATCTCTCTACATACTGATTCTACAGACTAACATGGCTATATCTTTGAATTCTACATAAATATGTGTGTGAGAGAGAGAAAGGAAGGAAAGGAAATAGAAGGAGAATGATACAAATTGTCCCAATGTCACTGCAACATTAACAGGTATTTCATTTTTATTTAAATTATTTCTAAATGTACATTTAAACACATGACAATTTTATACAAATCCATGTCATCCGCATTCAAATGGCACGGCACGCATGTGACCTCTGCGTGCCACCCCAGGCTGCTTATGGTGGCATGGCGGCAGTGCAGAAAGAAACTCTGAAACGGAGCTCCTTTTGGTCCCCCGCATAATTGCCATAGCAACCAAACGGCTGCACAAATGATGCTGAGGAGAAAGGGGCATGAAGCCCTACAGACACCCCTTTACCAGGCCACAGAGAAGCAGGATTTTGCTGCTTCTCTGTGGCCTGGAAAAATGCCAGATTGGGGCTGCTGGGCTGCCACTGAGATTGCCCTGGCCCCTTTGGGGCTGTCTGTATTGGCCCATAGACAGCTTTAAAAGGGACTGAACAAATTCATGGAGGACAAGGATATCAGTGTCTACTAGTCATGATGGATATATATATTCCCTCTAAGACTAGGAGTATGTTAATCAGTTTGCATATCAGTTCTTGGTGAGCACAATTGGTTTGTGTGCAAGCATGTATACTGGCATATTTTTATCCTACTTGTGGTCTTTTCATAGAAAACTGGTTAGTCAATCTGAACAGAATACTGCACTAGATAGGTTTTCAATTGGCAGGCAGTGGTTCTCTCTCTCTTTTCCTCTCTCTCTCTCTCTCTGTAAAATTTTATTACGAATGTTATTTTAATGTTTAGATTGAAATTCAGGTCCCTGGGGGGGGGGGGGTCAGGGCTCCAATTATCTAGATTAAGATGCAAGACTCTAGGAATTTATTTTAACGTTGTTGGTGCTACTGCTGCTGTTGTTATGTGCCTTCAAGTCATTTCCAACTCATGGTGACCCTTAGGCACAGTTTTCATGGGACTTCCTTGGCAAGATTTATTCAGAGGGGTTTTTGCCTTTGCCTTTCTCTGAGGTTGAGAGAGTGTGATTCGCCCAAGGTCTCCCAGTGGTTTTCTATGGCCCAGCAGGGATTCAAACCCTGGCCTCCACAGTTATAGTCCAAAGCCCAAAGCACTATATCATGCTGGCTCTCTTATTTTAAGGTACCAAATAGTTTATAACACATAAACCGATGGATGCCCCTAAATGACCAGGATGTACATGTGGTAGAGTCATTGAGAGACACAATGGCACAGAAATCAACAAGGGTTTATGAGCCCACTAAAGCACTGAGATAATCAGAATTGGTCTTTCGCTCAGGAACAAGAGAGAAGACCTTCTTGGTGGCTGCTCCCAGTTTCTGGAACCCCCTCCTTAGAGAGGTCAGGTCCTTTCAGCAACAGATAAAACTATTCTTATGCCACCAGGCTTCCTCAAACTGACAAAGGTTGGACTTTAAATGTTGTGTAAGGTTTGTATAGAGTTTTCTATAGAGTTTTCACAAAATTTAAAATGTTAATGTGTAATGTTTTTAACTTTTTAAAATTGTCATTGTTTTTTAAACTTTGTACCTACATGTTAATGCTTTGTATTGTTTTTAACTTGTACTGTTTTAAATTTTGTTAGCTCCCTTGAATGTCTATATTGGGAGGAAGTTGGGATATAAATAAGTAATAATAACAACAACAACAAAACAAGGGTTGAGTACAAGTGGTCCCTTTGGCTCACAAATGTTAAATGACTTCATCAAACTCTTGCTAGCGTATAAAGGTTCTTGGTGGAGAATCACCAAAGAAAGGAACTCCTTAAAAAATTTATACTTTTTCTAGGATGCATTTAGATATTCCTTTCCTAGCAGATCTCCTAAACCAAAATATTTGTAGGATCAAGAATGGACTAGCTGAAATGACAGAAGGAAGACTTTCGGCCAAGAGATAAGGGGATTGCAGGGAGTTTGCATGTGACTTTCTGAAGGGAAGAGATTTAAAGCAACAACATTTTCCAAGGTGCTTGACAGCTCCAGATTTGGATCAAACCCTCTAAAAAGAGGTCACTTCTTGAGTTGTTGATATGCCCTGTAGGAGTTTGGGTTTGTTTGTTTGTTTTCTGCTCATGTTGGCTGAGATATTCATTTGAGGTATGAAATGCATCTTACCTCATGTGGTCGAAGGATACAGGCAGGAAACAAGGAATGCAGCACAGAAAAGGCCTGATGTTCTTTTGCCTGACCCTCAAGAAGAAGGAGGAGGCTGCAGGGTTTTTAAACATACACAGTAACAAAATCAAAAAGTAAATGACAATTCTCCAAATACAAAGCCAAGCAAACAATGTGTTTCAAAGCAGTTTTGGGCTTCATCATGCAAGCTGTCTATATATTTTTTTCTGAACCCTAAGCCGGGTGCACATATTGGGAACACAAATTGTATTCATGTTTTTATGATTGTTTAATATCAACATCCTTTATTGTACTATCACTTGTTAGTAGAGGGAACGGGATTGTGAGGACACGTTGGGTAGCAACTCAGCGGGGAAGACAGAGGGAATACCCCCCGGAATGAACGAGGCTTTCATCCCAGTTGTGTGGGGCAAGAGGAGGTATGACGGTAGGAGTAAGGACCAGCGTTACAGGGGAAGGCGAGGTCGATGTTTAATATCTATCTCTCCTTCCTGTCCTACTCCTAACCAAAAGGGCCTGAGGGTCACTCCAGCCATACCACAAACCCTGTCTCTGCTCCTGTGCAACGCCAGGTCTATCAAGAACAAAACCCACATGCTTCATGATTTGATTGAAGATAACAACTGTGACCTGGCGTGCATAACCGAGACCTGGCTTGGGCCTGAAGGGGACGCCGTGTGGGCTCAGGCCCTTCCTGCCGGGTACTCGGTGAAGGACCAGAGCAGGTTAGGTGGGCGGGGGGGAGGCGTTGCCTTGGTGCATAAAAACACCCTGTCTCTAACCAGGAACCATGTCCGTCAGACCTCCTATATCGAATGTATTTACCTGACCCTAAAGGCTAGGGACAGTCTAGGGATTCTGTTGGTCTACCGGCCACCCCGTGCGCTAACAGACTCCCTTAACGAGCTGACACAGTTGGTCTCGGAGCTGGTGTTGGAGTCTCCCAGGCTTTTAGTCCTGGGAGACTTCAACATCCCCTTCGCGGCCAACAACGTTCCATCTGGTGCAGCTCGGGAATTCATGGATACCATGACAGCCATGGGCCTGTCTCAGCTGGTTTCGGGTCCAACGCATTTTGCGGGGAATACACTCGATTTGGTTTTCTGTACTGGCATGGAAACTCCGTGGGCGGAAATCACCAACATCTCCGCCCTGTCATGGACGGACCATTTCCTGGTGGAGGCAAGCATCAAGGCATCAACCCAGATCCCCCCCGGGGGTGGCGGACCTATTAGAATGGTCCACCCTCGAAGGCTGATGGAACCCAAAAGGTTCCAAGAAGCCCTAGAGGGTTATATGGTTGGAAGTGACGGCGACACTGTTGATGCCCTAGTTAACACCTGGGACACTGATCTCTCCAGGGCTATACACAGTATCGCTCCCAAGCGCCCTCTCAGGCCTGCTTCCAAAAGGAAGCCCTGGTATACGGAAGATCTCCGGGCAAGGAAGCGGGTCCTGCGACGGCTAGAGTATGCCTGGCGGAAACACCAGCGTTTATCCGACAAGGCTCTCCTAGACCTCCATTTGGAGGACTACGGTGAGGCGATACGAGCAGCTAAGAACTCATTCTTTGCTGCTCGCATCGCGTCCGCGGAGTCACGTCCAGCAGAGTTGTTCAGGGTAGTGAGGGAGCTAACTCAGCTCCCTCCTGCCCCGAACCAGATCCTTGAACCTACTAAGGCCTGCTGTGACCAATTTAACAACTTCTTCGCGGATAAAATCTCTCGGATAAACGAAGGTCTGGACGCCAGAATTGAAGCAGAATCCAGAATAGAGGCGTCCAGAGCTTCCGTGGACTCTGTTGTACTGGATCAGTTTGAGTCTGTCAGTACCGAGGATGTGGACAAGATCCTTAGAAGTGTTCGGAAGACAACCTGCTCTCTCGATCCCTGCCCCTCATGGCTAGTGGCCCAGGGGGGTTCGGCAGTAACCTTGCTGTTACGCCAAATCATTAATACATCTCTGAGGGAGGGACAATTCCCTGACCACCTTAAATTGGCCATAGTAAGACCATTATTAAAAAAGCCCTCCCTCGACCCCCTGGTTCATAATAATTATCGGCCAGTTTCGCTACTGCCATTTTTGGGGAAGGTGATTGAGAGGGCGGTTGCATTCCAGCTTCAATCGATCTTGGAGGATACGGATTTTCTAGATCCATTTCAAACCGGTTTTCGGGCAGGCCATGGGGTTGAGACTGCTATGGTCGCCCTGGTCGATGATCTCCGTCTGGGCATCGACAGGGGTAGCGTGTCCCTGTTGGTGCTTTTGGACATCTCAGCGGCTTTCGATACCATCGACCATGGTATCCTTCTGGAACGCCTGGCGGAGGTGGGAATCGGGGGCACTGCGCTTCAGTGGTTCCGGTCCTACCTCTCTGGGAGGTTCCAGATGGTGCAGCTGGGGGACGTGTGCTCCGATAAGAGGGCCCTCACTTCCGGGGTCCCTCAAGGAGCCATTCTGTCCCCCATGCTCTTTAACATTTACATGAAACCGCTGGGAGAGATCATCCGGAGGCATGGGGCGCGGTGTTATCAGTACGCTGATGACACCCAAATAGTCTTCTCTATGTCTCCGACTGATGCAGTGACCAGGGATGGCGTCGCTCCTCTCGTGGCCTGTCTGGAATCGGTAATGGACTGGATGAGGGAAAACAGACTCAGCCTGAATCCAGAGAAAACGGAAGTACTCGTGATAGGTTCCCCTGGCCCAGGGATGGAGGTGGTTCCACCTGTCCTGAACGGGGTCACGCTCCCCGTGAAGGACTCTGTACGCAGTCTGGGGGTGCTCCTTGATTCATCGCTCCATCTGACTTCTCAGGTGGATGCGACGGTCAGGAGCACCTGTTATCAGCTTCGGCTGATACGCCAGCTGCGTCCCTACCTGGACCGGAGGGACCTTGAAACAGTAGTACATGCCCTGGTAACCTCTCGATTGGACTTCTGCAATGCGCTCTACATGGGGCAGCCTTTGTATCACACTCGGAAGCTTCAACTAGTGCAAAATATGGCAGCACGGGTGGTCACTGGTGCTCCCAGGACCACCCATATAACACCAATTTTGAAAGATCTACATTGGCTGCCTATCCGCTTCCGGGCTCAGTACAAAGTGCTGGTTATTACCTATAAAGCCCTAAATGGCTTGGGCCCAGAGCACCTGAAGGACCGTCTCTCCTCACACAATCCGCCCCGCACACTTCGATCGACTGGGCAACAACTTCTAAGAGTTCCAGAGGCTAGATTATCGTCAACAGCAAAAAGGGCGTTTTCCGTCTTGGCCCCTAGCCTCTGGAACTCACTGCCCACGGAGCTTCGTTTAGCCGCCTCTCTTAATTTGTTTAAGAAAGGGCTAAAGACATTTTTGTTTGAGCAAGCCTACCAATGATTTCCTCTCCTATGTTATCTTATTATTCCCTCATCATGATCGGACTGGATGTTCCATTAAGCCCTGGCGGACATTGTACCCTACCTTCTATTTTTACTGTGTTTGAATGTTTTAATTTTTATATATATGCTTTTAACTGTTTAACTGTACACCGCCCTGATCTTCGGAAGGGCGGTATAAAAATAAAATTTATTATTATTATTATTATTATTATTATTATATGAAATAAATAAATAAATAAATAAATAATTTTAACAAGCCCCAAAACAGATTCAACACTCTTGATAGCAGTTTCTTTTAAGTTTGGACTAAAAACCAGAGTGAATTCTTTCCCTAAGTGATATCAGAGACACTGGCTGCCACTGATTTGAACTACAGCTTTCTATCCCAGTATTATCAAATCAGATATTCCATTGCATTTAATAAAACACACTAAGCCCCATTTGAGCATCTGTCCTCTTGGTAAAACCTCTTAGTCCCTGAGAAAACTATGTCACATTCCTTTGGCAAACACCTATTTTCAAGGCATGGGTGTATTTTGCATTCAGAAAATTTTCTGATGCCAATACTTGTGCTGGGATGAGTGGAGGGATTCCTTCTCGTATGCTGCCCTATGTGATAATATATGCCCTGAAACAGCAGCATTCATTGTGTTTGTCTGTTCTAATAGAACTTGGGATATTCTCATTCATTTTTCCAAATCTTTCCCAAATGTTACTTGACTCTTGAAGTCATTCACATCTTGAGATAATCAGGCTCAAAGGTAAATTATATATAAGAAAGGAAAAGCATTACACTTTTATCAGTCTTCTTTTTGTTTCTTCTGCTGAGCTGACTTGTGACATCCCGTAATAAATAAAGACATCTAGTTTACTTAAAGCTAAACTAATTATTTTCATTCCTTATCATGTCACATCTTATTTCCTTTCTCACAATATAACTGCAGCCGCCAATATCCTTTTACCTGCAACTTACATTGAATTCAATGTAGTTCTAGCCTTCTACAGTTTTGTGGGAATGGAAGCCACAGCTGATAGTGTTGTGTCAGTAATGTGCTGGACATTGTATAAAATTCATACATAGTACAACCACAAAAAATATGCTACAAGTTCTGTCATTATTTCATCTATTATTTAGGTAAAGGAGCAATTATTCTCTAGCTGTGAAACTGAAATTGTTTGGCTTTGGGAAAGGGGGTGAGGAGAAGGGAAGAACAAGAAATGAAGGATGATTGAATGATAGACAAGCAGACAGACATTTCAAAAAAGATTACATGACGGGAAAAGGTAACAGAGGCACAATGGATTCTAATAAAACCCTTTCTTTAACTTGTAACACTTTTATGTTTTCCATTGGACTGCCATTGTATTTATATTGTTTTTTTCATTGTTTTGTTTAAATATTGGTCAGGGGACTGTGAGAGGATTGTTTGTATTTTATTGTATTTCTTGCATTGTATTTTCTTATTGTTGTTAGCCTCCCGGATTCTCTGTGATTGGGCGGGATATAAATAAATCTATTATTATTATTATTATTATTATTATTATTATTATTTATTACTTACATGAAAGCAGAAGAGTTCAGTTCCAGAACAAGATTTTTCAAACTAAGATTTACAGACCAGAGATATATCTAAATAAAAGATAGCTTGTTGTGTTTTGATGCACACAGTGGAACTGGGCAGAGAACACAACAGTCAAGCCAGACAAAAAGATAATTAGGTATTTTTTTGCAAAAATGGTTAAAGTAACCTAGATTTCAGTTTGAATCTTGGTGGGTATAGGTTTACTGGATATCATTTTCATGTTTCAAACAAAGAGTCTGAACAGATCTACTGTTTGCATTTTTGCTTTATAGTCATACTGTATTATGGGCTTTCTCAATAAACTTTTTGTGTATGTATGACTCATCTCCTAGACTGAAGATGGTTAACCATTAATTCCTTACCATACCACATTTTTTCTTGATGATTTGTAGCAATAGGAACAAAATATAGAGGATGTGATACAAAATAATTACAAAATTGTCCTAATGTGATGTGCTATGTTTGTCTTAAATTCATCTCCTAGTCTCAACTAATGCCACCCTGCAGTCCAGCTAGAGAAGACCCACAGAAACAACAGCTGAATGGTGAGTCAACACTTAGTCAGATGACATTGATTTAATGGGTATATGTCATTTGGGACTAGCAACTGGACTTAGACCACAGTTCACAACTATATTTGTTGTTGTTGTTGTTGTTGTTGTTTAATGAAAGTCTTTGGAATGGCTGCCAGAATGCCTGGATCACAACTCACCAGTAGGCCTGTAATGTCTAGGTTTGATGGGAATGGGACCTGTGGAGGCTAAGCCACAGAAAGAATAGTCATTGATCTCACATGCCTTTATGTATATTTATTTTCTGGTGGAGATGGGGATCTTATTTAATAATATTTTTTACAAGTCTTTCATTTGGCTTATTTTTATTTAAGTATAGCATCTCATAATATGTAAGTTTCTCCGGCTCATAATTTTGGTGGTGTTAACATTTGATACAAAGGTAGTAGCTTTAAAGAAAATAAGCAAGTAGGAGGGAAAATATCATCATAAAAGGATGCTAATAATGACAAGGAGCAAAATTAAATATGAGAGTGATGAACTTTCACTAACCGAACAATGCACTGTATTCTTGGAGAGAAACACAAAAAGCTTAATGCAAATTGAACAGGACTATGCAAATCAACAAAACTTTGAACTAAAGTAACCTTGTTCTGAAATTATGAGTGAGTAACTAGGAAGGGAGGTGGAGTGACTTTATTGGGCCATGCAATCTGGAGCACTATTGAAAAACCCATGAAAATAGATTTTACTCCCTTTGGCATTTTTAACATCTCTAACTCCCTCACCAATCATTCCTGTTTTTCAAATCTGGAAAGAATTCAGAAGCAGAGATTGCATGCTATGGATTGCTTTTTGAAAAGTGTGGAAAAGATCAAAATTATTAAAAGTCTCATATTCATGTGATTAAAAAAAAGTCTCATGTTCACCCGACTTACATTCTACACTAAGACCCTGATTAATAAGTCATCCAGAAGAGTCACAGTTGATTATCACATGCAAAAATAAAGCAATTTACCCTTGCCAGGATACAGTCGCTTACAGGATGCAATCAGTTTGCAAATTGGCCAGCTGAGAATGGCTGGGAGCTGGGATGCAGTCGCCCGGCGATGTCAGTGGCATTTTTAGAGTGATAATTCACAAAGCTCCTGTGTTTGCAAATCAGCCAACTGAGTGTGGCTGTGAGCCAGGATATAGCCATGATGCAGTCACTCGGCAGCATTTTTAGTACGATAATTCCCAATTGCATCCCGTAAGTGACTGTATCCTGGCAGGGGTAAGTCACTTTATTTTTGTATGTGATAATCTCCATAGTCACATGCTACAAAATACATGATGTTGAGAAAAAAAGTCTAAAGCAGACTAACAGACATCACAAAATATAAAATATACATTTGATTCTCTCATAATACTAATCTGATTATAATATGTTATGTGCATTTGTAAAAACTAATGTGATCTTGTTCATGGGTCACATCTTTCATACTTTTAAGATAGGAGGGTCTAGCAAACTTTCATTTTAGGAAGCTATGATATTCAGGACAACCAATCAGAACAAAGTTCAGTTTCTCAATAATCTCACTTTAAAAAACAAAACAAAACCAGAAAGCTTCTAATTCTCACTGCTGAACAGAAATATTTGAAAGGCGAGGTCTGCTGAAATCTCAGAAGCCAGCCCAGAAAATTGGCAAACCCTAATTTCCAGGAGCAAACGAAACTGAAATGTATTTCCCTGCCTAACCTGTTTTTACCTATGATCAGGAAAAAAAAAATTAGGATGCAAAGGGAACTTGTAGTACCTTTGAGACCAACTGAAAGAAAGAAGCTGATAGCATTACCTTTCATAGACTTGACTCTATTTCCTCGTATGCACCGAGAAAGTAGACTGAGGTCTAAAAGTGAAAGATAAAGTATGCAGAAGAAGCAAAATTATGTATTGATTTATGAAGGCAGCCACATTCAGGTGTTCTTAGAGCAGAATTTTATTTGTTTATTTTAGCACAAATTACTTAAAAATATTGGGCATATATTTCTTAATGTATATTGAATCCTGTGATTGCATTTGCAATTGGGCATTTCTGTCTTTGTGAAATTTAAGAATTAAGTGCACAAGGAGGAAATAGTACTTCTGCTGAACACCTAGGAAGTTCAGCAGCAGTGAGTAAAATAGAAATAAAAATAAACACACAACTGTAATAAAACAAAATTAAAATATTACAGAACAGTCCTATCCATCCATGGGCTTTTTCCTACTACACAATTATTGCACTATGATTACATTTTAACTGCTGTGGTTCCATCCTATGGAATCATGGAATTTGCAGTTTGTTCAGGTAACAGAGCTGTCTCGCTTATAATTCTAAATACCCCCTACAAAATTGCAAATCTCCAGATTCCATAGGATGCAACAATGACAGTTAAAGTGGAATCAAAACACTATAATTGTGTTGTCTCAAAGGACACTATATTTAAAGCAAAGGAATTTCCACTTTGTCCAACAGGGCTTACTCCCTTGTAAGTAAGCGTGTCTATAGCATTTCAGTGTAAGATTTGCATTCCTGTCGATCATTTCCATGTGACAAGCTTCTGATTAATAAGATAAACATCAGGAGGAGATGAAGTATAGCATGACATGTTTGATCCTTTTCTTTTCATTTATGGATAAATGAGTTGATGAGCCTGTGGAAGTGAAGAGGTTTGCAAGGCATTCATGAAGTGCAGAATCTAATCAAAACCTTGAAGGAAGATTTTCTAGATTTGGAACAAGGTTAGAATTATAAATGAATCATATTAGGCTTCTTTTCTTCCACTGAATGTTCTGAAACACAAGAGATTTCCCCTTTTTGAAAGAATCCTCAAATTCCTGTGAACTCTTTCATTTTTATACCCTGGATAAGGCTGCCATGGTCTGGATAAGACTGGATTTTCAGGAAACTAAACAAAAAAAAAAAAAAAATCAATTCATTAAGCAGGGGGAAAAAAAGCCTGGGATTTTAAAAGATGGCAGAAGCTTTAAATGCAACCTTATATTTCAGCTTTAGTAGTGAGTCATAGACAATCCTCCAAGTTTTTTTAACAGCTTAGTTTGTTTCATTTTGCTAGATTTTAAAGCTTGAAGTATTTACTGCAGAGCTTTTCTTAGGCATGTTTTACTCACCTTTCCCCCTGTTTGTTTGTTTTTCTCTTTTCTTTTCTTTCATTTTTTTTCTAAATGCTGTGATCAAAGATGTCCAGAGTGAAATGCTTTTCAAAATCCCTAACCTTTTGAAAGGCAACTATTGACCTTGGCAAATTAATTTTCCTCAAAATATTCAGCCTTTTACCCAAACAGTCTAAAGTTTTAATTACAATGCAAATGACGGCCAAGCTCAGCAGTTTCACATCTCCCTTGTGATGCTCTAAGAGATATTAATATGGTGGAATTGTATCTCTTAGCCTATTCATTACCACATAGACATTTCTTTGGGGATTGAATACACACGGTGTTTAATCTGTTCCCCATCTGTGTGCCCCACAGATGGTGATTAGGTCAAGGCTGTACCAGGGTAGTCAGTGGTCATCATGCAAGTCAGAGCCAGCCCAGAGGTAATTTCATCTGCCAATGGAGCAGCCCTCCTAGATTATAATTGTAAAAAGGGGATTTAGAGCAGGATGAAGCCTGCATACTGCACCCCCCCACACACACACACACTCCTGCTTTAAGACTACCATTCTTCCACAAGAAGATGGGTCAGACAGTCAACAGTAAGGCACAAGAAGTATTGGTCAACAGTAAATCCCAAGAAGGATATGTGTGTGTGTGTGTGTGTGTGTGTATTAGCACCATACACCAAAGTCTATGAAAGTTCATGCTATCCACCTCTTTCTTTTAGTCAGTCATACTGCTTTATCACACTAGGGGGCAAACAGGATTTAAATGAGAGTTAAACAAGAGTTAAACAGGAAATGTCCTATGTTTATCATGTCCTTTGCTTATTGGGATAAAGTTACTTTTCCTCTGGGGGCTTGATTGGACTCCAGCTGTTCCCTGCTTTCTTCCAAGTCTCATCAATTGAAAAGACTCAGATACTCAACCCAAAGTTTTTCTGCTCTTGGTATCTGATCCAGACAGTTCTGCTATCTCCAGACTCCTCCAAAGGCTCAAGCAAGGTATGATTGGACCAATATCAGTAACAGATAGTCCCTTAACTTTATTTTGTTTTTTTAGAATTCATGAGAACTGAGCCAGGCGTGGGAGAAGTTCCTATGTAATCATTCTCCAAACAAGCAAGCTTCGCCAGCAATTGCAGAGCAGCAAGCCATGTGCTAACTTTCAAAAGCATGCTTGCCAAAAGTTATCACCCTAAAGCAGAAAATAATTTCAGCAAAATCCTCCTGTTATTGTTTGTTTCCTTGTGTGCTACTGTCATTTGAAGGTAAAAGCACATCATGGATCATCAGCTGTGACTGATTCATCAAGTAGGGATTCACCAACTGCAAAGCAGATATATCAGTATCCACTCCACATATCTGACAGTATTGACTGAAGGCCACTTCATACTTTATGAAATGGTGGACATAGTTAATTACCACTAAATATCTTTGTGTTTGGTGAATATTTTTCTCTGCAACAATTTGTATGTAACTCCCTGACAGTGTTTGAGTGCTCCCCTGTTGCTTCTTTCCTCACAAGACTATTTGTGCAGTGCCAGCATACTGCAGTTGTATTCATAAGTGTGTGAATGCATTAATACCTAGAATAATAGAATCATAGAATTGGAAGGGGCCTCTTAAGCCACCGAGTCTGCATCCCAAAAGACTGTGGATGCATCTGCACTGCAGAAATAATCCAGTTTTTGACCCCACTTTAATTACTGTGACTCAATTGCTATGAAATTCTGGGGATTGTAGTTTGTTGAGGCACCAGGGCCTCCATTCCCAGGATTCCACAGCATTGAGCCATGACAGTTAAAGCAGGGTCAAACTGGATTATTTCTGCAGTGCAGATGCAGCCTATATCCCTTTCCTCACTTGTTTGACAAGTGCCATTATCTCATTAAAAAAATAGAGTTCAGTCAGACTAATTATCCTCCAGTTCAACCATGGTATTATTTCATGAAGGTTCACTCAAGCATTTGGGATATCCAGTGAGAAGAACCCAGGTCCCACTCCATACTTTTCAAGAGATCTTGGGTGTATTTGCATATAAGACTGATCTCTCTAGTGTTTAAGAGGTGATAGCTTATAGTCAATGGCAATATTAGTAAAATGTTCAAGAGATGTCTGCTAATGAGGTTGAGGTGCTTTTTTCCAGATGACCAGCACATTGTTTGAGTAGGGCCAACTCACCCCAACAAAAATGAGCTTCTCCATATGGCCCATTCCCTTCTGGGGCCTGAGAGCTAAGGGCAGATGGCTGAGGCTTGTTTGCAGAACTAAATAAATAATTAAATTCACAGCAGCAAGGCAGAGCTGGCAAGAAGCCCAAAGTTAATTAAGCTCAGGACTTGGAGTGGAGGTCAAGAAAAAAAGAGAAGGCATATTCTGACAACCATAAACACCCTGACATTAAGATGCACAGTAAACTAAGCATCAAATTGTTGCAAGATTATTAATTTTTTTTTAAAAAAATGCCTAGGTCATGAAATAGCATTTTAAAAAAATAGCAAGAAATAGCCCTAGAAAAGTTGCTGTTGTACTGTTTTTGCAAGATTTCAGCATAAATTTGGTATTCCTAGGAAGATATAAACCTTCAAGATTAATGTTGTCCAGAATCTTCTCTAGCAGCTACAAATGTGTAACCTAGAGTTACGTGCTTGTGTCTGCTATGTATTTATGATCCCTATGTTTTAACAAGGTATGCTGAATAAATAGGAATAACAGACTTTGATTCATAAGACAGAAAAGATGTCTGTTGTTTGCATCTGAAGAACCCATACTGGACAAGATAGGGCTGTGGCTTGTACCCTTTGGTCATCCACGAAAAATCCAAGCCTTATACTAAAGATGAACTAGAGATTTCCACATTCTCTCCTGCTGGCAAGAAAATGGTTGTGCTGATTGAGAGCAATTTCAGTCACAACAAAAATCCACCAAACAGTGATACCTTTATTAGAATAACCAAGATGTACAATATGCATGTTGCTAGCTTTCCAACCTTCATTGGCCTTTTCATCAGGTAAGGTGTTACAAACTAAACAGGAGTAAAAAAAAAATTGAAGAGGTTATTCATAGGCCTGCATTTTGATGTTTCTCTTCTTAATTAAGATGGTATGGAGGGGCAAATCTTGCAGGCTGGCACCTCCTCCTTCTGGCCATGTGGTATGGGAGATTCACAAAATCCAGGAAACTTAACATGCATTTGCAACACAACAGCATCCATTATTTTCTTCTATCTGCGTGCTAATTCACTTGGAGGAGAAATCTTGATTCCTAGGATGCATTTAAGAATCTCGACTCAGAAAACATGCTTTGTATTTCACTGTAAAACAAGAAATGTAGTGGACAGAGAAGGAAAACATGAAGTCATTAATAAAGTTGATCATTAGAACAATGGCAATAGGAATGGTAATTTTAGCTAGAATCATCCTAACACAGATGTTGATGCATTGGTCAGAGATGAAACTTGCAACTCTCTTATCACCATATATTAATTTCAATCCTGTGCATATTTCCCCTGGAAAGCTTTACTTTTGCAAATGAGCCTATGTTAAACATCAGAGAGGAATACCTTACCTTGAAAAAAAATCATTATAACTGAACTGTCATGAATTTTTTTTTCAGATGAGAAACACAATAGGACTTGTTTTCTCACCTATTAAAATGATCAAGAATTTACTGCATTAGAAATTGAAAATAATGAAAGAAATACATAGATCATTGTAGCACTGTTATTTATTTACTATTTGACAGCACCAATCTTCACATGTGGTCAGTATACTGACAAAAAGATTAATGCTGAAATTTCTGTTTTATGTCCCTCACCTCTTGTGAAAGACTTCCATAGACATTATTTACAAAAACATATTTTGATTATTGCTTATTTAAAAATTTTCAGATTGTCATAAAGGAATTTCATAATTTTACTACAGGTTGTGTCTCCCTTATCTGGAATTCTGAAATCCAAAATATACCAAAAACCAAAACTTTTTTATGGGTAGCTGAGATAGTAATACCTTTGTTTTCTGGTGGTTCCATGTATGTAAACATTGTTCATGCCCAACATTATTTAAAATATTGTATAAAATTCAGGCTATGTTTGTAAAGTATATATAAAACATAAATGAATTTTCTGTTTAGACCTGGTTTCCCATCTTTGAGATATCTCATTATTTACATATAGACAAATACCGGTATTCCAAAATCAAAAATACTCTGAAATTCAAAAGACCTCTGATTCAAGGATTTCAGATAAGGGAGAAGTAACCTGTAGCATGAAAAAGTATCATCTCATTTTCATACATCTGACCTGGAAACTATGGTGTCACTGATTTATGATCTAAGGTTATCTCTAACCGAACCACTTCAAACAGGATCTTCCCTAGAGAATATAAACTAAATTTAAAAGGCCCCAGTGAAGTTCCCTTTAACTGTTGGCTCATTTCTTTCCATTCAGTTCAGAAATGTTATGTTGCTTTCCAGTTGGATAGAACCAGCATACATATAGATGGTAAATGTGCAATCCTGTACAAACATCAGAAAGCAGAATTACCATATAAAGCTCTAGCATGGACAAAGACCTTATCCTGGCTGTTAGAATGCAATGATTTAGCTGTGTTAGTCTGTGGAATCAGTATGTAGAGAGATTTTGTAACACCTTTGAGACTTAATTGAATGAAAGAAATTGGCTGCATGAGCTTCCATAGACTTCTGTCTACTTTCTCAGATACATCTGAGGAAGTAGATTGAAGTCTATGAAAGCTCATGCTGCCAATTTCTTTCTTTCTTTCAGTTAGGGGCTATACAGACTGCCCCTAAGGGGTGGCCTGCAGCCGCCCCTTTACTGGCTGGATCAGGCCTGCAACAACCTCACGTCCTGGCCCCAATCCGGCCTCTGGAGAGTGCAAAAAGGAGCTGCAAAATGCAGGTCCTTTTTGCACCCTCCAAGGGGTGCTATAGAAATGGCGGTGCTGCTTTATGATGCCCCTTAGGTGCTGCATCATTTGGATGCCTCACAAGAGGGGCATTGTGATGGCGCGAGCCGTGTGGACCAGCGCGTGCCAAAATGGCACCTTGGGGGTGGGGTTAGGGCATCCAGCATGTGGATGCTGCACCCTAACACCACCCATAGGCCAGCACAAAGTTCCCGCCTGTATAGGGCCTTAGTCTCAAATGTGCTACAAGATCTCTCTACATACTTACCCTGGGCGTGTTAGCATTAATGTGCTACATATTCTGGCTGGAATTCATTTGAAGATTTATGTTTTCATAAGTGTACTAACATCTGTGGAAAATATAATGGAGCAATTTTGAAACATCCATATTCTGTTACATTATTAGTTAAAGGGAGGCAGCAGAGTGGCTATTGCACATTGAGAATAATGGGTAATAGTACCCAGTCTACAATGGGACCTGATAGGCATTGGGTCTCCCTTGTGGGTGTCCCATTATTGGCTTTACAGTCCACTAACAGGGTTCCTTAGTGCCTTTGCTATGTAGTTAACTAAATGAATAAAGTCATGCAACATGAAACATGGCAGAGAATTCTGACCAAAAGTATTTGAAGTGTCAATGCTGAAAAAACTTGATATGGTTTCCAATCAGAAATGTTTAAAACTATTATACATGCACACCTGAATTTAGTAATCATGGGTTATAATGGAGGAAAATAGCTATTGCTTTTTTAACATTGAAATAAATGAGGGGGGAGAAAAACAACCCTAACCATATGTGTCCTCAAGATTTCTGATCAAACCATTCAACCTCTGGGCTGAAGAACATCTGCTCCCATGGTGGAAATCATGCTGCTAAAAATTAGACCTCCTAGAGATACTTATTAGTTTACCCAGCTGGAAACCCTTGCTATTATAGGTCCATACACTGGACAAAAATGATTCAGTAAGAGCAAATTGCCATTGAAGAAATCACATGTCCAGGGTACTGAAATATTTTCTCCTTTTTGGTCATGAGCATATGGGAAAGCCTAGTAATTAAACAATCTAGGAAATTGGCTTATTTAAAATCTGTTTTTTCACTGTCTTGATTCCAAATGAGAAATATGGGGAAAATAATACCTAAAGGCAACAAAATCCATCTGGCACTCAAAATAATCACCTGTTCAGAGATATTATGAAACAAGACCTTTGTTGAAAGGCATTTAAAGCCAAGCTGTGTCACCCCAGCCCATTGCCCTGGGTCAGGCCATTCAATTTTGCAACAGTGTACTGAAATCAAAGCTTAAGACTTGGACAACTGAGCAATGTGTTCCATGAACTGGCTAAATACTTTATTAGCCTTCAGATGTGTAAGCTATGTGATGATCGTTGGCAGGGACAATTAATATTCCCTTTCTCTCCATCTTTCAAAGGTGTTTCAGGTACCATGACATTTTCTTCCACAAAGCATTTCTTATGTGGTGATGTTTTTTTTCCCTCTCTTTAAAGTTCTTGCCAAGAGGGGAGGGGCGGGGCGGGAGTTGTAATATATAAAGATTTTTCCTCTTTTTTCACTTTTCTTTTTTGCTGCTGAACTATTAGTAAGGGCAAATAAAAAGTTCATGTAAGATGGTACATGATCACACATCCTTTAATAAACTTTGCAAAGGTTTTGACTAGAATTTAGAGATATAATCATGTGTGTGTACCAGTAAAAGCATTCTTGGACACTCTGTCCTGGAGTTCAAATTCTACAAGTACGCAATATATTTTAGATTTATTTATTCATCTTTATTGAGACTACATGTATGAAAATACTTACACGGATGTGCTGACTGGCTTCATCC
The DNA here is from genome assembly GCA_034509955.1 of Urosaurus nigricauda. Classification (NCBI taxonomy): domain Eukaryota; kingdom Metazoa; phylum Chordata; class Lepidosauria; order Squamata; family Phrynosomatidae; genus Urosaurus; species Urosaurus nigricauda. Next base: position 272,045,187 of record JAOEGL010000001.1, read on the forward strand.
TGCATCATGGTGGAAATCGTGCAGCTCTTGGGATCCCCCTGGTTCCCCCCAGATCCTTGCCAAAAATATTTTTCATTTGAAAAATGATTTAGGCACAGTTTTTTTATAATTCTGTAATGGTCCCTCCCCCCCACCCACCCCCACCCCACTAGGGCTCTCATGGCTCTGTAATTAGGAAGACATTTGAAAGGTAAGACCTGGAATCTTCATGCTTTTTGTTAAAGCAAAGGTTGTTTCAAGCAATTTAATCAAGTTAGAATTCAACATGACTGTGATCCAACCCTAGCTGACCTTAATCCCTTGCTTCTCCAGACTTCTGGAACAAAACGCAGACACAATGTTCAAGCTGCATGAGACATACTTCCAAAATAATGGTGCAGCGGAGCTTCTCAGTAACATAGGTCTTGGGAGGAAGAGCAATTGTGAAAACAATTGTGGAAGGTCTTCAGTCTTTGCTCGATGAAACCACAGCTGGACTTTATTGTCTTTTCTCTGCTGCAATGATGTTTGTCCCCTAGTGTCCTATTCTTGTGTGACCCTGCATTCTTACAGTGTTGAAAGTCTGCCTATATTCTTCATGGTACACATATTTTGACAAGCTTGGTGATATTAATTGGTCTCTCAGGAGCTTTTGGTAATAAATCTGTCTTTCCAGCAGTCACAAATATATATGAACTCTGGTGTCCTTATCTTTCCTATTCAACAGAGGCCACACACGAGAGGAGATATGACAGAGCTGCCTCTTCTAATACTGTTTCCCACCTCCACTTACAGTGGTATAAAGGGGAAAAATACAATCCCATTTATTGTAAATCCTCCCTTATTTTGCCACAATAATTGGGATGCCCAGAGGTTTAAAGGGTGGTTATATATAATTTTTTGGAAGCAACACTTCTCTTTCTGCTTTATTACAGTAGGGACCATATGGCTTCCCTTGTGGCTCTATCATCATTCATATTTATAAAATGTTCAGTCATGATAAGGTCATATGAGCATAGGCAAATTGCATTAATAAAATTTATTCCTATAGTGTTTTTCATATGAAGGGAGTTGGTGCCATATCATCAATAGCAAGGACAGTATTCTAGTCAAGACTCCCATTCGGCAAACAGTTTGGTTTGCCAGTAATGCCAGTAATGAAAGACTTGGAAAAAATGAAGTCTTTGCCTAGCCTTGAAATGACACCAATACAGGAACCAGGCAAGCTTTCCTGCAGAGATCATTATGTAAAGAGGCATGATCACCCAGAAGAATTTCTTACCCATCAGCATCCACAGAAATTCAGACAGTAATGCATTCAGAGGAATGCATCCAAAGACAACCTTACTGGCCTGTATCCAAGTTATCCCACAAAGCATAATGTCATGCCCTCCAACTGTCTCATTTTGGCTAGGACAGCTGCAATTAATCTTCTGCTATCTCACTTTATTTATTTATTTATTTGAAGTATTTATACCTCAGAGGGTCTTACAAATGGTTAAATTAGACAGTTCCCTGCCCTCAGGCTTACAATTTAAAAAGACATGACACAAAAGGAGAAGGGAATGGCAGTGGGGAAGGGGATCAATTCCAGTAGTTCTTCTGTCCCTCTGAGGGCTGGAACACAGCAGATGGATGTAGGGAGGTTTCTTCTTCTTACTCTAGCTAGGCCCACTGAGTTGGCCTGCTTCTCTCTCCCTCTGAAGCTGGATGATGGCAGATTGACAGAAGGGAGGGCCCTTACTCTGGCTAGGCTCGATGGAGCTGGCCTGCCTCTCTCTCCCTCCAAGGCCAGATGATGGCCAGATGCTTTGTATTAGGAGTTTATCACATGAAGGGAATTGGAAGTATAATCCAATAGCAATCTGAATGCAATCATGGGGTTTCGCATGATTGCGTGAAAGCTGATCACACACATTTTCGGGCAAAGGGAAGTCCTTCTGAACACAATCATGGGGATTTGAGTGATTGCGTGACAAACTATCACATGCAATTTTGGGCACTGGAAGGCAATTTTGGGCAGGTCTGAATGCAATGCAGTGTCAATACGCAATCAAGTAAATTCGCTGAACTAGCAAATTTACTCAATTCCGAACTGACCTCATTTCCATTTCTTTCGAAACTGAGAGAAATTCCTCCCATGTGATGAACTCCCAAGTCTCAGTTTCTATCTCTTCTTCCAACCGCTCCCCTCTAAACTCCATGTTCACCAGTTGAAAAAAGCTGGGGACAAAGTGCAAAAGTAGTTTACAATCAGTTAACTCATGGGGTGGTGGTGGTGGTGGTGGAATCTTTCTCTTTCCAGTAGAATTAGACTTGCTGTTATTCCTTTACTCACCTAAGATCTGCTGAGGATGTATAATGTTTTTAATCTGTTTGTGTTTTTAATTCATTGTTGATTTAATTTATTTTTAAGGGGCGGGTGGTTGGAAATGGGTTGTGATGTATTTTTAACTTCATATGTTTTAATCTTGTTGTACCCCACTCCGATTGTGTCCTACAGAGGGACGGGTTAGAAATGATGATAACCTTTGCCATCTTGACCACTCTTTGATGTTGCTTTCTCTCATTTGCCACAGTTTTTGTCTGTGCAATGTTGGAGGGTTCGTGATCTTAGATACCTGCCCAACTTTTTGACACAGACATGTCATTTAAATTTCTAGTAATAACATAATGTCCCTGTCAAATTGTCACATTGTGGGGAATTGAAATGGGGGCCTCTTTGTGAGAAATGTAGACGATCAGTATGGGAGCATGGTTATTGCTGTACACCCTCTTTTATATGAGTCTTTCATGATTCATAAGGGGTTTACCAAGGGCCTCCTCCTAGATCTGGTTGCTTTGGAGCTGGCAATGCAGGTTCTCAGAGGGAATATGTTTCTCTCTGAGAGAATTTTTAAATTTAAAGGTAAGCACCAATTCTATAATCATGCTAATAAAGGTACTGGAGCCTTTAATATTGCTGTGATAGATTCTTACCACCACAAGTACCTCCTTTCTGTACAGAAATAAGGGAACATCAATTTTTTTTTCTTTCCAGTAGACCACACTTAGAGGAATCAGTCCTCTAGTAAACAGGAATAACACCCTATGCTCTGTATTAATTGCACTGCCGTACTTACCATTTATAAATATAACCAGAGAGTAAGACCATTTTGACTCAGTGAAGCTTACATCTGTGTAGTCATGCTTGGAATATCAGTATATTGTTAATGGATGCTGCCTACTAAGATTTCATGTATGAATCAACATGCAAATATTATTATAATGTGAATATAGTATTAGGTATCTATTATTTTAAAAGCACATTTTTACTTCAGCCATTTTCTCCTTTTTATTTTCATTTTTAGGAAATTAAAATAAAAACATGATTCTGTTGAGTGTGTTTGTTGAACCTTTCTTTGCTTTCTCAAGTAGGAGCCTTAAAAACAGAAAAACTCTGTGTGAGCTTTTCCTACCAGATTTTTCATGTTTGCCTGTGAAATGTCAAACCAAATACAGAACTCTGAAAGTGAATGGTCAGAGAATGATTTTTTTAAAAACTGTGGGGAATGCTCCCCCCCCCTTAATTTGTCTCATTTTGGTCTTTTTTTTTTTTTTTTTTAAAGCATATGGTTTACAAAGTCACACAATGTGAAATTGGTTCTTTCTGGAATATATGCAGTGTGTATGGGCATGCATGTTGGAACATGTGTTGCAACTTGAACTTTCCAACTGGCTCCAATAAATTTTGGATAACCTTATTACAGCAACAAAGGTGAAAAATAATTTATATTGCATTGACAAATACACACACACACACACAGCCAGTCAAAACTGTGTGTGTCTACTCAAACACAAGGGTTATTATGTTGATGCAATTTAGTCCCAGGTAAGTGATTATGGAATTGCAGCCTTAGTGACAGACCATTCAGGACATGCAATAGAAAAATTGTTTTAGTTCCGCTATGTTTCACTTTTACATATGTTCAGTTGTAATAACATTACATTTTGATTCTACATTAATCTGTGATAAAAATAGGTGGGTTGTTTTTGCCCTTCCCTCTCACTACATACAGATCCATCATCTCTGCTTCTTCTCAGACAACTAATGTTCAGGCAAATCTTGCTTTGAGGTGTATGAACAGGAGGTGAGAGATTCTGGTATTAATAAATATTGCATAGTTGATCAAACCCTTAGCTGTTAGGAACTGGTGTTTGCCATGGAGGGGAGGCCGCAAGAAAGACCACACTACACCCAATTGGAAAGAAAAGGTCACAACTTTATTAACAACAGCTGAAATTTTGGGTTGGCCCACAAAGCATGAGGTCTGGATCTGTCATCAACCAATCTGATATTGGTCAATGAACCATATTGCTTGGTCATGGCCAAGCTTCAGGATGGGGAAGGGGTAACTGGTTAATCACCCACTCACATCTCTGGTAACCAGATGATTGCATGTGCAGATCTCTACCCCTTCCCACCAGGGGACATTGAATAATTGTTGCCTCCACAATAGCAAAGCCATAACGCTCCCAGCACCCCTGGATCCCCTTTGGACTCCTGGTCCAGTGTTACACAGCTCTGGAAACCATGCCTACCAGATCCAAGACCAATGCTACCGCACCCAGAAAGTTGTGACAGCACAGCCCCTTCGAACTCAATAAGAGGGAAAAGAGTCAAGCTAGAAATGGCACCATCCTTGGGCACCACATGGCCTTAAATAGGCTCAGGAGCCAATCAGGAGCTGGGAAGGGTGGAAGTTCCACCCCTTCCAGCTCCCTCACCCAATCACAGGTGCCAACACTTGTGATCCCAACCAGGGGTGACAATTCCTGCTGCCATGCCCTCAGGGAACTGTAGTCCTGGCGCCAAGTAGGAAGTGCCTCCTCTTCTGCCTGTTGCCAGCCAATGGCAGCCTGGCCATATCAAAGAGAGGTATGCCAGAACTGCTGGGCCCAGAGGCTCCTGTGGCAAGTGGTTCTCCCCCCAGCTGCAATGCGGCCAGCCCAGTAAGTTGAGCAGCTGCCTATTTTCTCTTGACCTCTAAAAATCAACAATGATTGGCACCATTGCATATACTACCACTATTAAATTACATACTTTCCAATTGTTTAAGGGATCAAGGTATTTATTAAAATGTAAAAGCCTTTTAATGCTACATACCAGATTCTGGAAGAAGAGTCTGCCAATGTTTAGGGATCAGAAAGATTTTACTTTGCACAGATGTTCATAAAATTAATGTAATTCTTATAATTGCACATATCATTTGGACATTCACAGAAGGATATTGAGTTTAATTACAGAGCTCATATACATACTGATGAAATTTTGGTCTGATTACTACTGTTCAATTTTTGGAATATTACCCAATTCTGTAATGACATAAAACCTTCTTTATGATGTGCAGATAATATCTGAAAACAGAAATAGAAAGTTACTTAAAAATATTGTGTTTATGCAGCAGCAACAGCAGCTGCTAAACAGAACCATCTTGATAAGGAGATGTAGCTTAATTTCAACTATTCTTGTCTTTTCCTTCTTCATGTGCTGTCAAGTTGGCTTTCTGGTTATTAACACCCTGCACAGATTTTCAAAGTTCAAGATTCCTTTATGCAGTCAAGCAATTTGTTATGTAGTGCTTCTATTTTCCTTTCTCCTGTTTTTCACAGTGCTACCATAATTTCCAGTGAGCCATCTCTTTTCATGACATGTCCAAAGTACAACAGACTAGTCATTTTAGCTTCTAGTGAGAATTCAGACCTGATTTGCTCTTGGATGTTTGTCTTTTTGGCAATACTTGATAAATATTTTCTCCAAAATACTTGATAAAACTTTTCTCCATAACAACATTTCCTTGTTACAACAACAGCAGCAACAACAGCAACAACCTCCACTGAAATTGCCCATCAGGTTTTTTGTGTTTAGGGAGGTTGTGGTTTCTGTATTGTGCCCCCCACCCCATAAAAACAGGCCAATCCTGGGTAAAAGATCCCTCGTGGAGATAAGTAAACTAAGATCAGGTGGAAAATAGCCAGCCCTTCTCCATTGCCATGTTACCCCCAAAACATAATCTTGTTCTCAGTCCCTTTCTCTGAACTTTACTTTTAGAAAGGAGCAGTTATTTGTTGTCGTCAGTCTTCTTTCTTTTTCTATAGTCTCTCTACTGCAGTACTGTGGGCAAAGCAAGGAATTTTTTTAATACTTGTTTTTCAGGCTTGAATGAAGGGTGACACCATGGCATCTGCCCTATCTTCAGTCTTCATGGACATCCAGGGCCCTATGCATCACTTCCCAATTGCTTTTGCAGAAAAGCTGTGTTTTTTCCCAGTTCCTTGGTTTCATTATTCATTTCTAGTCATCACTCAGTAGTTGAGGCAAGGCAACTGTCTCTTTTCCCCATGCATTCTCAGCATGCTGCAGTTCAGATAATTGGCAAAAAAGAGCCCCCCTTGGTGGTGCAGTGGTTAAATGCAGGTACTGCAGCCATTCACAGCCACAAGGCTGTGAGTTCGATCCCAGGTAGGGCTCCAAGGTCCACTGAGCCTTGCATCCTTCCATAGGCTGCTAAAATGATTACCCAGTTTGTTGGGGACAATTTGCTAAATTACAATTTGCAATTCATATTGTAAACCTCTTAGGGAATAGTTAAGTGCACTGATAAGCGGTATAGAAATGTACTTGCAATTGCTATATAATTGGGTATTCTCATGGCTGACCAATAAGAACTTGGTCCCCACATACATCAGAAATAAGAGGTTTAGGAAGTGTGTGTGTGTGTGCGTGTGTGTGTAAGCCTGGCACGCTTCCTCATCATCAATGAATCAGTGAATGGAAACTTTGCATTCAGAAGAAATTACTCTCCCTGAACGATTCAGTGACACTAGAGGGAGCCGACGATTCACTGACAATGAGGAAGCGTGCCAAGCTTACATGCACTTTCTCAACCTTTTAGAGCCTCTTGAAAGATGGTAAGTGCTGGTGTGATGATCTTTAAATTGAGGGAAAATTGTGAGACATGATAATTCATTTTTTTTCTCTTTTCAACAACAAAACTGCAAGGTTTTTCATAAACTATTTGACTGAATTTTCAAACTAGAAAGAAGTTTTGAATTTGGTGTTCCCCATATCTGAATTAATTTAAATATATTAAATCCTATCTTCTGGTCACTTCCCAGTTTGTAAAATGCAACTGATTTTGAGATCACATTTTGTAAGCCTGGTATACCATATCATGTAATTTTTCCTTTCACAGGGTAATTCATTCCTAATACTTTCAAGAGGAAGCATCACACACACACACACTCACTACATAAATCCAGTTGATAGTTCTAACTACAATAAAGCCACTGAATAAATGGGAACTAATTAAATTAACACTTATAAAAGTTCCATTGATTCAATGTGTTTATTGTACTTGAGATTAATAAACAGATTCACAAAGAAGCCTTCCAGGTTAATTTAGAGCTAATTCAGTCATTAATGTATTTAATTTTTGTTTTTGACTTCATCACTTACACTTCATGATTTACATGAACAGATTTCAGCAAAAAAGATAATCAAGTAGGTAAAATGAAAATTCTGTCTGTGATATTTGGCCAGTAATAACTCATTCACATATTTAAATCACCATCTGAAGTTTACTGGAAAGTGGTGTTGGGTAATTTAAATTTCCTAAGGCTCCAGTCCAATAACAAAACAAAAATATTAAATGTCAAAAATGTCAAAGCCAAGCCTATTAGGCTCTAGCTTTAAATTAGAGAGTAGATGAAATGTGCCTTTGCTGACTATGCTTCCCTTAGAACTGGCTCCAAAAATAACACAAGTAGCTTGTAGTTCAAACAAAGTTTTCTAATGGCTTTAATCTCTATATACATAAAGGCTATATCCTAATCCAGCTAGTGAATAGTTCGGGTAAAAAGAAATCTTTATCTCACAATTTTTCAAAGGAAAGTTGAAAGATTAAGAAGATGGAAAAGCAAGAGTTCAGTTGAAAATCATGAGATGGAATGTCTGTTAGTCCCAAAAGGGGAGTGATCTAAGTCACATGGTTAGTTTGAATGAGAGAGAGGAGTATGCATGCAGGAAATCCCTATCTATTTAAGAAGGGGAAAGAGAATGCAAAAATCTTCCAGTAAGTGGCTGCTCCTCTTTCTCCTCCACCACCACCTCTTAATTTTTTCTTTTGTTGTACTCATAGAGCTAACCACAGAAAAACAGATTAATAAGTGCTCAGTTGAAAATTAGTTACTTGATCAGTTGATTAGTTTTATCTTCCTTTTCAGATGGGGATGGGATGGAGAAGGATTATGAAACTGTGGATCCATTCAGATTCCTTCTTTGAAAATGCCTTTTACCTGCAGTGGTGATACTTGCCTTTTACCTGTAGTGGAGAGGGCCTATCTTTATCCGGGTAGTTAAAGCTGAAGTGGAGACTGCCAAAGGTACCATAAAGTCTAGGAACCTTATTTCACGTACTTTCCTTAGCATGCTGGGCATGGGCAGAGGGCACACACAACCTATGGAAAATGGATTTAACTGCACATGCACTGTCCTCAAGCCAGCCCCATTCCATTGCTCAGCACCAGGCCGTTATCTTAGCTCTGACGAAAGCTTTCCAGCTGAGCCAAAGGACACACCTCAGCACTGAATGGGAACGGCCTGGTACTGGGCGATGGAATGGGGCCGGCTTGAGGACAGTGCAGTGTGCAATAAAATCCATTTTCTGTAGATCGTGCACACCCCCTGCCCATGATCAGAACACACTAAGGAAAGTGTGTGCAATAAGTTCCTAACTTATTAGACATAGAGTCTACTTTAAAGTTACTTTTTGTCCTGCTTTGTGCTTGTAACACAATATAGTCTAGACTATATAAAAAGTAATTCATGTTTTCCCAGTTGGTATCATATGTAAAAGAGGAAAAGAGATTCCACCTCAATATTAGGAGGAACTTCCTGACAGTAAGGGCTGTTTGACAGTGGAACACACTTCCTCAGAGTGTGGTGGAGTCTCCTTCCTTAGAAGTCTTTAAGCAGAGGCTGGATGGCCATCTGTTGGGGATGCTTTGATTGGGAGTTCCTGCATGGCAGGAGGTTGGACTGGATGGCCCTTGTGGTCTCTTCCAACTCTGTGATTCTATGATTCTATGATTCTATAAATGGATTGCTTTGTGGAGGTGATTTTGTAAGCTTGTGCAAGAGTAGAAATGCCTTAATATAGTATTTTTTAAAACCTTCTTCACTACTACAGGCTGTGTCCTTTTTGTCAATAGCTCCATGTATGTTTTAGCCCTTTACCGGTGGTGTCTCCCATTCTCAGTACATGTTTACATCCCACCCTCTATCTAAAAATCTAGAATTTCACTAAAAGCATCATGATCAAGTCATGGCAAGAGAGATCCTCTCACAGCCGAAGTTTACCAAATAACATGCAGCTGCTGACAAGTCTACATAGGGACCATCAAACTCAGTGTGCAAACAAGGATCAAGGAACATGAGAGTCACTGCAGACTGGGCCTGCCAGAAAAATCAGCCGTAGCAGAACATGTTATAAACCATCCTATACATAAAATGCTGTTTGAAAATGCTGAAAATCTGGACCATGCCAACAACTATCAACAACTGTCAGAATGCACAGCGCAGCCATTGAAATTGACAAACACCTGGACAACTTCAACAGGAAAGAAGAAACCCTGAAAGTAAACAAAGTTTGCCTACCAGTCCTGAAATACAGCAAGATTAAGACTCAGCAAATGTCAGGGGTTTCCCAGTTGCCAATGATCACTAATCAAGCAGACACTAATCCTCTTTGCATATCCTCCCACACTGAGGCCTGTCATTAGCAACAGAACAATACAAAGATTAACATGGAAATCACTCCTTCCTACCCAGGATCACACAGTATATATATATATATATATATATATATCACACAACCCTCTTCCAGACCAACATTCTCTGAAGATGCCTGCCACAGATGCTGACAAAACGTCAGGAATCAACTTTTCTAGAACATGGCCATATAGCCCGAAAAACCCACAAAATTCTATCTTTCCTGCAGTTTTTAAAAAGGATATGCCAGTTGTTTGCTTTGTTCAATTTTCATTCTGCTTTTTAGGAAAAAAAAAAAAAGGATGTTCCAGTTGGTCAACAGAATAAAATGCAAAACATAATACAATATCACAATCAAAACCTTAAGAAAAAACAGGGCAGGTGAAAGTTATCAAAATCAACACAATCAATATGATGACAACCATCAGTCAAACTAAATACAGTAGAGGTGTCTTTACCACTTGACATTTGGGCAAAATCAGGGATGCTGCAGCTCAAAGCTCATTTTGCTGCCACTCTCTCAGACTATGAGAAATGTTTCAGCTTCAGATGTTGTGCATCTGCAGTCTCAGGTAAGTAGGCTCTATGCTATTCTTTGTAGCATATAAGTACCAGAGGAAAAACCAAGGAGTGGGGGGGGGGCTATACGTCTCCTTGCCCATTTAAAACATGCCAATGTCTTTATGAATTGGACATAATAGGATATTGAACAATATTCATTACTGTATTGCAGGATGTCCCTTGACTATTCAAAATGGTTATGTTTGATGACTGAGCAGAAAGTAGCACAGGAGATTTATTTATTTATTTATTGGATTTATATCCTGTTTTTCTCCCAAAATGGGATACAAGGCAGTGTTGTAATGTTTTTGCCATTACTATGAAGGATATAGCCTGGCTTATGTCCTCAGTCTCTGACAAATCATTTCTCCCCATCTGAGCCTTCTAGGGCCCTAAGATCTTCAGGAGAAGCCTGTCTTTTAATCCCACCACCTTCAAAGGCATGATTACTGGGGTCCAGCAGTAGGCTCTGGAAGTCCCTCTCTTCCTTCTATCAACCAGCAAAGTTTTCAACCTTTTGAGAAGTGAAGAAAGAAATGGCTTCTAAGACCATGTTTTGTTGTAATTGTGCTGCTTTTAAAACTTTTAAAATATATTTAAATTTCAGTTTTTATTTTAATGCTGCCTTTTTGTATGTTTTAACTATATTGTAACTGTTTTAATTTGTAAGTCACCTTGAGATCGAGGTATAAACAAAGCTAATAAGAATGGTAATAATGGGGTGATCTAGACCGCCCAAAACGGGTGGTCCGTGATCACAACAACAACAATAATAATAAAATTTTATTTATATTTCCTGCCTGTCCTTACGAATCGAGGCGGGATTACAGCATACAAGACAACAATACAATGTATCCAATACAACAATCACAATACAACAGATTAAAATTGTCTAATTAAAATCAATTTAAAATCAACTGTGTGATCTAACAGAAGGGTTCTCCAAACAGGGGTTCAATAAAATCTTATAGACAATCTGGTGGATATGCCCACTGGAAGAGCTCTGTTTTTAGCGCCTTTTTGAACACTTTTAGAGTGTTTATCAAGCGGAGCTCTTCCAGCAGGTCATTCCAGAGTTTCAGAGCCACTGTTGAAAACGCCGTACAAGAAGTTAGTGTTAGTCTCGTATGAACAGAATCTAATAAGTTTTTTCCTGATGTTCTAAAGGTGCAGGGAAGATTATATAGGGAGAGGCGTTCCCTCAAGTAACCTGGACCCAAGCCATGTAGGGCCTTAAAGGTAAGAACCAACACTTTGTATTGCAACCGGAAGCTGATCAGCAGCAAGATGAAGCAGCAAGATGGGGCCAATGCTGCCACACCGGCAGCCTCTGCAGCCCCATCTTGCCGCTTCTGGAGGCCGCGGGGAAGAGGCAAACTGCCGCTTCCCCGTTGCCTCCAAGTGGGGTGCAGCAGGTGTCCTGGGTGTCCGCCGCACCCTACTTCCAGAGGCAGGGCTGAGGGGAGAAAGGGGCCACCGCTGTGGCCCCTTTCTCCCAGGGTCTTTGCCGTGGCCGTTTAAAAGCCCCAAAGGAGCTCCATTTGGAGCTCCTTTTTTGTGCCACGGAAAGAGCATGATTGGTGCCCTCCTGTGGCACAAAAACGTCACAACGTGTGCAGCATATCTAAATGCTGTGCACGTGATGACTCTTTCATAGCACATCCGTATGGGTGCTGCCATTTTAAAATGGCGGCACCCATACACTTTAGGGCTCGGGAGGGTGTAAAAGCTGCACCCTCCCTAACCCTAAAGGCAGCGCAAAGAGTCCTTATCGCGGCTCTTTACACCAATCTAAATCGGGCCAATGATTGGTCTTCAAATAAGTTATAAACCATGTTCATTTGGTAGCCTCAATCTTCCTCCACACTCACCACCCAAATCCAAAGAGATGCATAAGTTTCTGCTTAATGGGAAAGACTGTTCAAACTAATATGGGTCAGTCACTTGGACCATTTCCCCATCAGTGAGGCAATCAAAGTATCATTGGAATTATACAGCAAGGTAACAGGGATGTTTCCTAGAATCACCTTGTAACTTCTGCATAATCTTTGTTTTCAGAAAGATATTGAACTCTGAATTAATTTAAGAACAAATTTATTCTAGAGTGTATGAATACTACATAATATCTTTTAAGCATGCACCAACAAGTAAGTGCATAAGCATGACATCAACTTTGCTGTGGACTATCACTGAGGCAAAACACACTTCCATCTCAACATTGTATGGGGAATAGAATAGTTGCTAAAAATAATACATGCATACATACAACATACATTGTACTCACAGAGGAGCGGGCTAGAAATAAAGATTATTATTATTATTATGTTTAGCCTGGAGAAGAGAAGGTTAAGAGGTGATATGATAGCCCTGTTCAAATATTTGAAGGGATGTCATATTGAGGAGGGAGCAGGCTTGTTTTCTGCTGCTCCAGAGACCAGAACGCGGAGCAATGGATGCAAGCTGCAGGAAAAGAGATTCCACCTCAACATTAGGAGGAACTTCCTGACAGTAAGGGCTGTTCGACGGTGGAACACACTCCCTCGGAGTGTGGTAGAGTCTCCATCCTTGGAGGTCTTTAAGCAGAGGCTGGATAGCCATCTGTCGGGGATGCTTTGACTGGGAGTTCCTGCATGGCAGGGGGTTGGACTGGATGGCCCTTGTGGTCTCTTCCAACTCTATGATTCTATGATTCTATGATTCTATGATTCTATTATTATTAATATTATTATACATAAAATATTGGCCAACTCTGTCCTAGATCAGAGATCCTTCTACATTATAGAACATGCCTGCACCATATGCGGGCTTGCTATACGTGGAATTGACGTCATGCAGATAGTGAGCCCCTGTTAAATTAATGGTGGGCACAGCCATGCCACAGTGCACAGGGGCACAGCACCATTGAAAAAAACAAGACCTGAGGTACCATGGTATTTCTTTTACGTGTGTGTGTGGGGGGGGGGGGGATCTGGAACAGGTCCCCCATGTTAATCAAGGGTCCACTGTACCTTTAAAGCACTATCACTCTATTCTACCTTCCATGGCTATGCCCTAGGGAATCCTAGGTTTTACAGTTTGGTCAGAAGGACCAAAGCTCTCTGGCTAAGAGTTCTAAAGGACCTTACCTAAACTACACATCTTAAAATTCTATATGATGTTGACATTTACAACTAAAGTTGAAACATAGCGCTATAACTCTAATCTGTAATGGCCCCAGGGGCTTGGAACATGTCAACTGGAGCTCCCATAATCCCTTCCCTGGCTATCCTAGCTACAGCTGATGAGAGTTTCAGTCCAAGACCATCTGGAAGACTACATACTGTATTTTTCTTACCTGTCTTGGATGATGGGGTGGGGAGCAATAAAAGATCTGTGATACAAGACAATTGCTTTTGGTTATTTTTATATCATCATTACATAAAAGGATTTTATACTTGAATGAAAGGTTGTGGTATCCTAGAATTTTACAGCAAGGGAACAGTGATCAATTTCCTCCTCTGGGACCCTGCTGTCTTTTCTACAAGCTTTCAGCACTGTTGTGTGACTGTCTCCTATGAGTTTCCTTTAGAGAATCATTGGTGAAGGAACACCATCTGCCAGCAATGGCAAGTGTTGAGTGGGACATCTCTGTTTCAGTATATTTATATCAAAATTTCCAAAGGTTTTGACAAATTGTTTGTTTTCTAAGATAGTGTATATCGAAAAGCTGGTGCATTTTGAAGTAGTCTGTTCTTCCAATAACGCAAGAGAAGGAGAGGGGGGAAATGATTGCTGGAAGAGTCTTGAAGTACCAGAGCCCAAATGGGACCTGTAAGCTTTTAAGATAAAGCTTTTAAATTTAGCTCAAAGCTCAGTGGGATTTCTGCAAGGGGTTTTGAGCTTTATATCAGCATGCATAAAACAGCTGTAGTAAATTGTCAAGCTCTGCCTTTGTGCAATGGCATGAAGCTATTAATTTTAAAGCAGAAATTGTTAATTTAAGGACCTTCTCCCAAGCAGCTGTAGCATATTTTCAAAGATAAATTCAATAAGGGATGCTTTTTTATTATTCCCGAAAATTTCAAGCAACATTAATTTCTATGCCAGTACATTGCATTTTATCAAACCAATACAGTGGGTTCTTTGGCCTCCATGGGGATGAGGTCAAATTGTGAGGCAGTTGGCCAAATAATCATGTTATATTGTATTCATTTAATTTTATATTAAAAATTATCTTCTTTCACCATCCTTCCACCTTGAGTGGCAACACAGAAAACAGTTTAGAGAAGGTTCAGTTTTTCTTCTTTTAATCTTGGTATGAATTTCTAAACAGAAAAGGCTAATTTAAAGTCTTCTGCAGGTGCTATGTACCACACTGCATGCTGCATAAATAAAGAAATATAAAATAAATGCATAAATAAATAAAATTATTTGCATAAACTTCAATGAAATGTGCCTGGGAATAAAAGTGCAAACCACTGGTGGATATGCTTTAGATTTTTTTCCCCCCATGGTAGAATCTTTCCATCCACAGGAGTCATAGTCTGACTACACTAGAAAAAAAATGACTTGTTGTTGTTAAGTTGGCTCTGACTCATGGCAACCCTGTTGATGAGACAACTCAAGGCCCCACTGTCCTCCATTGCTATGCTTAGGTACTGATGACTATGAATATGGTGTATTTTTCATAGATGTGTGACTACATCATACTAGGCATACACATGAGTAATGAACATTTCATCAGTCTTTAACTTACTTTTTGGGAAGCACTTCATTTTTTTGGGCTGTGTGAACAAAAGATCTGTGCCTACAATTATTTCTGTCTTTCTCTTCTTATTTCTAAAATCATTGAATAAATTCAGAATAGGAATTTAAATTCAACTGTACATGGGATTTTCAAATAGCCTTTTCTGTGCTTATCATGTCTTTCAGCTTTGGTACTCCAGTCTTATATTCTGCACAATATTTTTTATGAATAATCATGATGTCACTGGAGATCATTCTGAGCACAGGATGGAAGATGCCCTCAATAGGAAATTTGTACTGGAGTTGGAATCCTGCTAACAGAAATGGGGGTTGTATTAGCTGAAATCCTTTCTCCAGCTTTATGTGAGTATCCAGTCAGTGGCATTACTGGAGGGAGGGGTGCGGGTGGTTCAGACTGCACCGGATGAAACCCCAGAAGAGGGATAACATCTGGCCCAATGTGTATGCATACTTCCTTGCAGTGCACTGTTCTATTCACAAGTGGAGTGGTGCACAGCAGCAAGGGACAATGCTCATCACACCCTCTACTTCCCTGCTGTGTGCTTTTCTACTCATGAATAGAGTGACACACAGTAGCGAGCTGTGGGGGCATACCCTTTTCCCTCCCCTGGAAGCCCACCTCCCACCAGGTGACACTCCAGGCAGTGATGCCAATGTATCCAGTACCTCCAACTCACATAGCCTCAAATTGGAAGGGACATGGTTACAATAGGCAGGGGAAGCACACTTGGTAATAATAATAATAATAATAATAATAATAATAAGATGATGATGATGATGATGATGATGATGATGATTTATTTCTATTCTGCCTTTTCTGGTGAGGAATCAATGCGGATTACAGCAGTCAAGCAAACAGCTTCATTTATATACCGCTTCACACTACCTAAGCAGTTTCTAAGCGGTCTACAACTGTAAGCTACTTGCCCCCAACAATCTGGGTACACATTTTAGTGACCTCGGAAGGATGAAAGCCTGAATCAAGCTTGAGCCCTTTTGCTGGTATTGGACTCGCCGCCTTATGGTTTTGAGTGAGTGGCTGCAGGCATTTAACCACTGCACCACCAGGGCTCTTTTAAAAAAAACTCTTATCTGCAGGTCAGTGCAACTGTCATATAATTTAAAACTGCATAAAATTTTAAAAAATCACATCAGTAAAAAATTACTACCACTAATAGTAGTAGTCCCTTTCAATTTAGCACTTTATTCATTTTTTCCTATTCTATCCTATTAGTGAGCTGTTAGGTGAGTGAAAATCATTTTTCATAACCTCATTGCTGTTTTGCATATCAGACCCTTTCCTACCCACCCACCCACCATCTGTAGCAAAAGCCACAAAGTTGAATTGATTCATCCATCTTTCCAGTTACTTTCCAATCTCCTCGTTTTTATTTATTGTTTTAACCCAAGCTTGTCAAAAATGGGATGAAGTTCTAATAAGCTCTGTTGAACAGGTTCCAAAGCCATTCAGTGAGCATGAAAAGTCATCATTTTATTTGGAGAGATATACAGATTGGGCAGCCGTTTGGAATGCAATGAACATCAAACACAGCAATACAATGTGGTACCATTACCTACATCCAGGGAGAAAATCACAAATCAGCCCTACTTTCAGTAATGTTCTGTGACTCATCTTTCCATTTTTTTTTAAATGATGCCATCATATTGGAGAACCCTATTAAGGGGATTGATAATTTAATGTGTGAACTAAAAGAGTTTGGAAACTATGCGGGATTCAAGATAAATAAGGATAAAACGAATATGTTAGTCAAAAATATAAACCAAAAGGAAGAGGCCAAATTAATAAATAAAACAGGATGTAGAATAACGAGGAAAGTCAAATATCTAGGAATATGGTTTACAGGCAACAACGAGAACCTATATGAAAACAACTACAAAAAAATATGGCTAGAAATCCAGCAGGACTTAATAAAATGGAACAAACTAAATGTATCAATCCTCGGTAGAATAGCGCTTATCAAAATGTCTGTCTTACCCAAAATGATGTATTTATTTTATAACCTCCCAATCATCACAAAAGAAGAGGTATTTGTGCATTGGACGAAAGACATTAAAAAATTCATATGGAAAGGGGGCAAACCAAGGATTAAATGGGATATCCTGAAGGATAGCAAAGAAAGAGGGGGATATACACTCCCGGACTTGAAACTTTACATGAGAGCATGCAAATTATGCTGGATCCAAGATTGGGTTAAACTAAAAGACTTTGATTTATTGAATTTAGAAGGCATAGGCTTGAAACAGGGTTGGCACACTTACTTGTTATATAAAGAGCAAACTAATTATAAAGAATTTCAAGATCATTACTTAAGAAAAGCCCTGATACATACATGGGAGAAAATTAGAGGAGACTTTTATAGTAAACTACCATTGTGGTCATCAATACAGGAGGCCTTCTTTGGAAGAGGAGAAACAAGACAAAATTGGTTGACATATAAAGAATTAACTAAAATTAATAAAAAGGGAGAACTTGAATTAAAAAATAAAGAGGAATTATCAATTGAAGGAAGTAATTTATATTGGTTGGAATATAATCAGATTAAATCCAAATTCAAGGAAGATAATAAACATAAAGGGATAGAAACCACAATAAATGATCTTGATGATGTTTGGTGGAAACCTAATAAGAAAAAGATTTCGAGATTTTACAAAATATTAATAAATAGAGAACTGGAAAGGGAAATTATAAAAGAATATATGATAAGATGGGCACAAGATATAGGCCACCTGATAGCTTACGAAGAATGGCAAAAAGCATGGTATAAAACAAATAAATTTACAGCATCACAAAACCTTAAAGAAAATTACATGAAGATCACTAATAGATGGTATTTTACACCAGTAAAATTGAAGAAAATATATAAAATTCGGGATATAAAGTGTTGGCGCTGTAATAAAGGACAAGGCTCATTATTCCACATGTGGTGGACTTGTGCTAAAATCCACAAATTTTGGAGTCAAATACATTTAATAATACAAAAAAAATTTAAGATCCAATTTGAAATGATACCAGATCTCTATCTATTAAATATGTTATCAACAATTAATAAAGAAACAGCAACTAAATATTGGAGGGTAATTATATACATGACAACTGCAGCAAGACTGGTGCTAGCAAAAAAATGGAAAAGTAATGAACCCCCGAAAGTAGAAGAATGGATATTGAAACTCCAAGAACTTAAAGAAATGCATAGATTAACGATCTTGATAAACAACAGACCCCAGGACAAATGGAAGGAAGAATGGTCCCCCATTACCACGTTCTGGGGAAACAAGTTCAATATTGAAAAAGATTTAATAAGCTGAATACCTAATGTAATTTTATTAAGATTTATATCTGCTCATATATACCTATACTACATTTTTGTATTGTTTTTCTTTTCTCGATTTTCCGTTTTTTGTGTTTTCTTAACATAAATGATGTAAATATTTTTATGTTATTCTGATATGTTATATTGATATGTTATAAATCAATAAAAAAATCAAAGGTTCAAAAAAAAATGATGCCATCATCCAATAAAGCAAATACTGCCAGGTTTACGAAATATGAAACTAGTTGATATCTACAGAAAGCCAATAAACCATAAGAACTTAAATCCCTTTGTATGTTTATCCTTTACTGTATCTTATTATGGATATGAGCCAGTTCAATGCTTGTGCAGTATAAAGCTCTGCCAGCATACTGACTATTTGGGGCCATTTCAGTGGCCATTTGGGGCCATGAGGAAAACAGATGTGTAGTTGAATGCTCAATTATCCTTAAAGATACCCCCACTCAAGGCTCTGCCACTGCTTGAACCTCTCCTGAGGAGTTCTCCTGGGAGAGTAGGATAGTATAGAATTAATATTAATAATATTTTTGTTGTCAACTTCCCTAAATAATAATAAGTAATTATCAATCAATCAATCATTAAAAACTATCTGTGCCCAAAGAATTTTGGCCTTTTTGTATTTTGGCCCCTACTTACTGCCAAGTTGTGCAAATCTGCCCTAGAGCTACATCATTTAAACTTTCAACTCCCTTCCTCCCCTCCCCATTGAAAAACACTGGGAGTAGCAGTGGCACCTCACAAAGCTTTCTCCCCTTTCTCCTCTTTTCCTCTTTTCATCCTCAACCAGCAAGTCACCCAAGTTTTACAAGCAAGTGGCTGGGCTTCTTTCTTTTGCTCCCCCTCCTCTTTAAACTTTTCCTACCATCTCCTAGACTTTTTGTTGTTTTCAGAATGGGGTTCTGATAGCATTTTCAACTTTCACTGTGAGCCATCATGTTCTGCTCAAATTTTGAACTGGAAAGATTGGAAGATACATATTAGCTAAAGAACTGAAAATTGAAATGGTGAAAACACTCTGTAAAACATTTTCCTGAGGCCAATGAATATTTCATTCTTTTCCCTGAAATATAATTAATAAGTTCAACTGTAATGCCCAGCCACCCCACTCTCATTCCTAATTCTAAACACAGCTGGTACGAATTGAAATAAAGTGGTATTTTGATTTTCATTATAATTGCCATTAATTATAGTTTCTGCATAAAAGAATATTAGGAGCAGAAAGCAAATGAGTTTGGTACAGTGGCAAAGCTTCTAAAACACCACCACATTTTATTTGATTTTGTAAAGACACTTTAAACTGGTTCAAAAGTTTCAATGCAGGTGTATGTTTTCATCTCAAATTATCTAACCCTACTTGCAACATTTATGATGATTGTTACTCTCCTCAAGTCATCTGGTATGAAGACCCTTTCTGTCACTAGGTTCCACATTAGGATGGGAAAGAGGCATTGAAGAGCAGTATTCAGAAGTCAGGAACCAGAGATCATTGGGTAGCTCTGGCCTGATGTTTTGCAGTCTGATTTCTTCAACTTCTGACATTGCACACAAGGTGCATGTTTACTAGGAGGAACCCTCTGGACATGTTGGTGTATATGTTAAAGTATCCATGTGATCTGGGACCCTGCATTACCAAGTTGCAGTTTGTACAAACGCCACAAGTATACATCTGGATGTGTGAAGGTTCCTCTTTATAGATGTTGACATTATGTGTATTTATGTCAGTGATGGAATGGGTTAGATAACTTGATGGCCAAGATCAGAATTAGGTCCTGCTATTCAACTTCCTCCTCATGTTTTCATACATGCTGTAAGCCAATTTTTTTGCAGAGCTCTAACATACTTTACTGGTGTTTTGAGGGTTTTAGTTGAGTTCTTTTATGAAGATCATCTAAAAACTAGTATAACATTTCAGGAAGAAGGGAAGGCAAACAGAAATAAACTCTCTTCTATTATTCACCAAAGAGACAATGGTACCTGATGATATATGTATTAGTGGGGAAGATAATCTGTTCTGGGTATTGAGACAAACTCTGAAAGAG
Organism: Urosaurus nigricauda; assembly: GCA_034509955.1. Classification (NCBI taxonomy): domain Eukaryota; kingdom Metazoa; phylum Chordata; class Lepidosauria; order Squamata; family Phrynosomatidae; genus Urosaurus; species Urosaurus nigricauda. The sequence continues at coordinate 272,065,676 of JAOEGL010000001.1, forward strand.
CCATCCAAGACACTGACTTCTATCCTCCAAAAGGTACAGCATCTTAGATAACTCCTTTGGACTGAAACTTTGGACCAAACCCCAGAGTTGATTCACCACCCTATTGACATGAAAGCCACTGTCCACCATTGCAAAGAGGGTGCAAAGAGGGTTTAAATTTAAGCATGTAGGGAGCTGGGCATATGCTGTCTGGCCCACCCACTGTCCTCCTAATCTGTTTCTTTGCCCATTATCAGTTACCTTTGGTTTTTAATTGTCTAATAGTTTTTCATTAATATAAACTACTAATTTTATTGCATCTTTTTTCTTATAAACCGCTTTGAGATTTTTTAAAAGGAAGATTTCTATAAATATTTTTTCTTAAATAGATACCAGTTCATGAATTCAGCAACTCTAATAATCCAGGTTTCCCAATTGTGTATCCATGTTTAGTTGTCTGTGGTTATATTACCCTAACAAATCCTGTTTGGCAAATGCCTGAAGAGGCCAAGAAAAGACATCTCACTTGACATCTAGCTACCTTGCTTGAACTCCCCTCTTGGTCTCCTTACAGCTGGGCTAACATGAATTCCACAGCAGGGAAGGAAGTCTGCAGGTTCTGAAACCTCTGTTTACTCATTTGTTCTTTTGCTTAGTAATCTATGATAGCCAGAGTCTGAGATACAATTTACATGATATACACAGGGTCCATGCAAAATGCTCATTCCCTGTTCATACTCTTCGGAGTCTTTTTATAATGAATCAGCAGCCCCACTGTATGCATTATTAACATGAAAGCATGGGCCATAATCACTAGCACATTTTATTGGATGAAAAAGAGCGATAATGGTATAGAAGACATTTTGAATGAGACATTGGGCCATGTAGACCTTTGCATAGGCAAGTATTGTGCCTGCACCTTGCATTTCATATTAAATGGCACCTCCCGCCCTCAGCGGGCAGGCGCAGTTGCTGTGGGGCTTTCAGCCCCAAGATGGCTGTTGTGGCACTCTTCCCACCGGTGGGAGGCCGGCGAGCCTGCTGGCTTCCTGCGGGCAGGAAGAGTTGCAAGGCACGATCTTGTGCTCGCACTTGCCTGGCTCCCGGGCTCCCTGCACTGCGCCGATTGGGAGTCTCTTTCCACCTCCTCCCCTCATTGGCCAGCTGGCCGGGACGGAAGGGGCCTCTGCTTGCCTCCATGCCCTGGAGGCTATTTAGCAGAGGAGTGGTTGAGTCCACGCCTTTGCCATCTGTTTGACTCCCCACCCTCCCTCCCTTGGTTTGGGTGTTGCTCGTCACAACTTTTGTTGTTGGCAGAAGCACAGGTTCTGGATCCAGTGGGCTGGTTTCCAGTGCTCGGTAGCACTGGATTGGGAGTCCTTTGCACCCGGGAAACATCTGGTGCAATGTGGCCAACCGTGGGCACATGGAGTATATCCCGGTGATGAGAGGCCTTCCTCTGGTAGCTGCGCAGTTGCGTAATTGCGCAGGGGTGTGGCGTGGCCTCAAGTCATCCCAATGCTTGGCATACAAGCAACTTCACATCAGTCCAACCTCGGTGTTGGTGATGTGCAGATCCAGTCCTCGTGCTTTTGGGCCAACGCTACCTTGTGTTTGCTGTTAATAAAGTTGTGGCCGTTTTCCTGCCAATCTGCTTCCTGTTTTTTCTTGGGGTGAAATGCCTCCACTGCAATTAGCCACAATTAATAATATAACACCTGAAGTAAGCCTCCAGTTTGTGACATTATCATCAAGATTGCAGTTTGTACAAATGCCACAAGTATACATCTGGAAGTGTGAAGGATGTCACCTGTCTATGCCTTTATACTGCAAGAGATAGGGAACACATGTGATACCCATGAACGTTATGGATTTTTGTGGGGATGTTGATTGGCTAATGATTCCCCAGGTTTGACATTTTTGCTTATGTTGCTTTTAGATGTTAAAGTAATTCTTATATAATAAATGTGCAATAAATTCATGGAGGTAGGAATAAACAAACAAACAAACTTTTATTCATCTGTATTCATAGCATGGCTAATTAACTGTCAATAAATGAATCTGCCTTTTCATTCTTTCTTTCACATGACAAGATCATAGTGTGACAGTTGAAAAATCAAAAATAATGACATAAATCTGTGTTAAGATACAGAAGGAAATGGATTGAATAAATAATATTTTCAAGTCCTAAAATTTAATAATAATTTCTAACCCACCCCTCTGAGCGAGCAATTGGGGCAGGGTACAACAATTAAAAACATATACAGTTAAAAATTACAATCTATACAATCCATACCCACCTCCCACCCCTTAAACAGGATTAAACTAAGTCATAATTAAAACAGTATCAAATCTAAAAACCACTCAATCTCAGGGTCCAATGTGGCAGTCACATGTCAATGGGAGATAGGAGGAGCTAGACATCATTCTTTCAATGAGGTTGGGACGGATTTCCTAAGAGCACAGCTATGGGAAAAGCCACAGTTCTTCTCTCTACAAGTCCTAAAGTGGATCTGTGCTAGAAAATCATAGTGCTATGTTGTATGGCTTGTCTGCTGCAACAGAAATTCTGCTGTCTGCTGTTTAATGGATGAGATGACAGACCCCATGCTTTTAGAAGCGATTTCTAGGCCACTAAGTCTCTTGAGCTAATAAAAACAGTCCTACAGCTAAGTGCTAGAGTAGTTTTCAGGTGCAAACTGAAAATATTGGTGGAACTCTGTTGGTGCTGTAGAGAGGAAGTGGGCAGAGATGAAGAAGAATACTGTATATCTCCTTAAAGTCATGCAGCTACTTCTACATGAAAATATATGGAGGGAAAAATCACATAGGATCCAAAGAATTTAAGATTTAAAATGTCATTATTTAAAATGAATATTTAAATGGAAGTTTTATTCAGGCCTTCTGATTTACTAACTAAAAATACATTTTCAGGAAAATATATTCCATTGTAACAAGTCAGAAAAATTTCAAAGTGCTGGTGTAATGGAATCTCTTCTCTAGTAAATTAGATCCATTTGTTAATGTTTTAGTCTCTGGGGTAGCAAAAACAAGCTCACTCCATCTTCTATGTTCACCTATTTAAATATGGCTATCATATTACCTCTCATTCTTCTCTTCTCCATCCTAATTAAGAATCCTACTGTCATGTTACTTCAGAATGCAGTGGTTGCTACTACCTTGGTGGGATATTTTCCACTTTAGTTTGGATGGCAAAAAATAGGGCAATAAAAAAAATCTGAGTCAATTCACAGGGTGAAACCCTAGGTGCTAGGTGACAAATCTCAGTCCCAGGTTCAATACTTGTTTCTGTCAGCACTTTCTGGACTGTCCACAGGATGGACATAATTTGCATTCTAGAATCCTCACATTGACAGCTAGCTATAGGTAAATGAGTAGGGGAGGACACATATTTCAAATGCATTTTTATTCCTATCTTGATTTATAAAAACTGAAAGCTACTTTAAAATATTTGGTGGAAAAAACATGCCAATTAAAGTACATGTTATTTAAAATAATGGTTTCATCTAATCTATGGTGTGCTGGTCACCACCAATACTAGTCTGGTAATTAAAATTTAGGGACTGATACTGAAGAAATATTCTCTACATAGGAAGTCAGTGAAGCAATTTTCCATGGTTTTTTTTTTTCCAACCACACTCTTCAAATGCATTCAAAACATTGTCCAAGCATTCTGTAAACATAGAGGAAAGTGTGTTCCAGGAATACATAAGATTTGATTCATGCACAAAAATATGTGTATTTTCTTAAAGCAAGAAAGAGCATTCATCTTGACTTTCCAAAGTAAACTCACAGAAATAAACATGAAAGTATGAAAGGGAGGCTATTCACACATACACACTTTATAGATGTATATAGGTACATATAACTTATATATTTGTCTCAGATCAGGATTGCAACATCATTTTGTAAAAGTTGTTGATTTACTGTACCTTTTCTTTCCTCTTCACTGTCGGGTCATATAATTTGATTATGCTATGAGGAAACCACCCAGGTCTAATCTATGTGTCAGGTTCTTCCCATACTGACATAAATTTATATCTGGGTGCTATTTTGCATTTCTGGACATGTAGAAGGCTTCTTCACTGAGCAAAACAGGTCACTCAATCTCAGCTGAAATTTAGAGGTGAAGCTCCTCCATTTCCTGGAAAATTCTTCAGACTGATCTCTATTGCATTTTTAGATGAGTTAAAGGTCTAAGTGGGACATGTATCCCAGTCAACATTAAAGCAAATCAGTACTTTGCAAAACTAGACAAGTACAAATCAAAATAGACTTCCAGCTAGCTCAAGTGTAGACCTGAATCTTAATTCCTAAGTATATTTTAGTATCTCTCCAAAGCTTTTCACATTTTCCCAGTAGGGGAAACTCCTGCAGGGCTAGAAAGACTTCAGAGATATAGGGAAAAGAAATGGACTTTGTGTTTAAAGTAACTCATTCCTGAACAGGTATGACTTCATGAATAAATCTAGTATTTTAAGAATCTGAAATGTCAAATTCCCACTCAGTCTCAATACAATTTCTCTGTGTGGGTGGGAGTGGGTGTGAATGTTGACAGAGGAAAGACTGCTTATATATAATACATCAAGACTTGTGCGTGTAAAGTCTAGCCTTCAGTTAAAATCATTTAAAATTCAACACCTTGTTACATCTTGTTTGTATGTCAATCAAACTAGCACTGATAAGTGGCAACAATATTTGGGCCACCAGACTCTAGATGAGAGAATGATACTGCTCTACACAGACTCATACACACACCTCCGCTTTCAATGCAACACAAACCAGAATAATTATTTTCTAACTTCTTCTCCATAAAGCACATCTGCTGAAAAAGCAAATCTGTTAACAGAAGTCAAGCTTCCTTAAAACCTTTAACTGAAATAGTTCATTCTCATTCTTCAATTTTACATTTATGGATTTATTACACACAACTGTCGTCATTTATCAGTTAGGCAGGGTTCCTTCAAGTAAAATTCATATGGCCTCTTTTAGGTCAAGTGGTTATGAGTGAGATTAGGGTGACCAGAGTGTGCCTACTCATTGTGTCAGTCACATTCTTCCACAGTTGTGTAAGTCAAGAAAGCACAAATTCTACTGTTTTGTTGTTGGACTTTATTTTAACCAGAAAAACACAGAGAAAGAGAACTGAAGGAGTTGTAGGCAAGGATAGTCCTGATGTCTGAGGACTGGGCTCATTGACACTGGGAAGGAAATGTACTTTTTCTGTAGTTAGATTTAATTTAATCTATTTCTTCCAGGTCATACGTTCAGTGCAGAGAGAGAGAGAGAGAGAGAGGAGGGGGCAGGCACACAATCCTTAGCAAAAGTCCTGTTATTTCTTACATACTTTAAAATTGGACACACAGGACAATTGCCATCTACGAGAGCATTGATGTTTCCTGGAAGCTTGCTGTCAGTGTCTCAGTAGCATACAAGCCTTACTTCAATAAATATGCTGTTAGGCTATCCGGGATTGGCTCCTTATGGTTAGGCTGCTTACACCTCCTTGCCATTTAGTGACCTTTATTCAGTGCTTGGCCTGTATGCTTTTGAAATACTGACAACTAGTATCCAGGATATATCAGTGCTCCAATAGATGGTAATTGTCCTGCATGTGAATCCCTATCTAGTCAAGGCTTACATTGTTGCAAAAACAGCAGCAGCAGTCATTTGAAGGGTTGCATGTCACTGCAAACTGTTTGCCACTATTAGGTACTGCCTTTGAAAATAACTACCACTTGCACATTGGGTAAGCCAGTATAAAACTATGTGTGTGCTGTGTGTCTTCAAGTTCTTTTTGACTTATGGTGACTTATCATGGGGTTTTACTGGCAAGATTTGTTTGGTTGAGATTTGCCATTGCTCTCCCCTGAGGCTGAAAGAGTGTGACTTGATCAAGGTCACTTAGTGTGTTTCATGACCAAGCTGGGACTCTTGGCTTCCAGAGTGTCCAACACTCAAACTACTACACCATGCTGGCTCTCTACTTGTACAACCCAAGTTAGGAAGGATATCACCATTGTGGAACATTTTAAAAATCAAAACAAATTAGATATCAGTCTTAAAGATTCAGTCCTTCAAATGTAGGTCTTTGTCGAGAAACTTTAAGTCACTGAGATGGGAGGAGGAATATGGATAGCTGTTCCTTTTTTTATATCTGTTTGGCTAAAGATTCCTCCATCTTTCCCCAATAAAAGAACAAACTTTGTTGTGAAAATAAAAACTCTTGAAAATTTTATTTAGCTATAGTAAACATTCCATTAACTGGTGATATTTAGAGATGGGTCAGAGGAATCAACAGATTGCTGAATTTGGAAGCATAGGTATTCCAGTCTCTGATAAGAGGAAACATAATATATGTGCAGCATTTCCCACTAAGATGTGTTGTTTGATTTCTTCATAAGAGATTTAGAGACATTTATAAGTTTTTGCTTTCAACAGAGTTTCTGGAGGTGTGCACTGATCCCTATGGCTGCTATTTTCAATTTGATTCTTGAAATTATTCAAAATCAATGCACTTCTTCCAGCTTGCTGCCTTGAATCCCTATATTTGGAGAAAGGTGGGATATAAGTAAATAAAATAATAAGAATAATTTATGATAACCATAGGACTACAAAAATATGTATGCTTATTTTAATTTCATATATTTATTTCATTATTTTCTTTAAATACTGTTTAAATGGGAGTAAAAAGATGGGCAATTTACCAACCATTTTTCAAAACCATTATTGCTGAAAGGTGTTTCACTGTCTGCTAGATCAGCCAGTTTCTGAAACATTTCTTGCATTAATTTTTACTGAGTTATTTTATTTCCTGGAAATCATGCATCCATTTTATTTCTTTTACCATAGGATGGGTGATACTTGGCTTGAATGCAATCCTTGTATTTGCAGTTTGTTCTGATGGCAGAACTCTGATACCAGAATTCCATAGCATTGAGCCAGTAAGAGCAGTATCAAATTGCATTATTTCTCCAGTGTAGATGCCTCATGATTTTGTCATAGCAGTTAATGTGGAAACATAGAGACATACTTGGGAATCTTCAATGGGCCCTATGTCAAAAGGACTCATTGCTAGAGGCAGTAATGGCTGCCTAGAGTCTTCCAGATTGCATTCAGACATGCATAGCTGATAGCAACTACTCCTTACATAATGGCCAACTTCCTTGAGAAGACACAAGGAAATAGGAAAAGAACAGAAGCAGATGGAAGAGGAGGGAATCTGGATCACATATATTACCTATTCCAACACGGAAGAGAAACTAAGAATAAGTTTTAGAGCAAATAGGAGTTAGGGGCTGTACAGAACGCCCAAAAGGGGCAGTCTGTAGGTGCCCAGAGAAGTGCCAGAAGGGGGCCAGGGCTGCTTCACTGGCAGCCGCATAGGCCCCATTCTGCCGCTTCTGCAGGCCACGGAGAAGTGGCAAACTGCCGCTTCTCCATGGCCTGAAAGCGGGGTGCAGCAGGCACCCTGGGCGCCTGCTGCACCCCACCATCCCCGGAGGTCCCGAGGGGAGAAAGAGGCCGCCGCTGTGGCCCCTTTCCCCTAGGGGTCCTTGGCGCAGCCGTGTAAAGGCTGCGCCAAGGACCAGCGCCAAAAAAGGAGCTCCTGCAGTGTCATGATGCCATCATGGCATAAGTGAATGGAGGGCACCATTTTAAAATGGTGCCGTCCATATGCTTGAAGGTTAGGGAGCGTGCAAATGCTGTGGGCTCCCTAACCCTAATCCTGCCCCACAGATGGCCCTTTTGCGCCGTCTGTATCAGGTCTCTGTGAAACTCTATCAAGACTTTACTTGTATTCCATCGATGGTACAAGGATGAACGAATCTAAAGTTGCAGTAGAACAATCTATACTGAGTGGAATTGAACAGATAAGGATGAAGATATGAATAAACTCTGAGATCCTTTCATACTATATAGTTACAGCATCATGATTGCACTATAACATCTTAGCTGCACCATACTGAATCAAGCTGTTGGAAAGAGACATTTATAATTCTGAATTATGTGTCAGAACTGCTAATTTAGATCAGCTATAAAGACACATAAATAGTTAATTCATATATTCACTAATTATATGATGATATATATCTGATCTATATGGTTTTGTTAGCTAGGATGTTGGGGGGTGGGGTAGTGGATAGAAGTAGAAGTAAAGTTTAGTTGGTGTTAGATTCTTGATTCTTAGAAGGGGCCCTGTTACTAACTGGTATGGTATGCGAGATAAGGAGCTGGGATGTGGGATGTTCAAGGTTGTGTCCTGTGAGAGAGCTGGGTTGTTATGGCGATCTGGCTAATGTGAGTGTGGTGTGGTGAACGGCTCGTTGGAGAAAGGAGAGGGTAGTTTTAAAGTGTGCATTTTTTACTCTGAACCTCAGATTCTGCAAAAACGTGTCTGTGATCACTACTGCAATGCTCTTACAATAAAATTTCTTACTTTGGTATGAGTTTGGTTGTGGATCATTGAGCAGAGGATTCCAGCCCTCACATTATGAACCCCAGGATTTTTTTCGGAACCCCAGGATTCTATAGGAAATTTCCATGGCATTAAAGTGGAAATATTGTGCTGTTAGTGTGCAGAGTGAGAGGGGCATGACTCTTAGAGACTTATCACATCGCAAAAGTAAGCTGAAATGGAGTGACAGGGAAGTGGCTTTTTCTTTGTCTCTCAGCCTGCCCTCAAAGTACTTTTGTTCCCCTCCCAACAGAGATAGTTTTAAAAAGGTGCCTTTTGTGCTTGGAAATATGTTTGGCAAAAGGCACTCTTTTACAATTGTCTCATTCTGGAAAGAGAACGGAAGTGCTTCAAGGGCATATGGAGAGGTAAAAAGAAAGCCACTTTTCTGCTGCTCCATCTCAGCTTACTTTTGTATTGTGATAAAGCTCTTAGGAAATGATACTTTAATACCCTTTTCTCCCGGTGTCTATTATCAAAATTTTGCAATAAATCTGACTTCAGATTTCAAAACAGTATCATTTTAATTTAAAGCTAGTGATAAGGCAAACACTGTGTTTTAGAAGAGGCACAGCTCTCTTCCAGGAATGTGATTGTCCTTGCATTCAGTAAAAGAATTAATAAATTAGCTCTGTGGACAAAACACATGTACATGTACTTTATAAGCCACTTGTCAACTCTTGCCTGATACATTTAGCTGTTAATTAATTATTTTTTTTACACAATATAGGATTGAACATGGTCATACTCACTACTATTAATTCAGATAAGTGCCTATTCCCTGCTGCTTTGGGCATCGGTATATGTTATATGGTTGGTGAAGTATAAAGAAGAAATGCGGTCATAAAGAGACTTCATGAAAAAGCACTTTAAAGTGGTGTGTGTGTGTTTTTATTCTGAAGCAAAACAGAGATTATGTCCAACATAGAATGCAGTTAATACCCTTTAGTGGGAAGTGACCTTTCATGCTTGACCTATGTATAAACCTGAGGATGTCAGCTACAAAAGATGGACTGATAATATCAATTCTGGAGCTTACTCATAGTTGCCCTAAGTCAAATTATTGTTTGTATGAATTTTAGTGAGAAAAAATGCATTGATTGCTTGGCCTTTTGATGATACTTTCCCTCTGTTCCTTTTTGTGATAATTGTGTGAATAGGACCTTTTTCTTTTCTTTTTCTTTTCTTTTCTTTTCTTTTTCTTCTTTCTTTCTTTCTTTCTTTTTTTGCAATAAGAATACAACAGACCAATTCATTTGAGTGTTTTATGAACTTGCCAGTACCCCAGGAGCTCTGTTTTACCAGGCTAGAATATCACTGTAGTTCAGTAATTGAACTTCTTTGAAATTATAGCTACTGTATTAAATATGGGAAAGCACAGCAAGTATGTGGTGAATTTAACCTCACAGAACACTGCCTACATCAGAATGCATTCAGAAAACCAATGGTAGGAACTATCAGTCTCTTATAACTAGAACAAAAAAACAAAAAAATGCATGAGAGTAAATCTATACACATAGTGTTATCCTGTGGCAGAATGCTGAGATGGTAAAAGAGAATGAACCATACACCACATATACCACTGCATCAGATAAAATAATAATAATTCAGGAGACAAAAATGTTCCAATTTTAGGATATTCAACATATGGAAATATTCAGAAATGTGATCTACCTACAGCCAGTTTATCCTACCACCTTAGCCTTCCATGTCCTATTTTATTTATTTTATTACATTTCTGTCCTGCCTTTCTCCCAGAAAGCGACCCAAGATGGCTTACAGGTAAAATCCTTTTTCAAAATTTACAATAATTTAAAAAAATAGTTTACTTGTTAAAACAGTTTAAAATGATATAAACCATACAAAACTGAAAAATGTATCTAAAGAACACACTCATATAAAAGCCTCTCTGACACGATTATAAATTAAAAGCTTGCTTAAACAAAAAGGCCTTTATTTTTCAGCAAAAGGAAAGCAGAGAAGGGGATAGCCTAGTTTCCCATGGAAAGGAGCTCCAGAGGATGAGAGCAGCCACTGAGAAGACTCTCTCTTGTGTCCCCAACAAGTAAGCTTGTGATGGTGGTGGGAAAGAATGACTTGCAAAAGAAAGGTTTGAACAAGGAATCTCATAGCTCATAGCATTAGCAAGACTATGCTGCAGTTAATTTTTTAAGTGTGTGTGTGTGTGTGTGTGTAGATTGAGGATTAAATCCTAATACTAAGTGCATCAGTGGATAAATGGGATTTATAAATTTTGACTTACTATCCAACAATACATTCAATAAGTCTCCTGTAGTTGACACTGAAAAAATGGTTTTAGGCAAATAATGCAAATACAGAGTTTTGCCATATACAGAACCTATGTACACAGGGAACTTTCCCCAGTACAAAATGCAAAGGTATAGTTCTTTATTCATATGATTTTGCTGCCTCCATAGAAATGAAGAGGGAACACATGTAAAATTCGTATACCCAATGGCGTGTACAGTATATGGAAATAGATTATGGAACAGAGGTTCTTGATACTCTGGACTCTTACACACTGCACAGTTATAGCACTTTGATTCCATTTTTACAGCCATGGCAACATTCTATGGAATCGTGTGATTTATAGTTTAGGTGGAGGCACTCAGAATTATCACGCTATGCTTCACCAAGCTACAATGCCCAGGATTTCATAGGATGCAGCCATAGCAGTTACTGTAGAAGAAAAGTACTAAAAATGTGTACTGTGAACACAGTATTTGACATTAACAGCTGAACCTATACACATTAGTCTAGGCAAAACCTCCCATGAAGTCATTTCTTATGCAGTTCTCCATATGCATTAGATATACTGCAAATATACCAAAGCTATTTAGGCTACTCTTCAGGGAATAATATTTGAAAGTGAGAAATTCAGCTGGAATGAAAATGTAAAAGAAATCAAGTATACATATAATTTCTAAGCTGTGGGATGCAATTTTTTTTCTATTTTCCAATTAACTTGCTCTGGTTTTGCTTTATAATCTTTCTGAAGGGGAAATGTTATTATTAACTAACAAAAGATCTGAAGCAATATAATTACTGGGACAATTGTGCTTCCCCTATAAGATCTTTCTTTTTCCTCTGTCAGCAGCAGTGACTAAGACCTGCATGCTATTTTGTCTAATTAACAGAATAATATTTTCAGAGGCAGGGGTTAATTTAGCTCTCTGTTATGATGCAACAAAATCACCTCAGAGAGAATGAGTTACATTCCAATGTATTGTTTTCAGACTTGGCTCTGTGAAACCTCATATTTTATGCTATGGGTAATGGAGAAGGAAGGAGACCTTTCTGTGTAGGAGAGAGACTAGGGAAATATGTTTATCTCTACCTTTTTTAAAAAAATAATTAGTTGTTTCCACTGGAATAAAGATGGGACTGGTGTAAAGAGCAGCACATTAAACTACATGCAGGGTTCTACATCATGTCAACAGTCTTTAAATGATCATGCCCCCATAATGTTTCCCAAGAATTTTTACAATTGTTGAAGACATCTTCAGGACTGACAACATAGAATGAAAGGGAGTGTTTAAGAATACACTACCATAACTTATCATTAAGGCACAGAAAAGGGTGATGTGAAGTCAAAGGCTTTCACGGCTGGCATCCATAGTTTTTTGGGGTGGGGTGTGTTTTGTTTTTGTTTTTTTTTGGGGGGGGGGGTTCAGGCTATGAGGCCATGTTTTAGAAGAGTTTATTCCTGATGTTTTGCCTGCAGCTGTGGCTGGCATCTTCAGAGAATGCTGGCATGGAAGGGAATGAGGTATACACACTATTGGTTGAGAGGAAGTGATTTACATGTTAATCTGTGTATTGTTCTGTTGCTGAATGGCAACGTTGAATGAGTGTCTATTTACTTAATGATCCATTGTCAGCAGGGAAACCCACAACATGGTTCCAATATGTGGTTGGCACTTTCACTATTTGGAACCATGGAGAAGAAGATCTGATCATATTTTTGAACCATCTAAACAACATACACCCAAACATCCAATTCACAATGGAAAAAGAAAAGGAAGGAACATTGCTATTCTTAGATGTCCTGGTCACCCGCAAACCGAACCAATGGTTGGGCCACACAGTACACAGAAACTTACATCATACATGGACAGATACCTACACAAGTACTCCAACCATCACCCAGGACAAGAAGAAGAAGAAGAAGAAGAAGAAGAAGAAGAAGAAGAAGAAGAAGAACAGGAGGAGGAAGAAGAGCAATAAAAACACTGGTAGACTGGGCAGAATCAGAAAATATCAAAGGAATTGGTGTGCACTCATCTTCCTCTTAAATAAATTATTCCTTGTAATAGTACTATTAATAGTAGTGGTGGTGGTCATGAGCTAGCAAGATGTTATGGTGAGAGTTTTAGATGAGATGAGTTTGAATCCCTGCTCACCCATAAAAATCTACTGGGTAACCTTGGGCAAGTCCTACTCATTCAGTCTAAAAGGACAACAATGGCAAACCTCCTCTGACTAAATCTTGCCAAGAAGATCCTATGATAAGGTCACCTTAATTTTAAATTAATTTGAAGGCACATAACAACAACAACAACAACAACAACAACAACAAAACAGTTATTATATATTGACCTAACTATCATTGCTGCTGTTGCTGTTTAATTTACCAGCAAGGATGATTCTGAAAGAAGTTTGTGATCAACTAAAATAACTTGCTTTTATACCCGACACATCCAACCAGAAAAGTAGCATAGTTCCATGAATTACCGCAAATTCTTATCAAACAAAGACATTAGAAGTGCCACAATAATTCTTCTCACCACTTAGCAGAATAATACAGATAAGTAACCAACCATTGGGCAGCATTTCCACTGGTTTAATAGTTTGTTTCCTGTGCTATTTCCTTAGTTAGGTATGTAAGTTTACAGAACAAAATGTTCTCTACTAGTAACTCTTAAACCAAGCAGAATAGCCAACACATTCCCCCAGTTTTTGCTACCCCATATGATGGGTGAATTAAAATTGATATAAATGATAGTTTTGCCACTACAAAATGATTCTTATTTCTAGAGGGTAGTTTCTTATGAGGTTCTTACTTCCAGATGATAGTTCCTTATGAGTTCTGCACCTCCACAAAGCCCTACACCACAACTTCATTGTGGCAAGAAGATGTCTCTGTGTTCTTGAAGAAATACAAACTGTGGCAGGTTCTACCAAGTTGAAAGGTTTTGTGTATAGTCCTGAAGTAGGTATATGTTTTCTGAAACTTTGCCTTGCAAACCTAGACTGGCCACTCAAAAGATGGTCATTGAGTGACAGACTGGCTATAGCAGTCTTGCATGAAATAGTTGTCATCTGAATGGGTGGAGGATCACAAATCATTAAATCATTCACAGTGTTCCACTTTTTATTAGATTTATATCTTCAGAAGAAGCCAACAAGTTGTTCTCTATGTCTTTGTGGGAGACAATGAATAAAGTCACCTGTTAAAATGTGTCATGCTGCCATTAATAGTGCAGAAAGGCAGTTTGATGGCCGCTGATGTGGCACAGGCAGCAGGGAGGCCTGGCCATTCCAAGTATTCTCCTGATTTCCCTTCTCAGAACAGGGATGGACTAGCCATTGATCTCATCAGGCTCCATTTCCTTGATTATGCATATACCTTTTGCCTATTACCTTGACTAGGAAGACCCAATATACTTATACATATCACATGCTACCTACTTTTTGATTAATTATGCTGCCCATCCTAACTGTACTTGCAAAAGTCTGCCTGCTGAATTGTAGAAGGAAAATCTGGTCACTTTAATCCCTATCTTTCTGTTATGGTGTCACAAAATATGCCTCCCTCCCACCTACCTGGAAGAAACAACACATTTTAATGCACTGAAGTTTACTGAGGAAGTAAAGCAGCCATGCTAGGATTTCTTGTTTTGTTAAAATGGAGCAAAGAAATGAAGTTGAAAGGGTTCTTTAGGGAAACAGGGTAGGTCTAACATAATGAAAAAAAGGGCCAGCTCCAGTGCTTGAGTATATAATTGTAAGAAACCGCTCCAGAAAAAGCTTTCAGAGAGAGAATGAGATTTTTATAACATTTTGCCACTGAAGATTTATCTTTTCCACAGAACTCTGGCAAGATATTATATAAGGATTTAATAAATGTGCTTAAAAGGTATTACATATGAAAAATGGATTTTGCAGCTGAAAGACATGCTTCAGCAAAGAAACCTAATGGGTGAAGAAAATACCCATGATTTCATAGCTAGTCTATAAAAGCTTTCCCCACCCTATTTCTCACTTTGGTTTAACAAAAAAAAGTAAGAAAAAAATGAGAGAGAGAGAGAGATTATCACATTCATTTTAAAGCGACTTATCCCTGACAGGATAAAGTAGCATTTAAATCAAAAAGTGGGTGTTATCACACTCAGCCATGACTGGGCAAGTGCAACCCAACTGTAGCCTGGACCCCAGCTACATTTATCCAGTGGCTTTTCAAAAGTGGAAGTCTGCTGGATAAGCATGGCTGGGGTCTAGGCTGCAGAAGGGGTTGTACTTGCCCACTGTGAGTGAGTTCGACAACACCCACTTTTACATTTAAACAGTACTTTATCCCATGGGGGATAAGTCAATTTAAAATGAATGCAATAATCTCCCGAGATAGTGAGAGAGAAATGGGATATAAATTCTTTATGCCAGTGATATGTGGTAAAAGTCATGGCTGATAAAGGCCCAGGTGAGTTCCAGCTTTTATTAGGCAACTGAGTATTTACGTAACGTTTGCCTTAATCCTAGTCTGGGATGAATCAGAAGGTCCTGCTAAGCAGCAGCTGTTCCTCGTCCTTTTCCTCTGGTAACCACCATTGTCTTTTCACCATCTTCATTTCTCCAACTCCTTGCTGAAAGAGCCATTTCTTTCCTTGACGAGTAAAAGAGGCATACTCACAAGACATCTTGCTGTTCTAAAATTGTGGAAGACATCTTGCTGTTCTAAAATTTAACTATTTAGCAAATTCAAATATTTTATGATGAAGTATGAGCTTATAGCAGAAGATTTTAAAGTGCATAAAACAGGATGAATGAAAACAAGTTTATTTTTCAGAAAGTCTTTGTTATTTAATGGTTTTATATTTTCTTATCTGAGCTTCTACAGACTTTTTCCTTTTAAATAAATCCAAAAAATGTTTTATTGATTTGTGGATGTTGTTCCATTTTTAAATTCTCACATTAAAACTTTTTTAAAAAATAAAATAAAAATAAAACAAATATTTGAATAAACTAAACACATACATATGCATAAGAATACATGGTACTGTTTTTTTTAAAAAAAAAAAAATATTAGTTAAAACTTCACAATAAAAACTGGACTAAACAACAACTAAATACACATCTCCATACAAATTACATAAAACAAACTATACAGAAAAATCTAAACTAACAACCTACAAGGCTACAGAAAACATAATAGACAAAAATACTTCTATACTTCCTGAGCCTCTTGTTATCCTATACTTTATCTTACTTAAAAGTACTTTCACATCCTATCTAAAGCGTACTCTACATTTAGTTTATCTTTACCTATATTTCAGACTTTGTTATCATGCTTATAATATCTATTGCTAATCTTCAGGTCCTATAATCATTTCCATCTCCAATATCTAATATATTATTAAAATGTACTATTTTACTTTATTTATTGATTTAAAGCAATATACACATATTTTTCTTCTTTTCCTTGAATATAATGAATACATGGTTTCCATTCTTCATAGAATTTCCCATCTCTTTCCTTTTAACTAGATATGTGAGATTATCCATTTCAAAATAATTATATAGTTTTAATTTCCATTCTTCTATATTTGGTAGATCTGGACTCTTCCAATGTTTTGCATATAAGGTTCTGGCACCTACAATCATATAGAATAGGACTTTCCCATACATGTTTTCAATCTCCTTATTTTATATTATATTCAGCAAATACATTTTAGGGTCTGCTCAATCTTCAAATTTCAATATTTTCTTTATTTGGTCATGAATCTGTTTCCAATATAACCTGGCTTTATTACATTTCCACCAGTAATGTAAATAGGTCTCAATTCATTACCACATTTCCAACAAACATTTTTACTATTTTTGTCATTTGTGAGAGCTTATAAGAGGTTAAATACCACTTATATTGAGTTTTATATATGTTTTCTTTTATTTCATAATTTAAGATATATTTTATTCTTTTTTTTTCAATTTTTCCCCATTGGTCCAGGTTGATATTACAATTTAAATTTTTGGCCCATTTTATCATAAATTCTTTCAGTATTTTGTCTTCCAATTCATATTTGATTATCAATTTATATAATTATGAAATTTGTCAAGAAGGGTCATCTTTTATAATGTTTTCTAAATCCTGATCCACTGCTCCAATTCTATTTAATTTTATATTCATCTGAAACATTTCTTTTAATTGCCAATAAGTAAAGCAATTGCAATTATATGCTTCTGGCATTAATTCTTCCTCTGTTTTCATTACTCTTTTAAATAATAATAATAATAATAATAATAATAATAATTTATATTCTGCCCCTCTGGGTGTGCAATCAGGGTGGAGTACAGCAATTAAAAGTTCATACAATTAACATATAACAATTCGGTCTCCCTCCCACCCCTTAAAAATGAATTAAACTGAAAGTGAGAATAAAACATTAAGACACTGGGACATAAAAACATTAAAATATTAAATGGTTCTAGCTAAGATTTGATAAGTAGGCGGCCTCGAGAATATCACATGTCTCAATGGGTGAAACAGAAGGGACTGTAGTTGACGGAAAGTTTAATCATTTTCTGGGAAGGCCTGCCAGAAGAGATGCGTCTTGGTGGCTCTCTTGAAGCCATCCAAAGTTGTAATAAGGCACATCTCATCCAGCAGGCCATTCCATACCCTGGGAGCAATGGCAGAAAAGGCTCTCTGGGAGGTCTGCACCAGCCTAGTTTTCTTAGGATGTAGCAAGTTCCTCCCAGAGGACCGAAGAGTACGAGGGGGCTCATATGGGAAGAGGCGGTCCCTAAGATAGGATGGACCTAAGCCATGAAGGGCTTTAAAGGTCAAAACCAGCACCTTGGCATAATTTAATAATTTCAGCATACAAGACCCATCCTTGTTCTTGGATTTTTTCTCTTCCAAATAGTGCCTCATTTGTTGAAGCCCATAATACACCACTGTGTTTTATATTGCAACTGCAATGTAATAGAATTTTCCTTATATAATGATTATTAAATTCCTTGTCTGCTTTTAATTTTTCATAAAATATGTACCCATGATAACCAATCTCATACCTGCACTTTCCAGTATTAGCATTCTCTCCCACCACCCCCACCCCCACCACCAATTTAACCCAATCCATTACCCAGTTCAGGGCACTTGCATAAAAATACCATTTTAGGTTTGGCATAGCTACCCCACCTCTATCAACTTGATTGTACAATTGTCTTATTTGTTGTCCTTCCATATAAACACTGATAAATCCTTATGCCAATTTACAAAGGGTGTGTCATTTGTGATGATTGGTGGATTCTGGAATAAAAATAACATTTTTGGCAATACTGACACTTTTATCACTGATATCCTTCCCAACCAAGATAAATCTATTTTATTTATCTATATAAATCTTTTAAATACTCTGCCAAGTTCTGTCATAATTATTCTTAAATAACTCAGAATATTTGGTGGACAGGATCATTCTTAAGTAATTAACAGTTTTTTCTGATTGAAAATCTGATTTTTCCTTCAAATCTTTTAATTCTTTGTCTAATAAATGTATGGTTAGCATCATCATTTTGCTTTTATTTATACAGTAAACAACCACTTCTCCATATTGTTTCAGTATTTCTAAAACATGTTTTATATTTTCTGTTGGGTTACCCATGGTCAGCACCAAATCATCCACATATGTTCTCAATTTATATGTCATATTTTTAATTTTGATTCCCTCAATAGAGTAATTTTCTCTAATATTATTCAGTAATATTTCTAATGTTATTAAAAAGAGTAATGTAGATAAGGGACAACCCTGCCTAACTCTTTTACATATTCCACAAGGTTTTGTTTTCTGCTTTTTTAATGATGAAGATGATGATGATATAGATCATGATTCTTTTTTACATTTAAAACATTTCTGTAGGTTACTATGGCTTTGAAGGTTTTTTTCGGACCAGCAATTAAACAATACCTTTTGAAAATGTTCTTGTGCCTTTTTTTGAAGGGGTTTGCTTGGCTTTTATGGCACTGTTGTGTCATGAAGTGTGGTGTAAACACTGGCAGTGTTTAAACTAGGCCTTTCATTTTTTATAAACATTTTGAGCATAGCTTTTATTTTGTGCCTGTAAAAGGAAGGGGGGGCAATAACTCAAAAATTCAGAGGGAAAACAAATCAACAAGCATGTGTGTTCAGAATGTACTCACCCACATAAAGCACTGCTAGTTCAGGAGAGCCAATTATGCCTGAAGTCTAGGCAATGGTAACCCCAATGTCTGTAGGTTTTGCTTGTTCCCCCAGCATTCTCAGAGCTTAAATAAGCTCAGGCAGTACAGCTGAAATGGCTTGAAATGCACACCAGAGCCAGTGTTAGAGGGTTTTTTATTATTTTATTTTTCCAGAAGTATAACACATTCACTCATTAGGGACTCTGAAGAAAGGCTGCCTAGTCTGTTGGGTTTTCTATTGTGATAGCCTGGTTTCACAATCTCAGGAAGGCATTGTCAGGGTGAAGGTGATGCATGTAGAATGAAATGTGAAGGGTAGGGAGGAAAGAGGAAGAGTTATGTTTTTTTAATATGTTTCACTGCATGTGATGTATACTGCCACAGAGAATAAACTATATTTAGTTTGGCTGGCTATACAATACACTGATACTACGCAAAATATAATGCATGTGTTACTTTAAAGCAACTCATGCTTGATGGGAGTATAAAGGATGTAGGGTGAGAGTAAATAAAACACCTAATATTGGAAACAGCATTAGTTTTTCATTTGTATTCAGGTGTTGTTGTTTTTTTAAGTGTCTCTGCTAAGCCTTTCTGAGGAGCCACTGATCAGGACTGCCAGAAATGTATTTATTCCTTTATTTTATGTATTAACATGGGGGCTCAAGGTGGTTCACAACCTAGTTTAAAACCAAGTTCAGTTAACACATAAGGGTTGTAGCCAAAAAAAAAAAGTTTTAAAAAGCAATTTGTCTCCCATCTAATGCCGTGAAACATTGCAAGCAAGGAGATGTATTTGTTGGCCTACATGGACAGAGACCAAGCGAAACTGCTGTGCGCTGTGATGGAGAACGTGGGATGCAGAATCTAGAAGGAGTTAAAGGTTTCAACTGCCCTCTTCTCTCCCAAAAATGTCTTCAGTTCACCTAGTCACATCTGATAGAGTGTAAGCTTTTTGGAGCTGAGTAGGATTTTTTCTTCTTTCCATGTAACCTACCCTAGGGGACTGTGACAATTGGCTTATGGTGATGGTTTAAATAGGCAGTCACTTGGCAGGTAGAGGGGTCAGGTAATGGACTTCAGTCAATACCTATGGCACTCATTTGGTGAAGTGGGGGTAGTGATGTAACAATCATTTGTTGCAATTTGATAAATGTGGACTTTTGTTTTCTCAACATATTTTCATTTTAATGAATGAGCCAAGAAGTTTGCCACCTCCTTGAGCTAGACATGAGAATCTTAACATGGTTCATTTGCAAATGACCTGATAAGACAATAAATGCCCATTTGAAATTTGTTCTCAGTGGTTTTATGACCTCAGTAGTAAGTTGAGCACTTGAGCAGCAGGTGTACAATTCACACTTTCTCCTGTTGTTGTTGTTGTTGTTGTTGTTGTTGTTGTGTGCTTTAAAGTCATTTCTGACTCATGGCAATCCAAAGGTAAACTAATCACAGAGTTTTCTTGGCAAGATCTGTTCAGGAGGGAGGAGAGTTGCCTTTGTCTTCCACTGAGACTGAGATAGAGAGTGACTTGGCTAAGGACACCCAGTGGGTTTCTGACCCAGTGCTCCAGCTTGATCTAGGATAAATTTTTTAAGGATCATCCAAAATCATAAACTCCATGGGGCTGCAGAGATTAAAGTTTGTTTGTCTATGCCTTCAAGTAGCACAGATTCCATGATCCAAATGTTGCTGACTACAGCTCCCAGGATTTCTCAGCATTGACTACACCAGCTAGGGGATGCTGGGACTTTTAGTCCAACAACAGCTGGAGGGCCATATGTTATGATGAAATAACAGAGTGGCCCACAAATAGCTTTAAAAAAGGGAATAGCTGCATAATTGAAAGGGAGATCTGTATTCTCTGTTGCGTTCACAGAGGAATACATGGGCTTGGATTAAGTCCAATCATCTTTTACGGTGGGCCTTAAACTTTGACACTGAGTGCCATAAAGCCACAACGTTGTAACAAGTATGGGAACCCAGATTTTTCCACCTAAAGTCCAACATGCTAAGCACCACACTTTTTCTATGTGTGTTAGCTGATCCATATCAGTTGGGCATTACAGTATGCATTGTAGAGAAGGGAGTGGAGAGACAGAATTAGAACTTGGGAAAGTTGTGGACAATTATTATTATTATTTTCCTTTATTTATATAGCACTGTAAATTTACACAGTCCTGTACATACAATCTTATAATTATAATAGGTCCTGCACGGTCCCCAACCCTAATCATGGTGCAGAGACAGCCCAAAGGGGCCATCTGTATCACACCTTTCAAGCTTGTAAGTAACTAATAATAAAATTTTATTTGAAAAAAACAATTTAGCAATGTTTCACTTGTTCAGTTGGTGCATTCACTTGTTATTGTTTCATTTTGTTGCACTTAATTGTACTTTGCTACTCCTCTCTCTCTCTGTTTTTTGAGAACTCCAATTACTCTCACTTAGGACCCTCACACTGTCCTCATTTACTGATATATTTCTGACCTTATTTCTATACTAGCCCTCAGGCTAACCCTATCGCTCAGGATATCAGACCAGCAATGCCCTCAACTTGGAGAGCTATATTAGAACCAATCCCTCACTTCTGAACTTGTTTCCTATCTGTCTGAAACTAAAACTCTATTCTTCTCCTCTTACTGGCCAACATTCTATTGGCTGTCACCAACCTGTTCTGCCTGTTCTTCACAGAGATGTCTTATCCACAGTGTCATCATAGGTTGAGATCAGCTTGATGTTAGTTAACAACAACAACAACAAAACCTGGAGGAGGCCTCCTCAGATAAGGAAGAAGAGGAGGAAAGCCAAGGTAACCATTTCTAGCCAGAAGATTGGCAGAACTGCACTGAAAGTGGAACAATATCATGTTGATCATGAAGAGAGAGAGAGAGAGTCAGAAACTAAGCTATTTTGTCCTTCAAAGCATCACATATTGAAACAGAAGCAACAAAGACAAAGAAAAGGCCTTGGCCTGCCTTAAATGGGAAACACTGAGTTAGTTAGACCAATTGTGCTGATTTACAGCTGGCTTTAGAATCGCACATCCAAGGCCATTTCTTTACTTCAAAACAACAGCTCAACAATCTTGATTTGACATTGTATGATATTTTCTTTTCTCTTTAGATTATTATTTGTTGTGACTAGCCTTTGAGCCTCTTTGGTTTGACCATGCTTCTGCTCTTATTAACCTTCTGTGTAAATAAATTAATAATAAATAAACTTTATTTTATACCCCACCTTTCTGCTACAGCAATCAAGGCGGCTTAAATGTCTGTGTATGACCCAGGACAAGTTTGGTTTCTCCATTGTTCCCTATTCCCCACCTTGGACTATAGGTACACTGTCTTGAGTCTTGCCACCATGGAACAAAACAGTTATGAACAGTTATATAACCCTCTTGCACACATGCACATGCACACGCATAAACAACTTAAAATAATTTATCATTAACACTGATAAGAGAATGGCATAAAACTGGAAATATATTGTTGATATGCCTAAATTTGTCCTTTAAATATTGTTTCAAAAGTAATTGAAAATGTTGCCTACTTGTTGCATAACTTTTTATATGTGACATCCTTTATGTCCTTTGTATGTGTAACTCATTGCTTTGAATTTTTGATTCAATTCCACTTCATGTATACTCACAAAAGCTTCCCTTCTCAGATATACCATCTAATTAAAATAAAATAATATTTGTAAGCCGCTCTGATAGCATTTAGGGCTGAATAATAATAATAATAATAATAATAATAATAATAATATCTGGGCACAGTGGGACTCTTCTAAAAGAAAACGACACAAAATTTGTTATACAGAAATTGTGAATACTTGTGAGTTTTTTCCTCAAGCTGTTTTCTTTAACTGTCTCAAAAGCTTATCCATGATAAGGATTGTAATCTGTGAGTAATTAGTGATTAATCAGTGTGCAATTTTTCATGTCTATTTTTAACCTTATTTCAAAATAAATTTTCATATTAATAAAGATGGCAATCAGAGATTTGTTATCAGAATTAATGATTTGTTAATCCATTGCATATAACCAGATGGTGTAGATTTTACTCAACTAGGTGATGAAATATTTAAGAGCATTCACACTATTTTTTCAGATATCAAAATTAAGTGCCACTTCATGTTTGTTAAACTCACTCCATTTCTCTATGTTATAGCTTAGAAAACTCTTTTCTGATACATACTTTTAGACAGTGGAAATTAATTTATGTTTGGAAAATACAGCTTTAAAAGTGTCATACTGACACTCTGAGGGCTTGAAACTGTCTTATTGACATGTTTTGCTTTTAGTAAAAAAAGATAAACTGTTCCAAAACTTCAATCAATTTACCTGATATTTAGTCCCATTCAACCCTATGGGGCTTGCTTTTAAGTGGATCTGTATTGGATTGGTTGTTTATTTTTTTGTTTGCTAGAAAATTCCACAACTCCAAATTTATTGGCTTTCACATTCCAAATATAGCTTGTTCTCAGTCATGCCTTTAAAACATCTGGAACCTATGTCATAGCTCTGCTATGTGTATTTGTTAGTATGGAAGTAAATGTGAAATATAATATGGAGAAATGAATGATGGAAGGTGTTAGCAAGTATACTGCCAGAGCACATGTATGAACACATACATCACATTCTGAATATAGATGCCTGTATCTTGGTAAGATGTTCCCCTTTCTCCCTGCTTTCATTCCCACAGCAATCTGGTTGCCGCAGGAACAATTCGCTAGAGGGAAAGGAACTCCGTTATCGAGCTCCTTTCTGAGCCAAAGAAAGGGCGCCGTCCTGTGGCACCATGATGTCAGGTGCAAACCTGTCCATCTGGACATGGTGCACACCAAGATGTCATCATGGCACATGTGTAAAGACAGCACCATTTTAAAATGGCGCCGCCCATACATGTTATGATTAGGGAGTGTAAGGTTGCTGCACACTCCCTAACCCTAATCATGGTGAAGGGACAGCTCAAAGGGGCTGTCTGTATTGTGCCTAAGACCTGTAGGCAAGAAGCTTCTTTCCAGGTATCAGACCAGTTTCTCACAGATGAAAGCATCAAACAGACATCAACTCAACAAAGAATTATCTTGTTACTTATCAAAAAGGCAGGGATGTCTGAGGAAAACACCCACTTGTGGGAGAAGTTATAGAGTAGTTGACAATTATCCACCTGGGGTATGACCTTGTGAATATGGCTAATGCCTAGATGCAGGATATATAGCAGAAGAAAAATCTCCTTGCCTTGGAAGCAGTGATGCCAAATGTTGGAATAATTGCATTCTATGTCCTGAGAGTATTCAGCTTTGGATTTGTTGTTATTGTTGTTGTTGTGTGCCTTCAAGGTGTTTCTGACTTATGGAGACCCCAAGGCAACCCTATCACAGAGCTTTCTAGGTAAGATTTATTCAGAGGAGGCTTGCCATTGTCTTCCCCTGAAACAGAGAGCACAAGACATTCCAAAGGTCACCCAGTGGGTTTCATGGCCAAGCTGGGAATCAAACCCTAGTCTCCAGAGTCACAGTCCAGCACTCAAACCACTACGCCACACTGTCTCTCCTTCACCCTTGAATAATTACTACTGTTTAGGTATTGTGTTTCTGTTATTGTTTTGGTCAAGGGCCCAGAGGAGTGCAAGAAACCTACAAAGAAGGAAACAAACCATATACTGTACAGGAATGTGAAAGAGCAGAGTAGTGATCAAGAAGTAGCCCAAGAAAGGTCAAAAGCCAGTCAGGGATTAAATGAAGAAGAATCCCAAAAGCAAGGCAAAGTTCAGCAAAAAAGAGCACAGGGACAATAGTAGAGCAGTGTTGCCTTGGCTGTGCTAATTTATTGCCAGCTGTAATTCAGCACAGCTTTTCTCAGTATATGAACATTTTCTTTTTAAGGCATGCCCTTGGCCATAAAACCCTTGCCATATTTTTGTTGCTGTCTTTTTAGTGTGTAATACACCTAATGATGAAATAGCTTCAGGCCTTATCATATTACAAAAGAAAAGGCAAGGAAGTGAGATAGAAATGAATTCCTGTTCACATCTGCAAATGCCCTCGAAGCATATCAATTCTGTTCCTGACAGAGACAATTATAGACATGTGCCTTTTTCTGCTCAAAAAAATCAATTTGGCAAAAGCCACACATTTACAACCAGCTCCCTCTGGAGAGAGAGAAGAAGTACTGCAACATTATATGGGAAGGCAAATAGAAAGCCACTTCTGTCTTGCTAGATCTCTTTTTTTTTTTTCTTCCTTACTCTGATAAAGCTCTTAGGGCCAGAGCAGACAGGCAGGAAAAAGAGGTTCTATCCTGCTTTTTTCTAAAAGCAGGTTGAAACCCCACAGCCTGCATAGCCCACTTGCAAGGTGCCCTGATTATTTATTTATTTATTAGTATTCCACCTCTCCCACAGGATTAAGGCAGCTTACAACACTGGTAAAATACAATATAAAATAAAACATACTGTACATTAAAATGCATTCTATTATCCCCCCCCCCCCCCAAAACCCTATGCCTTCATAAAATACCCTTAAACATTTAAAATATTTAAAACAATCAGGGAGACACGAAGTTTTGGGTGTTCTCTATGATTGTCCATATCCATGGGAGACCAGGTGAGTTACTTGGGGAAGGCCTGGAAGAAGAGATCCATCTTGACAGCTTTTTTGAAGCTATCAAGGTTGGTAATTCTGTAGTTTAAGAGCAGCCAATGAAAAGGCCCTCTGGCTAACTGCAGTCTGGTTTTTCCCAGAGGACCTAAGTGTGTGGGGTGGATTGTATGGAAGGAGATGATCCTGCAGAAAGGTTGGACTCAAGCCATGAAAGGCTTTAAAGGTCATAAACAACACCTTGTACTGTCCCTGGAAAGTAATAGGCAGCCAGTGAAGTGATTTTAAGATGAGAGTAATGTGTCACCTCTAGCTCTCCTAGTGGCTATTTTGGACAAGTTGAAGTTTTTGGACTAGGCACAAGGCACAATAACATGTGAGCAGCTACTTCTGGAACTGAAAATTGGATTTCAGGAATTTGCCATCTGTGGCCTTGTTGTGAAAAATATATTTGTGGGCTAGGATGCCCTATGGGAATCAGTGTGTGTGTGTGTGTGTGTGTGTGAAGAGAGAGAGAGAGAGAGAGAGACCAATGGTGCTTTTTGGGATGCCATACAAACACAATTAGCTTGTCCTCCTGTCTGCCCTAGGTCATATTGGCAGTGCATTTCCTTCTTTATGTATCGCTGTTCATTTTTGAAGCCAGGCCAGACTGGGCTAAGACAGAGGAAATTTTCCATACTATGAAATGTGACAGGACAAATACTAACAAAAGGTAAATATTCCACTTCCCAGAATATTGCTAAATTTCTAGTTGGATCTATACATTTTGTTCCAAAATCTTCTCCCTCCCCATGAGTTTTGTATTTCCAATTAGGGCTGAAACAAATGGCCCTGAAGCTTGATGCTGCCCCTTTGATCACTGGGTTGGGGTTGTGGCAACCGCATGAAATCAGCTCCTTTTTGAGCCATCAAAAAGCCAGCTTTTCTGCCACTGTTGTGGATTTGTAGTGCTCCTGCAGCATGCAACATATAAACCAGAGTGCCTCAATGCTGCCCTTCATGTGTTCGGGCAGGCGGCTTCATGATGGCTCCCTGCTGGCTTTGGGGCGTGTATCATCTAAATGACATGCCTCCAAGCTGCCAGGAAGCCATTGCAAAGGGGGCATCTGTTTTGCCCTCAAGTCACCTTTATTTAATTCCCCCCCCCCCCACATTGTTATTAGCAGTCTTTTACTTAATTTTTCACAAAATATCCTGTGAAATGACAAGAAGTATAGCATACCAGCATTATTCCCAAGGCCAAAAGAGGAAACAAAAACAGTAATGTGGACTTGACTTGACAGTCACTTACCTGAGGCATGACCTTGTCAATGTGGTTATATGCCTCATTGACATGTGTTGGGAAAAAATAACAACCTCATCTTTAAACACTCTCCCAGCCACTGAAATGTCTTCAGTTTTGCTGTATAACTGAAAGCACTTTATATCCCATTCTACTAGCATTTAGAAAATGACACATTCCCATTTTTATTCCATATTTAAATTCAATTGATTGATCATTTGAATTATCTTCATTCTGTCTATGTATCATTGTTTTGAAAATCAGGAGATTGAAAAGATACTGTAGAAAATGATTTTGTAAGAGGTACTGTAGCATATTACAACAATGGTTTTGAGGGAAGAAAGAATATAGGGGGAAAACCAACATTGAAGAGAAAGATTTATCCTTGTTTATTTGTTTTTTTTTTCTTATTTGTTTGATTGTTGACAGGTTGCTGCTTCTATAGGGTTTTTTGTTATTATATATTAAATTTGTCTTAATAACTATATTAATAAAATATATACAAAGAGGAAAAAGAAAATCAAGAGACTCTGAACTAAAACCTATTGTTAGTCCTAATTAGACCCACTGAATAAATTAGAGTTATCTATGTGTTGTCTCACACTTTTCACAAAAAAACCAGTGGGGCTATTCTAACTGGGACTCAGCAACATGATTCCAATCTTTTTCTGTCTACTATACTTCTGTTTCACACTTCTGATGAGGACAATACTTGTGTGATGGTGTGTGTGATGGTGTGTGTGATGGTGTGTGTGATGGTGTGTGTGTGTGAATGAAAACAAAAGGACATAATGGTTTCTTCTTCTCATAGAGGAAACATTAAAGATGCAATAAAAAATTACAAGAACATTGAGAGCTTCATTAATTACCTCTAAGAGAAGATACATTTGTAGAGATAACTTTATTATTATACTGAGGTAAATGGTGCTATTTCTGCAAACTTGTCAGCTGGGGATAGTACTGAGCAGAAGATATACTCTTTCACCACCCCAAAAAGGAAAAAAAAGATAGTATTGTTTGGGATGAAACATTAAAATGATTATGTTAAGTTCAACTCACCACCTGGGTATATTCCTACCTTCCAAAAACATAGTAGTACTTTCGTACTGTAAAATTAAGATTTCATATCATAAACTTCATCCCTTCAGGCAAGAATTCGACATTATGTAGATGTGTGGCTGTAGCTTAATATAGCAGTCCTGTTTCCTTCTTTTCTCTTCACTAATAACATCTAGTTTTGTACTGAACATACTGAAATAAAATGTATATGTGTACTCATAGATATTGGATTAGACCCAGACATAGCCATGCATATAGCATAATCATTGAAATTAATGTGACCTAAATTATTCCTTGGTCTGCTCCAGGGATACCTAACATGTGACACAGATGGCCCATCAACAAGGTGTGTGCACGCACACACATACATACAGTAATTTTCATGATTAGTTTCCTTCCTGTTATTTTGAATGTTTCCAGTCACAGGGAATTTTAATGTAAAATTTTAGTATTTTCAAGTTTCCATTGTAAAGTTTTTATTTGTTTGTACACTATGTACAGTTCTGTGTGTGAGAGACTGTTTATGTGCATATTTTAAAGGCTTCAAAGAATCTCAAAAGGGCCTGTGACCTCTCCCTCCAAAAAAAAAAAAAAAAAAAGGCTAAGAAAAATGCTATTTTCTTAGGCTGGCATCCTGTTGATGCATTACACTGTGTTTCTTCCTCCTACAACCTATTTGAACCATTGTATCTTTCTTTATGAACCCATTAGAGCTCTAAGATCTTCAGGAGAGGATCTTCTCTCTGTCCCATTATTGTCTTAAGCTTGGAACAAGGGAGCAGGCCTTCTTAATGTCTGCTCCCATGAAATCCCTTCTAGGGAGATTAGGATTCCCCCCCTTCTTTTTTTCTTTCTGCTAGAGAACCAAAACATTCTTATGCCAAAAGGCTTTTAGATACTGAGGGGCTCTTCAGACCGGCCATTAAGGCCAGCCTGGGGGCAGAGTCATGGTGTTGCGTCAACATGATGCACACACTGACTCTGCCCCCCAGACCACCATGATGCCATGTGCCACTCCATATGGCACATGTCATTACAACACTCCTCCAGCACTGAGTGCACACAATGCAACACCAATGGAGCACCATAACTCGTAGCTGTGGCACTGCAGATATTGCACCCTGGAAAGGCTGTATCGGGACTGCAGTGTGTGGTTGCCACAGCCCCAATCCAGCTAGAAAAGCGGCAGTGTCAGGCTGTCCCTTAGGGTCTGTGTGTACATCCCCCAACTGGAATGGCCTTTTAATGATGTGCTGTGCTGTTCTTTGGTCTGTATATGGTCTTTTAATGAACTTTAAACTTTAATTTTATTTTATTTAATCCTTTTTTAAAAAAGATATCCTTTTATCCTTTTAATTCGTGTTTTTGTATCATTTTAATCTGTATTATTGTTAACATTTAAGCCACCTTGAATTCCATTATTGGGGTAAATGGTGGGATATAAATGAACAGAAAGGAAGAAATGAAGGAAATCTCAATGCAATGTATTCTCCGCAGATACTGTGGCCACATCCTTTGTCATCCTGCAGCAATCATCTTTGCTGGCATAGTTATGCTGGAATATTGGACTGGCAAGATTCTGACCTAACTATGAATTAAATTTGGATTGGAGCTGTCAAGAAAACCAAGCTGGTTGTGAGGGTAAGTTCTATGCATCCAAGGATTCCAGGATATGTCACGGTTTCCTGTGAGCAAGAGCCAAATATAGCCATCAGTTCTCCCTCCGTTTCCTGCTGGTTTGAACTTTCTTGGCCTTGCTAATTGGTGTAAACAGATTAAGCTGGATGACAGCTGGATGGTTGTGCGTTGTCTCACATAGCAGCAGAATGTGAGTGATACAGCAACTGAATATGACATCATTAAAAAGAAGTTTTGAGTATAAATTTTGGACCATAGAACTTGTCCTATCTCTCTTTTGATCTGTGTGTCTTTTCTTATTCCTCATATTATTGTGCCCTCAGTCATATTCTAAGGGAAACCATACAGAATAGTAATGTGTTTATTTTTCTTCTTTTTGCCTGATGCTGTTTTTAACTGTTCACTTTGCACTATCATAGACTTACCTTCTTAGAAATACTGTGTGTGATGGTTGAGCATTGTAGTCTTAGTACCACAGTCTGCTCTCCGCATTTGCAGCTTTGACTTTTGCAGCTTTGCTTATTCATAGATTTGATTAATATGTTATGTCTAGGAATCTCTAAGTCCTGCACCATGACTCTATGGTCAATGTCCACCAGATGTCATGCCAGAGGATCTTGAAATTTCTAGAGTCAGCACTTCTGTAGGCTTTTGTAGGTCCTGCTATGTAATTCTGTCAGTCTCCAGCAGATGTTAACTACAGACTTGCACTGAAGGAACTAAAGATTCCTAGGGAGGTTGTCCATCAGGTTAAAAAAATGATTTTTTAAAAAAATATTTATGGTTTTCCCACTTTCATGGGGGTTCTGTTCCCCTACCCCCTGCAAATGTGAAGGGCGCAGAGTAATTCCACTAACCTTCAGTCCTTATGGCTCATTGCCACAGGCTAAATGCTTTGCCTAAGACTCAAGGAACAGTAACAACAGTTGGGAGTTTCCTTGACCCAGAAAGAATTGGATAGAAAGAGTAGCAGCAATGTGACCAATTTTTAGATCTGTTCTTTTCACTAGGAACCAGTTTGTCATGGTTGGAAAGCTAGAAACTAGAAACTGGTGAAAATTAGCAAGGCTGTCTTACTTTCCTCCTTTTCTGTCCTGGGGTCTTTGACATAACCCATAGTGTGTGTGTTGGTTATGTAGAAAGTTTTCTCATCCCCTTTTTGTTTCAGTGGCGGTTACTTGTATGGCAAGGGGCCCCTTTGCTCCAAAACCACAGCACTATGATTCCCCATACCACTGCAATATCCTATAAAATAGTTTGTAGTGTATGGAGTGGCATTTAGAATTCTCAGCCAGGGAATTCTAATGCCTCTCCAAACAACAAATTCCAGGATTTCACAGAAGGCAGCCATGATATTTATATGGAAACATTGGGCCAATCTAGGGAGGGCGTAGCTTCTACACCCTCCCTAGGCCTAGAGCATATGGATGCTGCCATTTTAAAATGACAGCGTCCATATGGACATGTTTTCATAGTGTCATAATGTGCACAGCTTTTAGACACGCTTTTAGATGGCCATGACAAAGACCCTGGGAGAAAGGGGCCACAGAGGTGGCCCCTTCCTCCCTTCAGCCCTGCCTCTGCAAGAGGGGTCCAGCGGGCACCCGGGGTGCCTGCTGAACCCCGCTTGGAGGCCACGGGGAAGAGCCAGTTTGCCGCTTTCCTGCTGCCTCCAGAAGTGGCGGGATGGGGCCGCGGAGGCTGCCAGTGCAGCAGCTTTGGTCCCATCTTGCTGCTTAAAGGGGTGATCTAGATTGCCCCATTGTGCTATAACAGTGTAGTGTAAAAGGACCCAGAAAACACTAGTTTGGACAGTTGAATTTGAAGGCACATCAACCTAGAGCTTGACTTCTTGAGTTCTTCTAGAAGTAGCTGCAGCTACTTCCTGGACTCTCTTTTAAATCACTCATTTTCCACTTTGTATTGCTTCGATGCATTACAGCTGCTGGACAAAACATGGCTCATGAGATCTGTAAAGGGATTTTCCCTCAGATTAGCAACTATGGCTAACTAGCTGTAATACTCATCAAAATGCATGTAACAAACCCATGTAGGGGGAATGACATTCCCAGCTGCAATAATTTTGGAATGATTAATTAACAGTTTTCAGAATTAAGCTACTTGTTGTGGCTTTCATTATACACTGTGGTCTAATGAACATACAGCACTGACTGAAAATAGCTGGATGGTATTATACATGCTGTACCTTAAGTTATACTTTTGTCTACACAGTATATTTGGATTGCTTGGCCAATATTTGTTCCTCCAACATTTGTAACAGGAATTGGGGATACAATTTTAAATGATCTATGTGAATCTGCTAAGAATATGCAGTGTTCTTAAAAGGACAAAAATATAAACATAAGGGGAACAGTTGTTGAAGGAGGCTATACTCGAAAATGTGTTTCTGCCATTTGAACAAGTGAAGCATACCTTTTTTTTGACATAATCTGATACCGACATCTGCACGTCCACCGATGCTTTCTGTACCACTTGTCCATGTATCTCAGGAACTTTTACGATATAATGAAAGGCATGACCTGAATTTGGAGCACCCTTTGTATAGACCCACACAACGCAGATACTTCACCATTTTGAAAACTGATCCACAATCTATCACCAACAAAAACATAAAAAGAAATGTCTGGTTTAAAATAAACCATCAGCCCAAAATTCAGCCTTAAGACCATCGTCAATGAATCCTAAAGAAAAGGTGAAAAACTCTAGATTGGAGGTAGGGACATTGTCAGGGAGAGAAGGAGAAAGACACTGTCTGTAAACAAAAGGAAAGGTAGGACCCATTGGATGACAGATGAAACTCTAGAAGCAGTAAAGGACAGAAGAGAATCAAAAATGAAAGGTGACAGAAATAGAACTGGAACCCTGAATGCAAATGTTCAATGACTTGTGATCACAGATAAGGATAACTACTAGAATAATCAGTGTAGTGAAACAGGATATGTTATGATGGTTAAATTTGAAAATGTGTGAAGGTGCATACACTGCCTTGAGATTCTTGAAGGGAGGGAGGGAGGGAGGATAAAATAAATGTAATATGGGGAATTAAGAAATACATAATCTGTGTTACACCAACCAGGAGATAAAGAAGAGGTGGATCAATAAATTATGTTTGTATCCCACCAGGACACTCTCAAAGGCTGATACTTCTTTTTATTAGAACCCTATTTGACTCTAGCTTTATGTCTCCATTGTTGATATTAAAAAGTGCTCTGCTAATTGATAGTGTCAGGCAAGCCTGGGGCACGTAATAGAGGCATGCTGGAACATTTATTTTTTCCTTGTCTGTTAATTAAACAGTGTAGAAAACACTCTGTGTTACTTATGTTTATAAGAACAGTAAACTGTAATTAATTTCTGATCATTAACAATTGCCCATTGTTAGCTTTCATAAAGAGCTTTCATTTGGTCATGAAAATGGCACAAACCATCATTAATTGGATTAAACACCCACTGGACATTACATGGAACCATGCTCTTACTAATGCATTATCATTTTTCTTCTTTTGTTAATGAATTACAAATGACACTATGAAGTCTCAAAACTGCAGCCTGTCCATATGAAGGCATGTCTTAATTAGTTTCAACACACACACACAAATGAACTCTAGCCATATTCAGAAGATGTCTAACACCTCTCTGGTTGATCTGAGAACACATAGTTGCATTTAACAAATAAATACAGATGAAGGAAGTTAACTACAGAGGGCCACCATTTCAGTCTGGCTCTAGTTTTTATGGAGTTGTGCAAACTGAAAGTATCTGAAGTGGTCATGTGTCCTACTTTAGCAAGAATTCTTCTCTTTGAATGGCAGTCAGAAGACAACCCTTGGAAGGGACTCTCTAATTGAAGTACTATCCATTTGAAAATAATTTAAAGACAAAGAATTGTAAGAAAGTTGCCCATCAACATTTAGCCAATGAGCAGGGTTCATTTCACACTAGAGTTATAGCACTATGACTCCCCTTCAACTCTCGTAATTTTCTATGGAATCCTGCTGTTTGTAGTTTGATGAGACACTAGAGGAGCTCTCTGGTTGAGAAGTCTAAATGTCACTCCCTAAACTGCAAATCCCAGAAATCAATAAGATATTGCCATGACAGTTAAAGTGCTATGATTGTATGATGTGAGAAGGCCCTAGGAGTCTGAACTGGCATAAAGGTAACTGGATTTCATTCTTCCCCATGAGATGAAGTGAGATTTGCATTTCTGTTTAAAGTATAATTCCTTCTAAATGTGCATCTGGATAGCCATTTAAATTAGCATATGAACATATTATGCAAGTTTCTTTAGCATGCCAATGTAACCAAAATTAATAGTTTATGGGAGAAAATAAAATTTTTGGAGGCATGGAGCTCAGTGTCTTCAGTACGCTGATGACACTCAGATATACCTCTCCATGACTAGATCATCGGCTCAGTCATCAGATGGCGCCTCCCCTCTTAATGACTGTCTTGCGGCGGTAATGGATTGGATGAGGGAAAACAGATTAAAACTAAATCCAGACAAAACGGAGGTACTAACAGTAACCGGTCCGAAACCAGGATTGGGAATACAGTCCTCAGTCCTAGACGGAGTCACACTCTCCCCTAAGGACTCAGTTCGCAGTCTGGGGGTACTCCTTGACTCTTCGCTTCACATGACTAGCCAAGTGAATGCGGTAGTCAGGAGCGCCTGCTATCAGCTTCGGCTGATACGCCAGCTGCACCCTTTCCTGGATACGAAAGACCTGGAGACTGTGCTCTAGTAACCTCACGTCTGGATTTCTGTAACGCGCTCTACATGGAGCTACCCTTGTGCCTAACCCGGAAACTTCAATTGGTTCAGAATATGGCAGCCAGGCTTATCACAGGAACATCTAGAAGAGAGCATATAACACCAGTGCTCAAAGCTCTCCACTGGCTGCCCATTAGTTTCCGGGCACAGTACAAGGTGTTGGTACTAACCTTTAAAGCCCTGCATGGCTCAGGCCCATCCTACCTTAAGGACCACCTCTTCCCGTATGAACCACCCCGCACACTTTGGTCCTCTGAGAGGAACCTACTGCAGCCGATGAAAACCAGGCTGTCCCAGACCTCTCAGAGGGCCTTTTCAGCTACTGCCCCTAAGCTCTGGAATGGCCTGCTGGACGAGATGCGTCTCATTACATCACTGGCTAGTTTCAAAAAGGCTTTAAAGACGCATCTTTTCCGGCAGGCCTTTCCCTGAAGGAGAGAATAAATGAAACCCTTGCTCCCTGCTCTAAAAATATAAACAGTACTGGAAATTATTAGTGATCCCTTTACTTAATACTTACTTGAATCGATTTAATGCGGCCTTGCACACGGACTGTTCATGAAAATGCACTTTGTTTTAATAACTGCCGACCAATTTTAACTGTGTTAATTTTAAACTGTCTAGATTTAATTCAGTTTTAAGGGGAGTGGTTGGGGTGGGATGTGATTGTTGTTTTTACTCTGTATCTTTTTATTTTGCTGTACCCCGCTCTGAGTATTTTATTAGAGGAGCGGGCTATAAATAAACATTATTATTATTATTATTATTATTATTATTATTATTAAAATGGGCCAGGCCAGCCAACCCCAGAATAAGAGCTCTTGTACTACTCTTTAGTCAAAAAGTAGATTCAGATAATATTGGTTAAAGAGCAAGAATGTTAACACTTTAATGATGCTTTCCTTTAAAAAAAAAATGACAATTTGATGTTTTCTTTTTTTAAAAGAAACAAACCTACAGATTTAAGATCAGACCAAGGCTATCTCATGTTGCTTTGTGTACACAAAGCCAGGCACTGTAAGCTATGTCTTGAACTCTAGTTCTGGGATATTAAATAAATAAACCAATAAGTAAAATATGTAACTCATTTATATCATTTTGTTCTGTTCAACCTGGCAACAAAATGATCTCATAATTATCCTTTGCTA
This sequence comes from Urosaurus nigricauda, assembly GCA_034509955.1. Lineage (NCBI taxonomy): Eukaryota > Metazoa > Chordata > Lepidosauria > Squamata > Phrynosomatidae > Urosaurus > Urosaurus nigricauda. The sequence continues at coordinate 272,101,124 of JAOEGL010000001.1, forward strand.
TTAAAGTGTATACTGCATATGAATATATGACCTTTCACTGATGTGTTTGTGAGTTTTCTCAAAGTTCTTTTGACCTAGTTTCTAATAGTTCTTGTTTAAGGAGAAATCTCAAAATTCACTTTGAATTAGTGCTGTAACCATTTTTTCATGTTTCTTTACTCTTCCCTTTGAGTTTAATAGAAAAGGAACTATTCACAGTTCTCCCTCACCCATTAAATGTAATTAAAGAGTTTTTTTTTTCCCCCGGACTTGGTTATAAGGTGGCTAGAGTATCTGTGACTGTCTTTCTTTACTCATTTCATCAGGGGTTTCTTGCAGCTTCAGTTTAAAGTTAATTGAATATTAATAGCAAGAATTCTAAAGATTGTATTGTTTAATTTCAGTTATGAAAGTTATGTCTTGAGTTGGCGGGAGCAGAGGAAAGATGGGATAAAAAGTAATAAACTTTAATATATAGAAATACTTTCCCTGCATTCTTGGTGTTTTATTTTTGCTAATCTAGATAGAAAAGAGTGAAAAATATTTTTACATCCTGTAAAGGCAATAGGAACATTCACTTGACACCACTGGTATTCATGTATTCAACACATTATTTGAAAGGAAATTTGGTGGGCACATGGATGTTTCTCCATATGACAAAAAATCTGAGTTATAAAAGATTTCAATTGTGTAGAAAGCCTACGTATGCATAGCTGCACATGAATATGATCCCTTGTCAAATGTCTCACTGAACCAACAGATGTTAGGAGACAGGGCCACTGAGTGAATATAGTCAACTTTCCATATCTGCAAATGGGCCCATCCTATTAGCATCAATGGCAGCATGTTCATGCAGCCATGGTGATGTGGCCATGTGTACATCGGTGTCCACTGATGCTAATGGAACTTAAAGTTCCATGTTTTTTTATATCTGTGGGTTCCAGAACTGAATCTACACCGATCCAGAGGATCAGCTGTTCACAATATTGAGATGAACTGGACAATTTATTGACAGTACTATTATTTTCAAATGTGGCTTGTGGGAATTGGCCTTCATGTTTTGCAATGAGGGAGGTGATGTCATCCAACTTTGTACTTACAACTTGTGTTCTTATAGTAGAAAAGGTTTTCCATATGTAGATTTCTTGTTCCATTCTTATCAGAATATAAGCACTCTGTTAGAATTGGTATCAAAATTCTTATAGAGGAAAAAAATAACAGAGGATTTACAAAAAATATAGTTCTCCTGAATGCTTTATATGCAAATCAGTAGGATCTGTTTGTGCTGCATAGAGATATCTTTTTTATAGTTTACATGGTATGAGGAATGTGACTCTTACAGTCAATGAAATATGCAGCTTAATTGAGTAGTAGACAGACTATCTCTCAGCTGAAAGAATATATGAACAACTGAGACAGTGTTCAACTTCTATCTTTTTATCAGCAGGATGCCACAGTCTGTATCTCTCAAACTGGTACAATAAAAATTGCATTTCAAAACCCTCCTATGTATATGTAAAAGAGCATTTTTCAGCCTCTTCTGTTAAGCAACAACTTAGTGTCATGATTTTCATTTCAAGGCAGTAATACACACTTACTGTCACTAGTACATAAAATCACTAAGATGAGAGCAATTTGCTTAAAATTAAAAGAATGATAACAAGAAAAATCTAAATTACATTCCAATTTAATACATTTTTAACCATGGATTGTCTTAATGGTCAATGATACATCATGTTAACAGAATCAAACATTTTAATATGCTGAACAAAATAAAAAAATATATAGAATCTTTCTTTTAAGGTGGAAGATATTCAGGAATTACTTTTTCATTTATAGTTAATCTTTGGGTTCTCCCAATTCTTGAGAGAGAAATATTCAGATGTAATGGGTTTTTATGATATGTTTTTTATTAAACACATAGAATTTCTATGTATAAGAACAACTTATAAGGGGCACAAAGGGAAAACACAATACACAGGGAACAGGGGGAAAACATGTGTGACTTCCTACCCCTCAACTAATAGTTTTAAATGCTAAGTAACATGTATCCATTGCAATGACTAATGATTTCTACTTCTGCATATTAAATGCAAGCTAATCCATTACAACAATTGAAAATAATTAAATGTGCACTGACATTTTCATGTTATTTCTTTTAATTCTAATAATAATCTGTGTCAGTATTTCTTAATTCAATTTTGTGATTAATACAATATATACTATCATGTTTTTTGGGATATCACACATGCACACACACATACATTCCGAAATGAAAATCAAATAGAGATGCATTAATTTCCTTTTCTTTTTTCTTATTCCTCATTATTCTACTTCACTTCAATAAATACTAATTGACACAACATCACTGTGCATGTCACTTTCTTATATCCCACCTTTCCTGGATCAGAAGGACCTGGAGTCTGTGGTACACGCTTTGGTAACATCATGATTGGATTTCTGCAATGTGCTCTACCTGAGGCTACCCTTGTGCCTAACCCAGAAACTTCAACTAGTCCAAAACATGGCGGCCAGGCTCATTACCGGTACATCGAGGTGTGAGCACCTAACACCAGTGCTTAAGTCCCTCCACTGGCTACCAATTAGTTTCCGGGCACAGTACAAGGTGTTGGTTTTAACCTTTAAAGCCCTACAGGGCTCGGGTCCATCTTATCTTAGGGACCACCTCTCCCCGTACAATCCCCCCCCCCCGCACACTATGGTCCTACGGGAGAAATCTACTACAGCCTATGAAAACAAGGCTGTCACGGACCACCCGGGGGACCTTCTTTGCTGCCACTCACAGGCTATGGAATGACCTGCCGGATGAGATGTGTCTTATTACATCCCTTGAGAGCTTTAAAAAAGCTTTAAAAACGCATCTCTTCCAGCAGGCCTTCCCAGAAACATCTTAACTCCTGGCCCTGGCACTGGTTTACGGCAATTGGGACATGTTCTTCCACCAGCTCCCAGCACTTTATCTACGAAGTTTACATCTACAGGGTCCATAGTATGACTAGCTGCTTTTTATGTGGGCGCAGGCCCTCCGAGCGGGTTACACGGTCAGTGAGCAGGTAAGGGAAAGTGGGCAGTGGGGCGGTGTGGCTATAGTCCATAAAACCAACCTAACCTTGATCAGGAAACCTGTCCGGAAAACAATCCACATCGAGTGCATGTACCTCAGCTTGAAGTCCAGGGATAGCTTGGGGATTCTGTTAGTCTACCGGCCACCCCGTTGTCTAGCAGACTCCCTATCCGAGCTGACTCAGCTGGTCTCTGAGTTGTTGTTAGAGACACCCAGACTTTTGGTCTTGGGTGACTTCAACATCCCTCTCGAGACCAGCCCTTCTGATCTATCTGGAGCAGCTCGGGAGTTCATGGATACCATGACAGGCATGAACCTATCCCAATTGGTCAACGAGCCGACTCATTGTGCTGGTCATACACTCGATGGGATTTTTAGTACGGAACAGCAACATCCATGGGCAGAGGTAACTAAAACCTCTGCCTTGTCATGGACGGACCACTTCCTGATCAAGCTGGAGCTAAAAGCCGCTATCCGTTCCCCCGGGGGTGGCGGACCCATTAGATCGGTCCGCCCTCGAAAGCTGATGGAACCAATTGGTTTCCAGAAGGCCTTAGAGGGTTTAATGGTTGGCAGTGCCGGTGATCCCATCGAAGCCTTGGTCACCACCTGGAACACCGATCTTCCCAAGGCTCTCGACGCGATTGCCCCCGAGCGTCCTCTCCAGCCCACTCCTAACCATAAGCCCTGGTTTACAAAGGAACTTAGGGAGATGAAGTGGGTTGGACGACGACTAGAGCGCAAGTGGCGGAAAACTCAACTCCTATCCGACAGAACTCGCCATAGGCAGCATCTTCGCGCCTATCGGGAGGCTTTGTGTGCAGCGTGAAGAGCCTTCTGCTCTGCACGCATTGCGTCTGCAGAGTCCCGCCCAGCAGAGCTATTTAGGGTGGTGGGGGAGCTAACACAGGTCCCTCCTGTGTCAAATCCCCTACTTGACCCTACGACGGCCTGCTGTGATGCGTTTAATACCTACTTTGCAGATAAAATCTCTCGGATAAGGGCCGACTTAGATGTCAATTTTCCACCAGAACCAATAGATGAGGCATCCAACAACTCCGTTGATGTCATTTTGCTGGATGAGTTCCAACCAGTGAGTACCGATGACGTGGACAAGCTTCTTGGAAGTATGAAAAAGACGACCTGCTCCCTCGATCCCTGTCCATCTTGGCTGGTCGTCCAGGGAGGGGACGCACTGAGGGTATTCCTTCGGGATACAATCAATGCATCCCTCAGAGAAGGCTGTTTACCATCCTGTCTGAAGGAGGCAACTGTTAAGCCCCTCCTGAAGAAGCCTTCTCTTGACCCCCTGGACAGGAACAACTATAGACCAGTGTCCTTGCTCCCTTTTTTGAGCAAGGTGATCGAGAGAGCAGTTGCCTCTCAACTTCAGGTTGTCTTGGATGAAACCGATTATCTCGATCCATTTCAAACCAGCTTCAGGACAGGACATGGAGTGGAGATTGCCATGGTTGCTCTGACCGATGACCTCCGCCTGAGTATCGACAGGGGTAGTGTGACCCTGCTGGTGCTCTTGGATCTCTCGGCGGCTTTTGATACTGTAAATCATTCCATCCTCTTGAGTCGACTGAGGGAGTTGGGGATCGGGGGCACCACACTCCGGTGGCTCCAGTCCTTTCTCTCTGGGAGATCTCAAAGGGTGAGGCTCGGGGACAGTTGCTCCTCCAAGATTGAGCTTAACTGCGGCGTCCCTCAGGGCGCCATTCTGTCCCCGATGCTATTCAATGTCTACATGAAGCTGCTGGGTGAGATCATTCAGAGGCATGGAGCTCAGTGTCTTCAGTACGCTGATGACACTCAGATATACCTCTCCATGACCAGATCGTCGGTTCGGACTTCAGATGGCGTCTCTCCTCTTAATGACTGCCTTGCAGCGGTAATGGATTGGATGAGGAAAAACAGGCTGAAACTCGATCCAGACAAAACGGAGGTACTAGCTCTTACAGGCCCCAAAACCAGGTTCGGGAATACATCTTCCGGTCCTAGATGGAGTCACACTCTCCTTGAAGGACCCTGTTCGCAGTCTGGGGGTGCTCCTTGACTCGTCGCTTCACATGACTAGTCAGGTGAATGCAGCAGTCAGGAGTGCCTGTTATCAGCTTCGGCTGATACGCCAGCTGCGCCCCTACCTGGATCAGAGGGACCTGGAAACAGTGGTGCACGCTTTGGTAACCTCACGTTTGGATTTCTGTAATGCGCTCTACATGGGGCTACCCTTGTGCCTAACCCGGAAACTCCAATTAGTTCAAAATATGGCAGCCAGGCTTGTTAGCGGTACACCTAGGAGAGAGCACATTACACCTGTGCTTAAAGCTCTCCACTGGCTGCCGATTAGTTTCCGGGCACAGTACAAGGTGTTGGTTTTAACCTTTAAAGCCCTACATGGCTTGGGTCCATCTTATCTCAGGGACCCGCCTCTCCCCATATGAACACCCCCCCCCGCACGCTTCGGTCCTCTGGGAGAAATCTGTTGCAGCCCATGAAGACTAGGTTAGCGGAGACCTCCCAGAGGGCTTTTTCTGCTTCTGCTCCCAGGCTATGGAATGGCCTGCCGGACGAGATGCGTCTCATTACATCACTAGACTGTTTTAAAACAGCCTTAAAGACGCATCTCTTCCGACAGGCCTTCCCTGAAACTGTATAATCTACCTGCCTCCTAAAATCTTCAGCCAATTCCCAACTCTTTATCCCCCCCCCTTGTATTTTATTGCTACCCATGCTGTGGCCAGCATTGTGGTTTTGTTTACTATGTTTTATTGTACTTTTATTGTTAGTAATTTAATTTAAATTTAACTAATTTAATCCTATTTTAAGGGGGGCAGGTTGGGATGGAATTCTTGAATTATTTTAATCTGTAATCTGTTTTTAACCTTGTTGTACCCCGCCTCGATTGTTTTACAGAGGGGCGGGTAAGAAATAAATATTATTATTATTATTATTATTATTATTATTATTATTATTATGTTTTATGTTTTATGTTGTATGTATGTAACTGTTTTGGATTTTAATTCAATACTGGTTTAATTGAATTTTAAGGGGTGGGAGGTGGGGCTTTGAGTTATTGGAATTGTTTTATCTTGATGTGTTTTTTTAATTATTGTAACCCGCTCCGATTGGTGTCAGAGGAGCGGGCTATAAATAAACATTATTATTATTATTATTATTATTATTATTATTATTACCTGATCTAATCATTTATATCTTGCACTTGGTTCTCTTCCAGTACTCAGTTTTAATCTGCTGTTTCTTCTGCAGACAATTCTGTACTTGGGTTTTTATTCTATGCATAATTCTCACATGGGTGATTTGCATAGAAAACAGCATTTTATACACAAACACAGCTTTTTTTTTCAGTGCAGTTATCTACATTTCTACATAGAAATATCATTTTCTGTGCAAATAACTCTGTGTGAAATGTTGTACAGAGTAATCCAGAATTGAGAATAGTCTTCCAAAACTGCATGGTTTTTGAAGACGTTATCCAAGCAAAAGAAAAAAAAAATGCTAAAATTGCTATTTGTTTTCTTCAAGAAAAAAATAAAGCATTATCTATGCTATACTGTGTCAGCAATGCCCTTCAGCACTCTACATTGGGCAAACAGGCCAGTCCCTGTGCCAGAGGATAAAAGGACATAAATCAGATATTAGGAATGGGAATACACAAAAACTGGTGGCAGAACATTTCAGTCTCCCTGGTCATTCCATCTCAGACCTTGGAACAGTGGTCTTTGAACAAAAGAACTACAAAGGTAGATTGAAAAGGGCTCTGTCCTGGGTCCCCTTTTGTTCTCTCTCACATTCTCCCTTGGTAAACTCATCAGTTCTTTTAGTTTCTCCTATCATCTGTATGCTGAAGACACTCAGCTGTATCTTTCCATCCCTGACCTTTTGCCGGGGCTTGAACAGCAAGTCTCCTCTTCTTTGGCTGCCATCTCTCAGTGGATGTGGCATCGACGCTTGAAGCTCAACATGTCTAAGACAGAGCTTCTCATCTTCCCACCCAAGCCCACCCTTCAATACTCCTTTTCTGTTTCTGTTGATGACACTTCTATTCAACCAGTTCAGCAAGCCCGCAGTCTTGGTTTCATCTTTGATTCCTCTCTGTCATTTATTCCCCAGATTCAAGCCACCTGTAGATTCTCTCTCTACAACATTGCTAAAATCTGTCCATTCCTCTCAGCCTCCACTGCTAAGACTCTGCTCCATGCCCTAGTGGCTTCACGACTAGATTACTGCAAACTTCTTCTGACAGGGCTTCCTCTCTCTCACCTCCATCCTTTAATCTCTGTCCAGAACTCAGCTGCACATATTATCACATCCGCTCGCCACTTTGACCATGTTTCTCCTCTTTTTTCCTCCCTTCACTGGCTCCCCTTCCCCTTCCGCATCCAGTACAAGCTTTTGTTGTTGACTTTCAAAGCCCTCCATGGACTGGCCCCTCCTTACTGTCTGAACTTCTTTCTCCTCATGCTCCTTCTCATACCCTCCATTCTGGTAGTCAAGGTCTCCTGTCCCAGCTGAGGATTTCCACTGCCCCATCCTGGATTTGTCCTCACTTGCTGCCCCTCACTCCTGGAACCTCCTTCCCCCACATGTCTGCCTCATCACTTCTCTAACCAGATTCAAAATTAAGTTAAAGACTATATTGTGCCATCTGTCCCAGGATGCCTCCTTATAACTATGCATCAAGAAGCCGTGCCCTCCCTCCAGTCCATCTGCCTTGGTCCTGGCCATAGAGGGAGACAAGAAACACTGGATCTCATCTACTTCCCACCACCTTCCCCTTTTCCTTTTGTGTTGTCTCTTTTAGACTGTAAGCCTGAGGGCAGGGATCCATCTAATTTACGATTGTATGTACAGCACTGTGTAAATTTACAGAACAACAACAACAATAATAATAATAATAATAATAATAATAAAAGAGAAACAGCGGAACTGGAATTCATCCACAAACTACAGTCCCTCAGCAATGGATTGAACAAAGACAATGGTTTCCTGACACACTACACACACTTCAACACTATCTGACCCCATCCTCATGGGAGTGACCTACATCCAACTATTTCCCTCACCACAGGCTAGTCCCATTGCAAAACTGGATCTGCAATTCATCTCCATGCACAAAGGCCAGTTTCCTATTTCTTTGTGCACTAATGACCGTCATTAAAACTGGACCTGCAACTTCATTTCCATACATAAAGTATTTGAAATTTGAATATTCTCACGTACCAATGCCATATATATGTCTGTTGGCTTCCACTCCATGAAATGCATCTGAGGAAGTAAACTGAAGTCTATGAAAGCTCATGATACCAATTTGTTTTTTTTTTCCAGTTAGTCTCAAAGGTGCTGCAAGATCTAGAGACCTACTATCCCTACTTCCTGTTTGCTTGTTTCACCACACCTTTTTGCATCATGCTAACCCGTCATTTTTCGCTTCTCTCTCTTCTCCATTAGGTTATGTACTTCAACATGGTCTAGATTTTGCAAGTAAATATACTTTTATATTTTTAATATTTAATTTTGCCTATTTGTTTTCTTTCCTAGATATTGTATGAATGAGAGGTGCATGGGACCGGTTGTTGTTCTAATTTCTGCATTATCGATTTCATTTCTCTGGGCCAAAGCACACAGCCCAGAAGGAGCAGCCATTGGCCATTCCAGCTACAGCTGAGCTGGGACTGCAGTGACCATACAGCCAGCTCCAAAAGCAGTTCACCACCACAATTCCAAGCCACAGCAGCCAGGAATCTATCTAAATGGACTCTTTTTTAGTCTGGCTTCTAGGCCAGGAGCTCGACACAGCAGGTAAACGTCATGCCCCCAAAGTGCCCAGAAGCCATTTTATTTGGCCTGTGTATTTCAGCCCATGTCTGTTAGATGCAGTGCTATATTTCACATCCAATACTATTTCTCTTGTACCCAACATACTTAGTACAAAGACTTGGCACAGATGATTGAATGAGCCCATTTAAACTTTAGTTCTACCCTGTGAAGTGTGATTCATGGACAAATAACCAGCATTTGTGACAACATAACATCGATGACTTTTCGGGGTGGAGGGAGGGGGAGAATAATAATAATAATAATAATAATAATAATAATAATAATAATAATATCTCCTGCCTCTCCCTTCAGATCGAGGCGGGCTTACAACATGATAAAATACAGTACAATAAAATCAGAATAAAAACAATATCACATTAAAACATATTACATCATAAAACCTTTAACTTCAGGAGTAGTTCCAATACAGGGGGAATTAAATAAGATTGGAAGGATATTTATAAAATGTTTTAAGGAGGACTTTTAGAAACAAATTGATTTATCTGTGTTCTGTTGCTTTATACTGGGTGTCATATCTTTAGTTTTAATATATATTGGCCTTATTTGTTCTTTAAAATTGATGTTATGTGTTTTAACTGGTTTATGCTTTTTTTTAAATGAATGTAATCTGTTGTTGCTCCTCACCTTGTCCTATGGAGACATATGGGTAAGAATCAGCATCATCACCACCACCACTCTTGGGAATGGAGGAGGATTTAAGAGCAAGATACATGGGTGCAAAAGCGCTACTGAAAGATGGTACATCGCGGAATAATATTTTATGTATGTATGTATTTAATTTTTTACCCTGTCATTTCTACTCTATCATTCAAGCCAAAAAGTTTCCCAGAGCAGCTTACTTTTTTTTTTAATTTGGAAGTTCTCTGCTTCCAATCTAAATAGGGCATAACGTGTGAAGAAAAGAGAATGGCACAGAGTAGAGGATCAATTACAGCAGGTGATACCTACTTTTCTCTTCCTCTGACGCCAACAATGGGGATAGTGGGAGGATCTTTCATTAGTTTCTGGGTCTAGGCACAGTGGACCTGTGTCTGCTTCTTCTGCTTTTGCTTCTGTCCCTCAGAGGCCACATCAATAGCAGTTGTTCAGAGGTGTCACAGTGTGGTAATGCCTGTAAAACATCTAAAAGGATATTGTTGGTCAAACATGGAATTGTAGCAAACTCTTAGAAATACTTTGGTCTAGGTACATACTGAACAAGTTCAGTGGTGACTTGGGATGCATCCACACTGCCAAAATAATCCAGTTTGACACTACTTTAACTGCCATGGCTCCAGGCTATGGAATTCTGGGAATTGTAATTTGTCGTGGCACCAGAGCAAATTAATTCATTTGCACACACTGCTTAATCATCATCAGCTAACTGAATGAAGATAAGATTGTTCATTGGAAAACAATAGTGTAGGAGTTTCATTGTCACCTAATTTCTTTGAACAGGTCACGGGAGTTGCTAATATTATACCAGTAACATTGTACCTCTTTTTGTTTAGAGGCCAAAATCCAGTTTGGGAAAGGACTTATCCTGTTCATTTCAGCAGTGACTAGTTGCATAGTGTTGAACCAATGTAATGTAGGACAGGCTAATTATATATATATATATATATATATATATATACACACACACACACACACACACACACACAGAGTATATAGGCCATATATTGCAAATTACATCTCAGTTCAATGAGTGAATATTCAGGAGTAAGCACAACAGCTTCCAATACTGTGAAGTGTAGCTCAACTCTACCATTTTCTCACACTGCATACCAGAACTGTAATGAGAAGAGACATTTTATGATATTCCAGTGATGAAAACAAAGTTTTATTCCTAGTTCTGTTCTTGTCCTGAATAAATTCACTTCTTAGATTTAGCTGAACTCTCACTTTTCTGTAATAATAATTTTATGAAGAAAACATCTCAGTCTTAATTGTTCTACATATTCATCTCTATGATTACACTCAATTTCATACTAATACAATTTGTCCTATTCTTTAAAAAATGAGCACGAATAACTTGCCTCATAAATAAACTAGATGAAAACTATGAGTGTAAAAGAGCATTAGCATTTATAGATTTTCTGTATTCATACTGTGTGGGGGTGGGGGGAGAGGGAGGAGGAGAGAGAGAATGAGAGAGAGAGAGAGAGAGAAATGCTTATGACATGTGAATGTAATATTAGGATCCACTTCAACTGTCCATTCAAAAAATTCCTCTATTGCATAATGGTGAAGGGAAATTATAGATAACATCAGTGTATTTACCATAATATATAAAACACTGAACATGCTTCTCCATTATTCAAAATCTCAGTTCTTTCCAGTAATTTTATCCAAACTTTGTTTAATTAATTTTTATCAATGTACACAGAATCACTGTACATTAGTACACAGAAGCAAAAGAACATGATAGGTTCTCTTGACTGAATTTGCTTCTTATTGGGCATAAGAAACCCAGTCTATGGCAGAGTGCAGGTGCATACCAAGCAGGCTGTAACCTCTTTCTCTGAACATAAGTTTACTTCAAGGCATGATTGTACTGAGAAGAATGTCATGTCATAGATTTCAGTAAATGCATGTGTACGCTTACACACAGGGGAATATTGTTTTTACTTTTTAGAATTACTAGGGAAGTGGATTTATTTTGGTGGTCAAATTAGAGTCCCCAGCTTGGTGGTCTCATTACTGTCCAGCTCCCAAAACCACCATACAATCTAAGACAAACTTGACAGCTCCTGCTCAGGGGAGACATAGGCAGCTGAAACTAAAACAGCCAAGAAGCCATAACTCAGGAACAAAATGCCTTTTGCAAAGGTGTAAAGATTAGGTAAAGCATAGCAACTGTCAGCATCATGCAGAGAACAAGCCAGTACAGTAAATCTTTCATTTTCATAAGCACTAAAGTCTCGCAAACCTCCAAAGAGAGTGCAATAAAAATACATACACAGACCCAGTGTGGTTCCTCTCTACATAAATATAGTTTATTTCTACATAAATATACATGTGTTTATTTGCAATATCCCTTAAATCTTGCATGGTGCCAAGACCTGTGTAAATGGGTGTTGGGATATAGCTACATCAGACTGGAAGACTAACTGTTAAATGCAAATATAAGGTATTTCATTGAAAACCCTTTAGAAAGAAAAATGAAAGCATCTGACTCCTGAATACCACCAAAGCTCTCCCTATGAAATAAGCAAGTAGAATGTATTGTTTTGTTTTTACCTCTTGGCTTGTAAGGATAATCAACCATTCCACCACGTCTTATTTGAAAGTAAGAACGAAATAAGGACACCATCAACCTGCCAGTGAAGCCATCAAGACTAAGAAGTCCCTGCTCAAAGATGTGCCAGCTGTAAGAGTTTAGGCATAATCCTCTTTTGCCTAACTCCCTAAACACCAGTATGCAAAGGAATCTTGCAGCATCTCTGAGACTGAGGGGCTAAATAGACTAGCACTAAACACCAGCATTGGGCTGGAGTGGGGGGGGGGAGGCAACTGCACACAGGCCACCCTGACTCCTTCCCAGCACACCTGGCCACATGCCAGGTGGCATCACACTGTTTCTTTGGTGCAGCATTCAGATGTGCTGTGCCAAAGAATTGGGAAAAAAGCCACTGCCATGACTCCAAGAACAGCTTTTTTGCTGTTCTAAAAAGGACTAGCATTTTGCCAGTTCTTTTTAGAGTGGCAAACTGCCAGCTTGGGGCTGCAGCATGTGATTGCTGCTGCCTCAATTTGGTGCTGAAAGGGACACCACTCTATTGGGCAGTCTGTTTTGCCCCTGACTGAAAGAAGTTGGTAGCATGAGCTTTTGTAGACTTGAGTCTAGTTTCTAAGATGAAGTTTCTAGCTGATCATTGAACTAAGAATTTCAACAAGGATAATAGACTGTTTGAACTAGGCAAGAGTAGTTAAACATTCTCTACACCTTTGTTTTCAGCTGGTGGCAATGAAGGAAGGGGATAGATATGGCTTCTGTGCTTTGAACAGTTGTGCAGAAGATATAATTTAAACAGGTGTGGCTTGTTATGCAAGATCCATGTACCAAAATTTTATTAAAGTTTTATTAAAGTTACAAGAGCCAACTTTGTATATGTATTTAATTGTTGTTACCTGCCTCAATCCAATATAGGGAGAGGTGGGATACAAATAATATTTAAACAGAAAGAGGTACTTAAAACACAATGGCCAGAATTCTATTAGTGTATTGTGCAATGGTTGCACTTTTTCCAGGGTCTCAAGGGCATGGATGAGAGAAGGCAGGGATGATCTGCCAGCTCCAAGCAGCCTGTTACTCCCACATCTTCTTTTCTCATGGCTGTTGCACCCCAAAACAGTGGTGTTACTAGGGGGTGTGGGGTGTGTGGTGCGCACTGAGTGACACCTCAAAAAATGGGTGAAACCATCCTCTCTCTGTGGGATGTGCTACTGTTATGCCTGCCCCTTCTTCTTCTCTACCCTAGGTCTCTTCATGAGGAAGAAGCCAAGGGAATGGAAGAGAAGGGGGGGGTGAGTGCTTCTTCCATCACTTCATGCTGCCTCACTTGCCCATGGCTCCCTCAGCATCCTTTCTGGGTCTGGCTAGGTGGCTGGTGGAGAGGTGGGCACACAAGAGAAGAAACAGGAGGATGAGGGGCAAGTGTGCACCTTCTGGCTTTACCCTGCTGGGCTTGCTCCTTAGGAGGAAGTCCAGCAGCAATGAAGGAGAAGGATTCTCTCCACCTCTGCCAGCATCCTCCCTCAGGAGGAAGCCTGGTGATGGTGAAGGAGAAGGAGTGAGTGCACACCTCTTGGCTTTGCCCCTGCAGAGCTACTACCTCAGGATGAAGCCCAGTGACAGAGAAAGAGAACGAGCAAACAAATCCTAGTGGCTTTGTTTTGCTTCTCTAGGCTCCCTTCTGAGGAGGAAGCCTGGCAGTGGCAAACAAAAAGGGGTGACTATACCCCTCCTGAGTTGCTTCTGTACCTCCAGGATCCCTAATCAGAAGGAAGCCCAATGGCAGTAAAGGAGATCGGATGAGTGTACTCCTCCTGGCTTCACTTCACCACCTCTGGGCTCCCTTATCAGGAGGAAGCTTGGCAACAGCAAATGAAGAGGAGCACACATATCCGTCCTGGCTTTGCTTTAGTGCCTCTGGGCTCCCTCAGCAGGAGGAAGCCTAGTAATGGCAAAGGAGTAGAGTGAGCATGTTCCTCTTTGCTTCACACACACCCCTGGGCTCCCTCCTCAGGAGGAAGATTGATGCCAGTGATGGAGAAGTGGCAAGCATGCCTCCTATTGGCATTTGTTCACTGCCACTAGGCTCATTCCTCAGGAGGAGGCCTGGTGGTGGCAAAGAAGAAGGAGTGAATGCACCCATCTCATTTTGTTTTCAACGTGCTCCCTCCTCGGGAGGAAGCCTAGTGGCATAGAAGGAGAAGGGGTGAAGGATCCCCTTCTGTCTTCCCTCACTGTCTCAATTGCCTGGCCCCCACCCAGCAGTTTTGGGTGAGTGGGGAACAAAGCAGGTGAGTGGTGGAGGCAGGGGAGGCTGTCACCATCCCATAGCACCCCATTACACACTGGGTGACACCAAGCTAGGGATGGCACTGTCCACAACTTTCCTCCTGCTGCTGATTCAGTTTATGCCAGTGTAGGCATGCCAGCATTGTGTGCCTGAAATTTTCTGGTCAATAAATGCAGTTTCTGATGAAATAATTCTCTTATCGTCTGGAACATACAGGGAAAAAACATCCCACAAATCCTGTTTCATGAGGTCTTTCATTTTTACAAACAAAAAACATAGATACCTCCTTTGTTTTTACAAATATAGAAACTTTATTATAAGACATTCCCTCTTGCATTGGGTCTTGAGATCAAAGAGCAGTGCTGGAAAGGATCAGAACTAGAGATGTAAAAAATCATTTCAGATAATCTTGTCCTTAATGAAAAACATTAGGGATGGAAAGAATATTCAAAAATATATTGAAAAAACATGTTTTTCCCAGTGTTGAGGAATCCTGACTGACGGTACATTTTGAGTTCGGAACTTTTTCTCCATAACATTTGTGCATGGTTGGTTTTATGGAGAAATATTTTTCTATACATAGAAATTCTTGTTTCCTATTTTAAAATGTTATTTTCTATGCAAAACAACAAATTGAATTTTGTAGAGAATAAGTCCCAAATAGCAAATAGGCTTTGAAAACTATGTTGTTTTTGAAGGCTTTGTTGCAGCAGGAAGAAAATTGTTAAAATTACTTGTTACCTCACTAAGAAGCATATAAATAATTATATTCCTAAGAAACAGTGTCCTGATATATTGAATTGATAGCCTACTGAAAACAAAGAAACCAATGGGCAACTGCTATCATATTTTTGGCTTATGAAAAAAATGGCTCGTGTAGATAACAGCAATAATATTTTGTGTAGAAAACAATTTTGTCCAAGCGTTGATAAATGGTTATGAGACCTACTGGATTTGATTGAATTGGATTAACTAATGTTATCAATTAAGAAAGAATGGGAACTGCTAACAGAATATTACAAAAATAGATGAAATGGATATAAATCAGGAAATAGTCAAAACATTAACATTTACAGAATAACAAACAGAAAAATCTCAACTTAGAATAAGAAAGCATAAAGTATTGAAGCAATATGTCAATCACTTTCACAAATAAAGAAATAGTTCAGCATAAACAAATATGCCACACAATTCAGATGGACTATTGGAAGTTCTAATAGAAGATAAAATAGAATATATTTATATTAACTTACAATATCGGTTAATTGTACCTGATGTAATATCTTTTTAATAATAAATAATAATAACTTCATGCAAAAATACCCTATTTTAGGGTAAAATCCTGAAATGCAAAACAAAACAAGAACAAAAAGAGAAGCATGTCAAAATTCTTTTAATCTCACCCATTGTGGATACAAATGTTGAAACTCTTTGATCTTGTATGCAAGAATGAAATGAGTGAACACTCGCCTCTATAGTCAGAATAGAATGTATATCCCCTTGTAATTGTTGTAGATTCCAAAGCTGTATACATAAATATAGTGGCAACTGGTGTCTTCCAGGTGAGTGGAAGTGAACCCATTCCAGAATTTACTCCCAACTTTAAAAGAACTATGTAAGTTGTTAAAGATATTATGGGAACAGGGTTCAGGATCTTGGGTAACTTAAAACTTTTGTGTTCAGACAAGAACCCAAAGGAGATCCACTACTCCCAGCTGTCACTGCATTTATTGTGCTGTTCTAATTCTTGTAGCTTCCTTGGAACTGTCCAGTTTTTGCAAGCCCACAAGAATGCTTCTGGAATGTTGCCTTTTTATTATTTCCTATTGCAGTGAAGATGTAAGCATGCTGATCTTTTAGGTGGCTTGCAAAAATACAGAATGCATATCATTATTTTGTTCATATCCCAGCTCTTGAAATGGACTTGATAGATAAGGCTAAGTAAGACAAAGAAATAGATTTGTTTGTGTAAAGATTATTTTAAGCTGGCTAGAAGCAATTGAAAAATCTCAGGAGAGGAAATACAAAGCAGCTAGGCAATCTGACTGTTTCTCATCTCCCTGAAACTCCTAGAGGTTACACATAAGAAGATTAAGAAACAACACAGAGACACAACTGAAATGCTTCCTAATGAAAAGGAATTTTTTTTTGCCATGTTTGATGGTTTATATCTATCATCATGCTTTGACAGCGACATAATGGGAAAAGACAATTTAATGCAATAAAATGATTGCATGTTATAAACAAGACATTTGGTATATATTGTCTCACAAACAAAGCACAACAAATTTCAGACTCAAATGACATTGAAATAACCTAAGCAGACTGAATTCACTGAAAGGCAGGTGTTGACATGTGCGTAGCCTTTTGTCAGCTATTTGATTTTCACAGGAAATGAAAATTCTAGAGAGCAAAATTGTTCTGCTCTTTTGACCAACAACAATGTCATTATATAAAAGCAATGACTTCTATTGCTTTTATACAGCAAAATTATGAACTTCATATAGACTCTGTTTTTCTAAAACATCTATAAATGGGCCATGAATTCAAGTTATTGTTTATAATTTTGCATAGGCCATTTTGTTTTTTATATTAGAGCTTCAGCAAGGCATTTAACTTCAGTATCAAACAGGAGAGATGAGATTCATTTATATGCTTCTTGGGTTGTCAAATAGTTGATGAAGATGTAAAATGGGAGTTAGTATCCCTATTGCTTATACCCAATAGGCATAATGAAAAATTACTGCCTTTTCAAGAGCAGCTACGTGCACTAATTCCTACGGTAATTTGTATCATTCTTGCAATACCACACAGCACAGATACCAAATGCTTTGAAGTTTAAGAAAAGGGGTATACATGGGTTTTAGTCTGAGAGTTTATGACACTGCTTCCTCTACTTCAAGTGTTGTTTCTGAGGTTTGTCAATTCTGCATGTCAGTAGAAAAATCCTGCACATAGGCCTCTTTTAAAACAATATATCTCTGAAACATTTTCATATTGTATAGAAACTATATGAGTATTCATAGAAACCAGCAACCTCAATACCTGTGCATGGCTAAATACCTCAACCTCAATACGTATGCAAAGGCCAATATGCTACAATATGCTTACATAGTGTGGTTCTACCCTGCTGTGGTTATATAGTGGTTGGACTATATCATCCTGCAGAATAAATGGCATTGTGTAACTGCTGATGTGCCTCTTTGTTGTCCCAATGTGTAATGAGAAAGTTGCAGGGGAAGGTGGGCTGCAGGAATAAGTAAGGACAGACCATTTGTCAGGGAAGGCCTCAACTTTACTGAATACAGCTGGCAAGTAGGGTTGGCCCAAATGCAAGGGCTTGGATCTGTCATTGACCAACCCATCTGTTGTTCAATGAACCCAATGGCCCGGTAACGGCCAGGCTTCAGGATCACAGAAAGGGTAATCACTGGAGTGTGTTCACCTCCTTGCCCCTTTGTCACTGGGGGATGCTGTTCTGGAGTTGCCTCTACAATGGCAACACCTCATCACTCCTTGCACCCCCAGGTCCCCTTGGGGCTCCTGATTCTGTGCTTTACATTACAGGAAACCATGCCCACCAGATACGCAGCCCATGCTACCTCCACAAAAGGCTGCCCCCTGAGGGGGAAGCCACCTTCTGCCAACCCCCTTGAAAGCTGCACCCACCCCAACTGTTCCGCATTCCTCGTGGCCATCCTGAGCAAGGGCCCACGCCTGGATGGACATATCCAACCCCCTTGAAAGCTGCACCCACTCCAACTGTTCCGCATTCCTCATGGCCATCCTGAGCAAGGGCCCACGCCTGGATGGACATATTCAGCAAATGTCCTAGACTTCCACCTGCCTATCCTCTTAATGGAGTCCAGAGGAAGACCACAGTGATAACAGCTCTGATCCGTAATGAGTGTCCATCAAAGTCCTCTGCCTGTAGTCTGGCAAGTTGCAAAACCATACAGAGCACCGACACAAATTGCTACCGGTTGAATGGAGTCCCATTGTTGTAAGCAAACAAAGGGCCAGTAGAGTGTGGACGGTATGCCAAGTATCTGCATAAGGTTTGGACGGGACACAGGTGGCAGCCATGGAGCCTGCTCAGCACAATGATGGACCCTTTACTTAACTGATTGCACTTGGAGCTGCGAAGAACTAAAAACACACTGTTTTCAACCACAGAGACATGTTCCCTCTGAAGTGAATGCTTGGACCCATCCATCCTGGAGGAGGGAACCACTTTGCCCCCCCCCCACCACCACCACCACAGTGCCCCAAAGAAGGTAGTGACAAATGCAGCTCTGAAAAGTCATGCCTCAGCTCTGGAGCTGCACAACAGATCTAGCTGTGGGGAAAGGCTGCAAAGTGGTTTAAAACAAATGGGCATTCCCATCGCCCTTCCTATTGGATGTCCTCCTCCACCTCTCAAGGACCCTCCTAACCAAAAAGGAAACACATGGGTCTCACCACAGAACCCACTGGCCTTGGAGCATGATGAAATCCCTGCCAAGGTGATTGACATGGTGCGGGGGGAGGGGCGATACCCGACTCCTTCAACCATGCAAGGAATTTCAGGATGGTGTGGGACTGGCCTGGCCATTGGGCTCTGATGCCTGATGGCCCAAAATGGTGAAAAGCTTGGATACCACCCTCTTGTAGGCCTTGAGGTTAATCTCCAACACAGCAAGTTTCCAACCTCCCAAAGTTCCTCTGGGAAAAGTATGGGCAAGGGGTCTGCTTCAGGCACCTACTTCCAGAACCTGGCCTACTGAAAATGAGAGAGTCTGCAATTCCATTTTCCAGGCAGGCACAAAACGAGCCCTGAACATGATGTTATTGTGGAGGCACAGCAGAACTAAGTGGCAGACCAGGAGCATGACCTACCCAGATTGGGAGATTGGTGGTTGAAGACATTGACCACTGCCTGATTGTCACACCAAAAGTAAACTGCCTTGTTAGCAAAGGTCTTCTTCCAGATGTGGACCACTACCAAATGGGGAAGAATTCTAGAGAAGTGAGGTAACTAATGATGCCTTTCCTTGGGCAGGCCATCACTGGGCAAACCAGTGGCCTTGAAAGAACACCGCAAAACCCAGGTTCCCTGCCACATCATAGTGGACCTTCAGCCCTTGCCTCAAATCCCAAAGGCATTGCCACAGGAACACCCCATTGAAATCCCTGAGATACTCCTCCCACAACCTGAGGTCCTCCTTTATGCCCCTGGTGAGGTGGATGCTGTGGTGCACCACCATGGCAAGCTGCGTTTAGAAAGCTCTGCCTGGGGAAACCACTTTGAATGCAAAATTGAGGTGTCCCAGGAGTGTGGTCTTCTGGGCTGCAAGAGTGGCCTGCAGCATGGAAAGGAGGGAGTGGAGTTTTTCATCTGGAAGGCGGGACACTCCTGCCATTGAGTCCAGCTGAATTCCTATGCATGTGAAGGAGGTGATGGGGGGCTCAGTCTTCTCAGATGTTAATGGGACCTCCAGTTCAGCAGCCTGTGCATGGAAAGTGGTCAAGAGTTTGGCACAGCCCTCCACCTTGGTCTCCATCAAGGTAATGAGTCACTAAAGTGGACATGGCACGGCCTTTTACCTCCCAACCCAGGAAGGTACTGAAAGTCTCAAAGACCACACAGCTGATGGAGCAGCCCACAGACATAATAATAATAATAATAATAATAATAATAATAATAATAATAATAATATATTTTTATCCTGCTTCTCTACACAATGCAATTGGGGCAGCTTATAACATTAAAATTATACCGTCCATATCCCCCAATCCCTCCCCTCTTAAAATACAATTAAACAATTTACAGTATAAAACATAACTTAAAATAATAAACAAACAAACAAACAAACAAACAAAAGTGACTGCAGCAAAAAATCAGGGTCCAACAGTTAGATTTTCGTTTTGGTGGCAGGGTATTTATTCAGGAAAGGCCTTGTCAAAGTACCACTGACCCTCAAATTTGAAATTCAAGAGGCAGAAATCATCCGGGTGGACAGACAGCAGCCAGAATGCAGACTGGATGTCACATTTGGCAATGAGCCCACCCCCAGTACAGGTCCGGATGAGCCGAACCATATGTTCAAAGGGGGCATAATGCACAGAGGACAGCTCTGGGGGAGATGGCATTGTTGACAGATCACCGGGGGGATATGACAGGTGGTGTATGAGGTGAAATTCATTTGGCACCTTCTTGGGCACCACAGGAGAAATCCACAGGTTGGGCAGGAGGGGAGCAAAGGGGGACTGTCACCCTGCTTGCCTCCCACTCCTTCTGGATATTGTTTCTGAGTACCTGCAGCATGTCGCTGGCTGACTTGAGGTTAGGGGTATCCGAGGCCACCCTCGAGCCCACAGCAGTTATCCTGAAACCCCTGAGTGAAGCTTGCTGCCAGGAAGCAAGCAGCCTGTTTGTTGGGGTAGCATATGTGGAGGGGGAGCAGTACAGAAGGGCATACAGGGGTTGGATCAAGCCAAAAAGATGGTTGGGCAACCTCAGGGGGCTCATTTTGCCCCCCCCCCACCCAAAACTCCAGTTCTGGAGCCTGAAGCTCTCTTTCTTATTGGAGGCTGCCGAGCCAGGATGTCCTGTGTGAAAGGGCTGTTGGGCGTTACCCAGGCATGAGCATGCCAGCTTGGCATGGGGGGGGGGGGCAGCAAAGCTCACAGCAGTGCTCAAATTTGGTCTTTGCAAACAGAAGAAACAAAACACAGTTCCAAAGTACCAAGTCAATGGCCAGTCAGAGAATGGTTAGGCAGTGTGACGGTCAAGAGTTTTGAAGAGGCAGGTTTAGCAGGGGAGTCAAAAGATCAAGGGGTCCAGGAAGTCAGGATCATTCAGTAGTCTGAGAGTCAAGGTTTCAATCCAAGGAGACAAAGGGAGTCAGAGACAAATGCACTTTCACCAGGAAGCTCAGATAAACTCTGACAAAGAACTAGGCATCCTGCACCTGTTTATATTTCTCAGTTTCATGATCACAGGTGCTTCCCAATTGCATAAAGTCTCCATGACCAGGGGAGACATGCCCTTTCAGACCTTCTCTGGCTGAAGGTAGGTATGTCTGCATCCTTCTTTACCATATCTCCTTCTTTTCCATATCTCCTATGGAATCTCTGCTGCCAGGAGGCTTAGTTACTGGGCCTCCTGATGCACCACAACTGGAGCTGGCAGAGCAGAGTTAGGGCCCAGCTCAACTTCAACTCAAAACTTGGACTCTAACTCAGCCTCCTCAGCCTCCAAGACCTCAGCCTGGCTAGGCATGACAAAGGACCACTCAACCCTCTTGGCCTCCTGTTTCCCCTTCTTGTTGGACCCAGGCTATTATTGTATGCAGTCATAGGTATACAAATATTTACATGTTCCTTAGGACATTACTTTCATTATATTATATGGCATGGAAAGAATCATACATTTATTACATTACAGTGCAAGGAATATGTTATACTTTCATATGGACAGAATCAATATATCATCTGCCTTTTCTTAGCAGACATTTCTACATTTAAATATATAGCAACATTATGAACTTAAACAATAGTGGAGTGTTAACTCCTAACTTATGTACTCTGCATGTAGTAGCAACACACAGCATTGAGGGGGTTAACATCCCTGGATATTGCTGTATCTAGCAGCATCCATTATAATTATAATGGGAAACAGCTATTTATTTAGGAAACATATCTAGCCTATCTGAAAGCAGATATTCTTCCTTACTAATATAGTATGCCTTTATCAGCATGGTCAGGGCATTTTCCAGCTAAAAACATGGGTTTTGTTAGAGGCTGTATAGCAGCCTTATCTAGGCTGGTGATTGGCACTCAGTTAGTCTGGCATCCATATCTTCTTGGCCTTTTTTATGTTTCCTTGATTAATCATCTGACAGACATAATCCAACTAGAATAGAGATTTTCACTATACCTTGTTTATATAAACAATTCTTCTCTTTCAGTCAGACTCTCAGACATGAAGTAACACATCAGCATATGTAATGGTTTGAGCATTGGGCTATGACTGTGGAGATCAGGGATGAATTGTCTATTCAGCTGTGGAAACCCACTGGGTGACCATGGTCAATTCACACATGCTAAGCCCCAGAAAACCCCATGATAGGTTCACCCATTGTCACCATAAGTTGGAAATGACTTGAAGGCACACAACAATAACAAGAAACAACCAACCAACCAACAACAACATACTAGGACCTCTTGGCTGCCATCAGATTACACCAGCCATCTGATTGCATCAGTCTGTAACCTTTAACAATGACCTGTCTTGGATTCATTAAAGGTCAAGTTACTATACTAGCTTAACATTGTTTACAGTTAGGCTGGCCTTATGGCCATAAGTTGTTAGGAATGGATCCATAAGTTGTTAGGAATGGATCCATAAGTTATTAGGAATGGATCCTAAAGGGTTCAGATGTGGGACAAAAGTGATAGTGTTACCTTTGGTCAAACAGGAGCCATGATGAGTCAGCATTTGGGAAGAGCTGAGTCACAGGACGTGATATCATGAGAGGCTGAAAACTGCAAAGTCACACTGCACAGGGGACTTGTACACAGCAAGAAGAGGCAGGACAAAATGCCTGAACTTGGCACTCTTTGTATAATGTGGGGTGGAGGCTCTTTGTATAATGTGGGTTGCTGGTGTTGCGAGTGCCTTTGTCGGTGAGAACAAGATTTGTATAGAGCAACCAGAAGTAAAAGCCTCCTTTGGAAGATATCAGCTTGTTGTCTTCTTTGCTGAAAGAGGGAGAAGGATTTCTCCAGCCTGCACAGAGCTTCATGTCACTTCTTTGGTGGCCATCCAGGTGCATAACTTTAGTGTGGTGCCACTCAGTTCGTACAGTCATGCTAACATCAGTCACCAGTACCTACACTCTTAGAAAAACACACACATTCCACAATACACAAAGCTTTCTGCTGTACATATTATAAGCATACTTCTGGGTTTTGCAAACTATAATCCAAATCACCATCCAGCCTGTGTCAGTACTCTATTTGGGAACAATGACTGGATTCTGGTCCAAGATCAGGGGTGGCAAAGTATAGTGTTTCAGATGTTGCTGGGCTGTAAATCACAGCACCCAGTGATGTGCCTATATTAAAAGCTGCTGTCCTCTCTACCATCTACACAGCCATGCTTTATCTACAAGGTACAAAATTGTCCCTTGTTTTTTTCGTGGAAT
Organism: Urosaurus nigricauda; assembly: GCA_034509955.1. NCBI lineage: Eukaryota > Metazoa > Chordata > Lepidosauria > Squamata > Phrynosomatidae > Urosaurus > Urosaurus nigricauda. The sequence goes on from JAOEGL010000001.1 coordinate 272,124,754, forward strand.
TTTCAGGCTGTGTGGCTGTGTTCTAGAAGGATATATTCCTGACATTTCACCTGCATCTATGGCTGGCATCTTCAGAGATTGGTGGCATGGAGATGAGTGGGATATGCATACTGTGTGACTCTTATTTGTTAGGAAGTGATTTGCATGTTAATCTGTGTTTTGGTCTGTTGTTGAATGGCAAAGCCTCAGGGTGGGAGGATATGCAAGGAGAATTTGTGTCTAATTAAAGGATGATCCATTGTCTGCTGAGAAACCCTCTGACCCTGAGTGATATTCATTTGCATGTGTTGAGTCTTGAATTTGGTATTTTTCAGGACTGGTAGCCAAACTTTGTTTACTTTCAAAGTTTCTTCTTTCCTATTGAAGTTGTCCAGGTGTTTGTGGATTTCAATGGTTTCCCTGTGCATTGTGTCCTGATAGTTGTTGGCATGGTCCAGAATTTCAGTGTTTTTGAATAGCATTTTATGCCCAGGTTGGCTTATGGACTATGGCTTAGACTTCACATTGTCCCTTGTCTTCCTTTCCAAACACATTCTCCATTGTTCTAATTTATTAAAAAGAAGTGACAAGTGGAGAATACCCCAAAAGCTAACCCATTGTTGCAATTCTATGGACACTTGCCTGGAAGTAAGGCACAATAGAGTCTGACTTGATTTTGAGGAAATATGGTTGTAATTGCACTACAAAATCCTAAATATCCTCTTATCTAGCATTCTATCGAACACACACACACACACACACACACACACAATAATTGTCTAGAAGACTTGACAGTTTCCTCTATAGGACTTGAAATGACAGTTTACTGGCTAAAAACAAGCAGTACTGTTAAAATGGAGCAGGGGGGGGGGCATAAAAGCTTGTAGAATTATCGTATTGTTCTTCACCTTGCTAAATAACACGGGGAGGGCTTTTCCATGAATGCTTCAAACAACAAAGTACCAATCTCTTGAGGAGATGGGGAGGGACCCATTTCTCTCCTCCTCACACTTTTTAATGTTGACAATACACTGCGTAAGGGCGATTATTTCTAGACAGTTCTCTTGTTCAGGAAATCCTTTGGTATTATCCATTCCCTGATATGAAATATTAAGCTTGTCACTCTGAGGAAGAAGCAGGGGGATGTACAAAGCACAGCAGGAGTTCCTGCAACAATTTAATGGATTAATTAAAAAGCAATTACTGATCAAATCTGGCTATGCTTCTATAAATTTAGGACAGAATTTTCAAATGACCCCTCCCATACTGAGGTGTACATTCCCCAAAGAGAGCACTGGCTAAGGCATTTTCTGTCTTTTCCTTACTGTTGGCCTCTGAAAGCTGTGCCAAAGAAGGGAAGAGAAATGCATTATTTATTGCCACAGTTTATTGATGATGACTTTTAACTCATAAGTGATGGAGGGAAAGAAAACCATGTGTGAGTTAGTAAAGGTCATCCATAATGAGTCAAAATAAATAATGTATCCATGTTTTACCCACTGAATAGTCTGTTTATGCAAGATCACATTTTAAATTTAGCATTCTTTTTCTTTCCTCCTTCCCCCTTGCTGCATTTTCCCATTTTGTGTGGGAAATTATTTCATGTATGACACAATGAATTTTGAATTCTTCACCCATATGTATAAATGTTAAAAAGAAACTTTCCTGAAATAATAATTTTAAGAACCGAAAGAAGTCAACACTGTCAACATCTGTATGCTTCTAGTTTTCTCAATTTTGATTTAATTCAAAATTGCAAATGCAAATGTTTGATGTTCCTTGCACTAGCAACCAGTTTTTACGACTGTTCCATCTATTGATTGCATAACAATGAAATTTACTTACATTGATGTTTTCTAAAGCAAGTCTCATTGGCCTGATACAGACAGGCCTGAAGAGGCACCATTGTGGAGCCATTAGGGTTCGGGAACGTGCATCGTTTACACGCTCCAGAACCTTAGTACGTAATGGTGCTAGCTGCTGCGGCGCAATTACAGAGCAAAAACAGGTAGCGCCAGACTGCCCTTTTTGGGCAGTCTGTACCACCCCATTGATTTCAATGGAATTACTTCCAAGAAAGGATCTCCCAAAAGAATATAGGATTCTAGCCTTAGGCTTGGCTACCAAGAAATTTTCTGTGGATACCATGATGTTTGCAGTTTAAATCATGTGTCCCATTCCAGAAAAAGAGGCTTTGAATGTCTTTAGACTGGCACCATTTTCTGCATTCTTTGCAAAAGAAAATGAGGCAAACAGTGGCCCATTGATTTATTTTTTATTTTTGTTTTTTTGCCACCACTTTATACATCTTTCTTTCAATAAGGGCTTAAAAGCTATTGATTATTCCAACTAGAGTAGAGTCACTGAATACACTGGATTAACTTGTTGACTCAACATTCATTGATCAACTGATTAATTTGGGACTAACCAAAATCATTCCAAGCCATGTTTTTGCTCTCTGAGAATCATAGCTAGGTGTAGTAGCTAAAGATCAGAATTCAGAAAAGTTACTTTGATGGACTACAAGTCTAAAAAACCCTAATTAGGATGTCCTCTGCCTGAAAGTTTGAGGATGTTAACGTCCAAAAAGTAATTTTCACAAGCTCTGGTGGGGTTTGTAAGCAGAATTGAGGCACAGAGACCCAGGCTTCAGGGTGGTGTGAGAGCATGGTGTTTACATGCCGGACACTCTGGTGCCATCCCAAAGCCAGCATCACACCACCCACCCACATGTGTGCTAGCTTAGTGGTGCTCCAATGGTGTGCTGTGTACATATTTCATACCACAAGAGTGCTGCAAAGCCATGGTGGCTCCGGAAAACCCGGCTTTTTGCCAGTTCAAAAAAGGGTCAGTAAAAACAGGTGGCTCAAAGCTGCCCCTTTATGCTCTAGGCAGTTCCTTTTTTGTGGCATCATAAGGGCTGCAATGCAGTCCTATGATGCCGCTTCTGCTGAGAGGCATCTGTACACTGTGCCACACCTGTGCAGCTGTGGTACCTTTTGTGTGGACAGGGGCACGCACCTGTGGCGACAGTAGGGCTGGGTGTGTCTGGATGCCCTGTCCTATCTAGCCCTAATTTTGTCCCCAGGACTCCACAAAGTGCCTTTCTGTACCAGCCCAAAGAGTGGCATTTTGCCATCTCCTTTTGGGCTGCCAAAAAGGCAGATCAGAACTGTGGCATGTGGTTGTCACAGCCGAAATCCAGCTTCAGAGCCATCTGTTTCAGCCCTCAGTTAAAGTGAGCTATGTTGCCCAACCCAGGTATACTCACCAAATTCAGTCAAGATGTTTGCTTGTATTTACAACATTCCCAGTTTGGAACATTCTAGTTTCATCTCTTAAATTTTAAAAATAGCAGAGGAAATCCTACAAACAACAAAACACATATGCATAATACCTCATTTGATATTATAACTAATATTAATTGGATAGGTACCATTTACATTGGGGTAAAGTCTGATCACTTTTAACCATCATGTAGCCATGTTTAGGACAACAGTCTTACTCACAATGTAATAAAAATCTATTCCCTCACATCTACTTGATAGAATCAGCTGCAGTCACTGTGTAGCACATACAATTTTAGGTTAGCTATTATCCCCAAAGACTTTCATGTGCATCGCTCCTACAAAGAGTCACAAAATGCCTGAACACACCAGGAAACAGACAACAATGTCAGCGTTGTGTGACATATTATTTCTTTCCTTGTTAGAGTCCCCCTTTCAAATGTATTGACTGAGTTTTCATGCCACTGAAGTCAACACCAAACTATCAGGTGTTTTTAATTGGATATCTTTCAAAATTTCAAGTTTTGTAAGTCATACTTCTATGCTTCAGAATAAGTCAGATGTCTTAGGAGCGGCAAGGTGACATCAGATAATACCATCAAACAAAGCTTCTGTGTTTGGAACACGGCTTGTGCTTGCTTAAAAACACACTTTTATATTACAGCAAGTTTCCTAAGTAATTTCCTAACATTTATAAACTTCAGTTAAACAAAGCCAGAACAAGGGCAATCTCTAAGGGTCAAATAAATATCTCCAACCGGATTAACTCTGTATAGAGATGATATGTTATTCCCACTTTTCCACATATCTTTGATATAGAAAAATGTGCAATGAACTAGTTTTTTGACTTTTGCTCCTTCTCCATTCCAAATCTTTCACAATGTTTTCTTCAACATAAAACTTGTCATCTGACTGTGTTTGGGAATCCTGTCAGTGTCTTACATGTGTAAGGGCAGCTAAAATGTTCATGCCCTTTTTTTGGACTGGGACAGGGCTGTTCTCTTATCCTTGTACTTTGTCCATAAACTTCCTATGCTTAGCAGCTGCCAAAGCTTTCTACAGCACCACACTTGGCATCACATGTGTCCTCAACAGATGCTATGGTCCATCACATCTTTCTGAGGAACAAGCCTATGTTCTTATTTACAGATCTGACCCAATTAGACTTTATATTTTAAGATGAACACTTTTTATATATAAACCTCTTTTAAGCAATCACCTCAAACTTTACAAGTGCATAGGCCTTTTTGGAAGAAGGGATTCCATTAAAATTGTGTGCCAAAAACTGATGGGAAGTGAGTCCACTTGATAAATGCTGAGACTGAATGCAAATATTGGAAGAGGGGTCCAAAATGCTTGAAAGGTTGAAAGGAAAGGGAGCAGAGTTGGCACAAAATACATGTGGACAGACAAATGAGAAAGGATTAGAATCTGTTAAGGGGTGATACACTCATGGAGCAAGAAGGAGGAGCTTGACAGGGCTGGGGGAGAGGCTGGAACAGCAGGAAGAAAATAGTTCAGTCAATTTTCTTGTTTTGGGTCTACATATGTACAAAGAATCACAAATATACCATCTGTCTACCACCTGAATATGTACATGATTTTCTTTAAAATGCTCACCCAATTTCTGTTTTTATTGTTATTATTTTATTAATTTAGGAGAGGGAGTAGAACATTTGGATGTGGTTAGAGTGTACCTTTTCAATGATGGTGAAAGCCCATCAATAAGCTCTCAATCATACTGCTCTTCCATTACTCCATAGGTACAAAATATCACTGCTGTGGCAATTCTCAGTCTACAGCTTTGACTTTAGATGGCATCTAGTCTCTCAATGAATGTCTTAAAGTGGTAATGGACTAGATGAGGAAAGCAGATTAAAACTGAATCCAGCCAAAATTGAGGTATTTATACTAGGGGTTCCTAACCCAAGTATTGTGGTACAACCTCCAGTGCTAGATGGGGTCGCACTCTCCTCAAAGGACTGTGTTCACAGTCTGGGGGTGCTCCTAGAGCCATCGCTTCAGATGACAAATCAGGTAAATGAGACGGTCAGGAGCGCATGTTATCAGCTTCGGCTGATATGCCAGCTGCACCCTTTTCTGGAAGTGAAAGACCTAGAAACTGTGGTGCACACATTAGTAACCTTTTTTCTGCTGCTCCAGAGACTAGGACACGGAGAAATGGATGCAAATTGCAGGAAAAGAGATTCCACCTCAACATTAGGAGGAACTTCCTGACAGTAAGGGCTGTTCGGCAGTGGAACACACTCCCTTGGAGTGTAGTGGAGTCAACTTTCTTGGAGGTCTTTAAGCAGAGACTGGATGGCCATCTGTCGGGGAGGCTTTGATTTGGAATTCCTGCACGGCAGGGGGTTGCACTGGATGGCCCTTATGGTCTCTTCCAACTCTGTGATTCTATGATTCTATGATTTCTGCATTGCACTCTACACGGTTCTACCCTTGTGCTTAGTTGGAAGTTTGGAAACTTCAATTAGTATAGAACATGGCAGCCAGGTTGGTTTCTGGTAAAGCCAGAAGCGATCACATAACACCTGTTTTAAAATTGCGTCACTGACTGTCTATTAATTTCCGGGTGCAGTACAAGATTTTGGTTATGACTTTTAAAGCCCTAAATGGCTGGAGTCCATCCTACCTTTGAGACCGCCTCCTTCCGTATAATCCACCCTGTCCACTCTGTTCCTCTGGGAGGAATTTATTACAGCCTATGAAAACCAGGCTGTCTGCAACCACCTAGAGAATCTTTTCAACAACCACTCCCAGATTATGGAATGGCCTGTCACATTACCATCTTAAACAGCTTTTAAAAAGACGGATCTCTTCCGGCAGGCCTTTCCCACCAAAATCTGGACCCGTTACTCCTTCAAATGTTTTATACTCATTGTTTGTCTTGTTATTTTAAGGTGTGTTTTAAATTATGGATTTGTTTAATTGTTATCGGGGGGTGGGGGATATGGGATTGTATTGTTTTATTGTGTAAGCCACCCCAGATGTCTCAGACAGAGAGGCGAGATATAAATAATAAAATTATTTATTAATTATTATTTATTCTGATATTGGCAGTCACATGGTGTCAGTCTTCCCCCCCCCCCCCCAACTTCCCCTTCTCCTCGCTATTCCCAAGCAGGCTGGTTTTACTCCAACCCTGACCCCACACACACTTTCTTTTCTTTCATCTTTGTTTTACCAAATCTCATTGCCATAACTGCTAAAATGCATTACAAATAAAAAATTAAATTAAAAAAAAAAGAAAGACATATTGGGTAGGGTATGGAGCAGGAAGGCTGAATTAAGAAGGCAGGATTAAGACATGATGGACTGTCAATGGCAGAAACAGCCCCTATTGAAGAGACGTGATTTGGGAAGATCCCAAACCAGTATGTATCTATTTCCTTTTACTAATGTGATTATGGCAAGAACAAGGCTCACGTGATAATGTCCTAAGTCCCTGAAAAGTTTGTTTTCCTTTGTATATGGTTACACACACATTCAAGGCAAGTAGCAATTCCATGTGGCATACCTGTTTCCACTTTAACATCACTCTCATGTCATTTAATTTCCACTTTTTAAAATAAACTCTTCCAGTCCTACCCTGTTATGTACCTCAAAGTTGCTGTTTTGTTTCCTTGATATAGAATACATTACAGTAGGGAATGGATCAGTACAATGCTAACTCAAACATGTATCAGCTGCAGCAGGATAGGAATAGCCAGAAGCCTCGTGTGTTGGTTTACCTGGCTTTTTTGCCAGTTCAATTGTCTTTATGCTGGCATAACCTCCTTCCCCTGACTAATTTCCGTAGGGAAAAAGATCTGCTGGCAAAATTTACTTTAAAGAGATATTTAACTTAGGGGTCATCTTTGGATAACAAAACCAGGTTCCTTTCCTCCCAGGATTAGAGGGCTCTCCCTTTTTACAGCCTATCTCTACTTCCAAATGGGATGGATTTTTTACTTTTTAAAAAAAAAAAGAAAGAAAAGAAAAGAAAAGAAAAAGAAAAAAGAAAACTTAGAAAACTTAGAAAATTTAGAATCCAGGGCATCTAACAGTCTAAACATGCACTCGGTAGAATGCCTAGAATCTGGAATTATGGGAATCTTACACTGTCACCCTTTAAACACACACACACACACACACACACACACATCTCTACTGGACTCACCATTCTGTAGGAAAGAAAAGGTGCCAAGGGGGGAATTATAACTTAAATCCAAGGAAAAGGAAAATAAAAACAGGGGGAGGAGGAATCTATAGCTCCTTTAAGACTAACTGATTTATATTTTAAAGTGCAGTTTTGGAGATATCAATCTACTTTCTCAGTCATTACATCTGAGAAAGTGGATTGATATCCACAAGGGCACATGCTAATATATAAACTAGATAGTTTTAGAGGGGCTCTTACAGTGCATCCACATTGCAGAAATAATCTGGTTTGACACAACTTTAACTGCCATGGCTCAATGCTACAAAATTCTGAGAACTGTAGTTTGTTATGGCACCACAAACTACAGTTCCAAGAATTCCATAGCATTGAGACATAGCAGTTAATGTGGTGTCAACCCGGATTCCTTCTGCAGTGTTGATGCAACATTAAAAGTCTATTCCCCATCCTCCTTTTTTTCCTTCTGTAACAAGTAGGGTTACTTCTTTGGGTACAAATAGTGCAATTTTCAAATGGAAGCTACACCTACCGCCACCCCACCTTCTCCCTCCCTTCTTCTCTGCCCTACTCAGGGAAGTTACAAAGAAAAGAAGGGGGGGGGGAGGAGAGAAAGGCTTGCCTTGAGTGGTCAGTTGGAAGTGTCTCATGGCCAGCTCACAATTCTTGCAGCTGGCATTTTTGTGAGACTGAGGGAGTGAGGAGCCACCATTAAACCCCCTTATTTTTTGGCATCTGGGTCAGAGTGCTTCCCTTCCATTAGGACATCACTGAATAATTGAGACACTCAAGGAAGCAACCCAGTCCATCACACACACACACACAAATAAACATGTGTGTGATCAGCTTGCTCTCCTCTTGCCTTTTCACTCATTCTGCTTTTCCACCTTGCTCTTCCTTCTTTCCTTCTGTCTCTATCTTATCTCATTCTTTCATTCTTGCACTCATTCATTCTGTAACACTTTGGATCTTTCTAATTTACAGCCGCAGATGAATTGCTGAGTGTGCCACTGTGGTTTTGAGATGAAGAAAAAGAAACAAAGGATCACTGGAGAAGAGGATGCAACTCATGAGAACTGGGGATTGCGCAGATAGAAGGCAAAGGTGTGGGAGGAGTGAAAAAGAGAAAGAGAGAGGGAGGAGTTGGAAGACAGATAGGAGATGGACACAAAGACTGGGAATGAGATGGGTAGAAAGAGAAAGCAGTAGTATTTTGTAATACAGTGAAGAGAGAGCGAGAGAACACGTGTACTTCTGTGTGTGTATGTGATCTCAGAGCAAGCGAGTCAGTGTCATTGCAACCTCACCAATTAGCACAGCAGGATATGCATGCAAACAGCTACTCTGTGTTGCCTCAGGAGTGCCCAGGTCATGGGTAGACACCGGGGCAAATCTGGAGTCAGAGTAATTTGGGTTTCTCCTGGAGTATTCTTATCCATGCAAATACCACCACACTAAAAGAAAAAGAAAAAAACCCAAAACCCTTTTTTATTATTATTTTTAACTTCTCTGATGAGCCTGGATAAGGGACACGGTGGCTCAGATAGTAAGACACCAACTCTCATGACCACAAACTTGGCAGAGCAGCAGTTCAAGACCCAAGAACCAGGTGACAGAGTGAACTCCCGTCACTAATCCCAGCTTCTGCCAATCTAACAGTTGAAAAGCATTTAAAAGTGCAAGTAGATAAATAGGTACCACTTTGGTTGGAAAGGTAATAGAGTTCTGTGCAGTCATGCTGGCCACATGACCACAGAGTCATCTTTGACAATGCTGGCTCCCTCAGAGTAGTAACAGAGAGGAGCACTGTCCCCTATGGTTGGACACAATTTGACAACCATGTCAAAGGGGAAACCTTTACTTTTACCTTTTAGTGAGCCAGAGCTCATTCTGAGTTTTATGTTTTGGCCTAGATAGTACATAATACATTGAATTTACATATGCTATTTTAAAAAAAGAATTCATAAATATACAAATTCAGTCTAATCAGCTATTATAAACAAACTGCCAAGCTATGCTTATTCAAACAAATGCAACTAAATAAAAACTATTTAGCTAATGGGGTGAAGAGAGAATTAAGAAAAATGTCTTTTAAACAATAATAACCAGGTCAAAAACTCACAAATTAATTTATAGCCCAGACCAGTGCTTACATACTTGAATGTAAGTTCTACTAGGTTTGATCGGATTTACTTCCAATCAAACACATATAGAATCATAGGCTAAGTTTTAGAGGTCAGAATTATCAAGCAGTTTTTTACCACTTTATTTATCAGTGGAACTTAGTGTCAGGCTAAAGTAGAAGAGATATTTGAACCAAAAGAGAAGTTAAATCTAAGCTGATTTACTCTGACAAAATGATGTGAGAAGGTCAATTGCATTGCAGTGTACTAGGCCCCCCAAGAATGTGACAGGAGAACTTATGGGCAAAAAAGGCTGCAACTTTATTGAAACATCAACACAACACATCTGTAGGGTTGGCACAAGCAAGAGGTCTGGATGTGGAACATCACCAACACTGAGGCTGATTGATGTTAGGTTGCTTAACCAAGCATCGGTATGACTAAAGGGACTTAATCACAATTCCTCCATTGCACATCTATCTGGGCTGCTGAGTCAGCCCCTAGTCACTGGAGTATAAATAAGGAGTATACATACACAATGGGTCTCCTGGGTCCAAAGGACTCCCAAACCAGGGCCATAGAGCCTTGGAACCCTGTGGCCAAATCCAGAACCTCTGCTGCCATACACAAAGTTGTGACAAACACCCAACCCCAGGGAGGGAGGGTGGGGATCCAAACTTCAAATGGCACCTAATGTGGCCTTAAATAAGCCAGGGAGCCAATGGGGGCCAAGGGACAGTACAGACCCCACCTCCTTTGTGACCCCAACCAATGGGAGGCCAGGCAAACACCTGTCCTCTACCAATGAGGGGTGCCTGCAGCAGCAAGGTAGCAAAGGAGGCCTGGAAGGGGCCAGCCACGGCTGCTGCAACAATGCTGGCCCAATAATTTGGGTCAGCACCTTTTACCTAAACATTGTCCTGAAACAAATTGGTACTCAGTCCAATAGCTGATGTAAGCAAAGTGGTTGTTGGGAGGGTTGATGCTGGACTCCATCTCCAGATTGGCCTTCAAATTTCTTCAGTAACATATTGCAACTTATTTAAATATTAATTTAATAAGACTAGAGTTTTCATTTGGGCTTTGAAACATGAAAAGAGAAATATTGCTTTTTATTTTCATATTCATCTGAATAGATTGCAAAACGACAGGGCAGTTACTATTGTTGTATTGCAAACAGATTTTGTAGAGATGAATGTTAGTTAAGGATGGGCGAATCCATCTATTTCCATTCTGTCTGTTTCACATGTACTAAATCATAAATCTGTTCCATCCATTTTCCACACTAGGCTGCATTTTAGTGTGTGCTACTTCCCCTGATATTTTGTGTGCATTTTTTGAACTGAAAATCACATCACAAAATTTGAGAAAATATGCAGGATGCAAACAAATTGTGCTCCAATATGCATATTAGTCTAGGAAGTGTGAATTATGTCAGCTTACTTTAAAATGTGAAACAAATGTCATTCTTCTCTGTTTCTCAAAGTAGCATATTGGCTAGGTTCTGATTTTTCCTCTAAAGTTACCACTCCGGAATGCAGCTTCAGACCCACACAGTCCAAGGTGCTGCAGAGAACAGGCTGTTTTTATGGTCTCCTTGGAGGAGAGACCCACAGTAACTACATGAGGTGCCAACATTTGTAGAGTGGAACATACCATCTGATGTCTTCTTGGCTCATCCCTCTCCCACTTAGCAAAGCCTCTGCATCAGTGTGTGTGTGTGTGTGTGTTTAAGAGAAAAATATGCTAAGCCCTTTTCAAACTGCTGTTTTTGAAGAACAGAAAGAAAACTTCTGAAGAATTGCACATAGCTCTGAAGCTAAAGGCTACACACCTGAGAGTTTGCAGAAATAAAAATTGTGCTATGCTTCTTTTATTAAAATGCCATTTTCAGTCTATTCCCCTTGATGATTCTATGCTGCAAAGACATGAAGCTTAAAGTAAATAGCATCAGTTTGTTTCAAAAGTTTTATGTTGTGAGTCTTCTATAAATTAAAAGGTAAATGTGGCATATAAATTTTATTGGATGACTGCAATTGGTAAGACAAATGCATTGGGTTATATTACTTCTGTGTTTTTTTCTTCTTCAGTGAAAGCAAAAGCAGCATCAGGCTATAGATCTCTCTGGTGGCCTCAGCACGCATAAACAATTTAAAGTAAAACAAACGTAGTATGTTTGGGATATAAAAAGTGGAAATTGGAAGCAAAAGATACAGTAATCCAATATGCACCCCTTGCCTAGAGGCAGGGGTCTTTTGCTGCAGAAAAATCAATAACACCTCACAGTTCTCCAACTATAACAGGACTTCAAGTATTGGAGAATGTGGAGGTGTTCCAAGACAGAAATGTCTCAAAGACATATCATTCCTGGAGGTGTGCCTGAGTTTTGCTCATTAAGGGCTAGTTTGTGCAGACTTCCTCACAGCTATGGGAGCAAGAACATAAACTTCTCAAAGTAGAAACAGGGACCTTGTTTTTGTCCTTTTAACCTCTTTCAGTGCAAGCAACAAAAACAACAAACATTCTCAGTGTTTTCCTCAAAGGTTGGGCACCATTCTGCTCCTTGTGAAATCAAATAACATACCCATCTTAATTGGTAGGTTTTATGAATATAATTCTGAACCTGTCCTAAGAACGTCAGCTAGAACTTAATCTACCAGCATTATCCATTCTTTCAATCATACAAAACAACAGGCCTTGTAATACAAATTAACATTAAGGATTTCCATGCTGCACATATCCTTAGCATCATGCAGTATTTTAAAATTTATTTTGGGTTTCTTTGCCAGCCAGACAAATTTAGAAATCTCTTTCTGCCATTGCACAAAAGTTATTCCATTTCTTATATAGATAATTTTCACTCATTCATTCAATTGGTGGCATTGAGCATGGTGCGGGATTAGGGATACAATGGGATCTTGTGGCACCTTTCAGACTAACTGAGAAAAAGTAGTTTGTAGCTTAAGATTTCTTTGGACTCTTTCATACGAGGCTAAATTGGAAGTATAATTTAAGGTCAATTCGAATGCAATCATGGGTTTTACGTTATTGCGAATTAACTCTTCGCACGCAAATTAGGGCAAGAGGGAAGCCAATTCGAATGCAATCATGGGTTTTACGTTATTGCGAATTAAAGCTTCACATGCATATTCGGGCAGGAGGGGGTTATTTTCGGGTAATGGGAAGTAATTCCAAACGGAGCAGGGGTTCTTCCGAACGGAGCAGGGGTTCATGTAAATTCGCTAAACAAGTGAATTTACATGAATCCGCATTGGCTCCATTCGGAATTGGGAGAAATTCCTCCCGTTTGAAAGAGTCCATAGATTCATTACATTGAATATATGAGAGCTTGTGCTATGAACTTTTTAATCATGAAGGTATAACAAAATCACTTCGTTTACTAATACAAACTAACATAGCTATGTCTCTGGATATGATTACAATTTAGGAATGTTCTGTGTTTTGCTGATGTTTCACTACAGTTAAACATATACATATGGGGGGAGGGGCTAGTTATTGAATAAGACTAAAAATTGTAATTTCCAGACCTTCTCCTGGCTTTTCCAAGGGTAAGCCCAAGCTGGAAACATAACCTATTACACTTTGCTATCTAAAGACTGCCTATGTTCTGTGGTGTTCAATGGGGCTTTCTAGATTGGCAGGAAAGTGTGACATGAAGTTGCCTTTTCCTTAATGCTCAGCAGCTAGACTGCAAGTCCCAGGTGTACATTTAAAAGGTACAGGGCAGCTAGACTGAGGGGTGTGGGAACGACTTATCTGAAGTCTTTTCTGTGGCTCAGCAGCTACATGGGAAGCTGTCAGAACGCTATAAACACAGGCGGAGCAGCTGCACCAGCAGCAATGAACGCGGCTTTTAGCCGCGCTGAACCTTTAATTTTTTTCCTTGCCAGCTGCGAATTGTGCAATTCTGCAATTGCGAAATTGCGCAGGTACACCATACAGTCAAATAATCATTGCCGGCTGGAAACTGCGCAATTGCGCAGTTCGCAGCCGGCAGCCGGCAAACCTGCGGGATCCGTCAAATTATCATTGCGGTTCCTCTGCCTTTTTAAACTGTGCCGTTGCACTGGTGCGTCATGAACGAACCCCCTTATTTTGTGAATGAATTGACATGTTATCCACAGTAGAATAACAGTAATACTGTGCATGTCTAGGGTTCCAATTAAGGCTGGAGCTAGGGTTAGAATCATAGAATCATAGAGTTGGAAGAGACCACAAGGGCCATCTAGTCCAACCCCCTGCCATGCAGGACCTCCAAATCAAAGCATCCCTGACAGATGACCATCCAGCCTCTGTTTAAAGGCCTCCAAGGAAGGAGACTCCACTACGCTCCGAGGGAGTGTGTTCCACTGTCGAACAGCCCTTACTGTCAGGAAGTTCCTCCTAATGTTGAGGTGGAATCTCTTTTCCTGCAATTTATATCCATTATTCCGCGTCCTAGTCTCTGCAGCAGCAGAAAACAAGCTTGCTCCCTCCTCAATATGACATCCCTTCAAATATTTAAACAGGGCTATCATATCACCTCTTAACCTTCTCTTCTCCAGGCTGAACATCCCCAGTTCCCTAAGGCGTTCCTCATAGGGCATGGTTTCCAGTCCCTTCACCATCTTAGTTGCCCTCCTTTGGACCTGCTCCAGTTTCTCCACATCCTTTTTGAATTGTGGTACCCAGAACTGGACACAGTATTCCAGGTGGGGCCTGACCAAAGCAGAATAGAGTAGCACTATTACTTCCCTTGATCTAGACACTATACTTCTATTGATGCAGCCTAAAATTGCATTGGCCTTTTTAGCTGCCGCATCGCACTGTAGACTCATGTTCAGCTTTGGGAGCTTTAAAAAACTGCGCAGTTAAACCTCAGCTTTTACACCTCCAGGGCATTGAGCGTTTTAATTAGAAGTGAACTCCACACCACGCATGCTCCCAAACCACGGTCCATTATGCTCCGCACCTGTATCCCTGCCTTTAAATGGGTGCTTTAAAGATACAGAGCCCCATTTAACCGTGCAACTACACCTTAGCCTTTAGATGCAGTAGCGATGTTGCGCCCTTTTTAAAAAAGGAGTGGGGAAATCAAGCTCCTTTTTAAAGGCGCTTCTTCTCCCTTAAAACGCCAAAATAGCATTTTCATGGCACACTTTCCCTTTTTCTCATCTAAAGGCTGGGCTTTCATGCAGCCATCAACACACCTCTTTTTGCCAATCTAGATCAGGCCAATGTTCACTGCAGGGAAGACCAGGTAGTGTGTTTGCAGTCTGGTGTTGTGAGTTCCTTTACTTTAGTACTTTCCTATATCACCCTACACACTGTTTTTATTGCTTTGAACTTGACAATTTTGCCTTTTTGGACACCTTCTTCATACAGCTGCACAAATAAATCCCTTAGTTTAGTCCTGGCCAGCATTTAATAATCCAAATTAGATGGAATGAAGGAAAATTCAATTCAAATTTGATTTCTACACTTATTTTGTAGGAACATTTTAAAAAGTTGTTCTGAGCAGCCTGTAGTGCAGTGTTATAGTAGTTTGAAACCAAACAAATCATAAGATTTATACTTTGGTGAAGTCCTTAGAATTCTTTGGTGTACAGCTCTGGTGCATTTCCATACCACCACAGCTTGCTGGCATGATATGAAACTTATAAAATTGTACAGTGTGCAGTCACTTCATCACCAAAGTACAAGACCCAGAATTCTGTAAGACAGAGTCATGGCAGGTAAAATGGTATCCCACTACTATGACAAGTAGTGTAGATGTTCTGCGCAAGAATGTCCATATATATGCAGGGCTCCTTCCCCACTTCCCCATTCTGAATTCCCCAGGGGCACAACCATTTGGCATAATGGAGGAGTGGGGTGCCCTGCATGAAACTGTGATTCTCTCACACATGCTGTTAAACAGAAGTAGGTATTGATAATGCAATCATTTATTTTTCATTTCATTTCAAAGATGTGAGGTGCATTTACATTAAAAAAAAATTAGGTAGAAGCTGAATAGATGTTATATCAAACTTGTATGGTTACTACAGTACCTGTACAATGTAATTATTCAATATTGTAATTTTACACATATTTAGTTTTGATAATCATTTTGAAAGATTTTTTCCTTTCCCCTTTATTTTATTTGCAAGCATTGTGTTTTTTTAAAGTCTCTGGAGTAAAGCCAAATCTTTAATTAATGCTGAATATCATTAGCATAATTTTTGTTGTTGTTGTTGTTGTTGTTGTTGTTGTTACAGTGAGACCTCACTCTCACCCCAAACTATCTTCCTGTTGGGGCAGACCCATGGGTTTGGTCAATCCACTGCTGCCACCAAATTATGTTGAGACACTTTACTTGTGATCACTATTCTATTTCATTTGCGATTTTGCTACCATGTATAACTATCACTTTACACTTAAAATCTCATTGAAATACTAGTAGTGTGGTAAATATTCAAACTCCAGAGGAGTCCTTGAACAACAACAAAAATTGTATTTGAACATCAGTTTGACAATTATTCACTTGTTGTAATGTTTTTTGCACTTGTCACTTCAAGGTCTTTCGGGGGTTTGGGATTCACTTTGTTACAGTTACTGTTTACTTCCCAACACTCTAGAGAATGATAGATACTACTATCCAGGACCCACCCAATCCTTATATCTGCAGCAGACACCAATGCTAATATTATCCCACGGGATATTACACTACAGCAACTCCCTTTCTCAGAGTTGTTAGGTATCCCAAGTCCCTTCCTTCCAGACTCTAATTATAACTGTAAGAGAACCTTCTTGATCTGACACCAAATCCTAACTGGGCCCTATTGGGGCTTTCTAGATTGGCAAAAAGAAGTGTGTTCATGGCTGCATGAAACTCTAGCCTTTAGATGAGAAAAAGGGAAAGTGTGCCATGAAAACACTTTTTTTGCATTTTAGGGGAGAAGAAGCGCCTTTGAAAGGTGCTGGTTTTCCCAGCTTCTTTTTTAAAAACTGCGGAACAGCGCAGCTCCATCTAAAGGCTGTGGTGCAGCTGCTAAGCATTAAGGAAAAAGGCAACTTCATGTCATACTTTCCTGCCAATCTAGAAAGCCCCATTGTCAACAATGGAATTTTTATCTCCTCCCAGTCAATATTCTATTGGCTGATGCCAGCTGACTCTGGCTTGGCTGTTGCTAGCTTGGCCTAAATCTGCCGTTATCCACAATTATATTCTTTTAAAAGTCTAGCAAGTTAAATTGTAAAGGTTGTACTTGACAAAGAATGTTGGAAAGGTTAACAAACCATACCCCTTTTTTTTATTCCAGAAGCTGGCCAAACTGTGTAAATCTTTGGCTTCTTCTCCACTGAATCATTGTGTCTAAGATTAGCACTAGGGATTCTAGAGCATTAGGACATTAACTAATCTTGGAGTAACACAACTGGGAGGATTTTTAGTCTTGCGGAACTAAACGTATTTCATTCAAAGGTTTTCAGAGTGAACAATAGTTATTACTTGCTTTTCTAAAATAGAAGAATCATTCAAATGTAAGAAATGGCAGTTATTATACACAGTGGCTTTTATTCTTTGGAACTAGTGACTGCAATTTGCTGTTTGGATGTGAAAAAGTGCTGTTCTAGATGAATGTTATTTTATAGTTTGTTGAGATGCACTTGAAAATTTAGGATATTTGCAAAATTGACCACAAATTGCACAAAACTCAGCTCACGATTCCAGGATTACCCCGGCTTGCTATGAGGGAACAATGTGCTGATGAACAGATGCAGCCAGTTACCTTCTTTATTTCTTTCTTTGGTACAAATGGATAAAGCAAATCATGAAGCAAAAGCTTGTCAAGAATTCCAAGTCAAACAACTTAGTTGTTGCTTAACAAGCCTATCTTGATATGACAATTAAAAAATCATTGGTATTAAAAGGTCATCATAAATCAGGAATGATTTCAAGGCACACAACATAAACCAAGTGACATTGGGTAACAATAGATGGACAATTTATTTATGTTCCAGAATTTGTATTTCCCTTCCAACCTGGTGGAGCTACTATTGACATTGTTGCTACTACTACAGTTTCAAAGCAAGGCATTTTGGCAGGCCTTCCCGGAATATATCACTCGGCCACAAATATCCCCCCACATACACACATAGGACTACGACTCTGCCACTGTTATTGATGGGAACTGTTGTAATGTTATTTTTAATTGTTATGGAAATTTTAATTGTAATTTGTTTAATTCTTTTTAAGGGGGTATTTATATATATTGTTGTATCATTTTAAATTCTTTAAGCCACTTTGATTGCTACAGCAAAAAGTGGGGTACAAATAAAAGTTTTATTATTTATTAATTATTATTATTATATTACATGTGGATTAGTCAGGTAGATTATTTAATCACACATTATGAGGGTTGCCAGAGTTGTGTACTCTAAAATTCCCTGTTCTGTATTGTTGTGTGCCTTCAAATTGTTTCTGACTTATGGCACCCCTAAGGTGACCCTATCACAGAGGTTTCTGGAGTTGAGAGTGTGTGACTCACCCAAGGTCAACTAGTGGATTTCCATAGCTGAGCAGTGAATCAAATTCTCCTCTCCAGCATCACAGTCCAGCACTCAAGCCACTACACCACACTCTTCATTACAAACAATAAAAAATCAGCAGCTTTCAAATGACTTACTTTAAAGTTCACATGCACAGGACATATTACAACTTTCTTAACATGTATGTATTTTTGTGGATATTTTACAATGGACAACATCATATAATTTGAACTATCATATCATTTCAGACTCTGAGGTTCTTGGTTAATTTCAACACAGGCACATAGCACAGGCTCTGTTCATTTCCTTGTTGTGCAAAAAACCAACAAGAAGAGGGGAATGCATTGTTTAAATTAAAAAAAATTGCTGGTAAATAA
The DNA here is from genome assembly GCA_034509955.1 of Urosaurus nigricauda. NCBI lineage: Eukaryota > Metazoa > Chordata > Lepidosauria > Squamata > Phrynosomatidae > Urosaurus > Urosaurus nigricauda. The sequence goes on from JAOEGL010000001.1 coordinate 272,143,226, forward strand.
GTCCTAGCTGTGAGAGACTACATGTGACCAACTTTTCATGCAAATACTGATTTCTTTGTACATGGAACAATGGTTAAAAGGAAACTATTAAAGATGACATTTCACAAATTATACCTTTAAATAGATGGTTTCAGTGACAACAATGTACAGAGAGGTTCAGTGAGTCATTACATCAAGTTTTAATCTCAATAATCAGCAGTCAGAAAATTGTATGTTCAGAATGGATTATTGTTGATGAAAGCTTTCACATTATTTGGATTTTGCTGCAGGTTACTTGTATCTCACTCTTATCATTTGGAACTGATTGAATGAGAAGAATAATTTGTTTCAGATGATTTGTGGCACACTGGTTCACACCTTAATTATATCTCTGTAAAATTGGCAGTCCCATTAGTGTAATACCTCATTAGACTATTATTACTTACTAGATGTGAATGAAAATGGACCTCCGTTTTGCAGACACATCCTTAGCTTTCAAAATGAGAAGAGACATGTCAGCTTTTTGATGAGTCAGAAGGACACATTTCAAGTAGGGTGAAACTTAGCTGAGCACTTAAATTGTCATCATCTCGGTAACTATTATCTCACATTTCCTGGAATGATTTGCTCCTGAGGGTGATTTGGGGGGAAATGGAAGCTGCTGCCAAAATATAAAAAAGTGGATACCAATTGGAGCAATAAATTCTATGGGGATTATCACGTGGGCGACATCCTGCACTTCTCTTGTCATTGTGCCATCCTTCCTGCTTGATCACAGGAAGGACTTTCACACATCATGCATGCTTATCCTGTCTGGGAAGTACGAATAACAGTAATGATGTCAAAGGCTTTCACATGAAGTTGCACTAATCCTGTCAATAAACCATCATTAACCTGTCATTAAAGTGACATTGGCCAGCATTTTGTATTAACAGAATTTCCCATTATTGCAATGCTGCTTTAATGACAGGATCAGCTCTGCCGGTATGAAAGCCTTTCACACCAGCTGTCATTCATGCTGTCAAGTAGGGGATAAGGGTGGGATAAGGATGGGGGAGCGATCCCGTCCCTATCCCATCTCTGTGTGATAAACTCCTATGTGCCTATAGTCTCTTCCAGGCTGCTTTAAAGAAGTGTGAGTTCATGTAATATTGTTCTTTGGGTTTTGCCAGTTCTTGTCACCTCCATTTGTTTCATTTGTTCCATTCCTTTTGGACGATTTTGTAATGATTTCTTGAATCTGGGCTTTTCCATAGGGTTAAAAAAAAACAAACAAACAACAAAACTGGGACATGGCTTGCTGAGGTGGTTCTATGCTTCAAATGACAATTTTTCTCCTATTCATTTTTTTTTTAAATAGAAGCACAGAGTGGAAAATGTGCTATTTCACTGATGCACTACAGCAGTGCAACTAACACAATTAAAGAAAGGAGGAGAAAAGAAAGGAATATGTTTTTTCAGTATGTCACAAAATTAAAAAGAAACACAATTAAGGGTGAGATTAAAATGTTACAACTGTAGCTGAGGTGTGAAGAGTTGCCAAAAAATAGTCTGGGGCAGCCAAACATTGTTTGGATATACCACTTAAAAATTCAGTAACAAATGCTGTAGCCTTCTGATGCATTTTCCACATCTTTTGTGTCTTGTGTGTGTGTGTGTGTGTGTGTGTGCCCCACATGTAGCTTTCATTATTAGTTTGGTTGTGAGAAATAATCTGTGGTCCATATATGTACAGATCCCATTTATCTTTAAAACCAGTTGACTTAGATGAAATTCATACATTGCTTTTGTTACTCTCATAAATACTAAAGAGTTCAATTATGTATATCAGTTACATTCAACTAAGCTGTGGCAGTTCTACCCACTTTTTTGTGTTGTGCAGCACTGCTTAAACTGCAAGGCTATAGAGCATAACATCATAACATACAACTACAATTTTATGCATGCATTACTCACATACCTTGGAAAAATTAATTTTGGGGACTACAAATCCCAGAATTCCCCAGCTATTTGTCTGTAAGATCATAAAAAGTTAAAACAGGAAGAGGATGTTGTTTTTTTCTCCCAATCCTGAAATAGCCTCAATAATGACATGCTCACATTAAACTCAGATGGTCTTCCAAGGAACCAAAGTATAAAAGCAATTGTGCAAACATCCTAGTTTTCTGAATCAGAATTCAGAACTGAATTTGAGGTATTGGTAAAGCCCTAAACAGCTTGAGACCTAAATATTTGAAGGAACACTTCTTCCTATAAATACCTGTCCAAGAAATGAGGTCTGCCCGTGGGAGGGCTCCCATGTGTCTCACCAACAGAAGCAATATGGGGTGGGAGGACATAGAAGGGATATTTTTGGTGGTGGCACCCTGATTATGGAATGCTGACCCTCTGGGGGTCAGACATACATGAACATTGATTTCTCACCAGTACCAACCTAAACATAATTTATCCATTGGGGATTAATTTATTTCACATGTACACGCACATGGTTTTAACTGGTTGTATGAACTGTTGCTTTTAAAGCAGCAACAATTTTTACTGTTGCAATGTTTAATACATCTTTATCTTGTTCAAATAGTTTGTACTTTTAATCTAGAAATGCTTTATATTATTTATAATGTATGCCCCCCTGAGACCTTGTGATAAAGCATGAGATATAAGTGTTTGATATGTATATATAAAAATAAAATAAGGCATGATTAGCATGAATACTGGGAGGCAGAACTATAACACATCAGAGTTGGAGCCCAAAATCAGGTCCAAATATCACATCAGCTCATGATTGTTTAAACTCAATGATACCTGGAGCTGTTGGATGGTGGAATAGGCTGCCTGCAAGAGTGGTGGAGTCTTTTCTTTGGAGGTTTTTAAACAGAGGCTGGATGGCTGTCCTTTGGAGTGTCTTGTTTGTGTACTGCTGCATTGCAGGGGATTGGGCTATTGAGGTCTTTCTCAATTCTATGATTCTACATGGATAAGATTCATGTCACATTGTAATTGACCTCCTCTTATAAGTGGGGCTAAGATTTAAGAAAGATAGGAATGTTCTCTAGAAAAGAGTGTGTTGCAAAATCTATCCAATTCCTTTTCATTGATTTGGGAGATGGCTGTAAACAGAGTAACAATTTTCCAATTTAAAGAAATGGATCCAATCTTGGATCCAAAGATTTAGCCTCCTTACTTGCACAGAAGGGATATCTGTATCCCAGCTTCCCTTCACTAATCACAAGTTAGCATACGTTAATCTTCTCACAGGACTCTTTGAGGCAGGGTCAGGCTGAGAGACTGACAAAGAGTTTCATGGTTCAATTGTGACTTAAGCATGAGTCCCAGAACATCTTTCTAAATACTACATCACACCAGCTTTCAAATGCAGTATGAGTACAAGGATTTGCTATGTTTGCAACTGAGGCTGCTGCCACACTGCAACATTAATACAGTTTGACACTGCTTTAACAGTCATAACTCCATCTCATTAAATCCTTGGATTTGTCATTTGCTGTGGCAACAGAGATCTCTAACAGAGAAGGCTAAATATTGTACAAAAGTATAAATCCCAGAATTCCATTTCATAGAGCCACGACAGTTAAAGCATCGTCAGACAGCATTATATCTGCAGTGCACATGCAATCCCAGTCCCAGAATCTTCCTTTGGCCAATCCTTCAATTCACTATCATTTTAAAGCAAGATTTTTTTAAATAAAAATAAATGGTGGGGACTTTTCTTTTCTTTTCTTTTGCCAAGTGTGTTTCCCTAGGTTTCTCCAGTTCTAATTTAAATGCTATATAGCATCTTATCTCCATCACATTTCAAATATGGTTCAGTAATTTCAATTTATTATAGCATCACATTGGTAATGCTATAGCTATGGATGAGGAGACACTTCTTTATGAGCCTCTGTTTTCACACACTCCAGTTTCTAAGGCCTCATGAGAGAGGATATTACCCTTTAGGTGGAAATGCCTTATACATATTCCGTACCTGCAGATGGCTCAAATCACATTTTGTTTAGATTTTAAATTACTCCATAATAATAGGTAACATTAAATTTCATCACAATTCCTTTTCATTACCTCATACTAGGTGAAAACATTTTTCCTTGGAAAATGCAAGTGACACATTTTAAAAAGAAAATCCCACTTAAAATATTAGTCTTCCTAATTCTTTTCAGGAATTGTTTATGGGAGGCTTATAATACTTTTGGGGAATCAAAATGGTAAGATAATTTTAGTGTGTTTGTGTGTGTATGAATAGGATGTAATAGGATATAATAGGATGGCACTAATTTAGACATCTTTTTGATAATACTCAAAACATACGGCAGGGATGTAGAACATGTGACCTTCCACTGGATAACAGATGCCTGACTTTTTCTAGTTATTCTGCTCCCACTACATTTTTTCTGTTTCATTCCCTACATCTAGGACAGTCAATTCAATTAAAAGTACCCATTTCTGTTTTTGAGTGCAGCCAGCTTCTATGCAGTTTTCTGCTTTGCATGAACAACTTATATATTTTTAGTGTCTGACTTGCTGGTGCCTTTCACACTGAGCAGCAGGCATGATCTGCCCTCAAAGTGTGGTGGGGGGGGCACATTTCTTAGAAGGGATCATCAAATGCAATAGGCAATGGCCCTGAGGCAGTGGGAGGCTTCACAAGCTTGATTAAGGTCCAGAATACACTGCAAAAATAATCCAGTTTAAGACTGCTTTAACTGCCCTGGGAATTCTGAAAATGGTAGCTATGTGGGACAGTTAGCCTTTTCTGTCAGAGAGCTTTGGATGCCACAAGAAAGTACAATTCCCAGGATTCCCTAGCAGTGATCCAGGGCAGTTAATGTGGTCTCAAACTGGATTATTTCTGCAGTGTTTTGGACCTAGGATTTTGTAGCGTAGGCTTCTATTGTCTTGAGGGCCCTGGTTAGGCTGCTACAGGCATTTTAGGACCATATCATTATGCAGCCATCGTGTGTGTGTGTGTGTGTGTGTGTGTGTGTGTTTCCAGTGGGAACAGTGGTGATCTGCATTTTCAGTTGAGATTGGTGATCAGTCAGAATCACCAAATCATGCTGTAAAGCAAATTGAGGTTTTAGCACAACATTTGTTGTAAGTGATACATTGATTGGGTTGTGGTCTTGTTTGTCCAGACATTGTATGCATGATTAGCACCTTGTCTTTTATCAATAGGAACCATGCCTCAAATATGTATACCACAATGCACATACCTGAATGTTTACCAAGAATCAAAGCCACAATACATAGAAAAGTAGTCAATATGTGCATAGACAAGTTTCAATGAACAAATTGTCTTCAGTTACAACAATTAAAAAACCCACCCATGTATATATTTTGTGACAATAAAATGTATTAATTATGAATGCACCTGCATGTACATAAACTCATAATGCTATTTTTAAAAAAACCTAGGCTATTGATCAGTTAATCTCACCTAACTATGTTAGCCTAATGTTTGTTTTTTGTACTTTCTGGATCAAGCATCTATTACATTTAGATCAGCTGTCATAAAAAAAATCATTTTTTTTAATGACTATTCAATTTTTGACTTGGGGCTATTTTACTGTTGTTAATTCAGCAAACAAAGCAAGCAGAAAGTACTAATTTGTAATGGGCTGCTTTTTTGTAGCTTGCTTTCATTTAATTAGAGATAAATTAGCTCAAGCAGTTTGATAGATCAGAATTTCCCACTTACCTGAATCACTGGTAAATCATTCCCCAAACGTCCTCCAAAGATGGCTGAAAGAGCAAAAAAGCCTCTGTGTGTGAAGCCTGAAAGTGCTCCTTAATCGTCATGGAAGTGGATCTGGCTGCAGCGTTTGTTAAACATTCAGATTCCTATTAACGTGAACTTAGCATTAAGAGGGGGGAAAAATCAGCCTCCTTCCCTGTTTTTCTTTAAACATTTGACAAACTCTGCAGCCAGATCCATTTCCATGACGATTAAGGAGCACTTCCAGGCTTCACACACAGAGTCTTTTTTGCTCTTTCAGCCACCTTTGGAGGACGTTTGGGGAATGATTTACCAGTAATTCAGGCAAGTGTGAAAATCTTCATAGTCACAAACTCCCCCCCCCATCAATTTACCTGTAATTTATAAACAAATCCATAAATTTAGTATACAAGAAATAAGTTTCAATCATTATGGGAGATAAGCCTTTGTAATCGTTGGCTCTTTTGAAAGCAAGAGTTAAAGTCTCTGGGAGAAAGTGCATCTTTCTTTTTCTCTGGAGGGAAAGGAATGAAGAATGACAGGTAACTGGACTGGTTTAGTGCGAAAACAGGACCTGCAGGACTGAGCCCACCTGAAGTAATAGCCAGAGGGAATTTAAATCCAACTTTTGTCTAGCTGCTCTAATATTGCTAATGCTGATTGCTGAAGAGAGCAAACAAGCAGAACAGAAGCTCCTAGATGTGAGCTTTTATTACATACAAACCAATATCTGCATATTTAAATACAGGTTTTTAAATACATATTTTGACTGTATTTTCTCACAGGAGATTATCAGATGGGGGGAAAATGAAGAAGAAAAAGGTGTACTCCCAGCATTGCAACAATGCTGAAGATTTTCAGACTTCCCCATGAATGTTTTGTTGCTGGAGCATTGCTGGATCTTCATGGGTTAAGTTCTGGATAAGTGCAATGTTTCTGAAAATCTTCAGTGCAATTGAGTGACTTTTTGGGGAGTATGCTTTATACTCCTGGCTCCCCCACCCCATCTGATAATCTCCACAGAATTTACTTTTATATATGAATATTACAGATACATATTCGTTTTCTAAACATATATTTATCCCAGCATAGTGATGATTTTAAAATGCATTATGATGAAACTTGTTGAGACAAGCTGTATCAAAAAATCTGGAGCAGTATGAAATATGAAGAAAGATTATGTTGTGAACCACACATTAGTCTAGGAGGTACAGTTCACAATATCATTCACAAACGTCTAATTCTTCAAGCATCTTATGATCATAATCACCAGTCATACTAAGTTTGTTTTCTTATAACTCAGTCCCAGGAGCAGACACTGGACAAACATATCATAGAGGATTCATTATTTCCCTAAGGAACCAGACCATAATGTTATCTATATATGCTATGGCCAAGAATTCAAGAAGAAAAATAATTTCCTTATAGAACATCACATTAGTCTAACTATGGAATTTATCACACACCTTCCCTTCCGTGATGCTTCCGTTGTCCAAACGTCATCAATCTGTGATGGAAGTGACCTGATGGGATCGCTCATGGTGCTACACTTCCTTTTTTGTCATGGAAGCATTAGCGTAATTGTTATAAAAAGGGTCCCTTTTTAATAACAGATCAAACTGTTATTAAAAAGGTCCCCTTTTCTAACAATTACGCTAATGCCTCCATAATGAAAATGGAAGCGTAGTGCCAGGAGCGATCCCACCAGGAGGCTCCCGTTGTAGATCAATGATGTTTGGGCAACAGGAGCATCACGGAAGGGAAGGTGTGTGATAAACTTCTATATGTCCTACTTAGTGTTGCTAGAATTTCAAAATACTAATAAAGGGCAGTTGGTTAGAAAGCTAGGAGTGGGCCAAATCTTTAAGATCTTGTTTAGCCTATATAAAAGGATCCTCCCCAAAAAGGAGACAACCCTTATAAAAAGGTACCCCTGGCAACCTTCATCCTACCCTAAACAGATCAGTCTTCTAACTGTAACAGTCAGAGAACACCCCCTGTTTGAGGATAATGTCCATTCCAAATTGTCATAACTCACATTGTGGAATCTGACTCAGAAATTTAGATTCCAGACAAAAGCTCCCCTCCAGAATCTAGGCAGCATGTATTGCTGACAATGACTTTCAGCAGGTTGGGTCCTTGGTTCAGCCACAATAAATGGATACTGAGAAGATGCTCCCATCACTGCACAAGAAGAAAAAGTATTGTCATGTGAATCAGCATCTCTTACAGAGGCATAAAAGAAAAACACTGAACAATTAACCCCCTGTATCTCAAAGTCAAGGAGCTACAAATCTTCCTACAAGTAACAGGAAGTTTTTGTTGGCTGCAGCAGTTCATCTACATTGCAGTCTATGCTCTTGGATTTATTTGGATTGATAACCTCTGGACTGGCTTAAGCTTTACTTCTCCTTGTCTTCATTTTGCTTTGTTTATCAGGACTGCTGACTTCTTGTGACTTCTCAGCTGAAACCTGCTACTTTGTTTCCATCTATAGTGAATTCCCTAATCTACATGTATACAAGCAGGATATGCTTTACTCATTTGTAAATTCTCTCCCCCCCCCCCCCAAACCTTGCATTTTCTGTCATTTGCTTTTCTGGCACCTAAAATAAGTCCATTTGTAAGCAAGTGTTTCGAAGACTATGCCACCCAAGCATGCTTGCCTTAGCTCCAGTCCTCTTGTTTAGTGCGCTAATTTTATGACTGAGACAATATGTCTTCTGTAGGGAAATTCCAGCAGAGTTCAGAATGAAGTATGGCTAGACCACAAAAAAAAAAAAAAAAAAAGAGCCATCAATAAACAATATGGGAAAATTACTGGGATGAACTATTAGCAATGTGTTGCCCCACTTTTTTGCCATCAATGAAAGCCCAATTCTTCATAATAACCAACACAATTTGCATACATGGTCCTACTGTGTTTCCCTGAAAATGAGAGTGTCTTATATTAATTTTTGCTCCCAAAGATGCGGTAGGTCTTATTTTCAAGGAATGTCTTATTTTTCCCTTGAAGAATTCACATTTATTGTTGAACCAAAAAAAATGAACATTTATTATAAACTGTATATATATTTATTAAAAAAAACTTTTCTAGGTCTTACTTTTGGGAGAGGCCTTATATTTAGCAATTCAGCAAAACCTCTACTAGGTCTTATTTTGTGGGGGATGTCTTATTTTCGGGGAAATGGGGTAATACCAAATTTGTCTTGTCACCACAAACTTTCTATTGACACATTTCTCCAATTCCTGTTTGGCTTAAATCGATATTCATTTCAATTTGTAGCGATTTTTAAAAATTATTATGTGCTAAATGGCCTTGTTAAAACAGGATCTATATCTGAAGTAGTAATGGCAGCATGCAGTACTTAAGTCAGTAGCTCTCAGATTAGGATCTACATAGTCTTTATCAGCAGCAAAATGCATCCTGCCATCTATTCAACCATGTGTGTTCTAATTTGTATCAGTGTTCAGTCTAGTGTAAACACCAGAATCACTATAAGATTGTGACTTAGAGGCTCAGACATGAATTGGTTGTTACTTTTACTTTCAGTGACTTGCTGTTCCTTTTTCCACAATGGCATCTCTTTATTCTTCAAAGAAAGAAAACAGAGAGCCATTTCAGTAGAAAATAAAATACCTGATGGTTGTTGAACACTTTTGTGCCACATGTCAAAGAAAGATGGATGTATTGCAGCTTTGTCTAAGAAGAAATAAAGGCAAAGAGCTAGAAGGAATCTAAAGTCTTGTGAGACTAAGAGCTTGCTATTTGTTTCCTTCTTAAGGGTAAAAAAATATATATCTTTACATCAAATATGCCTTTTGTCTCATAAGATAGTATGTTGTCTGGAAAGAGCAGTTCTTTTTGAAAAGTTTTTTTTCCTGCATGCCTAGACTTTTTCCCATTACATCAGTGTGAGAGAAAGATGTTATATATATATATATATATACACACACACACACACACACACACATTAAAATAAGGTTGAAAAGAAGAGTTTGCTTTGGATCTTTGCTGCAATACCTATTAGTTATCATGGTCACTAAGGAAAAGGCATGCAGCCTATGTACTCCAAATGCAGCATTCATACAAAATGGCAACTTCAGTTATTCTATCTATGGATATAGCTGAAATATATAAAATAAGGAGACCAGCAATTACTGACCTACTTGTAAATAATGAGACCAGACATGCAAATGGATTAGAAAATGGGCCACTTTGTTTAACTTTAACTAGTTATTTAATTTCTGAGAGCTCTGAAAAACTGGGGGAGCAATCTGGTGCAGGAGCAGCTGTGGCAGGTGGATTATTCCCTGCTTCCCCTGGGTAAAACACCTGAGCTCCATGGATAGCCCACAGTTGGGTTGCTCCCTAGCCAGTTCACATCAGGAATGCCAACCTGAGATTTTCTCACTCAAGTCACAGGATTTGAGTAAGGGTGTATATCTCAGATCAGCCCCAAGGAAGGTATGTTTCCTTATCCCATTTAGCCACACAGACTAAAGAGATAGTTTCAGAGGCCTAATCTTCACCATAAAGGGGTGGTCTAGGTGTTCACCAACATATCTCTCTCTCTCCCAGAAACAACCATAGGTATGGGGCAAGCATCTGCTTAGCCCCTATCTCCCACCAGGCTGGCTATAAAGCTCTAACCCATTTTCAGACCCCTGAGAAAATCGCTGGTGTTCAAACCTCATTGGTGTGAATGGCAGTATGCACTCATGGGCACATGCCCCATTTTATCCCCCTCTATTTGCTGCCCACAAATTGGTGAGAGATACAGATTTGAAGTCCTTGAAAACAGAGGGGTGACTGTATGTCAAAAATGCTCAATCTGGGGATATCTCTATTGTATGGACAGTAAAATTGTCATATGTTTTTCTAGAAAGCTGTATATAAAACTAAATAGTCCATATAAAAGTTTCAATCTATTTTAAAAAAAAATCATCCTGAAACTGAAACCTAACAATTTAAATCAATAGGATGAAATGACAACAAACATAAAGTTAACTTACAGTAGCATGTTGCTAATTTAGCAACAAATTGTAATTGAATAAATGCTTGATTATATTATCAAACAATGTATAACAAACTGCATAAATTTTATGGGGGATAATGTCGTTAATCAAGCCTCTATAGGATGTGACCAATGGCAACTAATGTGAATCTCTGTTATTATTTTGTTTGGAGCAGTATATAGAGGTGAAAGTCACAAGCTGGGAACTAAAGGAGAAACAAACAAACCAAGAACTAGAAATTTAGAAACTTGGTGGCAATATTTGTCCAGTATCTCAACTGGACATTGAATTAGTAACTAGATGAACGACAAGCCCCAAAGAAACCCCAAAGAAAGATATCTTAAATTGTGGATTAGGATAAGAGGACAGCAAACACCTAATCCACCTAAATTGATCAGGCCAAAGCCCATTGAAAGTAAAGGGAGAACCCCTTATACATTTTCATTGAGGTAATTATCACTGATAGCTAAGAAATGTCTATTTTCTTTGTCATCAGTGGTGAAAAAGTTCATTTAGAAGGAGGCTGTAGAATGGAAAATGTGAAGAATTAGCTCCCAATAAACCTCACAGAAAAACATAAAATAAGCTTGGTAAATGAAGCCCAGGACAAGATTATCACACAATGGGCAGTTAAGTGTCTGTGAAGTCATTGGTGAGGTGAAGTGCAACATTTAGAGGTGTTGGGACAGTACAAGCCACTGGCCGGCAAGGCTAGCATTTGCATTGAAAAGGCAACAAACCATCTGGGGCTGAACAACCCTCTTAGATCAAACAGCTGTATAGCCTCAGAACTTATAGGTGTTGAAACAGTAGCAGCCACTGGCCAACCAAAGCAAGCATATTGTTGTTTAAAGGCCGTCGAAGTCACTATATGTTGTAGCATTTATTCTGGATCAATCTGCAGACCTCCAAATTAATAAGTATTGAGATAGCAGCAGCCTCCTGCAAGACAAAGTGAACATGCTCCATCCTAAAACCACAAGACAAAAGCTTAGTTTGTTAATCATATATTATATTTAGAGAATTTAGAAACATTTTATGGAGTCAGAACAAGTTGCATAGGCCCAAGTGAGTCACTTTTACATCTGAATCCATCAAATTGTTTTGGATTAGAAATTGAACTGTTCAGAGGAAGATTAAACCCACTTCCAAATGAGGCTAAGAGAGTGTGACCCATGAAGGCCACTCAGTGGGTCCCAGGGCCAATCCAGGAAATGAACCTCACCCTCCAAAGTTACAGCCTGTCCTGGGAGTGGCCAAGTATATTGGTAGCATCACAATCAGAGCTAGATAATGTCCAAAGTTAGGGAAACACCAAAGGTCTGTGCAAACAAACAGTTCTGAAGCAAGAGTTCAAATAGCACAAACCACAGGACACAGCCAAAGAGAGAAGTCAACAATCCAAAGTCCAGGGGTCTAGAGAGTGACAAATCAAGTAAGCAGTTCCTGAAATCAACAAGTCCAGAGAGACACAGCAACCAGCAATCCAAGGAGCAAGATTTCCAACCAGGAAAACAAAGATGGTCAGGTTCAAGATGCTTTTGCAGGGAAGCTCAGACAATCTCTGACACTGATGCAGGCATTCTGCATCTGTTTAAATTCCCAAGCTGCAGGAATCCAGCTGCTGTTGATTACCTTGGCATTTTAGATAGAGTCTTCTCAAAGGCTGGAGAACCTCTCTTTCTGCTTGTTCCTGGCTGAAGGCAGATACTGTAGGTGCAGTGGTTAAATTCCTGTACTGCAGCCACTCGCTCAAAACCATAAGGTGGCGAGTTCAATACCAGCAAAAGGGCCCAAGCCTGACTCAGGCTTGCATCCTTCCAAGGTCACTAAAATGAGTACCCAGATTGTTGGGGGCAAGTAGCTTACAGTTGTAAACCACTTAGACACTCCTTAGGCGGTATGAAGCAGTATATAAATGAAGCTGTTTATTTGTTTCTTGTCCCTTCCCCTCTGTCACTGGAAGGCTTGACTGCTTTGCCTCCTTGGAAGCCACAGGCTCTGCTGGAGCAAACTAGGGCCAGGTTCAGGCTTCTGGCACAAGTCCAAATTGAGGCCTTTGCTCAGACTCTTCAGCCTCAGAGTCCTCAGCCTGGCTGAGCATGACACAGCCCAAGACCTGAATTGCTGTTCAGGATAGAGTATTGTCAATCAAAAAGCAAAAGATACCAAAAGCAGTCCCTTAACCACGAAATGAAAAAGAGAGCTCAAACGAAAGCAAGGGAAATGGGGGGGGGGGGTATTGTTGTTCAGGAGCCCAGCTGGAGAAAATGGATGATATTCAGTGCTCAGAATGTAGAATGGAGCAATAAAACAAAATAAAGAAACAGAACCAAAGCACCCCCAGGTATCCCCAGTACTCAAGTAAATGAAAGCTGAGCCGCAACTGTCAGAAAGACTGCCCACTCAGGAGACCACGCAACACAGAAAGCAGCCAAAGCTCAAGCCACCGACCAGCTTGAGCAACAAAATTGAAAGAGGAAGACGGGCTGGGTAGCAGCTATATAAAGGTGTGGTTCTGGCTCCAACCCTATCCTCAGCTAACTATATTAATACATAGGCCCTCTGGAGAGTCTTTGCAAGTTGCAACAACAAATTAATTAAGTTTTGCTAATTGTAGACCTAGAGATTTGCACACAGCACCTGGAGATGAGCTTACCAAAACTGGAGATTTTGCTCTTTCATCTCTTGCCTGGAGATTACTCATAACTGGGGACCTGAGGCAACCTTTGCTAGGGCAACCAAAGCTGTCCACATCCCATAGCAAGGCCTAAAGCTATCCTGAAATGGATGAGATAATCCACATTATCCAGGAACCCATGCATCTGAGAGGTCAACACACAATCTACTAGCTTGTGAAAACTGGAGTGTTGGATAGTGGTCAATAGTTATCCAATATAGTAGGATTCACAGATCCGCACCAACACCATAGAGATCTCACAAGAGCTTCCCTCAATCATATTGGAATCTCCCAATGTTGTAAAGAAGCATTAATCACTTCCATAATTCACTCACTCCATAATTCTCTGGCTTGTTCAAGAAGCCACGAAGGGCAAGGGTCTAATGCACATACTGTGGCTGTCCCCTCTCCACAGATACTATCCACAACTTCCAGCTGCCCAAACTGAAAAGTATCTATTGTCACTGGACAAGAAGGGACCAGGATTGCATCCAATGGAACTTTATCAACTATAGGATCAAAGTCAGAGTGGATTTGAGTGTTTGGGGGATTTTTCCTGCGAAGAACTGGGCTAATAGTTTTTTGTCAGTTTTTCAGGCTATGTGGCCATGTTCTAGAAGAGTTTATTCCTGACATCTCACCAGCACTTTCTTTACAGTATGCTGCTAAATGGGTTAAATGATCTTGTGTATATACTCATCAATGTCACATATTTATGATTCCTACATAGCCTTTGGTTTAGGGGCTCTGTAGGGACTATAAAAGTTCCTAATGCCCACTTATCAGACAGCAATCACTGTGGCCAACTGGAGTCTGTTTCCCCATTGGTCAGGAAGCAGCTGGCTAATAGTGTGACCCATGTGCTGGCAGTTTGACACTGCTTTAACTGACATGTCTCAATGCTACAGAATTATAAGATTTTTAATTTTGTGAGATATTTAGCCTTCTCGGTCAGAGAGCTCTGGTGCTCACAACAAACTACAAATGCCAGGACTTCATAGCATTTAGCCATAGTGGTATCATACTACATTAATTCTGTAGTGTGGCAGCAGCCATAGACCTGAGTTTTTCTCTATCAGTTTCTTTCATTAATAATATAAAACATGTGTGGGAAACTGGACAGGCGCAAGAGTTATCTGTTAATAGGCTGTAATGTTGTCTGGGAGTCAAGAAAAACATTCAGCCTATTTGTTGGTCAACAATCCCAAGATTCTTTGCAGAAAATGGTGCTTGTCCCCATGGTCCCTGGTGGGTGGAATATGCTGGCAGTAGCTTTTGTCTTTTAATAGTTGGTGAAAGTAGGTTTATCCTGTCCTTAAGGGAGTTATTTACATTATACTGCATTTGCCATGGTAGGGTAATTTTTTTCCCTATTAGGAAGGGAATGAGGAGCAAATCACAGAGGGAGTTGGCTCCCTTGGGGCATTCTTTGAAATACCTGAAAGACACACACACAATTATGGTGGAGAGAAATAAAATACCATGCTCCTTCATAACCTTTATTGGTTATGAAGAATAAGGAATTTCACCAGATATTGATTCTGTGACAAGCTGCACTTATTTTAATTCCCTCTTTAGCACAAACCATAAAATGGAGAAGGAACATTGTGTTATTTTGCATCTAGCACTCAGCCCTCTGTGGAATTTGGAACATTGAGATGGAACAGTCAAAAGGGGTCTGGTTCATTTGTTTCTCCATATATACTTACACTCATAAACTGTTCCACTCAGTTCATTCAATTTAGTGTATCTCCCTCTGAGACTACCTTTTCACTAAGGTAGAATCCTTTCCTAAAATCAGTGTTCTTGAAAAGTTCAGGGAAAATTTCCCTCTCCCCAAATAAATTAGAGAAAAAGTGTCATCATTTCATTATAATGTTGAAACGATTTCATTTAACATTACTAGTGTTTTTCCATTCTGCTCCAGATAACGTTTCCATTTCTTATTTGTATTTTTTATTTTTAAAACCTAAATACTTGCATTCTTCCATTTAGATTATACTGAGGGCAAGTCAGAGAAAAGTATAATTGGCTTAATTTGGTTTAATTAACTGAAGGAGAAAGAAGACAATTAGTTAACACGTCTTAATGAATTATATTATGAATGCATGGCTCCCAGTGGGAACAAATGATCCCTGTAATGGGAAATTTGGGTTGTAAATACAGTGAAGTCCTTGATTCGATTGAGGATGGTGCTGGATGTATTAAAGTAAGCTACTCATGCCAGTTGGAATATTCTAAAGAGTTTAACTTTATGAGAGAAGGATTGCCAATTCAACAGTAGTAGTCCCTAAAAATCTCTGTCCTGCACATTATTTGTCATTAATTTTGAAATAACTCTGCGCTTGTTGACAACGGGAAATGATTTTTTTTAAAAAAAATAACTTCCAGGACCAACTGCTGTTATATTGTATTGTATATTGAGTTTGTTTTGCTCTCACAGAAATGAAAACAACTAATTTTGTACCCTGTCTCAAAATCATTAAGAAAGTTCACTAGAAATGCAGTACACCAAAATTTCTGGCTTCTTTTGTAATTCCTTAAAACAAGGGTTAGAAACCTGTGGCCCTCCAGATTAGTTCTATTCAGATTCAGCTGCACGCCCCCCCCCATCCCTGACATAGAGATTTTGCCTAGGGGGAAACTTTTTAATTCAATTCTAATACTACTTGGTACAGAGAACGGAAAGAAACAGAAATATTCCAGGACTGTGCACTAGCAAACAATTAAAATCAAATTCTCATCTGGTGCTATAGAAAGCAGCCTAATTTTGTTGATTCAGAGTAGGTCACATTTAGTCCCCAAACAGAGGTGAAATTCAGAAAATATGAAAGATTTTATCTGATATCAGAAGCAAATCAGGTTGGGCCTTCTTAGTACCTGGATGGGATACCAACAGGAAATACCAGGGATCTTAATATAGGGTTAGGAAAGAATACTGTTTATAAGGGAAATTCATTTAAGCATTAACTGACATTTGCATAATGCTGTAACAGACCCAGCAGCTCAAATAAATGATTTATTCTACCACTGTATTTGATACTAGTACCATCTGTGAATGTTCTGCTCCAAACCTATCAGCCTTCACAGAGTTTCAAGGACATATCATTGACAGACTGTCAGAGAATATGACATGGTTATATTCCCATATGTATTCAGAATCATTAACTCTACTCAAGCACCTATTGTTTCAGCTCTAGACAATGAGAAAATGTTTTCGAAACAGTAACAGTTTTCACAGCAATGTTTTGAAACACTAGCAATTTGCATGAATATGCAAATACCATGTGATAACAATTGCCGTTGCAAATTACCTGGGTTATAAGAGAAACATTCCAATTACTACATATTATAAATGTAGTCTGTGTGCAATTACCAATGGTAAGAAGCCTCTTTTGACATTTCATTATGCAAAGGCATTTCACAAAGATTCATATTTTAAAAATAAGCATTTGTAAATATTTGTATTTTTTAAAAAACAAAGGGGGATGGGCATCTGCAACAAAGTTTTTTCCCCATTTTTCAGTTAAGTCAAATTCTTAATTTATCAATTGAATTTTATTGCATTACATTTATTTGTATTTAATTGACTATTATTTTCCACCGAAGATTCAATTCATCACAATAATTTTCAGATAAATTAACATTAAAGATGTGTACATTTGCCTTCAAATCGCTGCTTTTACTATGGAATGACCTGATGGAAGAGATTCAACTTCTGAATACACTATCTGAATGTAAAACAGCATTAAAGACAAGTCTCTTCTAGCAGGTCTATCCAGATTAATTTTAAATTTTAAAAATATGAATTTTAAATGTGGATTGTTTTAATATGTATATGTCTTGTTTCTTCATATAAACTGATGTGTATTTTTAACTGATGTCTGATTTTTAACTGATGTTGTGTATTTGTTGGTCTGTTGTTGTTCACTGCCTCGATCTATGAGGAGAAGCAAATAAGAAACATCATCATCATCATCATCATCATCATCATCATCATCATCTTCATCATCTTAATTAGCCCAGCAAATTAGCTTCAGGTGCTCTCTGGAAGATTAAAAATAATATTTTTTTTCTTTGCTGATGCAAGGCTTACCATACCTGGTTATTTCATTTCACATGTTCATATTGCATAGCCTTCAACTGTCTCAGTTTGGCCAGGGCAGTCCCAATAATCCTTCTGCCATTTTTTTCCATCTGTTTAAAAATGTTCCATTTTCTCTCTCCTCCTCCCACTTTCCCCTCAGTTTATGTCAGTTGCTGCAAACTGAGTTCAAGGTATGAAAATAGTTTCTACTCATTTAATTCTCCGGGGGGGGGGGGGAGGAGAGAAAGGGGCAAAATTTTGCCCTTCCCACAAGACAAAGTAAATTGTTACTACTGTTCCTAGCTTCTGTGCTTTTCTTCATTACTAATTTTTGCCTTCTTGGCCTTGCTGTGATATTGTTGGGCCACGTGTGTCTCAATTTTGATCTGTGAAATGATGAAAAAGTTAGAGCCATGCTGGAAGTGGAGAGAATAATATTGCTTTTCCTTTGTCGAGGTCCTGTAGCCTTGAGTTTCTCACTATGGTCCTTAGACAAGGAGGAGCCTGGCTCAATTTCTGTCTTAAGGATTCAGATGAGTATCTGAAAATGAACCAGGACTTACTTGAACCCCTTTTCTATGTTCTGATATTGCTTGGCCAGACATGTCCTGGTTGTCATTTCTGAAATGTTGGAGGGCATGATATTGTTACTTTTGACTAAGAAAAACATATATACTCTAAACCATTTTAAAGTTGTCTTGTTTGCGGTGTATTAACCTACATCTATACGTTTCACATTAATTCAGACTTTGAAACCAAATTTTCCATTAAAGAAATCATTCTCACAAGTACATCTACTTTGTTAGCTGAGATATAGCTGGAGCTACTCATTTATCTTTAAGAAGAAAGGTGTCAGGATCTGCACATGCAGCATGCCAACCAAGATGTTAACTTTGAAGGGTATAGCTGTATTTACTGGAGTGAATGTGTTGTGAATATGGGCCATATTGTTAAGGTAAAAGCTAATAAAGCCATTGATAACCAAATGAAACCAATAATCTCTGCCATTAATGATCAATAATGAACAGTTCGGCCATAGTGAGAAATAGAGCAAAAGGAAAAACTTGTCCTTTTGAATTCTGCTTGTAGCCCCCACCTTAGGAGGGAGGAGGAAAGACAAGAAGAAGAAAGCTAAAGCGTGAATTTCTCTTCACTGAGGAAGAGATGGGCCTCTCCTCAAGGTTACTGCTAGTCAGCCAAGCTGATAGGGTTCTACAAGGCATTCATTGTAAATCAGGCCAGCAGAGAGCCAGCCAGTTCAGACTAGCTGAATAATACAGATATATATCATGATGATGAATGTTAAACTACGCATGCTCAATGAATATTTTGTGGGTTAATAAAAACTGTTTGCGCCATGTTTGGGGCATTCAGTCAATGGAATGATTCTTGGCTGAACACTGCAGGCTAAGGATGTTTTGAATAAATGGATCTGGTTGGAAATCTTCACAAATGCCTCACTTTGCATAATTGGTTGTGAATGGGTTAATTAACCCTTTGTTTTCCGTAACAATATGTGGACCAGATGTGCAGATATCCCACCAGCTGTGTGGGTGCTCTTTTTGCCGTTTTGAGTGTCCCTCTGGCTGCACAGGCATTGTTTTGACCCACAGGGTCATGCCTCAGGCCCATGCGGCCACTCCCATGTGCACACTACTCCCAGAAGCCCTCCTGGAAGTCCCAGCCCAGAAGTCCTGCCCCCCCAGAGGTCTCACCCCCCCACCTCACTGGGTGACACCCGCTGTGGGATTGCCACTGGAGTGAGCTGGTCTAGTACTGAATACAAACATGCCTGGTGTACATCTCCAGTTGCTGAAAGAAGGTTTTCTGAGTTTTACTACTGAATCCTGGTTTTCTGAACTAAGGCAGTTACTGGACTGACAAAAGAGATTCTCAGCAATTAATGCTCATGTTCTGTACTCAGTTGTAGGCAAAGGTGAAGCAGGCCCAGGGCATTTTGTAAAATAATGAATGCCAGAAGTAGATGGTGAAATAAATTCTGCTACCAGAAAGAACAATGAAAAGGTAAGCTACTTCTCCTCTCATTCTACAAGTAGGTATCAGTGTAAGTAACAAAACATCCTCTTCAGGAATTATGATGGCACATTTCTGTCTCATATCAACACAATTCACAATAATCCAAAGTTTTCCCCAAACCTACTTTTTGAGCAATGCACCCCCACTTTTTTCCATATTGCTGGAGAGCAGGGGAGGAAAGATGACATATCCAGCTCTTTTTTAGCTGGATGTGCTGTTACAGACATCTGCAAGGCCTTACTGGCAAAAAGCTGGATGAATCCTTGCTCATCCTGCTTTCCACAACCATGGAAATTACCATGTAGACAAAGTTGCACAGCTGAAAAGGGAGGTTTTGGAGAGTAGCATTGGGATACATATCTACACAGACCTAGCTATGTCTCTGTAGTTATGTTTCCTGATGAAGGCTCCAGTGAAAATTGAAGCAAATGGGACTACTCAGTTCAGTTCTGAACTTGTTTTAAACTCAGTAAACTACCCTTAATTTTAAGTGGTGTTGTACTCCTGGAAATGCATAGGACCATAAGTCTTTAACACCAATATAATGTCAACATTGGCAGAGTCAATATCAAGGGCCATTGGGTTGTCTTATCCATGTAAATTCTTTTCTGTTAAAATAGTCTAAAGTAACATCATCTTCCAAACGAGCTGAATGTTAGCTATTTAAAGGATTCATTTATTTGAATTTACTGTATACTTTGAAGTTTTATGTCAAAAGAGAATTTCTAAACATCAAAATATTTTGATGTTTCCCATCTTACACACATGAAAGAAATTATATCACTATATAGTAAGACTATTTAAAAATGATAAACCCTCCCTTTCTCTGCACCACACTTTTGCAATAAAAACACACACATCAGGCATTTACTAGTATTATTCACTTCTCATACATTTATAAACGAGTGTAGTTATATACAAATTATTGGTGCTGAAGACATTGACATTGTATTTTTGCTTGATAAATGAATACTTCCTTTTTATGTTCTGCTTTGGCTTCATCAACACTATTTTAGCTTTTGGCCTGAAATGTCATTTTCCTTGATTTTATAGGTAAGGGCACTAACCAACCTTGCAGGAAAACAGAAATGGCTGATTCACTTCTTTTAGTTTTTAAATGGAAACAAATATCAGGCTGAAATGTTGCATTTTGGTAGCTCACTATACCTACCTGGATTCATGTGGAGAATGACACTGTGGGGAAGGTAGGATATGATACCCTTAATGGTAGAGACCAGGGTGTTTTGTGTTTGGCACAAGCTACATATGATCGGTCCCAGAGTCAGAGGCTATTTAAAGCCTGATGTCACTTTGGATCTTCACAGCATGGTCCACACTCCTGCCCTGACTGCAGTGTGAGATTTATCTGGTTGATCTGGGGCCACATAGGATTTTTTTTTCTCCTTTTACCTGTCCCCCCCCCATCCTATTCTGTGCCTGTGGAACTTGGACAATTGGTTTCAGGTGGTGTTATTAAACAGGCTTTCACCTGGAAGCTAGAAGGGGGTGAATATAAGTTCCTACTGGTCACCTTTGATATTCTTTTGGTATAGCATAAAACTCCGAAACCTCTTCTTGCAGGGTTCTGAGGCCCAAAGGGTTGGTGAAGGATACAGTCCTTTAGCTTCATCTGGTACCTTGGCTCTCTCTTACAGAGTTGTGAAGTTTCAGGAACCATGACCTGGGTGACCTTCTAAATTATCTGCTTTATCACGCTAGGGGGCAAACAGGATTTAAACAAGAGTTAAACAAGAGTTAAACAGGAAATGTCCTGTGGTAAACATAGGGAATTTCCCATTTAACTCTCATTTAACTCTCGTTTAAATCCTGTTTGCCCCTTAGTGTGATAAAGCAGTATGGCTGGCTGGGGAACAACCCATGTATTTGGGTTTCCTTCAGGGATAAAGGGTTTCACCAAGGGAAGACAGAGGAGGTTGTCAGGGAATTGGCACTTGGCCTAAGCTGAACCCACATCTTGTGTCATTGCCTGGCCAGTGCATCTTGCCTGGAAATAATAAAGTGGCCCTTGTTTAACCCAATTTTCCAAGTCTGGTCTCATTATTTCAATGGCTGGTTATCAATGCCTGGTTTGTTTGTTTTTTTCTCTTGAGAGATAGATGACAGATGTCAATCAAGTTGTTGTTTTGTCTAGCTACTCAGCATCATCTTTCATGGGAATATGTATGAACCCCAGAGAAGATTATTTTTAACACAAAAATGAATGAAATTTCAAGAGCTCAAGACAGGAACTCTTCTATGGCCAATTTTGATTACACATATGATACATTTTGCTGAAGGAGAAATGGAAGCAGCTTAAGGATAGATAAGCATCTGTAAAGGATCCAGGGCTAATGCACACCACACAAATTTAGAGCTATATTCCACTTTAACTGTCAAGGTATTATCCCATGACATCTTGGGATTGCCATTTAGGAAGAGGTATTTAGAATTCTCATCCATAGAACTCTAATGGCACGCTAAACTACAAACTCCAGAATTCCATAGATGTTGTCATGGCAGTTGAAGTGGAATATAGAACTAAATTTGTGCAGCGTGAATGAGGCCCATATCTCCGAATTCTTATGTACTAGGGTGGAACCTTTTATGCAAACCATGTTAGAGTCATAATTTGTTGTGGAATCTATACAGAACTGGACCTATACTGTGAGCATTCTACAACACTGTCACCTACACATCTGTAAAAATGCCCCCAGCTTTCAGCCACTTGACACATACACCACCACCACCACCCCCGCAGCCAGCTGGGAAAAAATGCCCCAATAATTTTATTGGATATTTTTTTTCATCCGTGTCAATGTAAATTATAGTGTGTGGGGGGGGGGCATTCTATGTTATTTTTCAGTGACTCAGGCTGCAATCAAGCAGAAGTGATGCTCTCTATTTCTCAATAGATCAGACTCCCTTTGTGATGATGTGGAGAAAACAGGCAGGTTAGAATATTAGGAACAGGCAATGGGAGTTGAGTTAGAGAAAAGGTGAGGGCTGCTCCCAGGATTAAGTATTAAATAGAGAAGAGGAGCCATGTTTGAGGGAAGTGTGTCATTTTACCCCATGGCGTTAGCTGCCAAGGAGACTGAGTGGGACTGCTGTGATGTACAGTTTGTGGTGTTTAGTTAGGGACAATTTAGGGACAAGGAAAGTCCAGAATTAAAGTGTGTGTGATATCTTATGAGATTACAGTTATGAAGGCTGTGGAAAATATTAGGAGCTGCCTGAGGAGCAGGCAAAATCAAGAGTATTTAAGCTGAGGAAGTTCAGCTATAGTTACTTTTAGGGTAACAGATAACTTGAAGAGTTAACAGCTAAAGAAGCTGGGTATAGGTTCTGTGTGTGAACCAAGAGTGAAAGGAAATGTACAAAGTGTCAAGTGAGAGAAAGTGATGAGATCTGCAATGACCGAAGCAATTCATACACTGTAACAAGCTTGAATAACGTCAACTAAGAAAAACACAATAATAAGCTTTGTTGGTAAATAAAGGTCTTTCCTTTGTTTCAACAAGAAGTTGCCTGCAGTATTTCTAAAGATAACATCATGCACACTACCAAACATATTTAAAATGCTACCAAGAGAAAAAAAAGAGGCTTTATTATCTAGGACACTTCAGATAGTGGGTGTGTAGTTATCAATTGACAATTGGGGCCAAGCTGTGGGGACCCCAGAATTCTGGCATTTGAAGAGAATTCTAGTGTGGGAATCATATGCGAGAGATTTGAGTTTGAGGGTCCCCATACATAATTGGTGGCAGTGGTGGCACACACTGTAAAGGGTTAAGAGATTTGGCAGTGTTGTCATTGTCACCATTTCACAAAGGATTTAAAATTTCTTCGCTTGTGGGACACTGGAATTCAAGATACACAATACAAAGTAAGCCTGTTCATTTTATTTTACCTGATCTTATTTTACTTTTATTCCACTGTACTTTTATTCCACTTATTTTACTTTTATCCCACTGAAGCCATTTTCTGGCTTCAGGTGATTGAGCGGAATGCACTTTTCACACACAAACTCTTCTTTTGAGGT
Source organism: Urosaurus nigricauda (assembly GCA_034509955.1). NCBI lineage: Eukaryota > Metazoa > Chordata > Lepidosauria > Squamata > Phrynosomatidae > Urosaurus > Urosaurus nigricauda. The sequence goes on from JAOEGL010000001.1 coordinate 272,166,798, forward strand.
TTTAATACATGACAATTAATTTCAATAGGGTTGTGATCAGCTTTACTGGGAAACCCAACACTCAGATGATTTCATATCCGGATGATTACCATTTAATAGTTTTAAAAACCAATAGTTCAGCAGCAGTTCTTAAGCTTTTAAATTTGTTAGCATATGTTGCTTTTCAATAATATGCCCTGAGGTTTGGTTCCAGGACCAAAATCCTGTCTCATTAAATATAAGGACATGGTAAAATGGTGTGCTTTGTATAAAATAGCAATATCAATGTATGCTTTTTGGAATTTATATTTTAAAAAATATTTTCAAGCCATGGATTAAAAACAAACAAACACATGAATATGGAGGGCCATCTGTACTGACAAACCAGATAAAAACAGTAGTGGGAAGGATTAGAACATACCCTCCAACTGTCCCAATTTGGCAGGGCCACTCCTGATCAGTCTTCTGTCATTGCACTTTCTTAGTTACTTTTACAATACCCCAGTTCCTCTTTCCTCCCAGTTCTCCCCTTTGTCTTCAGCTTACTTTATTTGCTGCAAACTGAGTTCAAAATAGAAAAGTGGCTTGTACAAAATTAACTCCGCAGGGAAAGAGGAGAGGAGGTTCATGGAATATTATCCTTTCTTATAGACTCAGGCGAAAGGGAACCTACTTCAACTTGCCCTAACTTGTATGCCCTCTGACATTCATATTTTCCCTCACTTTGACCATACTATGATGTTGCTTGGCCATGTGTCCTGGTTTTCATCTGGGTGGTATGTTAGAAGCAAGAGGCACTGAGGCTTCTGTTTGTTTCTGTTCTTGTGTCCACATAAGGCTTTAGAGAGAAATTGGCCTCTTTTGCATCTGCTTTGCTTTGTTTTTTGCAAGCTGTCACATAATGACTTGCTGCATACTGAAGGTACACTCCTGCAATATAAGCACCATCAACTTTCCTTATTGGTTCATCCTGGGTAAGACATGTCCTTCAGAATGCCTGGAACTTTTATTGTGTTGTTAGTCTCAGTCTTTTGATAAATCTGTCTCATCTAAACAAATGATGATCAACCATTGGGGTGGGAGCTACATTTATAGAACCCCCCCCCCCCCGCAAGACAGTCAAATATTGCAGCACCTCCATACTCTTATCTTCCCTCCAAAAATAAAAACTACTATGGTTTTTAAAAAGCCCTGGGGAGCATTGGGGCAACTTCATTACAATTCATTTCAATACATTTCATTACATTGTTGGCCCCTCCTGAGCCATTTTAGGTTTTGGATAGGCCTTTAAAAGCAGGAGGTCAACTAGAAGTCTACTTCTGTTTGCTCTATGAAGTGTGGGGAGGCATTTTGGCCCCAAAAAGGGTACTGTAAGAGTTTTTTAAAAAGGCCTTAGAGGCAATAATTGCTGCATACCTGTTCTAAGCAATTTCATTTGGAAACTGGGCTGAGGGACTAATGAGCTCCTCAATGTTCTGTGAACATTCACTTCTGGAGTCCTTTCACACTATACAATTATAGCTCTATGATTCCACATTACCAGCTTCAGTTTTATCCTGTTGATTCATAGGGTCTGTTGCTTTGGTTGTGAATTCTAAATGCCCTTCCTTAAACTGAAAATCCTAGGATTACTGACAGTTAAAATGCAATAGTGCCATAAACTGGACACTGGACCTGGAGTTATGCACTTATGACTGCTATGTAGGGACCATGAATGTTCCCAATCTGCACTTGTAGCCTCTGCACAGTAAGTAGGAATTCAGTGCACAGCACCATAACTATGGTGGTTAAGTACACATAAAGACCTTACAGGATTCCAGCTATCCTTCTGTCATCTGAAAGCCCATATCTTCTAATCCTCTCACTTGTAAGATACAACACTCATAACAATCTATTCACAAACTAAATTTTCTGGGTAAAATGTGAACACGACAATGTAAAAACATTTTCCAAGATCTTCATGGTGCTTTTAAAAAAAAGATGAAAATGTATGCTACAACTGAAACATACACATCTGGAGGCAGTATTCTTCATCATTTCCTCCTTTTCTATCTACTAATACCATGATCAAAAACACGATTCAGGTTCACTCTCATGAAGAAAATGGGGAACAAGATTGGGAATGCTGACTATTCATGATGGAAGTCTTCACATATGGCTTGTATAACTGAGGGTTGGGGGAATTCCAAAAAGTCGAGTTCACTTTATTATGATATGCTAGAGGAATTCTCCTATGTCAAGCTTAGAAGGAAAGGCAAGGTTTAACAAGTGCTCAAATTCTTTTCCAGCTCAAGTTGAGCTGGTTCCCTAGATGACAAAATGTTTCACATGACTAACCGAGCAATCCCTTCTCTCCTAAGCAAGCAAAGCCTTTGTCAGTCAGGGATCATCCATCCAGCCCAGTCTGCCTGTGTAACACACTTGACCACTTCTTTTAAGTGAAACAGAATGTTGTTGCTGAATACAAAACTGAGCCCATAATAAAACAGCCTCCATCATAACACTTTAAGTCAGAAGGAAAGAAAGTTGTTGCAAGAAAAGCAAACCAACCATCCAAAAGTACAGACTATGTGATTATTACCTATACACCTTTTTCTTGTTTAGTAATTATTTCATGAATTCAGTTCTATCCATTTACTTCACCATTTTTTAAAAAAATAAACAAACTGTCAGTGCTTACTGATTTTTTTAAAAAAAGCCATTGGTTGGGTGAAAGAGTTTAATGTTGTTGTTGTTGTTCTTTTTTTTTTTTTTTTAAAAAAAAAAAGCTAGTGAACTTCTGAATAACTTAATTAAATACTACTAAAACTGAACACATGCTCTAAAATGCCAAAGTTCTAAGTTCAGAAAATTCTGTAATTATTTTATTGATTTTTTCATATAATGGAGAAAAGACAAAATAGAATTAACCGCTCTCTACAAACATCACCATCACCACCAACAATAACAAAATCACTACATATATCCATTATTCAATTTATTTTTTGTTCATTCACTATATTTTTAAATGAACACATTTAAAGGCAATTAATCTGAAAATATCAAGAATAATATCCCCCTTTTTAAAAATGTATGTAGCTAAATGTGGGGAAACTCAGCAAAATAGGAATTGGTGCCTTTTCATTTATTGATGAACTTATTTATGTAATGGTGTATGGGTGTAGGTCTGGATGTGTGTTTGCAAATGAGAATTCTCTAGTAAGTAACTAGAGAACCATTGATTATTGCAGATAATTAAAGACAGTCTGTAAGCACTTTGAAAGGAATGTTATGATTACTAAAAATTACCATGGGTTTCTCAAAAACAAGTCAAGCCAGACTAATGTTCTCTCTTTTTAATAGAGTCACAAGCTTGATAGATGAAGGGAATGTTGTGGATATAGTGTATTTTTGGTTTCAGTAATGTCTTTAACAAGGCTCAATGATATCCTTGCAAAACAGCTATTAAAATGTGAACTAGACAACACTACATGTAGGTGGATTTGTAACTGGTTAACCAGCTGAACCCAAAGGGTGCTGAGCCATGGCTTATCTTCTTCTTGGAGAGAAGTGACCAGTGGGGTGTCAGAGAGTTGTGTCCTGGGCCTGGTGCTATTCAACATATTTATCCATGACTTGGACGTGAGACTAGAGGGCATGCTTATAAAATTTTCAGATGACACTATATTTGGAGGGGTTACCAATACCCCAGAGGACAGAATAAAATTCATAATGACCTTAATATATTTGAAAGCTGGGCCAAAAGTAACAAATGAATTTCAAAAGGGAGATATATAGCATTTGGGCAGTAAAAATGCACAAATATAGGATGGGTGACACCTGCCTTAATGGCAGTGCATGTGAAAGGGATCTAGGAGTCTTAGTGAACCACAGCCTGAACACGAGTCAGCAATATGATGTGTCAGCTAAGAAAGCCAACACAATTCTAGACAGCATCAATAAGAGTATAGCGTCTAGATCGAGGGATGCAATAGTACCACTCTATCCTGCTTTGGCTAGACCTCACCTGGAATATTGTGTTCAGTTCTGGTTACAACTACTCAAGAAAGATGTGGACAAGTTGATGCAAGTCCAGAGGAGGGCAACCAAAATAGTAAATGGTCTGGAAACCATGCCTCATGAGAAGCAGCTTAGGGCATCTTTAGCCTGGAAAAGAGAAGGTTAAGGGAAGACATGATAGCCATGTTTAAATATTTGAATGGATGTGATATTGAGGGTGGAGCAAACTTGTTTTCTGCTGCTCCAGAGATCAGAACATGGAGCAATGGATTCAAGCTACAGGAAAAGAGATTTGGAAGAACTTCTTGATAATGAGAGCAGTTTGACAGTGGAACATCCTGCCTCAGATAGTGGTGGAGTCTTCTTCTTTGGAAGAGTTTTCAAACTTAGGATGGATAACCATCTGCTGGTGGTGCTCTGAGTGTGTGTTCCTGCATGTCAGGGGGTTGGAATGGATGACCCTTGTGTTCTCTTCCAGCTCTATGATTCTATGACAACATCCAGTGATGAACTGAAAGAATTATGGTTATGCTACAACTTCTTCCAACACTCATGTTTCAAATTCTGGTCATCAATCTAGATGATCATTCCCATTATAAGCGAGAAGATAGATTGAAGAAGATTGAAGAGCATCATAATTTTTCAAATAGCTGACATGTACAAATAGGTAACATTCCAAAAATTGGTAGTTGGGATTAATGAATTATTTGGTCAGTAAATGATAACCAGACAAATGGAGGTCCTTCAGTTAAAGAAGTGTATTGCTTTGGCAGTGGGTGAAGATGCCATATTTAGAAGGTGGTTGACAGCCTTGACCACAAGCTCAAACCAAGGATGTAGATGTCCATGACTTGTGTTCCTTGCTACATTTCAAATAGGGTGAGTTTTTAAAAGGTGGTAGGCTCTCTCTCAGTTCTAGATAGCATTGTTTGGCATTGGTAGCTGGAATTATGGGTTCAAAGAAGGAATTTTCCTATTTGAACCCCTAATTCCAGCCACCAGTGCCAAAAATGCTATCTAGCACTGAGAGAGCCTCCTACCTTCTAAAAACCCACATTAGGCAGCTGATTTTCATGTCAAGAAAGCAAATTGTTATGTGTTTAACTGGTGGACATTGTGGTTTTTATGGAGTGGAAGGAAGAAGTGTTTGTGGTATTTTCATCCTCAGAAAACTTGACTGAGCATGGAAAATATGCACTTTGAATGTGTGTGTAAGTGTGTTTGTGTGTGTTTATGGAGAGCATAATTTGCAATCTGCTTCAAACAGTAAGATATCCTGAACCAGATTTTTTTAAAATCACCCCTACAGTTACATATTTTCTTCACCTTCTGTACAAAAGCATTGGTATGAGCTGTAGTAGTCATCTGGTCTGCAGCCCTGGCCTATGTTCTCCTGTAAAATAAGAGTGATGGATTCGACGGTGGAACACACTCCCTCGGAGAGTGGTGGAGCCTCCTTCTTTGGAGGTCTTTAAGCAGAGGCTGGATGGCCATCTGTTGGAGATGCTTTGATTGGGATTTTCTGCATGGCAGGGGGTTGGACTGGATGGCCCTTGTGGTCTCTTCAAACTCTATGATTCTATGATTCTATGATTAAATGCTGAATTACGCCTATTGTATTTTTAAAACTTTGCAGCTATTCAGTTATTAATTTCCCTCATTGAGAGACACACATATGAGGAGAAGGGAAAGAAAGAAACAAAGAACAATTGTTGAGCTAAATATCTAACATTATCTCCAATCCTAACACAGGGGGATATTTGTGCTTTGTATTAATTAATTTTCACAGAAATGACACTTGACTCTTTTTGAAAAAAGCATTTGACACATGCTTGCAGAAAATGTGTTGTGTCTAAGGCATGTTTGCACTATCATGTGCTTTGGTGTGAATAAATATAATCAACACAACATTTTTATCTTAGCAGGTGGTTGCACTATAATACAATTTTGCCCAAAAAGAGAACAGAAGTGCATTTATTGTTTTCCCAGTCTTGTGTTTTGGCAAACATTTACTTCAGACATCAGTTAATGTTATAGCAGCAGGCAAAAGTAAACTAACCTAAGGTGAAATATTGATACACATCTGCTACTTACATGTGTTTTGTCCATGGGGACATTGAAAATACATTCACAAAGTACGGGTGAGATAGTTTAATAAGAATACATATAAAAATATTTTGTATATATAATTTATATATAATTGTATATGTATATGGTCAATAAGTAATCATTTAGATAGGGGACAGAACTGCACCAGACACTGTCTGACAGCCTGGGAAAAACTGCTGATTATGGAGATACTGCGGGGGGGGGGGGGCTTGCATAATGCTGGAATATGTTAATTTGACCAAGGATTATACATAGAACATGGTGATTATACATAGAACTTGGGTCCTTTAAGTGTTTTGCACCTCAGCTCCTAGAATTCCTGACTGTTGACTAAACTGTCTGGTGCTTCTGGGAGTTGAAGTCCAAAAGTCTGGAGGACCAAAGCTTGGGAACCACTCTGTTAGAATCATTCACCATGCTGTCAGATGTGTCTCTCATATTCTCATAGCCACTCATAAATTCTAATTCAAATACACATTTCTCCTGAAAATGCCCAGAATTCAATAAGTTCCTCAATTTGTGTGTGTGTGTGTGTGTGTGTGTGTGTGTGAAATTAACTTAAACTAAATGCTGATGCTGAATTTACTCCTATTTCAAAAATGACGGAAGGAGACACAAACACTTTTCTTTTTTCACCCTGAGGCATTCAAAGCAGTGATACCACTAGACAATTGTAACACAGAATAAAGAGTGTTTTGATGAAAAGGTGTCCCTCCAGTGTCTCAATCATATTTTTGAAATAACACAGCCTCTCTCTGTGTGAAATTTGTTTATACAGCTTATTGAAAAAAATATTATATTTACTTTTGTGATATTGCAATTTTTCACTCACTTGCTTTCCAACTGAGAAGCAGCAAATTTGTGTGTGAGAACTCTGCAGGAAGCTCAACTAAATTTTGATGGCATTCGTGTGTGTGTGTGTGTATGTGTGTGTGTGTGTGTGTGTGTGGAAAACAGACAGAAAGAGAGATGGAGAATGCTGAGGCGATTTCATCCTTTTGGGAGCCAGTTAGCCATAGAGAGAATAAAAAAGAGAAGACCCCTTATTTCTGTCCTACATTTAGGGGGAAACCCTGCAAAATGCAGTGGCTTCCCAGCTGCTTGGAGGTGTGGTGTATGCACAGTGCACTCTCTCAAGATGCTGGAAATGTGCTGTGAAGCCACCATACTGCCCACACAGTGGCAGTTTTTTGGCACTCGAGCAGCATGATGTTTAGATATTGCATGCTGCTGCAGCTCTGAAAAACTGGTGCCGTGGAGGCAAAGGCACCTTTTTCCTGGCACAAAAGGAGCAGCTTTTTGCTGCTTCTTTTTGCACTGGGAAAATGTCGGGTTGGGGCTGCTGTGTTGTCATGGTATGAGGCTCCATGGTGGTCCCAATCTGGCATTTTTGAACCATCTGTTTCAGCCCTTAGCTATCCACAGGACACCTGATCTTAAATGAACCTAAATTAGCAAGTACAGGTACAGTTGCTTTAAATGTCATTCTTGTTTGCAACTGACAAAGCAACAAGCTATTCAGACTCATCATTACTTATCCTTATTTATTAGAGAAATTTCTAGATGAAAATTAATGTTCTTGCCTTGATAGGTTTGCAAGATTTAGGAGTAAGATAAATGAAGGACCCATTTCTCCACAAAACCCTGTCGTAATGGTGAGATCATCACCTTCAAGTGGCAAGGAAGATTCTGTTGCAATGGTTTTGGAATCATCTTTGTTAGCTATATTAGTCATCCCACAGTTTTTTTATTCTGGGAGGTGGAAAATTGAAAAAAAATAGATTAAAAAGGAGAACAAAAATGTAATGAAAGAAAACAAAGCTATAATATCAAAACAAAGATGAATTCAGTTTCAGACAGTATAATCTGATTTGTTGTCATTTGCCTTCAAATTGTTTCTAACTAATGGAGACCCTAAGGTAAATCTGGAGTTTTCTTGGCAAGATTTGTTCAGAGGAGGCTTGCATTACCTTCTTTGAGACTGAGAAGTATGGCTCCCCCAAGGTCACCCAGTGGGTGTCATGTCAGAATTGGGAAATGAACCCTGGTCTCCAGAATTATAGTCCAACACTCAAACACCACACAGGCTCACAATCTGATAGAGAGGGCTTAAAAAGTTATGGCTGTTGCTTCTTTCCTGATTCTGCAGTAGCAGCTAGATAGTGTTTTAACCCCAATCTGTCCCTCATGGCCAAGTAGTGCTCAGAGCATGAGGCTACCTGTAACAACAGTCATCACTCTCCCAACCTGCTGGAAACTTGATGAAGGCTGCTCCTCTTTTTTCAACTGAGTGATGGCAATGGGAAAAAAGGCAGTGCATTGGAAGTTACTGGGTCCCTCCTTGCACAATGCCCCCAAAAGTACTTATATAGGTGGGGCTCCCCCAAATACCAGTTACCTACCAAGAGGACTGGGATTATCTCCCATTAAATCACTTTTGTGCAGACATACATAGGATTGTACTGCTTGTTTGTACATGAAGCCTGGAGAATATTTTTAAGCCAAATCTTTACAGCTGCTGTCAAAAGATGTTGAACTAGGTGACAGTGGAATCTACTAGAGGCTCATCTCTGAAAATGTTTCCTTTCTACTGTCTGTATTACCAGTAGTAGGTAATCACAGAAGAGTCTCAGCTGATGATCTCCAAGCCATCTAGGTGCATATGAGAGAGGTTGTATGTGAGGTAATGCAGTTCCAAGATGTGAAGGCCTTTATAGATCCTTTACTGAGCTTCTGCTAATCACTTTGGAAGAGGAAGAGTACAAGTATAGTGCTTTTGTAAACATTTTATTCTGTTTTCTGTGTACTTGTTTTTGAACCATCCTATCATCCCCCCTCTCTTTGACCATATGTGTGTGTGTGCGCACACACAAGAGAGAGAGAGATTGAGAGACAGAGAGAGCTGGGCACATAGTATATCTCTGTGTGTATGGGAGGGAGGGAAGATCAATGATAGAACAGTTCAATAACCTATTATTACTTTTTTCCTTAATATTCTTGTATATTTCTTTGTAGAAGTTGTAGATTAAAATTATTTTATATAAAAAGACAAAAAGAAAGATTAAAAAAATAGGAAGACTACATCAGAGTGTAAGATTTAGTAAGGTGGTCCAAAGTACATATTTCTGTAGAAGAAGACATCCTTTGCATGCAAAATGTACCACGTTTAATCCCCACAATCGCCAATTAAAATTTTAGTAGTGAAGCTAAGAAAGATCTGTGTAAAATCTTCAAATCCCCTTGCCCCCTGCCACCCTAGATTAATGCAGAAACAGGATGGGATGGATCTATGAATAAATATAGATAAAGCTAACATGGACCCAGTCTGTTCATCCCTAACTAGTATCAGAAATATTTCTGAGGATCAAACATTGTCTAATTCAGAACATGAAATATTTGGGTTTAAAATTAATTTGTTAGTGTTAATAGTTAAAAACTGAGAGAATAAATCAACACCATTTACACTGATGGTTAGAATTGTTTGAGTTTTAGTCATTTGTGTTATTTTTGGTTTTAAGGAAAGCATTTTTAAGGGGAAAAAACATGCAGAGAATGGCATGGAGGTTGTCACCATTGACCACAAGGGGCACATTTAGTTATTAGCTCCTTGAATTATTATTTTTATTGATCTTTTTATATTGCCTTCCTCCAATCTGGCACTTTTTTTTCTAGATGTACTACTTAGTCCATAACACAGTTGCCTGGGATGATGGGAATCCAATTTATCTGATAGCTGTCAGGTTTGGAAAGGCTGTTATAAAGACAGAATCTTATCTTACAACCTGCTCTGCCCAATCATGGCCCAGGGGCATTGGCCTGCACCATCCAAAGAGGACAACATGAGGCTGAGAGGAACACAGACCTCTTGGCCCATGTGGAGAGCCCTCAAGGAAGAAGAAAATAGGAAAGTGAGGGAAAATTTTCAGTTGATTATCCAAAATAACACTATACAAAACCTGAATATAAAATCAATTAAAATGTGAGGGACAAAATTTAAGAAAGCCTCAATGCCACCACCACAACATAATTGTAACAATTTCCATACAGGCTAAAATTTTGAGGAACAGGGACACCAACTTCAGCTGTAAGGAATGAATGAATATTTATTATTGCATTTGGCCAGTACAGCTGTAAGGAATCTGATATTTTCAAAGGCCCACAATTGCTTTAAGGCCTCCTCCTGAGCAAATGTATCATCCTCTCCCTATACACACATTTCATTACTCCAATCCAGTCCTCCATTTCCTCACTATTTCTCTTCTACTCCATTCTCTTGATTCTAAAATGCATGAGGCAATAAACCAACATGGAACTATATGATGCATTGTTTTTTGTGGAGCTTTCGGGCTATGTGGCCACGTTCTAGAAGAGTTCCTTTCTGACGTTTTGACAGCATCTGTGGCTGGCATCTTCAGATGCTGGCAAAACATCAGAAAGGAACTCTTCTAGAACATGGCCACATAGCCCAAAAGCTCCACAAAAAATTATGGATGCCGGCCATGAAAGGCTTCAACTCCATATATGATGCATTTCTTCCAGTTTTAATTCTTCATCTCCTAAATTCTCCTTTCTTCCTGTATCTGGCAGAGAAAGTGTCACTTCAAATGGATTATAATGGCCTTTAAAAGCAAATTAGAGGCCACATGGAGCCTGAGTGTTGGGCTGCAACTGTGGATCTATCTATTTACTCAGATACTCAGACCCACTAGATGACTTTGGACACACTCTCAGCCTCTGGAGAAGGCAATGGCAAACCTTCTCTGAACAAATCTTGCAAGAAAGCTCCATGATAGGTTCACCTAAGGGTTGCTATAAGTTAAAAACCACTTGAAGGTACACAACAGCAACAACAGTAACAAAACCAAATTTATTAAGGCATGAAATTATCCTTCATGTTAAGCAGGCCATCTATGGTGTTAAGACATGATGGGGGGAAATCAAACAAATTAACAATTTAATAAATTAATCAACAATTTTCTAAGCTCTTCTCTGAATATCAGATACTAAATAATCATCCTGATGGTTTCATGTTGGTCGCCAAGAAATATCCATCTTTACTTTGCTGGCTATCATTTTTAACTGTTGAATCACTATGCTTTGAATTTGCAATTACCTGGTGTTATACAACTGAATATTTTGTCTCTTAATGCGTCAAATAATGATTACATAAGTGTATATTATATTCAAGTATTTACTGGTGTTATATGCTACTAACTTCAAAAATGTTCCTGCATGTTTTAATGATATCTTCCTTCACTACCCATCCATCTCCCCAGAGTTTTCCACTTCTCTTCTTTTTCCTATCAAGGTATTTCTTTAAAAATAAATCTTTGTTAGGAAAGCATCACCTTCTCCTTCCTTCCTCTTGTAATTTTTATGCCCGTATAGTCATCTCAGTCATACACTTGTGCCCTCCACAACAACAATTTTGCCTTTTCCATATCAAAGTAGGTAGCTGATATCTATCAAAATAAAAAAAATATAGTTTTTAAAGGAAACAAAGTCTTTGAAGAAAGGGGGAGGGATATGCTTTTTTCTTCCCATAGAACTGAAATGCAAAATAAATAAAAAAACCCATAAAATTGCAGCATCTTTTGGGATAACTTTCAGTGACTTTTAGACTCCAGTTTCCATCAGTCCTGGTGAGCATCAGTCCTGGTGAGAAGTGGAGAGATATGATGGCATTTATCATTCAGCAACATCTGCAGGCTTTATCAACATTAAAAAATGGTGGAAAAATAATATTCAGCATAGAAAAAGAGATACATTTTTTTAAAAATTGTGCTTAGTACTTGCCTGAATTGCTGGCTAGCACACATATGGAAGGTTCCAGAAATGATAAATATGGGATCCATATTGCGATATAAGTGTGATATAAATTAAACAACTAAATATATATAAATATGGGTGATCACATTAGAGTTGAACCAAAGTCTGGTTAATTTGTTCGTAGCAATTGTCTAGTATTTTTTTTTTCTTTCTCTTCACAAAGAATATGGATTCTTATTTGAAAATTTCACCAATAATCTGATGATGATGGTGATGATGATGATTATGATCATCATCATCATCATAGAATCATAGAGTTTGAGGAGACCACAAGGGCCATCCAGTCCAACCCCCTGCCATGCAGGAACTCCCAATCAAAGCATACCCGACAGATGGCCATCCAGCCTCTGCTTAAAGACATCCAAAGAAAGAGACTCCACCACTCTCTGAGGGAGTGTGTTCCACTGTTGAACAGCCCTTACTGTCAGGAAGTTCTTCCTAATGTTGAGGTGGAATCTCTTTTCCTGGAGCTTGCATCCATTGTTCCTGGTCCTGTTCTCTGGAGCAGCAGAAAACAAGCTTGCTCCCTCCTCAATGTGACATCCCTTCAAGTATTTAAACAGGGCTATCATATCACTTCTTAACCTTCTCTTCTCCAGGCTAAATATTCCCAGCTCCCTAAGTCGTTCCTCATAGGGCATGGTTTCCAGACCCTTCACCATTTTAGTCGCCCTCTTTTGGACCCGCTCCAGTTTCTCCACATCCTTTTTGAATTGTGGTGCCCAGAACTGGACACAGTATTCCAGGTGGGGCCTGACCAAAGCAGAATAGAGTGGCACTATTACTTCCCTTGATCTAGACACTATACTTCTATTGATGCAACCTAAAATTGCTTTGTCCTTTGTAGCTATTGCATCACACTGTTGACTCATGTTCAACTTATGGTCTAAGGCCTGATCTAGACTGGCAAAAAGGGGTGTGTTCATGCCTGCATGAAAGTGTGACCTTTAGATGACCTGCAGTGAAAGATTGGCATGAACGCACATCTTTGGTGTTTTAGTAGGGAAAAAGCATCTTTAAAAAGAAGCTGCTTTTCCTCACTTCTTTTTAAAAAGGGTGTAACTGTGCAGTTTCAACTAAATGCTGTGGTGCAACTGTGCAGTTTTTTAAAGCTCCCAAACCCCAGCTCCAGCACTAATCCGAACCCTAGAAATGTGCAGTGGGGACTCTGGGATGCTGTAACTGTTATGAAACTGTGCATAAAATGTCAATTCACTCATAAGATAAAGAGGTTTAGTCATAGAATAAAGGGGTTCCTTTATGGTGCACCGGTGCAATTGCACAGTTAAAAAAAGAAAGCGAAACTGCAACGGTAATTTGACAGATCTTCATAACTACACAGTTCATGTGTGATGTACCTGCGCAACTGTGCAGTTCGCAGCCAGCAATACAATTGTCTGTATGGTGTACCGGTGCAACTGTGCAGTTTGCAGCCGGTAACAAAAGGTTAGGTTGAGCACCCTTTGCCTTTTCTGAGAAGACTGAAGCAAAGAAGGTGTTGAGTAATTCTGCCTTTTCTCTGTCCCCTGTGAGCATTTTGCCATTTTCAGCACACAATGGCTCTACCATTTCCTTCTTCCTTTTGCTGTAGACATATTTTTAAAAAGCCCTTTTTATTGTTCTTAACCTCTCTAGCAAGCCTGAGTTCATTTTGCGCTTTAGCTTTTCTGACTTTATCCCTACACGTACTGGCTCTTTGGTTTTTGAATTTGGTATTTGTTTGAATTCCTCTTTGGTGATTTCCCCATTTTTCCATTTCTTATATATGTTCCATTTAAAACTTAGATCAGTTGTAAGTTCCTTAGTCATCCATACTGGTTTCTTGAGACATCTCACATTTTTCTTCCTCATTGGAACTGTTTGAAACTGTGCCTTAAGTATCTCCCTTTTGAGGAACTCCCATCTGTCTTGAACTCCATTCTCTTTTAGTATTCCTGACCATGGGATCACCCCCAGTATTTCTCTGAGTTTATTGAAATCAGCTTTCCTAAAGCCTAGAATGCGTGTCTGACTATCACTTCCACCTAAGAATCCCACCACTTGCACCCCATCAACTAAGTCTTCCCTGTTGGTTAAGATCAGATCCAAAATAGCTGACTCCCTTGTTGCCTCTTCCACTTTTTGGACAACGAAATTGTCTTCAAGGCAAATGAGAAATTTGCTAGACCTTGAGGATTTGGCAGAATTTGAATTCCAGCAAATATCAGGATAGTTGAAGTCACCCATTACAGTGGTCCCCCGGGATATGAAGTCCCCGGGGAACGAAATCCCCAGGAGCCGAAACCGGCGAAACTGTAAAAAATCCCCCGGGATCCGAACGAAACCCCGGGGTACGAAAGGGAAAAACCGTGCAGCCCCTTTAAATCGGCCGCGTGGTCCGTCCCTTAAAGCGGTCCCCCGGGAAACAAATATTTCCAGGTTACGAAAGGTAATCCGGAACGGATTACCTTCGTAACCCGGGGGACCACTGTACTACTATATTTCTCCTATCTGAGTGTGTGGTCATCTGTTCTAGAAAGGCATCATCCAATTCCTCTGCCTGAGTTGGGGGTCTGTAGTAGACTCCCACAGTAATATCCCTGTTGTTTCCCTCTCCTTTAATTTTTATCCAGACGCTCTCCACCTGGCTTCCAGGTGGAGATCTCTTCACTAGTAGAAACATCCCTCACATACAATGCTATTCCTCTTCCTTTCTTGTTTGGCCTGTTTCTCTTTAAAAGGTTATACCCCTCTATTTCTACATTCCAATCGTGAGACTCATCTCACCAGGTTTCAGTGATGCCTATTATATCATATTTCCCTTGTTGTACTAGGAGTTCAAGTTCATCTTGCTTATTTCCCATGCTCTGTGTGTTAGTGTAGAGACATCGAAGACCATGTGTCCCCTTTGCTTGATGCCTGTGCACATATTTTTTTTTTTGCCTCCTATTGTTGGGTCCTTGCTCTGTTTGCCTTGTTCCCTCTATGTCACTTTGACTATTGTTTCCAGCCCTTTTGCCTTCCAGACTGCTGTCTCCCTTCCCCACATAACTCAATTTAAAGCCCTCCTGATCATATTCTTGAGACTGTTGGCAAAAACTTTTTTCCCAACTGGCGTGAGATGCAGCCCATCCCTTGCCAGAAGTCCCTCCTCATGGAACCGCAGCCCATGATCCAAGATGGGCTTTTACAAATCGTTCTCGGTGACACCATCTGCGGAGCCAGTTGTTGACATCTGCTATTTTCCTCTGTCTTCCTGGACCATGCCTTTTCCTGGCAGAAGAGGTGGGATGACTATCTGTGCATCCATTTCCTTCAGCTTCTGAAGGATGATTATATGTGTTTGTATCCTCCCGTTTTCCTAAAACTGTGTATTCTCTTTATATAAGGCTTACTTTCATTTCTTGTTCCAAGGGTATCAGGGTTCAAGACTAAGATTTCCCCTGAGGTTCCACAAGATCTGCTTCTAGTCAGCAGTGAGAACTTATGTACAAATCCATCAACAAAGGTAGGGGAAAAAAACCACTATGGTAACTCTAATACATTTATATTACAGAGACATTCCAGCCCAACTACAGTAAACATCATTTCTAAAAATAAGTGGATCTACTATTGAAAGTGAAACTCGGGGATTTTTCTAAATCACTATGATCCAAATGCATGGCCATGTAAATCAGAGGTACATGGAACATTCCTATTTCGGATTAACTACATGCACTGTTCTGTAGCAGTTTCTTGAGACTATCTTGAAGAGATTAACTGGTGAATTTTATTTATCATGTAATTTTGAGTAAACAATCCCAATTTCCATTTCCTAAACTATTATGCAGACTTGAACACAGAGAATCTTCAGATTATACACTTCTCTGAATTGTCATAGTTAATCCTTTGCTCAAACATTGTGCTTTTATTACAACTACCAGATTCCTGAGATGGCCTGTTTACTGGCCTCCCAGCAAGCATGGTCATCTTCCAAGCAATGTAAAAATGTGTATGTTAAGGAAATCTGCATACAAAAATATGTGCATTGTGCATACCCTTTTTAAAAATCACAAATGATGCAGAAATTGGGCAAAATGACTGGATACATGAGAAACTGACACAGTCATTCATATGATCAGTAACATATAGGGCTACCTGTCTCCATTTCAACTTAAGAAAAATGCTGTGAATCCAAAATAATATGTAATATATTTAATTTATTAAAACAGTGTAACTGCATAAAATGTTTTAAAAGATCCATCTACCTGAAAGCTAGACAATCTAGTAACAACAGAAGCCCAAAACTAATGGAACCCTTTGAAAATTTCCTTGACTCTGCACTATGAGCCTATTATAGTACTGCAAAGGAAACCATGTATTCTGCTTCTAGTGCTAGCTAAATGTCAGGAATGTCATTGTTCAGCTGCTTTGCCAGTTGTATTCTTTCCTGGGGGAAAAAATCTGGCCATAGTGACGTAGCCCTCAGTCGTTTCCCATTTATATTACTGTAACATGACCTGTTATTACTGCAAAATGGCCTTGATGAGCATTCAGAAATTGCAGCTGGTACAAAATTTGGCAGCCAAATTATTTTCAGGTATATACTAATTAGACTCGTCTTTCAACAACTACATTGACTTATCATTTGTTTCCAGGCTTAATTCATGTTGCTGATTCTTGCCTATAAAATCATGGAATCATAGAATCATAGAGTTGGAAGAGACCACAAGGGCCATCCAGTCCAACCCCCTGCCATGCAGGAACTCTCAATCAAAGCATCACCAACAGATGGCCATCCAGCCTCTGTTTAAGGACCTTCAAGGGAGGACACCCCACCATATCTGAGGGAGTGTGTTCAATAGCCCTTACTGTCAGGAAGTTCCTCCTAATGTCTAGGTGGAATCTCTTTTCTTGTAGCTTGCATCCACTGTTCTGGGTCCTAGTCTCTGGAGCAGCAGCAAACTAGCTTGCCTTCTCCTCAATATGACATCCCTTCAAATATTTAAACAGGGCTATCATATCATCTCTTAACCTTCTTTTCTCCTCAATGATAACAAGGACATCTGAAAAATCACCCTCTCCCATATGAACTTTACCAGTGTTTGAAAACACTGTTTGCTACCCAACCCCAGAATAATGAGACCAGGCACTGAAATAGAATAAAACGGGGCCATTTATTGACCCCTTTATTAATTCTTAAAAGAACTGCAGCTAATTTCTGACAACAACCACGTGTGGGAGAATCTGCATCTGTTGTCTTTCCCCAGACTACCTCTGCAGCTAATCTGGATGGGAAAATGCACCCAGTTTGTGGTCTTCTCTCTTAATGGAAGTGACACTACATCCACCTGTGCTCGGGTTTAAGTGACCAGTGAAGACAATTCTGATTTTTGTGAAGTGACATGGTGGAGGGAATCTCTGCACCTAGAAGTTTTAATTATTACTTTGTTACAAATCTAGGTTGTTTTTAATTTGTTTTAGTCTTCTTTTTGTGCACTGCTTAGTAAGTTTGTTTAGGCCAAAAGGTAGGATCATCATCATCATCATCATCATCATCATCATCATCATCATCATCATCTCTACTTTCACAGTAGACTCCTTACACCTAACATGTTAGAATGGAATCTCATCATTTCTGACTACAAGGTGATGCTGAAACTAAACTCTTGATCGTTTCAAAGAGAAAATAAAAGAAATAAGACATCATTTTGGGCAAAGGGAGGAGAAATCAGATGCAATTAAAACTCTTTCATATGAGAGTTTTCTTTATTGATTTTAATTAAGCTTTCCCAGGGGTAATAAACTAAGACATTTCATATTTTTGACATCCCTTGTCCTTATTGTGTTTGTAGAGATGCAGGCACCCACTGTTGCAAGAAAAAAAAAATCATTTATAACATAACTGAAGGGGGACATAGATTTTGTTAAGCAAAATGCTATGACAGCAGAGTTAGAAGGAAAATCTGTAAATCTGAATAAATGATGGGAAAGGATCATCTTCAATCACAAGTCATATATAAAGCATTTGAAAAGTAGATATTTGCATTGGTGCCACATGCAAATAGAATTATGTGCCCCTCTCAACAGTTCAGATAGCACAAATAAACATGTATACACAGAGAGAGAGATCAAATATGCTTTTGTCTCAGGAACAGGTACTGCACCACTGACATAATAGGAAGTAATATCAAGTGTTGTTGTTGGGATATTTCCTCTATTTGAAACTATGGGGTGATACAGACCACCCAAAAGGGGCAGTCTGGCGCCACTTTTTTTGCTGTGGAGCTTCACCACAGCAGCTAGACATTGCAGTGAAGCTCCGCAGCAAAAAAGGAGCAGGCAGTTGTGGCGCGATTTACAGAAAAGGCGCCATTGGGCGCCTTTCCGTTGGTGCAACTGGGGAGCTGCATCTAGCAGCTCTGCAGCTGCACCGCTGCCATTACGAATGCTGTCTAATCAGCGTTCAAGAATGGAGGCAGCACCATTACATGTTAGGGTTTGTGAGTGTGTAAATGAAGCATGCTCACAAACCCTAATGGAACTGCCCAGGAGCCTCTTCAGGCCCATCTAGATCAGGCCTATCTGAATAAACTAAACCACATTTTTCTTTTCTTAAATAAGGAACCTAACCTAGGCCATTTTTAAAGGATCATTAATTCCTGTGGTGTTAAACACAGATGTCAATAGCATCTTGCATGCTTTATGGCAATAACTAGCTGGCTTATTTACAAATATCAGAGGGCCTTCTAACATATTATTACCAAATTAATTATTAATAGTCTAATTACGATAGAGCAATATACAATTTCATCATGGTTATAATTTGAGGTTCCAGAAATAGTCACTTTTCGGTCACCTTTTGTTTTTCAACTCATTATCTAAGAAAGACTTCTGCAGCTCCATGTATTATATGCTCTACTACATTAACCAGGATCCCACCTATCATATATATATTAGGCAGCTTAATATGTCAGTTTCTTACCAGGTTTATATTAATCTATGTATCTGAGATATTCTGCATCTTTTCACCTCTGTGACATACCAAGTACTCTATTGGCTGCAGAATTATTTCAAAATCCAATTAAAAGTACTGGTTATTATCTTTAAAAAGGAAAGTCTATATTTTTTGTATTACTGCATGCAAAAATGAATAATGTCAGCTTTTCCTAATGATTATATAGGGTATTTCTGGAAATTTTAAAAAAATAACTTTGAACTTTTTTAAATGACATATTTATACATTTTTGTGCAAAAACCAAAAAGTTTTGGACTAAACAAAGATCAGCTGAAAAGTGTATTGGGGGGGGGGGGGGGGACACTATATTTTTGTGCAAAAACCAGGGCACTTTTCACAAGTACCAAATCCTACTTTAAAAATAAAAACTGTGGTGGTGGGACATATTGACATGCTGAGGAACACTTTCTCACCAAGCATAAGAAAAATTGTATTACCTACATTCCTGTTTGTAAAGACCCAAACAGCTTTGGTCCATGATGTACACAGCCTGCCTCCTATCAACCTGCCCATTTTAAAGGCCATCTGCTCCTTCTATCCACACCCAGTCCCTGGCATATACAGGTTAGGTATTCCTTATCTGGTTTTCCAAATATTCCAAAATCCAAAATTGGCTTCATGATTGGCTGAGATTGACATCTTTGCTTTCTGATGGTACAGTATACATGAACCTTGTTTCATGCACAGAATTATTAAAATATTATGTATAAAATTACCTTCAAGCTATGTCTACAAGGTATATAAGAAACATAAATGAATTTAATGTTTAGAACTGGCTCCCGTCTCCAAGATATCTCCTCATCAGTTAGCTGATAGTTCTGCATATGTAACATGTGCAAAGGATCCCTCTCAGGATATTGCTAGGATTATTAGAGTAGTGGTGGGGGAAGGTCTATCTCTAAGGATATATTACAAAAAAAATAAAGCAACTTTCTAATAAAAACCAATCCCAGGACCTCACTATTCTATACTTCACCAAACATCCATAAAGGTACATATCCTCCCTTGGCTAGACCTATTGGGCAGTCTGTGACTGCCCCTTTAAGCGGCGAGATGGGGCAAAGGCTGCCGCACCAGCAGCCTCCGCGGCCCCATCCCGCCGCTTCTGGAGGCTGCAGGGAAGCAGCAAACTGCTCTGGGTGCCCGCTGCACCCCACTTGAGGAGACGGGGCTGAAGGGAGGAAACTGCCACTTCTCTGCGGCCTCCAAGCTGGGTGCAGTGGGCGCTCTGGGCCTTTTTCCAAGGGTCTTTGCCATGGCTGTGTAAAAGACTGTGTAAAAGCCGCAGCAAAGACCCGTTTGGAGCTCCTTTTTTGCACCGCGCGATTTGCACCCTCCCGCGGCGCAAAGGTGTCATAGTGTGCTCAGTGTGTCTAAATGCTGCGCACACCATGACGCCATCATGGTGCGTGCGTATGGACGCCACCATTTAATAATGGCAGCGCCCATATGCGCTAGGGTTTGGGAGGGCGTAGAAGCTTATAGGGTTATTAGCGCCTTAAAGAGCCCTAAAGGCGCTTTAAAATGCCCATCTAGATTGGGCCACAGTTTTATGTTGTGGATCTATTTTGGAACCTTTGGCACAATTTGTGTATTATTTCTTGAAGCCTTTCATACCTACCATTCAATCCTACATAAGAGGTACTACAGACTTAACAAAATAATGCCTCTAAAGATAAGTGAAAATGACATATTGAGGTCCATGGATGTGAGATCACTTTATACCAACATACCCCAGGATGCAACTGTGATGATCCCTGGGGGTTTATCAGCCCGGCAGCACCCTTCTCTGGTCCTTAACGCCAAGGGACCCCCCCTTTTTTTTTAGATTTCCCCTATAGCCTCTTGGGTCCCTGCTCCAACTTCCTGCTGAGTGGAATGGGTCCCATTGAGGTCCTATAGACTTGCTGCCACCACCTAGTGAATTCCAACTGAGTCCCCCTGTTTAGCACACACTAGGACTTGCTAAAGGCATTGTGTTCTCTTCCTACTTCCCCACTTGCTATCCAGCAAGCAACAACCAAGCTAAGGCATGTGTTGTAGGAATAGAGAGCAAACAGATGCAGTTAAATAAAATGGATTTATTCTATCTAAATTGAATAAAGCAATAGAGGTATCATTCATGTAAGGCCTCCTTGCCTTACAGGTACAGGAGCATAGTTACACAAATTTTCATTTCAAGCAAGCCATAGATAACATGGTCTGGGTGTGGGAGCTGACCCTTTTGGGCTAGCTCAAACCATATTGTTGCCTGCCCTGCTGGAAGAGGTTCAACAGCTGGACTTCCCAAAACAAAGAAGAAGACAAAGGCCACGTAGCTTCAGGGGTTTTAAAAGATTTTGCATGGAAGGTTCTTGAAAAGTCTTGATGGCTTCAAGGGTGCCCATTCTACTCAGCAGGGAGTGGAAACAGGGACCCAAGAGACTCTAGAGGGAAATCTCAAGAAAAGGGATCCCTTGTGGGCTAAGGGCCAGAACAGGGTGCTGCTGGATTCTAAGGGGCTTTCTAGATTGGCAAAAAGAAGTGTGTTCATGGCTGCATGAAACTCTAGCCTTTAGATGAGAAAAAGGGAAAGTGTGCCATGAAAACGCTTTTTTTGCGTTTTAGGGGAGAAGAAGCGCCTTTAAAAAGGTGCTGGTTTTCCCAGCTTCTTTTTAAAAAACTGTGGAACATTGCAGCTCCATCTAAAGGCTGTGGTGCAGCTGCTAAGCATTAAGGAAAAGGCAACTTCATGTCACACTTTCCTGCCAATCTAGAAAGCCCCTATGGGTCAGAGCAAGGTGCTGCTGGATTGCCAGGGATCATCACAGAAACCCTCAACATTATAAGGGTCAATTTGGACAGGAGGGAAGTTAAATATTTACCAACCCATTTTTTACTTTCTTCAGCCAAAATAACTTTAACAAAAAACTATTTCAGATTTGAACAGAAATATTATTGGCAAATTAAGGGGGTATCATAGCTCCAAAGTGACCCGAAGCAGCATTATTTAGGCCTGTCTGTTTGGGCCCATAATTATTTAATGGCATGAATAGTATGAGAAAATGTCAGGAGAGATTGCATCATTTGTCCCTGTGTCTTGTGCCAAGTCATACGATTGGTTAGGTCTTTCCAAAATCATCTAGAATGTGTATATATACAGAAATGCTATACTTCTGGTCCTTTTTTCTCTGTCGTCCTGCAATTTGGTGAGTGATTACAACTCCAGTGATTTCTCTCAAAGGGTATGTATAACTTTGATAAGCTCTATAAGGTTGTTTTTATATTATTGTTCACCAAGTGTTGTCCTGTCTTTTTAAATATTATATTTTAAGTGTATTTATATTTGTTTTCAGCCACTGAAGAAGGCACAGTGTGGCCAAAATGCGTTGGGCTTGTTAAACACTGAATAAACACTGAATAAATAGCTGACTATTTTAGAGCACATGGGGATTGTCTCCTCTTTGTTTGCTGCTTGCCTATGTGCTTTCAACTCCTTACCTATAAATATATCACAAAACTACAACTGCCAAGAATCCATAGCATTAAGCCACAGCAGTTAAAGTGGTGTCAGCCTGGATTATTTCTGCAGTGTGGATTTTAAGAAATGTGGTGCTCAAGATGGAATCTGTATATTTTATTCATGAATCAAAAGATAAGGCATCTTGTGTGCAACAACTGACTTGTGCATCTACACTGACAAAAGGATAGTGTGTTACACCACACTTGAGAGCAACAGGTGCTTGCCAGCTCTGGCCTTCAAGAGAGGGAAAAGACTTGGAAGTCCAGGAGGAACAGCTGGGAGGCTCCCATTTCTGCCTGTCATCCAGTGCAGGTTGAGTCATTCTGCTGATAAAGCTTTTGACTTTCTGGCCCTCTTAGCAGTTCTGTTCAGATGGCATTATGGTCTATGCATTCATGGTTATACTACACACACTTATCACTTTGTAAAGCCAATTGTCTGTTTGTTTAAGCAAGCATTTCCCATAAGGTTCAATGCATATCATCAGCCCACTTTTAATCAAGGTTTTGGACCATGTGATCTTGCCTACATGTTGGTTATATTCATGAGCTGCCATTTTATGCAGCACATATACAAAAACAGCTTCATATACCTGCTTTACAAACTACACAAGGTCATATAATAGATGGTTGTTTACATTAACCATTTCTCTTGCAATGTCTCCCTGTTCCCCTTTGTATACCATAGAAGATCTATTTCTATACATAGTGGAGCTACTGTCTTCATAGTTTAATCATTTTTATTGCAAGCAATTATTTTTTTAAAAAAACTTGTGCTGTTTTAACTATTTTGTAACTTGTCCTAGGACATCTGGAATGCAATATAAAACCTGGGATACATTATGAAAAAATAATGTGATTTTTTTTTTTAATTCTGAAAGATGCAGAGGGAATCTGCTGTCATTTATCATTAGCAATATGATGCACCCTCCCTCCCCTAAATATTGTTTTTATCCAGCTGGGAATATATACAAATCTTCAGAACTACCAGTAAGACTTCTGAAAAGAAAAGGAGGCAATGGACTTTTTAAAAAGAGCCAGTACAGATTTTTGAAATTTCCTTGAAAGCAGATTAAGCGAGATATATTTTTTAAGATTGTATCTCCACAGTTTTATCATTCTATAATATCATCATTCACTGAATCTGTATGGAGAACTGCCAGCAACCATTTAGCATATGGGATTATTACAGCAGTCCATATGCTTTCTAACAGTTGGTGTTCAAACAGAAATTTGCAAATAAGGATGTGGCCCGGGCAACAAAACTTGATTATTATCAGGTATGAAAGACAGCAGGCTTTCAACAAAACATTTGTCCATTTTAATAGCTTTATAGTTTTCCTAATATGATAATAAGGTTTTTTAGTGTAATGCAATCATTATGAAACTATGGAGTCTGAAAGGAGACAGACCAGAAGTGCTCACATGAAACACTGCTGTTTGCACCAAGACTTTTTTCTTTACATTTACTTCTCAAGAACTGTCCTTCATGAGTAGGGATGTAATTTTCCACAAAGTTTTTCTCAAAGGTAGCAACAAAAAGCCTTTCAGCATTTTCACTGTAGGTAACAGCCTTATCTGCATGAAAAGTAACAATGCAAAGTAGAAATATTAATTCCTATGCAAAAATAAAATAAAATAATGCTGTAATTAGACATCTATTCTGAGTAATGGTTGATTTGCATAGAAAACAGCACTTTATTTTGCAAGAAACAGCATTTTTTTTGTGCAGGGATTAATATTTCTGTGTTGAAATATTATTTTACACATATTAAAGGCTGTATCATTTCCAGAAAATATTTACTTTTTGCACAAAAATGTGCAAATTTTGCACAGAGAAGTCCCAAAATGTGAAGATTCTCCTTCATTCAAGATTTTTCTCATCACAGTGCACTTTAAGAACATATTGTTTACCATTTTTCAAATATTTTCAACTACTCTTTCCATCCTTGTTCCTGAGCCACTGGAACACTTCTTAAAATCCCCTTAATTTAAAGTGTAATGTTAGGATTTCTAATGGGTGGCATTTAAAGAAAACCTGGTCTCAGTGCATTTTTATATTTCATTTTTCTATATTTAAGATTTCTCATGTCAGATATCATATTCTCAATAATTTCAGTCTACAAATTTTTGTCCCTTGTACTAATTAAACACTAATACTAATTGTAGTAATTAGTTCCCTTGACTACTAAGCTTGCCAACAAAAGACAGAGTTATTTCTTCTTTGGAGATCTTTAAACATAGGTTGGATAGGCATCTTTCAGAAGAAATTCTGTATTCCAGCATGGCAGAGGATTGGACTAGGTTGTCCTTGCAGCCCCTTCCAACTCTAAGATTCTGTGATTCTATGAATCTTGGAATTCAAAACTAACAAAAAACCATTTATGCTTAACTCATAAATTTATCTCGCCAAAGATACAATTTTATCAAATGCTCAAGAAATTCCCTTTCTTCTCTGCCAATATATATGTACATTAAAACAAACAAACAAACAAACAAGATTGTGGGTGCATCTACACTATAGAAATAATGCAGTTTTTCACCACTTTTATTTCTTGGCTCCATGCTATGGAATCCTGCAATTTGTAATTTTACACAGGGATAGTACAGACTGCCCAAAAAGGGCGGTCTGGAGGAACCTCTTTTTTTTCCTGCGGAACTTTGCCGCAGCAGTTAGATGCAGCGGTGAAGCTGTGCAGCAAAAAAGGAGCCGAAACCCCCACTCCTTTTTAGTGCCCCAGTTGTGGTGCAATGAAGGGAAAAGGCACCATTGGTTGCCTTTACATCACTGCAACTGCACAGCTCCATCGAAAAGCTGCGCAATTGTGGTGGCGTGCTTATGCACGCTGTCTAAAAGCCCTTATGTGATGACACAGGTGTCGTCACATGCTGGGGTTAGTAAGCGTGCAGATGCTGCGTGCTCCATAACCCTAATCCTGCCCCACAGATGACCCTTTTTGGGCTGTCTGTATTGGACCACAGTCTTTAATCTTCTCTGCTCAAGAATTCTGGTACTTCACCAAACTGCAAATCCCAGGAATCTGTAGGATGGAGTCATGACACTTAAAGTGGTGTCAACCTGCATTATTGCTACAGTATAATGCAGGTTGACACCACTTTAAGTATCATGGCTCCATCCCACTGAGGCACAGAATTCTTGGGCAGAGAAGATTAAAGACTTTGTAAAATTACAAATTGCAGTATTCCATAGCATGGAGCCACAGCAATGAAAGTCGTGAAAAACTTCATTATTTCTACATGCATCTCTAGTATCTATGAGATCCTAGTTCATTACCAATTTTCCCAATGAAGTAGAAAGGTGCAAGCCATCTTCCTACACCAACAATGTGGGTTGGTTATTCCAGCCAAGAATGGACAGAGATGTTCTGGCCGCTTTTCCAGACTTTATCTGGGATACTTTCTACTGCCTTTTATTTCAGTTCCCCTAGTAGGGGTGGAGGAGATAAACATCAATAAAACATACTGGGCATCACATTTTCTTTGAAGGGTTACATGGATCTAATAGAAAGGTTGAAAGGCTCCATTGAATGATATGAGCATTAGCTCATAGATGCGTAGAACTATATGAAGAGACGTGCCTGATTAGCCAAAAAAATATTTAGTCCAATATTCTCTTCAGATATTGGCCAACCTAATATCAATGTGAAGGTTACAAGCAGGGTAAGAGTAGATTTTTACCATTTTATTCATGCTCACCTGGAAATGATATACAAAGGCACAGCGACTATTACTGGAGATTATGCAAAGCCATCATAAATGGTAGCAATTGATCACCTCAACCTTTACAAAATGGAGAAAAAAATATATTGAATAAACATGAATTTATTCATATTCTAAACTTGTGAAGCATCAAGATCTTTAGAGCAAATTCCCCTTTATATATCTTCAGTTTTAACAACATTTCTCTATTTGAAATTATGGTAGATAAGCAATCAACTTCATGTACTTGAAAATCATAGCTGATGTGATTAGGAATGAAAAATTTACATCTATTTGAAGGAAAGCATTAAGGGGAGAAAAGTAACATCTGGTGATATCCAGAAAAACCATAACATCTGGTAATCTATTTTCCTTTATATTCCATTTTATATAAATATGTATTCACTGCCTTTATTTCTTTCTTGATTTCTGTTTGTATTGTACAGTTTATCTACATTTTTTCAATAGAAAGATACATAATTCTGAAGAAATGGATTGGTAGGATATTACATTGGTGTGCATTGAGCTAGCAAAATCAGTCAGTCAATATATTAACTTTATAATAAGCAATGATAGAATGTCACAAAGTCTATCTGGTCCTCATTCAGCAGGAATAAAGTTTGACGTTTCCTCCTGTGCCGTTATCTATTAAAAATAGATCCTGTTTTCAAATATTCAGTGCCCACACAGGAACAGAATAAACACACATATGCATTAAATGATGAAAACACCTCTCCTAGAAGTATCATGGCTATCCAGAAGACAGCCTTTCACCATGAGGGAAAATGTGTCTGAAAGTTTATACATAGCAGACCAATGACAGCACAGGAATGTGGCCTAGGGGACATATAAATATTGCCACATGTCACTTTTCAGTGAGCCTGCAGCTGACTTCAGGGGAGATGACAGCACTAGACAGCTGGAGTGGTGTCAGTGGGTTTCTGACAGAAATCAAACATGGCAACGTACATATATCCTCTGTGTCTACTCTGTCATAAGTCTTTGCATGTCATCCTACAGAGGTAGAAGGAGGCAATATTGTGAACTCAGACCCTAATGAGAATAATGTGTGTACATTTGTTGACTAGAAGAAGCATAAACGAATCAAATGTACTGATTTTTAATTGTTGAACTCAGAATATCACACACTGATTTGCTTTTACATGCCCATTTTTCCTGTGGCTAAGGGGAAAGTTGTTAATCTATAGTTATGGAAGGCTTCCTTGAAAGATAAAACACATATCCCATTAGGAAACATTTGGCACTGCTTCACAGATTTCATCAAATGTTATCTGTGTTAATAATGTGGGAAGATAAGGTGGTATGAATGGAAGTATTTCAAACTGGAGCTCTAATCTCAGTGAACATTATTGTACAGTTTTAAATGACTGCATTATTTCTATATTTCATGCAATAAACACATTCATTTAGTCAAAAACCCTGGATGCATCAGATTGTATCTGATCTAGGAAACTAAGTAGGGACAGGCTTGTCTAGTAATTGGAAAAGAGACCATCGGGGAAAACTAGATGTTGTAGACTATATGAGGAAGGCAATGGAAAATTGCCTCTGAATAATTAATGCCAAGAAAATCCTATGATGGGCTCACCATAAAATTAGAATCAACTTGAAAACACATTACAACAACAACAGGTTTATGATAGTTTTTGGAAGCTGTGGTCCCACCTCCCTAAAAAAGCATCTGGAGCTGCCATCCAGCCTCTGGAGTTGCTAGTTTTCACCTTATGAACCAGAATCACTTTCTAAGTGTATCCACACTACACAATTTGTGTATTAAAGATCTTTGGAGGCCTTTAAGCAGAGGCTGGATGGCCATCTGTTGTGGATGCTTTGATTGTAAGTTTCTACATGGCAGGAAGGTTGGACTGGATGACCCTTGTGGTCTCTTCCAACTCTCTGATTCTATTATTCAGTTACGACACTTAACTCAATCCTACAGAATCTTGGATGTATAGTATGCTGAAGTACTTATAATTCTTGGCTAGAGAATTCCAATCCAGTCCACTGAGGATTAAGGCTCTTTAGTTAAGAATTCTAAGTAACATTGGGGCGATATAGACTGCCCAAAAGGGGTGGTCTCTATCTGCCCCAGGAAGCAGTGGGATGGGGCCAAGACTGTCACACCGGCAGCTTCCACGGCCCCATCCCGCTGCTTCCAGAGGCCGCGGGGAAGCGGCAAACAACCAGTTCCCTGCAGCCTCTAAGCGGGGCTGAAGGGAGAAAGGGGCTGCCGCCACGGGCCCTTTCTCCCAGGGTCTTTGCCGCGGCTATCTTCATTTGGAGCTCCTTTTTTGCGCTGCAGAAAGGGCACGATTTGCACCCTCCTGAGGTGCAAAGGCGTCGTGGCGTGCACAGCGTGTCTAAAAGCTGCACACACCATGACACCATCATGGTGCATCCATATGGACATCGCCATTTAATAATGGTGGCGCCCATACACGCTAGGGTTCGGGATGGTGTAAAAGCTACACCCTCCCAAAACCTATTCGTGCCTTAAAGAGCCCTTATTGTGCTCTTTAAGGCCCATCTAGATCAGGCCATTTAGATTCAAATACATATTCCAACATTATATAGGATGGACCCATAACAGCTAACATGGTATAAAACATCTGTGGGGTCATGCAGACCAGCAGCTTGGAGCAGCCTGAGGCTGCTCCAGCAGCATTCACCCCCTGATCAGCATGGAACCATGACAACTATATGGCCTGGTCCTGATCCGGGCCACCATCTTGGTCCCAAACAGGTCACTGGCAAACAGACTTTCTCTGCACTTTTTCCAGCTGGCTTTTCCTGGCCAGGCACACTCTCTTCAAGGCTTCCAGCTGCTCTGAGGGTATCCGTCGTCTCTAAGCCACCACCCACAGAGTGGCTGGAAGATGCTTTTTCCTGCCCATCTGTTTCAGACCTATAACTGCTTGGTATAGTGAACTCTGTGTCCAAAGGCATGATTACATGAACTATTTAAACTAGCTTTTCACCATCGTTGCAGCAACTTATCTTCATGACACAGGGCCAAATCCCCAATTTGAGTGTGTATTGTCTTCATGACAGAAGGATAGTTCCACACCAAATCCACCCTTTCCCTCTCTTAAACCAGCTTTAAAAACTCACATTTCACTCCAGATTTTGCAGAAAAATCTGGAGTGTTCCACAAATGCATCCTACTACCCTGCAAAGTGCTGCTGCTTTTGGCACAAACTGATTCTTCTGAGGTCACAAGGTGCCAAGCCATATGATTGATGCCGGGCACATCATGTCTGACCTGAGGTGAAGCAACTAGTACCATCCCTGAGATTGAAATGTCAACTTTTTTTTAAAAAAAGATATATGTTTAGATTTTGTAAGTTAGACAAATGCTCTTAGTATGTATGAATGTGACATTGGATGTTTTCTTTTCTTTTCTTTTTTGTCCTGTAGGGTATTTTTATGCCAGTTAATATTTTCTATAATCCAAACAGAATTTTGCAATATAGTAATTTTTTTTTCTACCTTGGAATTTTCTAAAATCTAAATAACCATTCAGTTGGTATTTGCTATTGGGCAAGTATACTATAACAATACCATTCACATACTGTCTTATCTTTAAGCATTAATGAGCAAAGTCATAAATGGCAGCATCAGTTTCATTGGTGGCCTAAGAACTCGCATTAACAGAAAACAAAAGACTAAAAAAAAATCCATGCATACATGCTATTTCTTATGCCAAATTAGAATTCTTCAACAGTAGCTTGATGGGTTTATATTCCAAAAAGGCTTTAAAAATCACATATACATGTCCATGTCTTTGGATGAAATGTATTGTAAGTATAAGTAACGGATGTATGAATGTATGGTTTGCATATGCTTTCAATAGAAGTTTAATAGAAAAAAAATCTGATGTCTCTCTACTCCCCTATGACTGTTCTATTTGCCATCTGGGGAAAGGAAAAGCAATTTATCTTTCATTGGTTTCTTCATTTGTCAGAGATCACTGT
This sequence comes from Urosaurus nigricauda, assembly GCA_034509955.1. NCBI lineage: Eukaryota > Metazoa > Chordata > Lepidosauria > Squamata > Phrynosomatidae > Urosaurus > Urosaurus nigricauda. Next base: position 272,196,906 of record JAOEGL010000001.1, read on the forward strand.
TAGTGTTCCATAAACCATTCAGCAAAAGGAGGAAAGACAGGTGTGATGGCAAAATGGAAGGTGACAATTGAAAGGTACTCTACAAATCTAAGTTAGGTGGTGAATTTCAGTTCAAACTTTAAATAAGCTATCTTAAAGGAACTAATTTGGAGATAGGGTTCATCACCTTTGAAATTCAAACAAAAACCTGGAGTGAATTCACTACGCTGATGGGGGCTAAAATACCCTCTTGCCTCTGCTGATATCTGTTGGATGAGAGTGACAGGTTTCAACTCCTCACAACTGTGTCCTTTATTATTGTTCTTTCACATGCATTCATAAATTTCTGGCGACCATATCTTGGGGTTTACATGGCGAGATTTATTCAAAGGTTTGCCATTTACATCCTCAGAGGCTGAAAGAATGTGCCTTACACATGGCCAGGGGTACAAACCCTGCTTTCCAGAATCCCAGCTCAATACAGAAACCTGTATACATGCACACAAACTTGTTGGCCTTCCATGTGTCCTAGGAACAGAAGGAATATTGGAAAATCTCTGAATTTTGTGTTGTTTTGTTTGTTTGTTTTTTAAATCTCTTTTGGTATTAGGAAACCTTGACTTGAAGAACCCTGTACTTCCAAGGATCTTTTCAGTTTGGAACTTATTCTCCACAAAAATTGCATATTTTTGTGAACAAAACATCACAAATTTTGCACACTTTTTGTGAAGTTCCCTGCTTTTGTTGTTCAGAGACCAATTTTATTTGTATTCTTTCTGACAGTTGGAAGAAAATGCTAAATTATTCATTGCTTCCTTTGATAATTAAATTAGAAAAGAACTGCATACCTACTATGTCCCAGATTACTGCCTGCATATTTTGTCACATAGAATTTAAAGGGAATCACTGAATGTTGAATTCCTATGTGTGTATATATAACTTCTAGCCACCTGCCAATTTATGCTGACCCCATTAATTTCATAGGGTTTTCTTAGAAAAGGATTACTCAGAGGTGGGCTGCCAATTCCTTCCTCTGACATATAACCTACAGCATCTGGTTTTATTAGTGGTTTCCCATACAAGTACTAACCAGGACTCACCCTGCCTAGCTTCCAAGATCAGACAGGATCTAGTGCTCTTAGGATATTTAAACCCTAGCAGCATATTATTTGCCATGTATTCCATTTCTTAGGATTTTCTTCACACACACATTTTCAAATGACAATAGTTTATCACAGCATCAATTTATTTATCAATTATATTTATTTATACGCCTCATTTTCAAACCACTTTCCCAAATTGACCTGCAATGAAAACACAATAGACATCAATAACAAGGCTTCAATCCTATGTACACTTATCTGGGAATATGTCACATGGGGTAGATATGACAGTAGATATGTGAACAGACAGGAAAGAACTGGCAAGCAGATATAATCATGGTTTAAGCATATAAAAATGAGCAGCATTTAAAAGCCACAGACAGAAAAGAAAACAGCTGAAAATTGTCACAAAATGTTTTTCAGAATATAAAGGTTTTCTGAAAACAATAAAGGAACAAACTCTTCAGCCACATAATATTATTTTTCATTACTGTTTATTCTTTTAGAATAACTTCATTTATTTACCGGATATTCTCGACTATAAGTCAACCTCATGTATAAGTCGAGGGCAAGTTTTGCGACCAGCATTATGGATTTTGATACTACCCACGGGTAAGTCAAGGTTAAATCTTAGGGGCATGTAAGAGAAACAAAAGTAATTACGAAATTCCAGCAGGCATAACTATTTGCGCTCACACTAAAATATCGTTGCACTCTAGCATGACTAAGAGTACTTTAGCATTTGCTGAATGGATGAGGGAGTATAGAGGGGTCAGTGCTTCCAAGACAGCTAACACTCTTGCCTTTCAGAAGGGGATGGTTCCTTTCAATTATAAGAATCAAAGTCCAGTACGTACCTTGACCTGTGGATAAGTTGACTTAGGATTTTTGGGTTAATTTTTAACTTACATTTCTAGACTTATATACAGTATGTACCACTTTTTCCCTAGCCCTGGGATCGAAGAGAGTTTACCAAAAATGCAACAAGTACAAATAAATATTCACATCAATAAAAACATACAAGAAGCTAACCAATAATTAAAATATCAAGGGAAATGGAACATTTTAAAGCATATGAATTGGAAACATGCTATAAAGACAGTATTAGAGGCCATTTTCTACCACAAACTGTCAATTTCTATGAGTCCATCAAAACAAAAAGTGTGTATTTGCCGTGAGAAGGACACCATAGAAGAAACTATACCTCTCATGAGAAGTAAGGTTTTGGTCTTCCTTTCTTGAAAAGTAAATGTAAAACCAAGACTATAAATGAAAGCATATCCCATAATCCCCTGTATTGAGAAAAGCAGCATGGGTGGTGCTGCTTTTATTAAAGGATACTCTACCCAACTATTTCTGCATAGGGCAGACTTGTTAGATATTATTCACTGCTTCTTACAAATTTTTCTGTACATGCAGAATAAACTATTTATGAACCTTCCAAGAGAAATTTAATACTGTACTGCATCCAGCAGTAGTTTGAGCAAATAAATTGCAAATGCTAAAGTACTCTTAGTCGTGCTAGAGTGCAACGATATTTTTATTCTTCTTTAGATAAACCCTTACTAGAAAAAAATTCTGACTTTAGAAATCCATTTTCCAAGAATATACAAAAGACACAGACATCTGCCAGCACACATCTATATACATGGGGAAATAGTTCCATAAAGTTCAAAAGAGACTTTCTCTTCTTCCTTCTTTGCCAACCTGACCTTAGATCCTTTCACATTGTGGAACTATAGTGCTATTATACTACTTTAACTGCCATAGTTTTGTCCTATGGAATCCTGGGATGTGCAGTTTAGGAATCTGTAACTGTGTAGTGTGGAAGATGACTTTGCAAATGCACAAATATACAGTTCTTGTTATGGTAAACAAATGCACTCCTTTGGTAGGCACAGTAAATGATTGGTAGGGCCATGCATGCAGGCCATTTATGTGCCAGCCAGTGTTAGATTCCATGGAAAGACTACATTTGTCCCATGTTTGGAAGATCTTGGTGTATTTGGTGTAATATTTTATTTCCACATATTATAAGTGCTATTTTTATTTACTCAAGCACACAAAAAACTTGTTGATCCATCAGGAAAAAAAATCAGTGCCCTGAAATTTTCAGCTATATTTTCATTAGAACATTGAAAATATTGCAGAACAGTGAGCAAGATTTCAAGTACAGCCAATGGTGCAGAATGTTGGGAATTGTGCTCCAACAACCCTGGAAGAGCCACTTAATTCCCATTGTTGATTTAGACTAATGATTTTTTTACAAGCTCACAAAATAATAATCCAAATGAATGAAACAATGATGTAGCATTATCAATGGGCATACTAAAATTATAATAAATGCATGCCAGAAGTTAAATTTTCATGAGATTCTGTATTACATGCAAACAAACATTACATGTTCAGCAACAGTACTTTATTATCATTTCATAATTGGGGTCTTTTAATATTTTGGCTGTTTTCCTAGCACAGTCATATGGAGTAGTGGATTTGGATAGTTAATACTCTCTTGGGTGTTGATAAGCTTTCTTCTGACATTTTAGTTTACACAGTCAGTATCTCTTTTTTAAATCTAATCTTAAGTATTTTCCGCACAGTCTGGCTGTGGAACAGGCCAGGTTTATGGTTGTGATAAGATGGTTAAAGACCAGAAAATACTTAAAGAATAAATACTGCTTCACATGAGTGGGCTGCACATGTTTACCAGCTTTTACTTTGAACTTAGAGGGAATTCTGTTTATGGCGAGTTTGATCATTCTGGCTGTTTATCTAAGCATAAATTCAGGATGTCCCTGCAGGTGCATGTCAAATAGTCATCATTGGGTTTGAATGACAAGTTTGGAAGCCACCACATGTGTCTTAGACACTTGTCCATCTTAGCTTATCAAACATGCCAGAGAAGGACTGGCTGAGTGGATGAAGGACATAGTCAGTGGCTCCCTACAACAAGGCAGAGTTCCATCTTGCCTAAAGGTGGCAGTTGTGTGGCCTTTGTTTTTTTTAAAAAAAAAAATCCCTCAATCCTGCTATAATGAGTAATTATCGGCCAGTGTCCAACTACCATTTTGGGGCAAGATAGTGGAATGTGTGATGGCTTCCCAACTCCAGGGGTTTCTGGATGATCTAGGTTATCTAGATCCATTTCAATCTGTTCCAGGCCTAGTGATGGAATGGAGACAGCCTTGGTTGCCTTGGTGGATGACCTACATAGGGAACTGGACAGGGGGAGTGTGTCCCTGCTAGTTCTGCTGGGCCTCTCAGTTGCTTTCAATACCATCGACCAGGATATTCTTCTGGACTTCCTCTCAGGGATGCGGCTTGGTAGTACTGTTTTACAGTGGCTTCATTCCTTCCTGGAGGAGTGAACATAGAATGTGGTAATAAGAGACTCCTGCTTGACCCCTGGCCATTGGCCTGTGAGGTCCCTCAGGGTTCTGTGTTGTTCCCTCTGCTACTTAACATATACATGAAACCTCTGGGAGAGATCATCCAGAGTTTTGGGGTGAAGTGCCATCAACATGCAGATGACACCCAACTCCTCTACTCCTTTCCACCTCAATCGAAGAAGGCTGTACTGTTCCTAAACCAGTGTCTGGCATCAGTAATGACTGGATGAGGGCAAACAAATTAAAACTTAATCCAGACAAGACAGAGGTGCCCCAGGTCAGTTGGAAGGCAGATCAAGGAATAGGGATCCAGCCTGTGTTAATTGGGGTTATGCTCCACCTGAAAACATAGGTTTGCAGTTTGGGGTACTTCTACACCCGGCTTTGAATGTGGAGGTCCAGGCTTCTGCAGTGACTAGGAGTGCTTGTACACATTTAAAACTTGTGCACTAGCTGTGCCCATTCCTTGAAATGCCAGAGCTGGCCTTGGTGGTACATGCCTTGGTTACATCCCATTTGGACTACTGTAACATGTTCCGCTTGGGGCTAACTTTGAAGAGTGTTAAGAAACTTCAACTGGTCCAAAGAGTGCAGCCATGCTATTAACAGGGGCAGGTTACAGAGGTTAACAGGGGCAGGTTACATTGCCCAACTTGAAACAGCTCCACTGGCTGCCAGTTTCTGGGCACAATTCAAAGTGCTGGTTATGATGTATAAAATTCTATATAGCTCAGGTCCAGGCTATTTGGCAAACTGTATCTTCATGTATGAACCTGCCTGGGCTCTGTGAACCATGGGAGAGCCCTCCTCTCCATCCCACCACCATCACAAGCATAGTTGGGGGGGGGGGGAGAGATGAAAGAGGGCCTTTTCTGTGGCTGCCTCTAGCCTGTGGAACTCCCTGCCAAGGGAGGTCAGAATGGCTCTTTCTTTGTTATTCTTCTGCCAGCAGGCTAAGACCTACCTCTTTAGATAGGCTTTTAAATCAGAAAGCTTTTAAAGCATGGGATGGCATGGTATTGATTTAAAGCATTTTAAACATTTTTTATCTTTTTAATTGTATATTATTCTTTTAATATGTAACTTGTTTTAATAATTTAATTCTATTTCAATGTACTGTTTTTGTATGCTTTTAATTGTACTTTTTTTAATGGTATGAGCCTCCCTGAGTCCCAGTTTTGGGAAATGGGTGAGATATAAATAAACAGAGGATGCAAATTGCAGGAAAAGAGATTCCACCTCAACATTAGGAGGAACTTCTTGACAGTAAGGGCTGCTTGACAGTGGAACACACTCCCTCGGAGGGTGGTGGAGTCTCCTTCCTTAGAGGTCTTTAAGCAGAGGCTGGATGGCCATCTGTCAGGGATGCTTTGATTATGAGTTCCTGCATGGCAGGGGTTTGGACTGGATGGCCCTTGTGGTCTCTTCCAACTCTACGATTCTATGATTCTATGATTCAGAGGGGAGGAGGAGGAGGAGGAGGAGGAGGAGGAGGAGGAGGAGGAGAAATTTTGCACAGGATAAAGCAGAGACAGAGAGAAGTTGAGGGAACAGAGTTATAGTGAGAGACTGCGACTGAGAACATTTAGACTCCACTCTAATAATTGCTGGTGATCCTTCAGAGTGGGATCTCTGTTTGAAGGAGGACATCACATCTGATCAGTGGCCTTAATGAGAAGAACTGCATTGCCCTAGAGCAGTGGTTCCCAACCTTTGTTCAAACAGATGATTTGAACTTCAGCTCCCATAATTCCTGACGGTCAAACTGGCTGAAGCTTCTGGGAGCTGAAATCCAAAACAATTGGTTGGGAACCACTGCCCTAGAGGAAGGGTAGGACTGCATCTAGCTGAGGTTGTTTTGAAGTCCCTTTGGCACTGATTTTTCATGGCAAATCATGTCAGCATGGTGGCAGCGTTGGGGACAACTGGAAGTATTTGACTTGATTTAGAAGGCTTGTTTTTCCTATAGAAACTCAACAGCAAATGTGGAAAAAAAATTGTGACTGGCTTTTTCAGTAGCAAAATATCTACAATGAAGGAAATAAAATTCTTATTCCCCCTCCCTGCTTTGGTTTTGTCATCAATTCCTGTTTCACCAATATGGTCTACACAAGCATTTCTGGGATCTGGCACAAATAATAATAGTGGTCTTCAGGCCTGCCAAATTTGCCTATCCATGCCCTAGTATGTTGTAATTATAAACAGGTTGCAGCCATTATCCTAGCAGGGACAATAGCCAATCTGCCTACTGTGAACACCTCCAGAAATGAATCAAATATAAAGCATATGATGTTTTTAAAATATGAACTTAAGAAGCTATCATTCTGGGGGAAGAAATACATGTTACTTTGTAAGGGATGTGTTCTTTTAGCTTTTTAAATTTTATATTTACAAAAACTATACTAAGCTATAGTTTTAAAAAAAAATTTCACATTTGTTTATCTAAGTACAAGAAAATCTGATGTTTTTTGCCTTTTCCTGCATTGAAATTTATTAAATCTAATGTCCTGCCTACCCTAGATATGAAAACATTTGTGAATGTTGGGATATTCTTCTGAAATAAATTGTATCAAAATTATTTCCCATTTTCAATGTCCCAACTGAATTTGAATTTACAGCACAGAGGGGACCATGTTGTCATCTGCCTTCTCTCTCTGAAACATCATTACAAAACTTGGTATTCTCTTCTGCCCTCCACAGTGACCAAAGCCCCTAGGACTCATGGTTTTACTCCAATAGCCAGGCTGAATGGCCATTCCATGACAGGCGGAGAGCAAGTAGAATGGAGCAGGAGAAATCTAATTGGAAATGTGTCTAACTGTGTCCCATTCCAAGACACAGAAAATATTTTCTTCTGGGATGAGTAGATGATGTCATTTGTCTACATACAGCAATGAGCCATAGGTGGACATCTGCTTGCATATACCATCAACAGTATGTCAGTGTTATTAATACTCAATTGGGATTGCCCCCTCCTTTTGTTATTCTCTCTGGGAAGAAAAGACATAGACAACATTTGTCCTCTCTATGCTGTAAACTGAAATTGAAATTCACTGGGGACAGTAAAAACAAGGAAGAATTTCAAAGTGCTAATTTTCTCTGCAAAGGATGTTCCAAAGATTTGAATCTACCACAGAGAAGCCATGTCTTTGGTATACACTACCATAATAAGTCTCACAGGTGGAAACGAAAGCAAAACTTTAGATGAGAATGTTAATATACAGGTCATAATATGCTGTGAATGTAATTCTTCTTAGGTGTGATAAAATACAGCACATTTAATTGACAGTTATCGCCTTGAATTAATACTACTGTTATGGTTATGTCCCTTCAAGTTATTTCTGACATATGGAGACCCTAACACAATCTTATCACAGGCTTTTCTACGCCGGATTTGTTAAGAGGAGGTTTGCCTTTGTCTTCTTTTGATCTGAAAGACTATGACCTGCCTAAGGTCCCCCAGTGGGTTTCCATGATTGAACAGCAATTCGAATCCTGGTCTCCAGAGCCATAGTCAGAAATCTGCACCACATTTACTCTCATTAATACTATTACATGGCATTAATAGTATCTTTATTGGATGATATCACAGGGCCCATTCACACAACGTTTTAAGCCAGTTTGGAAACCAGTTTAAATCGGTGTCATTCACAGTTATGCTGGGTTTTCCTGACCTGAATTTGGGTCATTTTTTTTAAGCAGAGCTTTTTTTTTTTTTTTGGTGGGAGCCACCAATAGGAACTCAAAGTCATTCCCATTCAGAGCATCCTGCTGCCTCTGCTCTTCCTCCCTCCTGTTTCTCCCTCTCGCACCTGCTGTGGATCTGCTCTCCTTTTCCTCTTTCCTCTTCCTCCACCCCACACCTGCTGTGGGTCTGCTTCCTCCTTCCCTATTCCTCCTCTTTCTCTCTCCCCCCCCCCCAAAACCAGGATTGAATCTTTCTGTGGCATTTTATCCTGTTCCCACGTGTGAATGGCAATCAGTATAAAATGCTGCGGAGAGATTCAATCATGGCAAATTTATGGAAATAACCCATACATTTCCTAATGTGAATGGGACCAAGATCTGTTGTTATATTTATCCAGCTGAACAGAGTCTGTTTATTCTAGGAAGAGATAATTTCTCTGTATTTCAGTTCTCAGCATGTACTTCTAAAGAGACCTATTTGTTGTTTTTCCTTTTGTATCTTAAAATTCTTTACAAATCTTATGCTTCCAAGATATGCTAGACTACAAAATCCATCATCTCCAACCAGCATGACATGCTATTCAGAAATGATTGGGATAAATCAAAGACATCTGGAGAGCAACTGCTTTAAAGCATATAATTCCACTAACGGTAGGATTCAGTCTATTAAGCTTATTGTATTGCCCCCGAGGTGTGATGGGGCAGAACAAAAGAATGCAGGTTCAGAATGGAAGGGGGCAAAGGATGAATTTCATCTCACACCAGAACACTGCCACTGCTCCTGCCAGAAGTTCCATTCTGCTCATGATCCATCCCAGAAGAGGCAATTTTCAGGAACTGTTCAGAAGTGTTCCTGAAAATTGCCTCCTCTGGGATGGATCGGGAACTGAATGGGAACTTCTGGTGGTGGCGGCGGCATTCCAGTGTGTGGTAAAATGCATCCTTCCCCCCTTCCATTCTCATCCTGCTCCCTTTCGTTCCTCCCCTATCATGTCCCCGGGGGAAATGCAATAAGCTTATAAGACTTGACAAAAAATGTGATTATTTGTAGTATTGGCAAAGTTCTATATGGAAAATGACTATAGTGTTCAGGAGTATAGAGACAAGCTGTGTCCCTTACGCACACACGCAGAGTAGATGCATGTAGGCAGGACACCTAGATATAGATCTTTGTAAAGAACGAAAGCTCTGCAAAGGCTCTGTGTTGCACAGGAATTTTCCTTCCACATACAGGATGCAGCTTTGAGCTCCCAGTTTACAGGAATGACTCTTCGGACAGTGAGACTTCTCTCAACATGAGGGCTTTTCAATCTTTGTTACAAACTATATACAAACATAATACAGAGTACCAGACAGCCTTCTTGGATACTCGCAACTATACAGACTAACAAAGTGCTTCACCAACCACTGACCACAACAACCCAACAATGGAGATAGTCACCTTCTCCTTATATAAGTGGCTTCTTGGAAGTCATGTGACAGCCATGCCACCAATGAAACCAGTACCTGTTGCATCAGAATACTACCCATGATGCTCTGCTGCCTGGCTTCACATTCTGTGCATGTTGCATCAGACTTCCCATGATGCACAGCCCACCAAATGCTGACTCATGCTCCTTGCCACTTGAATGGAAGTTCCACCTAGTGGCCACATCCATGTCACTTTTCAGACCAAATGTCCACATGGTCCTGACATTTAGGTCACCCAGTGACTTTCTATGATTTAGTGGGGATTCAAACCATGACCTCCCAGAGTTTTAGACCAATACTCAAAAAATTATATTATGCTGTCTCTCACATTCAATAACATAGGGAAAAATATTTTTGTCTCTGCCTGTCTGGGCATCCCTAATCATCACTCCCCCTTATTGTTGTTACATCTTTAATAAATTAGTTTAGGACTAATTTTAATTTTTTTTTGAGCTAGTATCAAACGGCTATCATTTATGTGAACACTTAAATAAAATCATTATGACAATTAATGGCAAACCAAATAAAATGGAGATGTTATTAAGACTGCCAAAAAATCTATCCAATCAAAACTCATGTTTCTGCTTGAGTGAATGACACTGGTAATTAAAATCACAAACTTATTATGACTCTATTAGATGTGATAGAAGCATTGATTGACATCATGAGAGAAGAAACAGAGGGAAGGAAGAACAAGCAGTAGTACTTGATGCATGGCAAATGAGTAATGAAAACTGAGCTACAGAAACAATTTAAAAAATCATTTATCATGGGAATGGTGGAAGCACATTTCTATTTTGCCAGATGTACTAGAGGAGCATATCCAAAAAGTCATAGACCAAAAAGCCATACCATGAGAAAATGCTCTTGAACCATGCAGAAAATGGGAGCTAAACCCATTGGATTAATTTTCCTATCAATGAAAGTTTCAGAGAATGACAGCTAAATGTTAGTGAGACAAAACATAAAATGAGTCATCGCTGATAAATGATTCTTTAATTAAACAATGGTTCCAGACAATGATTGAATACTGAATGAAGAATTTGACAAATGTTACTGAGGGCACAGATCCAAATCCTAGTAACTGGCATAAAAGAAAAAAAAAATGTGGCCAAGAAAGTAGTCACATCAGAGCTTGACAAGCCATTCATTAATGCCTAGTAATGCACTGTCAATTTCTTTTTTTTGTTTCAAGGTTACTAGACAAAACAAATAAGAAAAAAGGCAAATTAAATGCATTCATGTTAAGTTAAAGCTATGTTAAATAAAGACAATATTAAATTATGACTAAACATCTATCATTTATATATTTTGCTCTGCTTTAAAGAATCTACCCTGTTCATATAAAGAGTCCAATCTGTTCAGTTACAGAAATTGTAAATATAGCACTTCTGTTTTCTTCACTAGAGAGGTACACACTAATTTTCTGTAATCTCTTCCAACAAGGCCATATGGAGGTTGTCCCCACATGACAAGCCTCTTATGTGGATAAGCATCCTGTTTCTGTCCCATTAGAAATATATCAAAATGATGTGGGTGGCAGCAAGATAATGGAAATCTTCATATAGAAGGGTCAGTAACACCTTAAAAAGTATTTCATATGAAAACTTTGGGTATGAGTTTAAGAAGAGCATTGGAGAGGAAGTTCAAACCAGAACACATCTTGAGAGGCAGATGACAAAGGACCAAAGCTGTGAGCTGAGAAGATCTAAATTTGAATTATATGAAGTAGTGAAGTTAGTATAAGAAGATGGCAGGAATTTGTTTACGAAAAGATGTAGCGGGGGGACAAATCTCCTTCCTTCTTAAATACAGAGATAGATTATATGGCAGATCTTCCATGTACAACAAGACAAGAAGAACTTCTCTACTCATGGAGTGAATGAATGTCATGTTAAGTGGTTTAGGTGATTGACTAGAGATGAGATCTCATGAGGGGGTTGGAGAATCCTTCACCAAATATCTCTATGTGTCAACAACTCTGTACTAAAAGCTCATTAGTAGTATATGCTTTATCATCTCTGTGCAACTTAGAAAAGGAACTCTGTTGATTATCGTAATGCTATGCTGTGACTCTTGATTTATAGATGTCACCAGTAAATCAAACACTCTCTGTCCACACACCAGATGCATCATTATGTTTTAAAGCTTAACATGACAGTTAGATAAATATGTATTAGTGTGTATTGTTTCATCGCTTTGAAGTTCATAGTTTTGGAGTTATTTTAATGTTAAGTTGTTATTTTATAATTTTTATCCTTTTTTGGGGTTTTCGGGCTATGTGGCCATGTTCTAGAAAAGCTTATTCCTGCTGTTTCGCTAGCATCTGTGGCTGGCATCTTCAAAGAATACTGGCATGGAAGAGAGTGGGTATATATTATATATATACTGTGTGACCCTGGGCAGTGAGGAGTGATTCCCATGTTAATCTGTGTATTGTTCAGTTGTTGATGGCAAGGCCTCAGAGTGGGAGGATATGCAAAGAAGGATTAGCATCTGCTTAATTAGTGATCATTCTCTGCCAGGAAAGCCCCTGACCCTGGATGTGGTTACTCACGAGCATTTGCTGAGTCCTGATTTTACTCTTTTGCAAGACTGGTAACCAAACTTTGTTTACTTTGAGGGTTTCTTCTTCCTGTTGAAATTGTCCAAGTGTTTGTGGATTTCAATGGCTTCCTTGTGCATTCTGACCTGATAGTTGTTGGCATGGTCCAGAATTTCAGTGTTTTCAAACAGAATTTTATGCCCTGGGATGGTTTCTTTTATAATTTTGTTGCTTTCTGATTTTAGATTGTATGCTGTAGACAGGTTTTTATCTGTATCTTGTTTGATAACTATGTAAAGCATTGTGTAAAACTTACGAGGCTATATAAAATTATTATTATTATTATTATTATTATTATTAATATCACTATTCTATACATTAATTAAGTTCTGTGCAATTACAATTATGGATGAACATACATTTTTAAAAACCCCGAAGATCTGTTCAGAAATGAGCAACAAAATGGAAGAATTAATAGGAGGAAGAACAGAATAGTGTGTGTTGGTAGAAAGTAATTTATTTCAGAGTTTGATTAACTGAAAATATTGAGGCACATTTGTGTAAATCATAATGCACCATATGCAGATCATCTGACATAGATTTCAATGTAAAATATTAACCAACCTAATGCATTGGGATTTGGTGGCATGACATCCATGACACAAATACCCTTTCCAATAAGTAACTTTTTCCTATAAGGTATTTTTTTCAAATTCCTCTTCAAATTCTCACAGTTGTTACATTTGATTCCAGCTACTGACAGAAACAATAACTTTGCCTAGCAACTCAACAGAAATGATAAATAAGGAATTACAAACTATGCCAGCAACTAGCTCTGGTTTTCTGATTTTTCTGTCAATAGTATAGTCCTAAGAAATTGTATAATTATCCTGAAATATGCATAAATAAAGTTTGGACATGTTAAAAAATTCTGTTTCCACTTTGCAACTTGTTTATCACATTGTGAGAAACATCTCTGTTCCTTTCAAAATATATGCATTTGCTCCCATTGAATGAAGCATGCTTGAACATTTTTTTTCATGTGCATTATTTCATGTGCAGCAGCAGGAAGTGAGAAATCACATTTAATCAAAAAAGAAAAGTTAGTATGCAGAAGAAACCCATTCAAGATTTTTGAATATTTGCAGCTGAGTCTGGAAGAGGCTTTTTTCTTGGTTTGTGCCCTGGGGTGTTTAAGTATCTTTTACAGTGAGGTGCCTTTATCTATCTTGAAGCTATGGGAGGTTTTCAGTGATGCACAACCCAACTTTAAGGCTACCTATATGGCATATCACTACTTCCGTAATAAAGGATGGGTGCCTAAAGTTGGGCTGAAATACGGAACTGATCTTTTGTTGTATCGAAAGGGTTCTCCTTTTTACCATGCCAGTTATTCTGTGATTTTTTAATTAGTTAATGATGACTTTGAAGGGTCACTGCACAGACTGTTCAGCTGGAAGTCTTTGTCTGGATTGAACAGAACTACAGCAAATGTTTCTAAGGAACTCATGTTCTGCTATTTGATCAAGCCATCTGATATGACTAAAAAAGAAATGTTGTCCCCAGAATGCCTCAAAAGAATTAAAGTTCAGGAACTGATTCTAAATCATTGGGTCTCATCCTCTGAACACAGTGAACAAGAGGAGCTTTGATAAAATGGATCTGAAACTTCAGTATTATCAATAGGTGCATTAAACTAACCTACAATGTTTTCTTGTAGACATGTAAGCACATTGTGCCTTTTTATTAAGTGTATTGTAACTTTAAATAATACTAAAAGCTTATTGTAAGCCCACCTTGATCTATAGGGAGAGGTGGGAGATATAAATAAATTATTATTATTATTATTATTATTATTATTCCTTCAGACCTATACATTTTTGAACACATTCTTATTGCATCATAAATTTCACAGAAAGCTCATAAACAACCAGATTTCCAACAGCAAATGTCATTCAGGTCCATGTTTGTTTGGGGGTGGGTGGGTAAGGTAATATAAATTTGCAGTCCCAATGTTCACTGAATGTTCAATGAATGATTCAAACATAACACTATTAATTGTGGTGACTCTAGTGGCTCAGTGGAATGATGATACAAAACCTTGCATCTTGAATGAAGTATCCTGGCATCTCAATGGAATGAAAATGAATATTACAGTGTAGATGTACACTTGCCCACACATCCACATATGCAGGAAGCTCCCTGTGTCTGAAGAATACACTACATTATACAATTTCCTTGAGGATGACTGAAAAGCCCTTTGCATTCCTAGTGGCTTTAGGCACAAAAGGGGTAGAAGGAGGAGAAAGAATAGACAACAGACACAGTCTGTGAAGTCTACAACTTTATTGGCTATAGCTTGTGCAGATTTGGTTGAATACAAGTCAAGAATCCAGACACTGTGCAGTCCTTAGCAGCTCTCTGTTGCCTACATCTAATTTCCTGAGGGGAATTAAATGTTTACTATGTTTTTCTGTGGGTTTTTGGGCTATGTGGCCATGTTCTAGAAGAGTTTATTCCTGATGTTTTGACAGCATCTGTGGCTGTCATCTTCTCTGAAAATGCCAGCCACAAATGATGATGAAACTTCAGGAATAAACTCTTCTAGAACATGGCCACATAGCCCAAAAACCCACACAAAACTATGGATGCTGGCCATGAAAGCCTTCAACTTCACATTATGTTTTCTTTTTCTCACACCTTTGAATCAAATTAATAACCAGTTGAAGAAGTAGTCCCAATTCAAGTAGACTCATTGAAATTACATACACATTGACTCACCAGTCAACAAAGTTATCTCTAGCAGGTAACAAGGTTACCTCTACCTCTAACCCCATTGGTACCTCTAGCTACCAATAGGGTTCAACCCTTATTCAGTTCCCACTTAGCATGTTTGAAGAGTAAATATTAAGATGCCAACCATTATAAAATAGCTTATTAGATCAGCTATTATATTACAGTCTAACATGGAAAATAGTGTATCATAAAGTTTTTTGTGGAGCTTTCAGGCTATGTGGCCATGTTCTAGAAGAGTTCCTTTCTGACATTTCGCCAGCATCTGTGGCAGGCATCTTCAGAAGATGCCAGAAGGCCATGAAAGCCTTAGACTAGACAGTGTATCATATACTTTGACTAAAAATGGTTCTTCTGTCAGAGCCAGTGCTTGACATAAGGATGACCTTAACAATTTACTCTTACTTTTGGGTAGTCTCTGTAATCTTACACCTCTAGTACCACTTTTGCAAATTATTTCCTCTTTCCTCAATGCCTTCTACAACAAGCATATTGATACAGAACTTTAAAAACTACACACTTTTAAAAACTACATGTTTTGATGTAACCTATCTACTTTTTTCTCTTTCTTTCTTTCTTTCTTTCTTTCTTTCTTTCTTTCTAGATATTTTCTCCTTATCCTTGCTGTTGGATATGCACCTTCAATTGTATGAGAGACATTTTTTTTCAAACAGAACAGACAATGTTTTCTGAATAAATTATTAGTTATGAATTATTTGCTTAGTTCTGCTCCCTTGGAAATCCCAGCAGACAAGATGAAGGGATGACTGATTCAAAACAGTGCCTAGAATGCATTAAATTAAAGGAAACTTTTGGATGTCTATCATAACTTCAAAATCAATTAGACAAACTGGTGAATCATGGGCAAACAATGTAAAAAATTTTGAAGGGTTGATTTAATATTCTGAAATCCTGTAAAGAATATTTTCTTCTTCAAAAAGATAATGGCATGGCAACGATGCACTGCTGAAAAGTGCCCACTACAGATGGGTACATTGTGGTACCCTGGGGCCAAAATTAGGGTTCTGGAGAACGAGGCAACACATGCTCCTGAACCTTAGTACACACCGGCAGCACCATCATGGCTTGGCCCCATCCACCTGGGGGCTGCCATGATGATGATGATGATGATGATGACACTGTGCAGCATGCATACATCACTCGCAGGAAGTGGCATCATGGCAGCACCCTTTCCTGTTTACAGTACCACTAAAAGAAGCCACTCTAAGCAGCTTCTTTTCAGCAGTGCATTGTTGCTGTGCCATTCGGTGGCTGTGGGGCAAAGACGGGTGATACGGAGCTGCTTGTCTGTCGATCCCCAAGCTGCCTAAAGTGGCTTCATTTTTGTGGTTCCATAAATGGGAAACAGCTTCGCCATGACACCACTTCCTGCAAGAGATATCTGCATGCTACACGTCATCATCATCATCATGGCGGCCCCCATGTGGATGGAGCCGAGCCATGGTGGTGCTGCCAGCATGTACTAGGGTTTGGGAGTGTGTGGTTGCTCCATTCTCCTGAACCCTAATTTGGGCCCCAGGGTACCATAAAGTGTCTGTACCAGGCCTAAGACAGTAATGCAGACAGACCAATTCTGGGTCAACCAGGAGGCAATAACATTTGGATTGTTTTTCCTTCTGGATCAGTCAGCTACAGGTGTTCCATGACTACAGTGACATAAAGCAAGGGATACGAGGTGGAAGGAGAAAGAGGCAAGTGTGCCTGAATGGTCCCAATTGTGTTAAATAAATGACTAGATTACCTTGACCTCAGGGTCTTGCTAAAGATGTGGAAATTCCCTGAGCTGCATTTTTAAAATCCCTAAATATAGGACCTGCAGCTCATACTAAATGCATATAATCATTCAGGATTTATTTTTTGTTTAAGATATAATGGGGGCGGAATTTTTCCATTTTATTAATTCTACTAGGTCATCCATCTTTCCAGGAGGGCAGTAACAGTCTGAAGTTATCCATTTTATCCCAGAGAACAGTAATAAACATCCCTAGAGAACATTTGTTACTGAGCAGAAAATATATATATTATTGATTCTAATTCATATTTAACCCAAAACTTTGAATCTAACAGTATAGTTTTCAGAAATGAGGGCTATAAAGAGTATGAATGTTCTCACCTTTTAACAGAAAGGGTGTCACATGTCAAAATAATGCACTGAAAAACCTATCAACCACTGAAACATTTGGTTATGCTGGTGTGATACTGAAAAGCATTTCCCAATTTTCTTTATGCCCCTACATTTCATGCAAAATATAAAGGGGGGGAGGGGACAAAAAAAATAAAAAATAATAATGAAATCTTCATTTTAAAAGTTCCAAAATGAGAGGAAAATGTATAAAATCTCTCCCAATGGAATAATATTATGGAGGATAGGGGAAAATTAAAATTTTATTTTATTTTAATTTAAGATCATCATCGTTGTCGTCATCATCATCATCATTTTAATACTTAATTTATTATTTCTTTTAGTGGAAATATATAACAAAAGATTGCCATCCCTATCTGAGATACATAATTATCCTTAATTGCCTTAAGGCTTGGGTGACAAAATATCACTATGTCAATGATTTAAGGCTCTATGACTTAAAGGAACTTAAGATCCTTCCAGGTTCTTCTTCAGGTTCCTTACTAAAGAGCTGGGAGTAGCTACCAAATATAGGGCATTTGTGTGTGTGTGTGTGTGTGTGTGTGTGTGGTGGCATCATACTACAGTCAGCTCTCCACAGTTTGTTTGTCCACAGATTCAACCATTCATGTCATGAAAATATTCAAATATATATATAAATTTGAAAAAGCAAAAACTTGATTTTGCCATTTTATATATAACAGACACCACTTTACTATTCCATTGTATATAGTGGGATTTGAGCATCTATGGATTTTGGTACCCATGGAGGGTCCTGGATCCCAGTGGATACCAAGGGTCCACTGTATCCTATTTACTGAACATTTTGTGTAGAAGGACTTACTTTATACATTTTTAGCTATGTGTTTGTATGTAACTTCAAATGGCCTGTCAGCTTATGAGGACCCCATGAGTTTCACAAGATTTACTTAGGCAGGAAATACACAGAGATGATTTAACCAGTTTCTTCCTCTAAAATATAATCTACAGCACCTGATATTTGTGAGTGGTTTCCCATCTAAATATTAACCAGAATTGACTCTGCTTGGAAACATAAATCAGGTGGGATCTGGTATCTGAAGAGTACAGTATTTAGAGACTCATTCAACTATTTAAAAACTTTCTCAGAATTTTAAAGTTTAATCTTAGCATCACTGAAGGATCCATGTGCTTATTTTGAAAGTTTAGAATCTGAAAACCCTTTCAGATGTTATAAATTGGTTATATCTGCTTTATTTTACTGTTCATTTTTATTGTATGTTTGTATTTTATAATTGCCAGGGCCTCAAACAGATGGCCCAAAAGGTCCACTGTCAAACCACGTTGGGATGCAGCATTAAGATGAAGCATGCCCTGAATGCAGCCGGAAGCCACCCCAGGCATGCCTCATCTAGGAAGAACCAGCCCAGAAAGTAGTAGTAAAATGCCACTCCATTTGGCACCTAGTTTATGATCATGGTGGCAGCCCAGACTGGGGATGGGTATGTGCAGCTGCTGTTGTTTTGGGGTGAACTGCAGCAGCATAGTCCCATACTATCATTTTATGTAACTACTTTTCTTTGATGGTTTACCTCCTAGAAAATTGTTTAGCAGGATGTACATTTGCAAAGACTATATGTACACCAAGAAATAACACAATTTGAAGCATACTCTCCCATCATTCTCCCTTCAGCTACTTGGGAAGGTCTTTTAAATGGTTTTTTTTAAAAAAAAAAAAATCCTTAATATGCAAAATTGATTAGTAAGGATTACTTGGGTGGTATTCTCCATTGGACACAATAGGACTTATGAATATAAATGAATGGAATCAAATTATTAATTAAATGTGGATTAAAAAATGCATTCTCTACCACAAATGACATCAAAAGCAAATGCGAAGCAAGTACAGTCAGCAAGATTCTGAATCCAAGGACTCAACCATCTACACCTTGAACATATATTTTTTAAAAATCCAAAAAGCAACCCTTGATTTTGCTCTTTTATATAAGGGACACCATTTTATTGTGCTGTTGTATATAATGTGACATGAGCATCCATGCATTTTGATATCCTGAAACAAAACCTCAGCAGATACTGAAGGCCCATGTAAAAATAACTCAAACCAAAAATACTTTTACAGTAGACTCAATGTACGGGATAGTATCTTACATTTCCACCTGTTGAAATTCATATTGTTACTTTTGGTCCAGCTTCCAATCTGTTAAGGTAATTTTGAATTTTGATTGTGTCCTCTGGGGGTATTGGCTACCTCTCCTAATTTGGTATCATCCATTAATTTGATAAGCATGATCTCTATTCCATTATCCAAACCACGTATGAATATTGAAATCTTTGGGCCCAGGGCAGAATCTTGTGATACCCCACTGGTCACTTCTCTCCAGGCTGAGGAGGAACCATTGTTGAGTACTCTTTGGATTTGGTCAGACAACCAATTACAAATCCACCTAACAGTTGCATTGTGTAACTCACATTTCACTAACTTTTTTTGCAAGAAAATCATGGGGGACCTTGTCGAAGGCCTTACTAAAATCAAGAGTTGCTACATCCGCAACATTTCCTTCATCTATCAAGGTTATAACTCTGTTTTAAAAAGAGGTGAGATTTATCTTCACCAGGCTTCCTTTCCCATCTGAGCAACTGGGTGAATTGTTCTTATGGGCTACAGATATCTATATCTATATATATATAAAATATGTTTTCTCAGTATTCTCAGTGACCAAACATTTTTAAAGACACTTTAAAAAAGCAAAAAATCCCACAGAATTTCTACAGTTCAGAATATGCACAAGTTAACCCTATCAATGTTGCATGTTTGGGTCCTGTGTAGTTTTAGTAATAAAACAGAATTCCATTTAATTTGCTCTTCTTGTGGTCAGATTTACTTTGAAAACAGCAGGAGAGGGTTCTGTCATTAGGAAACTCTTGATCTGTGCAGCTTCGCTATGCTATTTTAGGTTAGGTTAGGGTTTTTAAAGCTCTAAATCAGGAATAAAATTAAAATGACATTTCAAGCTAATAACAAAGTCAATATGCCTTTAAATTTTCAGTAGGTGGCCAGAATTCTATGAAAGAGCTTCTCTGTGGGATAAAAATCATTTGCATCTACATTTTAAAGACAGTCAGACTGGAATAGATGAGAATAGCTGCTGAAATTTCTTTACTATGGGAAAGTGACATGGGAACACTTCTTGACTCAGTGATAGCAATATAAATATAGATGTCTCGTGCAAAATATCCAACATCAAATTTAACAGTTTTATTGTTGTAGAGCTGTGTTGTTTAACAAAAGAATAAGGCTGTGTCTGCATGGGGTAAAACAACACATCCTCTTCCAATTCTCATGGTGATCAATCTAGACAATTCAGGGCCCAATCCTTTTTTCTAGTTGAAACTGTCGGGATGATGTATGGCCATCATCAAACCTGCAGTATACCACCTTAACATGAATCTTAAAAAGTCACCTTTCCACCAGATTATCCCAGAAGATCCAGAACAGCTTGTCTGGGATTCAGGAATAACAAACAACCACAGGTTAGCAACCAAATCATGGGAAAGCTCCCATTTCTCCTTGCACTTGGAGGAGAAAAGGGGACCACAGTAACACAAGGCTCACTGATGCAGTCTTGGTGCTATATATGCTCCTGCTATTAATAATGGTCTAGATGAGAGTGAACAAACTGAAGTTTAATCCAGACAAAACATAGGTGCTCCTCACAAGTCAAACAGCAGATCAAGAATTAGAAATTCACCTTTCCTGGATGGTATAACATTCCCTATGAAATCTCAGTTTCATAACTTGAATGTATTCCTGGGCTCAGCCTTGAGCCTGGGTATTCAGATTTCAGCAATGGACAATTAAAATTAGTGTACAATTTGTAGACATTCCTGGAGATTTCAAATCTGGCTAAGGCACATGGGCTGGTTAGATCCAAGTTGGATTGCGATAATACATGACACTGTCATTGAAAACTGTCTGAAAACTTCATAGGTCAAAAGTGCTATGTCCAGGAAGCTTATTGGGCTGGTTACAGGAAATATATGACCCCCTTGTGAATACAATTTCACATGTTGCTGGTTGGTTTCTGTGCAGAATTCAAACTGCTAATTATTACTGTTATACAGTAGGTCCAATAACCCTGTCAGAGCATTAAGTTCCTCTGGGAGAGGTTTTCTCTTAGTCCCATCACTGTCACAGGCTTCCCTGTGAGAATATAGGATACAGTCTTCTTAGCTGCTGCTTCCAGGCTGTGGAATTCTCTCCCATAGGAGACTAGCTTGGTCCCATCTCTGCAGTCTTTCCTCCAAGAGGTAAATACGTTTTTCTTTATACAGGCATTGGGTGACTAACAGGGTATGTAGGAACATCTTTTAATGGGGTATATGTGTTGTACTTTTAATATTATATTTTTCAACAATTTTACACCATTTACACCATGGTAGTTTGTTTACTTTACTTTTTACTATTAACTTGTTGATATGTGTCTTATTTTAGTTCATGTTGTGAGTTTATTTTGTAAGATCCATGTCAGGAGAAAGGCAGAATTTTAAATGCATTTTAAATGAATAAATAAAGTTATAATGCTGAGCTACAGTTTAGTGTTATACTCAAATGAAGCCTGCAAATAAATGCTGTCTCTGTTTTACAGTTTAAATTATTTCACAATTAACTGCCTTTAATGAAAAGTTCTTACATAAGTATTGGGGAAAACTAACAACATTACCACACTTTACATACACTCCTATCTAATGTTGCTTATATTTTGGAAAATGTTCCCGAACAATCAGTTGTGCAAGACAGATTGGGAAGCAACCTTATGAATGCATGTTTGGAATAAAATATTATAAAAATACTTATACAGATAAAATCAAGGAACAGACATTCCTTGTTCTGTCTTAAGCACATAAGAGTTACTTACAATAACATGATTGGAGTTTGACAGATGTTATTTCATAAGTCAGAGCTCCACAAGTATTTGAGCTCCTCATTAGCATTGCATCCTTTACCTCCTCTTCAGAGGCAAGAAAAGAAGGTGAATGAAGAGATCTCAAAAAGTTTTTCAACTTAATTTTCAAGAAACTGACATGCTCAGCATCTTTAAGAAGGTTTTTTTTTTCATTATGAACACTGTCAAAATTAGCTGTAATGGTGCATTAAGAATGAACAATCAATAGGCAGCAACTGGAGAACAGACCAATAATATCTGGCAAACCATTCCCAGCTGCTTGACATTGTCCTTCGTAAATGAGATGTTTAAGATAAATTCTCAGTCAGAAATATTGCCAAATATGGTATGTTTCAATTTTAAGTAAACTTTTCCATTTGCTATTCATGTAGCTGCACTATACAGGCATTTTCCTGATTCCTTAAAACAAACAAACAACCTTTTGTTTCTGCATTAGATTTCTTTGTTGAGGCCTGCTGTGCTCCTCATGTAAACTTTACTAGAAGAAGTCATGTCTCATAAGGAGAATATTGCCAAAGTATAGTATGGAGCTCTCTGGCAACCTGGAGGAGGTCATTCTGCTCTGTTGCCTGGAAAACTGTTGACCTGTTCTCCACTCATGCAGCATAACATGTGGCCTTATAAAAGCTCAATAGATAGTCCTTCTGCTTACCCCACATTATATCTTTCATAACCATCCTTTCTCTGAATCTTCTTCTCCTATCATAAGTGTGGGAAAACCACTACTTTTGCTAGGGGAATAAGTCAGAAGACCATGTTATATATATAATTGAATTGACATTGTGACTGCAAGTTTTGAATCCCACCAAACAGGTCCATTTTAGCAAAGGATTTGTGAATAGAAGATATGCATCTGGTACACAGAAAATCTATGCAGCTGATTTCCTTATCTGCCACACACTGTTGAGCTACCCAAGTATGTAAAGGGAAAGACAGAAAGAGCACTCATCAAATGGAAAAGAAGATACATTCTGACACCAATAGAATCATTATGCTTTTGATCTACATAAACTGAAATATATATTAAATATGAATTATATTTTTTATATTTCTATTAAATATGAATTGCATACCAAGACCAAGATAAATCTTATTTACATGTTGCCATTACAGCTCATATTGTTCTCATAGCATCTTTCTTATGTATTGATCTGCTGTGTAGCTGAGGATGTGGGCAAAATGAGGCCACTGAGACCCCAAATAAGAATTCTGTGCCCACATGAATTATTACTTCATTCCCCAAATTTCTAGCACTGCAATAACCTTAAACCTTCTCCCATTGATTCCAACTACTAATTAGGCTGCCTCTCTATCTGTTTATAGCTGACACTACTACCTGCCTGTTTTATAATTTTAATTTAGATTGAAATTTTAACTGGAGTGGTTTTAGACTGAATAATTTGTTGGTTTTGGTGAGAATGGGGTCTGCGATTTTATGACTTTGTATCTGTAATTGTTGTTATTGTTGTTGTTGTTGTTGTTATTATTATTATTATTATTATTATTTGGAACCTGCCTCTATCTGAAAGAGAGAAGTAGGATGATGATGATGATGATGATGATGATGACAACGATTGATGATGATGATGATGATGATGATGATGATGACCCTGTGGATGAGATACCTCCAAGAACACCTATTTTCCACTTTTCCGCTTAGTTCCTGCAAGCCCATGCCCATGTCCCCCCAACTGAGTCCATCCATCTGACATGCGGTCTTCTTCTTCTACCCTCTATCTTTCCTATCATTATTGTCTTTTCCAGTGATCCATGTCTTTTCATTATATGGCCGCAGTACGTCAACTTCAATTTAATTATTTTGGCTTCTAAGAAAATCTCCGGCTTTATCTATTCCCAGACCCATCTGTTTTGTCTTTTTGGCTGTCCATGATATCCTAAGCACCACATTTCAGAATGAATTGATTTTCCTTCTGTCTGCTTCCTTTTCTTCCAGCTCTTATATCCATAAATGGTGGTGGGGAATACTATGGCTTAGACAATTCTAACTTTTGTGCTCAGTTGTATATCTTTACTCTTCAGCAGCTTTTCTAGTTCTTTCTCAGCTTCCCTTCCCATTCAGAATCTTCTTCTTCTTTCTTGACTGCAGTCACCATTCCAATCAATATTTGATTCTAAGTATGGAAATTTCTTAACCATTTCAATTTCCTTGTTGTCTAGATTGAGTTAATGTATTTCTTCTTTATTCATTATTTTTTGTTTTCTTTATGTTCAGCATTAGTCTTGCCTTTGCATTTTAACTTGGACCTTCCTTATTAATTGTTCCAAGTCTGTGATGTCTTCTGCCATTATTATGGTATCATCAACATATCTTAGGTTGTTGATATTCCTTCCTTCCGTCTTCATTCCTCCTCCTTCTGATTCTAGCTCTGTTTTCCTTATGATGTTTTCTATACATAAATTGAACAAGTATGGGGATACTTTTGCCTGACCCCTTTACCTATTGGAAAAGACTCTGTTTCTTCAAATTCAGTTCTGACAGTGGTCCCTTGTCCTTGGTAAAGATTTTTTTCTCAGTACTATCAAATGTGAAGTTACTCCCATTTCTTTGAATGCATTCCAAAGCTTTCCATGTAGTCAATAAAAGAGATGCTAGGTTTTTTTCTGAATTTTTGTGCACCCCATTAGCCATCGTATGTTTGCAATGTGTTCTCTGGTGCCTCTTCCTTACCTGAATCCTGCTTGCACCTCTGGGGTTTCTATCTCCACGTGCGGTTGAAGTCTGAAATACTTTGAGCATTATTTTGCTTGCATGTGAGATTAATGCTATGGTCCTATAACTGTGGGAACAGTTTTCATTATCTCACTCTCTGCAATGCCAGAAATTTGGGAAATGAATTAAAAATCACTAGGGGCAAATTTCTTACGTGGAAGGGAGAATTCCCTTATTTTGCACACACACTTAATTAAAGAAATAATATGTTCTGGCTAATTTGAAGTGCAAGCTTTCATCATGACAGTTTATAGCAACATTATAAGAAAAGTCCAAAAATGTCAGTAGTTGTGGATCTCTCTCTCTCTCTGTCAACATAAATTTCATCTTCTCAACAAGCAGGTGTTTATAACATGAATGGACCTCTCAAGAATATCCCCAAATGCTTTGAATTGCATTAAGAAAATCTTATAATAGTAGTTTTCAAATGGTGGGGCAGGACCCCAGGGAAGGCAAGAGTGTTTCTCAAAGGGAAAGTGAGACTTGGAGCTCTCACCTCCTCCTTCTCCTCTTCCCAAACTTTTTTTTGTGTAAAATTGAGTTGAATATTGAAATTACCTAAATAAAACTGCTCTAATTTGTAATTTGTAATTTGTTATTGCCATATAAAATGTTAGAATATGAATATACATAAATGTGCACATGAAAATACACAACTAAATTAATAAAAATATTTTTATTTATACTGTGCACCCACATCATATGCACCACACTGCATGCATGAGCCCCATTGTTTTAAATGGGGCCCAAGCATTCGTGGAATTCCCTTACATGGGGGAGGGGGTCCAGAATGGATCCCTGTGTAAGGGAAGGGTGCACTGTATACTACATTCGGGATGGGGGTGGGGGTGAAATGCCATCTGGTTGTAGATATAAAGGGCTGTCCAAAGGTTAAAAATTTGAGCACCACTGGCTTATAGATTATAGCAATATATTGTTGCTTGGAAAATTGATTTTCCTTCCAACTGCTGTAAGGATAACAACTGGACTCAGATGAATAGGGGAGTCTAAGAGAATGGTAGATAGCAATCAGAACATTCCAGAGCTTTGACCCTGCAAGCTTCAGCTTCACTATGCCATGTGTTATCCAAAACACTTTAGTGCACACCTAGCAAAACAGGTTGGCTCCAGATTATTTGAAATTAGATACATTTGCTTATTCAATGGAGACTAATCTAGAGACAATTCAGAATCATGGCCAAGCACCTAATGGAAAATCTTTTTAAAAGCTATTTGCAAAACTGTTTCTTTATATTCTTGCTATTTGTGGGGAAGAGAAATTAAAAAAATTGCAGGCAATGCCACTATCATTATTTAAAATAGTTTTTATAGCCATTTCACTAAGCTTCCAACCTTTTTTAAGTACAGCAATTTTATTTTTCTATCTTATCTTGCATTAAAATCACCTCATATTTTATCAATGTTGGAGAGAGAAGAAGGAAGATAAAAATAGAGACAATGAGGGAAAAATTAAAATATAAGGTGTTATGATGGAAAGGAAGAATCATTCAGAGTACTTTGGAGAACCATGTAACTGACCAAGAATAACTGTAGTAGCAATATCATCAAACACAAGCAAACAATAGTAACTTTTCTAAAGGTCATGATAACAATTCCACTTTTATTTAGCTAGTGTGGTTGAACATTTTTTTCTATGTGCAGCTTAGACATGAAGCAGATGGCTGATAAAGAGCAGCCTTTGTCCGTTCTGGCAGTGATTGCACCAAGACCATGGTAACTGCATGGCCACTTCCAAAGTGGGCTGCCACCTCAGTCCCAAGCCACCCACCACCAGGAGCCAGACCATTTCTGCTACTATTTGGGCTGGCTTTTATCTCCCTAGCATGGATTCAACATGGCATTGAGACACTTGGGGGGGGGGGTGGATGTCATCTAAACACCATGCCTCCAAAGTGGCTAGAAGCTGGTTTATTTGTCCTGTGCATTTTGGGCCTGGGTAGGGTCTATGAATGATTATTTGATTCTGGGGGAGGGGGGACATGTAAGTAAAATTGATAAAATTGTAAACGGGAGAGAAATATTTTTTTTTAATTAATGTGGGGTGGTTCTGCAGATGATGGAAGAGAAACCCAACTTTCACAGTGGCCAAAAAAAGACACACACCAGCCTAAGGTGGACTTATGTCTGCAATCCAAAACACACTGCAGAATAATCCAGTTTGAGACTCCTTTAAATGCCCTGGCTCAGTGCTAAGGAATTCTGGAAACCGTGATTTTGTGAGACATTTAGCATTCTCTGTCAGAGAGTTCTGGTGCCACAATAAGGTAACACTCCCCATGATTCCATAGCATTGATCCAGGACATTTAAAGGAGTCTCAAATTAGATTATTTTTGCAGTGTGTTTTGGAACTGTATGTGTCACAAACTGGATGCCAATTTGTAACAGCAATTATTACCTCTCAAAATTGCAATTGAAGAATATCTGTTATGGTCCTTATGGTGATTTTTGTGATATAGGCTGATAGTTCACAGGACTATTTGACTTTTGTTTGGCTCGGCAAAACAAAATTCCACAAATGTGTTTGTCTGTAGAGTATTATGTCAAAACTGTATGGCTGTGTTTGAAATACCAGACCAGTTCTTTTGCCTAGGTCTATGACTAAAAAACATGATCCATATTCACAGGAACCATTACCATATATTTGGTAGGTTTGATCTAGAGCCAATGAGATGTGAATTTTATCCTTTCAGCCTCTGAATCCCACATAGTCATTAAAGGAAACTGGAGTCTGGGATCCTAAATTTTAATGCATGGTCTGATTTGCTCTTGGGTTTTTATCACTTATAGCAGTTAAGAAGTGAAAGGGAATTTATCCTGAAGGACAAAGTATGTATGTCTTAATGAAGTGTTGTCTTGGGACAAAGAAATCTACAAACAGATGGATTAGTTCACTAGGCACTAAATTTAAAATGCGCTGAACTTACTAATCTGCCTGATGTGGCTTGTTCTATACTTCTATACTTTACAAAGGTCATACAAAAAAAAGCTTACATGTTTAATTAGCAAGAACAACACACTGCAAGAATTATTTATAAAATTATATTTCTGGAAAAAAATCTATTTTCATCAAGATAACAAGTAACCTAAATACACTAATTGACATCTATTTAGTATGTTAAAGGACCAAGTGTACTATTGCCATGTTGGAGAACTTGCCTGACAGTTTATAGAAGACAAAAACAAGTAGCCATGGAAATATACTGTGTAAGAATTTTCAGTGAGACATTGAAAGTGAAATCTGAAGTGAATTTAGACTTTTTTTCCCCCTCAGGTCAACCACCAGGAATTTTGAAAGAGAAGCAAACAAAAAAAGTTTTGACCAAATAAATGACAATTATCAGGGGACTTAACAAATATTTCCTACTTATTGCAACATGCACACTCTGGATACAAAATACACCCTGACAGATTGTTCATGCTGTAATTATCAATACTAATGAGATGGAAGGCATAATTAAATGAGAAATAATTGTTATGTTCTGTGGCAAACGGGATATTTTTTTTAATCTTTTCGCTTTGTTGTTTGAATGAAAACCTTCTGAAATTCTTGTTATGCAAATTTTCCAGAGCTTTCTGAACAGAACTGATGCATTAGGAATTCTCCTCTATTATTTTTAATTTTCTACAAAACACTGTGAATGCAGTTTTGTACAACCCCCTATATTACCAGTGTACATATCTAAAGTGATGAGATAAGCACCCTGGTGTGATTTTATTTACCACTTCTCAAGGTGCTTATTGTGTATATCTGTATTAGAAATGAGACGCTCATTTCCCTCACAATTACATTTTTAGACAAACTGACCTAATTTGCCTTTCCCAGATTAAGATGTAAACTGGAGTGCTTTCAGTTTGCATGCCTATATGAATGTTATGATGCAGTTATCCAATTAAAAATGGATGCCAAAATATGTACATAGGAGAAATTGATACTAAAATGCAGGCCTGAGGTGAAAATCCATTCAAAAATATGTAGGAAATGTCATATGGATGTTTAACCCCCAAAATGGAAAATTATGCACAAGGAGAATGGAATGAACTTCTAGTTAAAATGGAATATAAGGGAAGCGAAACATTAACAGAATGAGGGAAATCCACCCATTCATAACTTCAGTTCAAATGGTATACCCTTCTGATCTTTATGCTGTGAGGTCCATTTGACTGGGGTGCTGAGGAGGGCCTTCTATATTGTCATGCCTTCCATTTTGGATTGAAATTAGTAGCATGGCTTTGCAATCAGCTAAAGGAGAGGTGGGCAACTATAAGAAGCCAGGGGGGCACTAATTGGTCTCAGGAGGCCTTGGAAGACCCCATACCTGCCACATACAAACACACATAATTTTGTTCTTTAAAAAAAAAAAACCAGAATATTTTTATGCCCCAATGCCATCAAACTTGTCTGAAGGCATTTTTGCCATGTTTTTCTCAACCTCAGGCAATGTAGACCCCAAAAGAGGCCTTTTTTTAGCAACAGAAAGTGGCCAGAACTCACTCTTGTTCACTTCTTGTTTTATAGAAAGGCTTCTCATGGATGAATGTTATGATGCAGTCATCCAATTAAAAATGGAGACTAAAATATGTACATAGGAGAAATTGATACTAAAGTGCAGGCCTGAGGTGAAAATCCATTCAGAAATATGTAGGGAATGCCATATGGATGTTTAATCCACAAATTGGAAAATTTGGACCAGAAGGCACCGTAATTGTGTCACAATGGTCCCACATCATCTTGAGAGTATTTGGGGACAAAACAATTGCTTTCTCTGTAGTTATGGGAGCTAGAAAAACAGCCCCACCTTGTCCACCCCTGAATTAAAGAGCTATCTGTTTACCCAGACATTTTCCTGATTAATCTCCTGTTACCAGTTATCCTTAGGTTTTAATAAATTGTTTGTAATGTTTTTGTAGATTGTCTTTGGTTGGTCCAATATCCATCACTAACGAAGCGAGTCACTAATTTTGTGGGAAGCACTAAATGCAAGAATCTTTTCTGCATCACCTTCAACATCTTGCAAGACTATCTGCCCTTTGCTTCAGAAATTCACAGGCTTGCTCATGTTACATTTCAGAGATATCACTCATACCCCACCAGATGCATATTTTATCTTTTTTTTAAAGGTATACTGTTGAAACTGCGCAGATCTGCTTTCATCAGGTGGAAAATCCATAGCTTAGAAGAATGTATCAGGGAGGGGGGGCATGCTAATTATTCTGTGAAAAGACTCCCCCATCCTTATCCTATCCTTAATCCATCTGTGACTGTGATGGCATGAAAGGCTTTCAAATCATAGCACCTATCCCTCCATTAACCTGTCATTAAAGCGGCATTTCATTAACATAAAGTTCCATTAATGCAAAATGCCAGCCAATGTCAGGGCCCATTCCCACTTGCGGAAAAATCCGCATTGGAACTGGGCTGTGCTTGTTCGCACTATGAAAAGGGGCATTGTTTGGAATTGCTTTCTTAGCTGGGAACGCTTGTCGTTCCCACTGGAGCTACCATGTAAGGTGACAGCCATTTAACTCCCAACCCCTTCCCGCAGGGGAATTTTTGGGGTGGGGGTATTGATCACAAATGCAATCTTGTGCATTTTCAATCTTGTGCATTTGTGATAGATTGCATTTGCGATCACTGTAAAGAAGAACCCCCCCACACACACACACACTAATCTCCAGTTCCTTTTTTGGGGAGGGGGATCCTTCCTTCCTTCTTTCCTCCTTCCTTCCTTCCTTTTCCTTCCTTCTTCCCCCCTTCCTTCTCTTGTTCCTTCCTTCCTTCCCTCCTTACCAGGGGAGGGCTCTCCATTGCCGCTGCTGTCTACCTTGCCACTGGGCCTGGGGCTTGCGGGGCTTGCGGCATTTCTTCCCCGCCACTCGCTGCCTGTGCTGTGCTGTGCTGCTGCCGGGGCCCCTGCTCCTCCCAGGTCTGATGGAAGCAAGACGGGACCAGCAGAGGAGGAGGAAGCACTGCGCCGCTCGCTGTTGCTGCTGCTGCCAGGCTCCCAGGTCTTCCATTTCCTGTTGGAAGGCCCGTGGGACCTGGGAGCAGCAGCAGCAAGCGGCGGGGAAGAAATGCCGCAAGCCCCGGGCCCAGCGGCAAGGTAGGCAGCAGTTGCAGTGGCAGCAGCAGTGGAGAGCCCTCCCTCTTTAAGGGGGAAGGGAAGGAAGGAACGGGAGAAGGAAGGGGAAGAAGGAAGAAAGACTTCACATCTTCCTTGTTTTTCTTCCAGTGGCCTCTTTAGGCTTAAGGCAGAGAAGTCTTGGATGGAACTCAACCAGCTAGACCAATTCATAAAATGATATGCATGCACTAACATGATTCCAACCTTCGTATGAAGAAAGGATTGAATTAAATGTGAATTGAAAAACTCAGTGGAACAGGCATTTGTCACATTCCTATCATTGGGGACTTTATCACACATGGCAAGGAAAGCAGAATTTTAACAAGATAAAAGCATCTTTGGTCAGTATTTATCGCATGACATCCTGTCCATCCTGCTACTGCCTTGCATTCCATTTGTTACTGTAATTGTTACTCAGTGACTAAGGATGGCATCTCATCTCTGAACACCTGCCTTGGGGTGGTAATGGACCGGATGAGAGAAAACCGACTCAAGCTGAATCCAGGTAAGATGGAGGTACTTGTTATAGGGACCCTGAAACCGAGAGTGGAGATATGTGCACCTGTCCTGGACAGGGTCACACTTCCCCTGAAAGACTGTGCCTGCAGCTTGGGGGTGCTCTTCACTTATCCCTCCAGATGACAGCTCAGATAGATGCGACAGGAGCTCCTGCTATCAGCTTCGGCTGATACACCAGCTGCACCCCTTCTTGGAACCGGGAAACCTTGAAACAGTAGTACATGTGCTTGTAACCTCCTGGCTTGACTTCTGCAAAGCACTCTACATGGGGCTACCCTTATGCCAAGTTCGGAAACTTCAATTGGTCCAGAACATAGCAGCCAGACTGGTTGCGGGCACTCCACGATCAGCCCACATTACTCCAGTTCTAAAATCATTACACTGGCTGCCTATTAGTTTCTGGGCAAGGTACACGGTGTTGGTTATTACCTTTAAAGCCCTACATGGCTTGGGTCCTGACTACTTAAGGGACACCTCCTCCCATACAATTCACCCTGCACCCTTATGTCCTCTGGGAAGAATCTACTATAGGTAAAAAAGATTAGATTATCCAAGATCCGCCACATTACCACTCTAGAATCCTTTAAAAAGGCAATCAAGACGGATCTCTTCCTGCAGGCCTTTCCAGACTAGCCCTGTTCAGTTTTCCCCTCCCTTCACCTGACGGCCTTCTCCTCCTGTTTCCCCAAGGATGGTGTGTTTCCTCCTACTACTTTGGGGCTTCATGTATGGATTTATTTCTATTTTAAATTCCTTGTCAGCCCTGGTGGCGCAGTGGTTAAATGCCTGTACTGCAGCCACTCACTCAAAACCATAAGGTGGCGAGTTCAAGACCAGCAAAGGGCTGAAGCTCGACTCAGGCTTGCATCCTTCCGAGGTGGCTAAAATGAGTACCTGGGTTGTTGGGGGGCAAATAGTTTACAATTGAAGCGGTATATAAATGAAGCTGTTTGTTTTTTTGTTTTTTGTTCTTGTATTTTAACTTTTTCTGCTGTTTAATTTCTTTTTAGATTAACGTTTTAAAATTTTGTATGTCTTTGGGGGGGAGGGCAAGGGGATTTTAAGTTGACTGTGATTTTATTGTATTCTGTTTTTAATGACTGCTGTAATCCGCTTTGATTCTCTTCCCAGAAAAGGCAGAATAGAAATAAATCCTATTATTATTATTATTATTGCACACTTTTGTTAATGGGCAAAACCTATCAATAGTCTCTGAACCTCACTGTTATGCCATTACTGCTTTCAAGCAATAGGCCATTTCTAGTGCAGTTCTGCTTTTCAGGCAGTCATTTGGTATGAGTGGGTGTGATTCAGCTCCTTTCCCCTTCCACTTGAAGTGATCCCAGCTGCAACCACTTTCCTGAAGTCAGCTGTTGTGTGCACATTCACACAGTAGCCAAATTTGGGAGGCAGTGCACAGCAGCAATTGCTTGTCCCTCTGTGTCCTTCCAGAAGGTAACAGTTGGCAGTATGGAAGACAGATCACATGACCATGGTTTGCAAAAGTGCTATTGTGTAAAAAAAATGTGTGATATGAAATGATGCCAAACCAATATGCTTCCATTCTTAAACTAGTTGAATTGTGGTGGGACAGCAGCCCAGTGTCACAAATTCCTAACTCTCATTTAAGGATGTTTAATGCAAAATCACTGGAAGATTCCATAATCAAAGATGGAATGCAAGATTCCAGGAAGAAATTCCATAATGAAAGATTGCAAAATTTGATCTTTTTTTCAAGGAACAGTCATATTATGTTTTCCTTAGGCTTGGAAAATTCCAAGAGTTCTATTAAAGAAAGAACCCTTTTTAAAAAGGTAGTAACTTCCAAGGGATGAAGTTCTTATTGCTCTTACCATTAGAAACATCAGCATTTATGATTCAAAATTTTAGGAGACAAAGTGAGTGGAAGATTCAAATGTAGTCATTTACATTTCTTTCTTTTTTCAAATGCTTGAGTTATTATCCAACTGACTTTATAAGAGAATGTGTGTTGTATGTTTAATGTCTGAACTTCCCAACTGTTATATACAACAGTGATACTATTTAATCATCCCCTCTTAAATTGTCACACAAAAGATGCAATTTAGCATGACTGATTATTCAGTGCAAATTGTCTCCTTGATCCTGGGTAAACTGTTAGCCGTGAATGATCTATGACAATGCTGTAGAAGACAAGGAATAATTGAGGCCACAAACATAAATATACCTATTAGAGAGAAGGGCTAGGTGAGAAATTCATTCAGTTTACTTACTAGCTCTCAACATCCATGCTTTCAATTACAATTACAATCCATGTTTACAATTACCATTACAATCTTAACTTCTGCTCTTTTCCCTCTTTTTATATTCCAATCCCCTGTGATTAACAAGAACTCCTATTTTGGTGTGTGATCATTTTCCTGCTTGACTCTAGCATAGAACCGTTCAGTTTCTTCTGCTTCTGCTTCTGCTTCTTGAAATAATATATAGGACAAAAGTTTTAAAAAAATTATGCAATCCAATTAAAACAGTAATTTAAAAGAGTTAAAAGAGTATTTAAAATATGGTAAAAAGATGACATCACAACACACCTCATTAAAAGACTCCTTTGCCACACATTAAGAGCCAAAGGCCTGCATAAATAAAAATATCTTTAACTGCCAAGAGAAAAAGAGGGGATAAAGAGCCAAATGAGTCTCTACGGGGGGAGGAGTTCCAAAGCTTAAGAGTAGTCATGAAGAAAGCTATCTCCTGTGTCCTCCCAAAGCCTTCCCCTGAAAATTATAAGACTCTGATAGGCTTATATGAGGAGATCCAGGCTTCCAGATAGCCTGGACATATGACACATAGGGCTTTATAAGTTATAATCAGCACTTTGAATTGCATACCAAAAATATCTGTATGGGGGGGGGGAGTACATAAAATAAATATGACTTATTTTGTTACCGAAAATGCTGGGGTCCAGGAAGGATGTACACAAATTGATACATTTTGAGAGCAATTATAGTTATTTATTTATTTATTTATTTTTATCTCACCTTTCTCCCCAAAGGGACCCATGGTTGCTCACAATTAAAATTCTAAAAGCATAGAATTAAAACAATTAAAATTATCATCTAAAAACAATATAAAATTACAGACATTTAAAGCCATGATACCCACCCTATATAACCACCACCCATGCCACCCTGTGATTATACATTAGCTCAAATAAGAGTTACAGTACAGCCTGGGTAACAGCAGCACAGGATAGCAACTGAATTGTATACCAAGTCTGAATCACACAGAACTCTAGGGGCAGGTTCAAATAGTATTTTGTAAGTTTATTAGAGGAAATAATCAACACACACAAGTACACATACACTCACGCACACACATAAGAGATAGGGAAGCAAAGGTGGGAAAAGTGGAATATGTTTAAGGCCTTGCAAATGGTTGTTACTCTGTGGATCTTGATTCCAATAAATGGGAGTCTGGAAAGGAGAGAACACAATAGCTTCTGTGGCAATAGCAATTAGAATGCATATTGAGGACCCTAGTCTAGCCAAATTAACAGGATGCCCGCCTGCTTACAAACTAGACCAAGACCACAGAAGGGCTGTTTTGCTAGTTGTACCCAGAATTATGTCTTGGGGGCAGAAACCAAGGCCTGAAAGGATTTGAAGCTCTGTTAAATGGTTTCCCAGTGGGAAAGAATAGTTTGGACTAGAAGCAGATAGTTGGGTGATTGCTGTGAATGTGCTAGACAAAGGGATTTGCCAGTGCATTCCCTGACTCAATTAGTTTTGAGCAATCACCTCTGTCTATGATCTTCTCACTGCCCTCTGTAGAGAAATGGATTGTGCTGGGAGCCTGGGGAATCCCATCATGGTGGGTACCTTCTAGACCCTAGCTAGCCCTAACCAGTTTTTCCACATGTGAGCAGGTCAAGTGTCCACAGTGGGTTCATGCCTATCTCTCCCCCCCCCCCCCCGTTTCCCTTTTTAATATTAAATTAATATGGAATATGAGGGAAAATCAGAGGCCTGGTCCTGGGGTAACAATTTCATATATCAATTGCTGTTTGATATGAAGAGATGATGGAATGAACTTGGCAAAAGAAAAAAAAGAGAGATTCTGAACTCTCCTATCATTAACAAGAAGTAAATCCTATTAAATATATAAGACATATCTCTAAGAAAATGTGCATGGCATAATACTATAGGATAGGGATGGGAATCATGCAGCACTCCAGGTGTTATTTGATTGCAAGTCCCAGAATCCCTCGCCATCAGAGCCAATGGTGTTTTACAATTCATCATCATTGGAAGGCCAATTATTCCCATCCTTGCTGTAAGGTTAATCATGTTACAAGTAGCTGTGCACCAGATCTAATTTTAATTTCACATATTAGTCCATATTAATTCCAGGAAAAAAAAGGATGATATGGATAAGGCTAACCACTGAAGGTGTCTCAATCTATGTTCAACTGAGCTTCCTTTAATCTCCTTGAAACCATGATAGAATGCACCAACTGGTCTATGTAGGCCCAAAAAGCCTTTCACTAATATAAAACTCAGGTGTAATTCATTTGGTTTGCATTTTAATCCTACTGCATATATATTTTGGAAAGCAGCACACAAAAAGCATAGATGAAGAAGAATTTGGGGCATGCATATATAAGAGGAATGTGCATACAAAAATTGTGTGAATTTTTCACATATGACAATCATACACTTCTGTAAACAGACTTTTTTTAAAAAAAAAGTATCCACAAAATGATAATGACTTGACAGTGAAGCAGGACTTGTGATTGACTGAAAGATATGAATACAGAATGTCATTGCACTCTCAGCCTCTTTTCTCCTTCCTTGTGTCACATCTTTTCCATGCTTCTTTCTTCCATCACACATCATACCGCTTGGCACAGTGGTTAAATGCCAGCACTGCAGCCACTCACTCACATCCACAAGGTTGTGAATTTAATTCCAGCCAGGAGCTCCAGAATTAACTCAGCCTGGCATCCTTCTGAGGTTGCTAAAATGAGTACCCCGCTTGTATGGGTCAATTGGCTTACACGTTGTAAACTGCATAGAGACTGTTAGTTCAGTATGAAGTGGTATAGAAATGTAATTGCTATTCCTATTGCTATCTTCTCTTCCTTTCTACTGACCCCTTTCCCTTCAACATGCTACCACACCTCTATTTTCTTTCATCTTGATCCCATCTCTTCCATTCCCCTTCACTCTCCATCACACCTCATTTAACTTCACTTTGCCCCTGGGCCATACCTGCCTCCCTTGCAAATGAAACTCCAACCCTTATTTCCTTCCCCCTTTGCTTCACTTTGGGCTGCTGGTGACTTGCCATCTAAAGGGCTTTAGGCAAAGGAAAGCTTTAAATAGAACAGGGGAAGTCAGGGTTGTTGTCACTGTTACAAGACAACTATGAAGAGAGG
Source organism: Urosaurus nigricauda (assembly GCA_034509955.1). Classification (NCBI taxonomy): domain Eukaryota; kingdom Metazoa; phylum Chordata; class Lepidosauria; order Squamata; family Phrynosomatidae; genus Urosaurus; species Urosaurus nigricauda. The sequence goes on from JAOEGL010000001.1 coordinate 272,233,789, forward strand.
GGGATAAAGAAAGAGTGGTTGCAAGAGTAATGGTGTGGGTTGGAGGCAAAGTAAAGGTAGTGTTGATGTAGCAATGTTATGCACTTTTATTTGATGAAAAACATATCAAGTTACATTTTATGAGGGGCAGTTGGAACTCTCCCACTGTTGGCTGTAGGATGAAAAGAGCCGTTCCCTTTATTGTGGAGTAAAATTCCCTTTATTGTCACCTTCTCTCCACACCACCATATAAAGATGGCCTATACATTTAATGGGGTGGAATAATTCCCTGAAACCATAAGTGTAGTGTAGTGGTTTGAGTGTTGGATTAGAGACCAGAGTTCGTTTCCCATTTTGGCCGTGAAATCCACTGGGTGACCTTGGGCGAGTCACGCTCTCTCAGCATTAGGAGAAGCAATGGCAAACTTCCTCTGAACAAATCTTGCCAATGAAAAACTCCTGATAGGTTTGCCTTAGGGTCCACCCTAAGCCCAAACAACAGGAATGCACATGCACACATTTTTCTATTTCCTTGAAGTGATTAAGAAGTGTGGAAGTATTTTATGAAGGTATTTGCAAAATGTGAAGTTCTTGAGCAAAACCTACAGAGTATTTAGGGCTCAAAGGTCTTGGGGCAAAAAAACCCCAAAACCCTCCAATGTTGTTTTTGTGTTTAGATAGAAAAAGTTTTTGTTTTGTTCTGTTTCTTCTGAGAATTATTTGTGAAGGTTTGTGTAGTTTTTTAAGGAGATGCAACTATAAGTGTTTTTCCCCAGTGAACTCACCTTTAAATTGACTATTCAAATGAGCAAAAAAGAAAAAAAAATGCTGACAGAACCAGATTCTAAGTTTACGAGTATATTCATAATGCATTTTTTCTTTCCATTCTGACATAGCAAGCAACATTAATAAGAGACCTGGAAAAATACACAGAAAGTGTGTGGATGGTTTTCTACTAATAGATGTTGATATCTTTAAATATAAGAATTTCCCAGAGTGAAAATATATTCTAAAAATGATTACTAGGTTTCAAGCAAACATACCTTTTTCACATGTTAAATGTTCATAGCACTATGGCAAACAGTTAAAATACAATGGACATTCTCTCTCCGCTTGTATTTTCCATGGTATATAAAAGCTGTTTGCCAGCTTGTGGCCCTCAAAAATTTCAAAGCAACTTAATTACAAATTCCCTGCTCAGTGAACTGATGGAGACTTCCCTAGAACTTGATAAATTTATTCTTCTTGGGGTGTTGAGGCTGCTTGACTTTACAGAGTTTTTCTCTAGGGTATATTTTTTTCATTTCAAGGCTATGTATAAAAACAATGGATGACTTTCAGCGTATTCACTAGACTTGTCATTGCTGACTGGATCTATCCCATGGGACATTTTACCAAGTTTTCATTTAGGTCAGCCCTAATTAATAATGATCATATATGTCCAAAGAATTCCCAGTGGATGAACAGACTGCTAAGTGGATGTGTACTTAGTGAGTGATAGTGGCTAGCTCAAAAGTTTGTTACAAGAATATTTCTTAGTACTGGTGAACAAAGAACATGCAATTAAATCAAATCAGTTTAATTATTTTTCTCTGTAGCACTAAGAGGCACATTGCATGCTGTCCAGCATTGCATAGACGAAAAACTGGGGCATGTAGAGGCAAGCAACATCTCAAAAGTTATTAATGAGGAAGAACATACAAGGAAGGGTAAGATGTTGCCCTTTTCCCTCCTGGTGAATTAAGTACCAACTATTTTGACCTCAGTTTGCAGCAACTGAAATAAAATGAGTACAAAGAAGGAAATTAGAAGGTAGAAACAAATTGGGACATTTTTAAAAGTAGATGTAAAATGAGACAACAGAGTATTAAACTGGACTGTCCCTTACATTTCAAGAGTATGACATTGTATGTTCAGGAGAAACCAGAAAGTCTTGTGTTCAAAATTCAATCTATATTATTAGGCATCCTAGGCTAGTCATTTTCTTTCAGCCCAATCTATGTGTATTTTATCCTTCTGTCCATCAATATTGTATTATGGTGGCCATGGAGAGAGAAGAGCTAAAATGTGCATAATTCAGAAAAAGTATGCAGAGACATAGGCTGCTGTCACACTGCAGAATTAATGCAGTTTGACACCCCTTTAAGTGTCATATCTTCATTCTATGAAATCCTGAGATTTGAAGTTTGTTTCATCAGAGGTCTCTAAGGGAGAAGGTGACATATCTCACAAAACTACAAAATCCAGAATTGCTTAGCTTTGATCCAGGACAGTAAAAGTGGTGTCAAACTACCTTAATTATGCAGTGTAGATGCAGCGATAGTTTGTTGAATGAGAGTAATTACACACATTAGGTAAGTTGAGCAAATAAATTCATCAGTTAGAATAATGTGTTTAACAGTTGTGCTAATTTGTGTACATAAAGAAAGACAAATGACAAACTAATATGAAACAAGATGGAATATGGAGAAACCCAGCAAAATCTCAAACTAAAAAAAAGAGTTCTTTTTGCAATCAAACATTCTGGGGGAGTGGGAAGGTAGGGTTGCCCTGAATAAAAAAGAAATGTCAATTTCCTTGGGTAACCACTGCTGAGAACTGGCTAGGGAGAACTGGATTGGAGTGATCAAGCTGAATTAAACTTAGACAATATGGAGGGATGTGCTCTTTGTCACCAAAAAGTCTGCTTTGTGTGGACTGATCAAGTGTTAACAGGTGTCATGAATCCTGTTTAGTTATTACGTTTTAGGATTTCTGCCATGAGGATTATGGGGTTGAGTTCTTAAGGGGAAATAGATTGTAGATTTAGGCCAGAGCCAGAGTGAAATGGTAATGCTTTGGAAATGCAAGCTTGTTAGTTAGGAATGTGTAGGGAGTTGCCCTGCAAGCCAAGGTCTGACTTGTAGCGGGCCTTCAGTGGAAGGAGGGGGTCTAACAGGATCTATAGACTTTGAAGGTTATTTAGTTATTGTATAGTGAAATCACATATATAGCTGTAGATTGAAAATAGGATTTGCTTACTATATTGTTACACATATATACATACTGTCCAATTGTGGGAATGTATATACATAAACATGTTGGGTTGTGTTACATCAAGGACACAGGTGCCTGGGTAGAGATAATGGTGCCTGGGAACTTAACTGTTTTTGAGAGGTCGTACCAAGCTTCCCAGACCAGAGGATTTTGGGATTACATCATGCACTTTACCCATGAGTGGGAAAAGAGATCCAATCCTGGATCATATTGACTCTGGGGGGAGGGTGGTTGGTAAAAGCCTATAAAAGTATTGTCTATGTAGTCCTTACTCAGTCTGGTCAATGGAAGTTTACTTCTAACCCATTTCCTTCTTTTCAATAAAGTAGTTACTTTTTAGGGGTGCTGCTTGACTTGATTTGGAGTTCTGATGCTGGTGAAGCCTGACAACAGGCATCTCTTCTGCATAATATCATAATATGTTTCAATGACCTTTTAATATATATATATATATATATATATAATAAAATGCAAGCATTGGCTTTTTTGTTGGGGCATATAGATGAGCTGTGTCTCACATGCACATATGCAGAGTTGATGCATGTAGGAAGAGCACCTAGAAGAAGGTCTTTGTGAAGAGTCTGCAGCTCTGAAGCTGCACAGAAAATTTCCTCCCACACACAGGTTGCAGCCTTGAACTCCAAGCTTGGAACAATGAATCTCCAGACAGCAAGACTTTACTCAACACGAGGGCTTTTAATCTTTGTTGCAGAGCTATATACAAAGATTACTCTGAGTACCAGACAGCTGTCTTGAATACTTACAACTCTACAGACCAACAAAGTACTTCACCAACCACAACCCAACAATGGAGATAGTGACCCTCTACCTTATATAGGTTGTCTTCTTGGAAGTCATGTGATAGCCATGCCACTAATTAAACCTGGCTGATTACATACCCAGTACCTGTTGCATTAGACTTCCCATGATGCACAGCTCACCATATGCTGACTCACGCACCTGCCACTTAAACTGTAGTAACCTCTGCTCTGGTTCCACCTAGTGGCCACATCCATGTCATTTTCCAGACCAGGGTGCAAATATACCCTGTCATTTTTAACCAAACAGTGTTGTATAATTTGTGATAATGAAAAAGAAAATATTGATGTCTTGGTTAATTGTTCAATTTTCCCCCCATACAGGATTAGGTCCTGAATGTGATTGATTATTCCTAATGGGAGCAGAGCTACCAAATCAATTGTTGAATGGTGAGTCAAAATGTTGGTGAAGGGGCAAAACAGACCGGCATAAAAAGCTGGCTTCCAGGCATCTTGGGGGCATAGCGTACAGATGATGCATGCCTCCAAGATGCCTGAATGCCAGCTTCAAGCCGAGCAGCCACTCACATGTGGTCTGGCTTCCAGGCACTCCAGCAGCATGGCATTTACATGCCACATGCCACCAGGGCACCTTAAAGCTGGTTTCTTGTCACAGTGAGGCAGAAAAGCTGGGGTTTTGGTGGCACAAAAAGGAACAGCTGTTTGCCGATCCTTTTTTGGATGAGAAAAAAGTGGATTGGGGTTACCATAGCCCCAATTCTTGTGGTTGCCATGGCTCCAATTTGGCTTTGTCAGGGGCAGCTTGAAGTCAACCCTTTGGTGAGGTCTGTTTCACCCCGTACATCAGTCCACTCTAGTTGGGACTAATCGGAATCAGGCCTATAGAGAAACAGTACCTGCACTCTTTACCACATACCTCAGTAGGAGCAGGTGAAAGGTTTCCAAGAGGAACTTAATATTTTCTATTGCCTTTCCATGGAAATTACTCTAGAGGCTCCCCACATCATTAAGACACACACATCTAGACGATTCCACCAAATAATAAAAATATATATGATATGATATAGTGAAAGAAAGACACGTTAAAAGTAAGGAACTAGCAATTTAGAATTTAAAAAAAAACAATAGTGTATATTGTGGACTCTGTGCTACTGTGGGTGAATGTCCTAACAGACTTGAATTGTGAGACATATGAAGCTGGGTAGCTAATGTATAATTAAGAGACTTTTGAAGTAAAGTATTGAATACGAATCTTGAAACACAACAAGACAAGATATATTCCAGTTATTGCTGGAATACAATTCCTAACAGGCCAACTAACACAATCAGTAGTGAGGGATAATCTTGAACATCCAGAGACCCATAGATACCTTCTCTTGCATGAAATATTGGCATTCCTTAATTATTTGCTTATAAGGATGCAACAAAGATTCATTGCTGTTTGTTAAATATATAGTATTTTGGGTTGTTTTTTTTAGGGCTCAGCTCAAGTATTTATGAGCTTTCAAATTTAGCATCTGCTTGATGGAGGCGTGAGAATTTGCACATTCTTGGCAAAAGAAGTAACAGTGCAGACACTTCAGTGAGAAATTCAATTTTCAGGATTTTTTCCCTCTGTTTGCTTGCTTAAGTAATAAATATTACAGTGCTTCAGCCATTCGTTTTAATTGTGCAAGTCTCAGTCAAGGAAATTTGAATTATTCCAGGAGGCTGAAAGAGGGGAGGGGAAGAAGAAGTAGTTCAATTCTAAAAATAAACATGGGTCATTTTTCCTTATTAGACATTGTGGAAGAGAAAGATAGTTGAGTGTTTTATGGCACTCTGCAGTCACCACCATTACAACTTCTGATCATAAAAGTATATTTATACATGTGTGTTTGCATGCAGATGACTTTATACATAGGCATACACAGTTACAGTAGGAGCACTTAGATAATTTGATATTCCCCATTTTAATGCTGTTAGGCTCAGTCAAGAGGCTCCAGGAGGAGTGGTGGGGAATTCAACTCTAAAAATAAACATAGGGCATTCTTCCTTGTTAGACACTACGTAGGGAGTTTTATGATTTACACTGCAAATTGCAAGGGAGGGAAAGACAGCTTGTTTTATAACCCTATTTCTTCAGGATTTTGTCAAGAGTTGTTTGCTTCTCTGTGAGGGTGGGTGGGTGGGAGCAAACTGAGATATATGCCTCTCCACAAATGAATAAAAGGAGTAATAAATTGTCCCTCCTTTTTTTTTTCAGGGACAAGAAGAATAAAGAAGGAAATTTACATCAGTGGTTACTTATATGTATATATTATTTCTTTTTCTCACTTATAATAATTTGAATGTTGTATGATGGAATTTCTTAATTATTTTGATGGGCATCAGATATTAGATCTCAGAAACTGTCACTACTAATCACTATTACATGTTAACTTCAATAAAACATAAAAAGAGCAAAGCAGTAAAAAGAGAGTCAGAGGAATCTGTGACCTTGCATAGCATAATTGGTACAACAAAATGAAAAGAGATGTAAAGCTGGACAAATCAAAAGCCAACTAACCCTTTATGAATAGTGGGTGAGCCTAAGCATCTTTATCCATAAATAAGTCCCATTGGGTTAAAAAAAACAAGCTGTGTAAGTACATTTAATGCAGATGTCTCAATTATGATTAGCTCAGTGTAAGCCCTCATGTCCTTTTCTTCCTGTTTCCCCAAGGCAAAACACAAACACAAAAACAACATTTATTTATTTATTTGTTTATTTCTAACTCAACCCCCACCACTACACACACACCACCACCACCAACAACAACAACACTTCAGACATCAGGACAGCTTACAAAATCTTACCTCCAAGACACAGGGAAGGAAGCCCTGACAGAATTTACACAGAAAGGTTCTTTTATAATCAATAATTTTTCTGGATCATGAACATGAGAAAAGGCTTATATATAATTGCCAATGTCACTTTTTAAGGATTTCTCCTTTGTGGCTAATGAAATGTAGAATTATCTCTCTAGTGATGCAAGGCCCAGTGGTACATGGAAAATAGATGCTGGCTGTTTCCATAGAAATATCCAGCATAACCTCCATCTTCTCATTCACCAAGACATGCTTTTTACCTTGGCAAAGAGAAAAAAGTCAAGACCACAGCAAAGAATATACATGGGGTGGGGTGGGGGAACTCAATACCAAAACAGTTCTTACTTCTAGTTTTGAATTTTAGTATTACACAAGAACTGGCCTCTATATTTCAAGATTGCTTTCACCCTCCACCTCCCATCCCCAGTTCTTTTTTTCTTTGGTTTGAGTTCACATTCATGTGATCCCATTATTGAGGGAACACAGTCAAAACACATTTTTGGCAACCTCTGAACTGGCACTTGCTAACCAAGTCTGAGCATGCTGAAGTATCCATATATATATATATTAAAATAGCCTCACACTGAATTAATTGAATGAAACAATTGGGCAGTTTTATATGCCTCAAGCAATGTTAAACCAGAAAGGGATTCTCTAGGGAGAAATTCAACTATAAAATAATTGCTGAGATGCAGCTTTTGTAAGCTGTTAGTTCACAGGTGAATGTATTTCTGATGCAGAGAGAAGGCAATGATGTAATAGAAAGTAATGACCATTAAAGAGTTGGTGATTACTATTGAGCTCAATAATTTACAGATTGAGGATTTCTACTAGTAAACATTGACAAGACAAACAAAAGCACAGAAAGAATAATGAGTCTGTGAATGATTTTCAGATAAAATTGTGTTGTATGCCTCCATCAGTGTTAAGTCACTTCAGATAGGTTAATTATTTCCAACAGACATTTTTAATATGGCCATAATTCTAAAGAGGAAGAAAAATGCCCTGAAAAAAAAACTTTAAATACACAATTCACGAGTAATACCAAAGCTTAGAAAAGTGATTCCACTCATACACACCCTTACATCAACTTGCAGGATGCCACGGTGAGCATGGCTGATAGATGAAGTTCAACTGTAGGTTTTTAAAAAGTAATTCCTTGGGGTACTGTGGTGCCCTAGAAAAAGGTTAAGGTTCCATGTGGCTGAGGAATTGTATTTTACACCTTTTCTCTACATTGTGCTCAGTTAGAGGCAGGAATAATTAATTAATTAATCTTGCCTATTGACTACAACAAGAAGGAAAGGAGAAAGGTAAGAAAAAGCCACCACCTCATCACTTCTTCTGATTAATTTTTTTAAAAAAAAAAAAAAATAGTGGGCTCTCCTATACCCATAAATAAAAGAGAAGCAATCTTAGTTCACTTATATTTGCTGCTTCTTACACAAACATCAGTGGATATTAAGACAAGTTGTAGAGTGTTGTTAAAAATTGCTTATACAAATGAACAATTAGATACACTTAATATCCAAAGAGTGCAGAATGGCTTGCAGTATTATAGAGTTCAAGCTCTATGAACCATCATTTATTTATTTATAAGCACAAATGCTGGAAATTAGTATCATAATATTATCCCTTTACAGACAGCGCAAAAGGGATGTCCCTGCGCTGTACATAGGGCTAGGGAGAGCACAGCATCCACACACTCCCCAACCCTAGTGTGTATGGGCGGTGCCATTTTGAAATTGTGCTGCCCATACACATGTGCAATGATGGCAGCACAGTGTGTGCTGCGTCCACACGGACCTGACGTCCTTGCGACACTGCCGGGCACTTGGGGTGAACTTTCAGCATCATGAAAAGGAGCTCCAAAACCTTACATGGCTGTGCCAGAGATGCATTTTACCGCTTCTCTGAGGCCTGGAAAAATGGTGGATTGGGGCTGCTGATGAGGCTGCCCTGGGCCCAATCTGGCGTGGAAAGGGGTGCCCACAGACCACCCCTTTTGGGTGGTCTTGTAAAGCCCCATTGTCAATTTTTAAAATGCAGGAAAAGCATTTTTGCATTCTTCCTCTGCATGTTGGTATATTTGATACAATAATTATTTCGGTATATGGATGGAAAAATAAGAAGCAATTCACACAGAGATAAACGTTGTGTTTGCATGTGTTTACACAATTACAAAAACCAAATCTGTTGTTCTGGTTTTTTTTAAAAAAAAAAAAACATAAGTTGAGTCCATATCAGTTTCTCTAGTTAACTTGTAAATATTTCTAATATGTGATATTTTATTTAAAAAAAAATCTCTTTTAACTGAAGTTGCTTATTATTCTTCTCACACCACATACTTTCTGAAATGTGTTTCACATTAAGTTTAAATGCTAGGTGATCAAAGCATTTGGGTTAGAACACAAAATCCAAGGTTTCTCCTTTCCCCCACCCTCCACAAGATAGATAGATAGATAGATAGATAGATAGATAGATCTCATCATTATAAAGTCACAGAATGACCGTACCCAAACTGAAGAGTAAACAAGCTTTTCTGTTGCCTAATCTGGCTTCCCAGAAAAAGAAGGGATGGTGTTTATTTCAGAGGAGGAGGAGGAGGAGGAGGTACAGCCAGAGAACGAAAGGATGTCAGACACATTGGGCTTCAGCTGCATACTACCAATGTTTTCATTTAGGTGTGGACCTTGGATTGTACATCTCAAGGGATGCTTAGAAAGGGTATCATTTTGGATTAGAACTCATAGAATCCCCAGTGGTAAGTTGACAGTAGGAACAAGATGACCCAATTGCCATGTCCCAATTGAGACAGTTTGGGAGTTTGGGTATGTTTTCTGCTGAATTGTGTACCATCCCTCTCTGATTGTAGGAACTGGGAACTTTTGAGATCTTTTAATGGGAAATGAAAAATGGAAACCCAGTGGCTGTGCATGGACTTCAGAATGCACTTTCCCTGCCCCTGCTCTACAAAGTCAACAGTTCTGTATTTTCGTCAATAAATTGTCCACCATTTGCTCCATCAAGAAAAACAGAAAAGTTGTATTTTGCATTAAAATTCAAAGAATCTCCCAGCTAGTATGGCCATGATGGGGGGTAGATGTGGTTAGAAAGCAATTCCTCTGCATTTTTATTGCCTGTTTCATTTAATAACCCATAGGAGGCCTAACACACTCAGAAAATGTGGCCTAGAACAAACGGGCACAGAGGCATAGGGGCTGTACAGACTGCCAAAAGGACGGCCTGCAGCCACCTGTTTTTGCCCCACACGGAGGCCGCACCAGACAAACGCTACAGGCTCCGGGAGGAATAAAAAGAACCTGCTTCTAGTGGGTTCTTTCTGTGATGCGCCCAGGGTGCCATTGGCACCCTCATGCACATTGATGATGTACGTGTGGCACAGCACCATTTGGATGCTGTGCCGCACATACATCATCATGGTGGCACCCATGTGGATGGGGGTGAGCCATGATGGTGCCTGGATGGCACAATAGTGCTTGGGAGCATGTGAACGATCTGCTCTCCCGAGCTCTAAAATCAGCCCCAGGCCTCCTATGGGTTATTAAATAAAACAGGCAATAAAAATGCAGAGGGTTTCCTTTAACCACATCTACCCACCATTCTTTCTTCACTAGGGGAAATTTACATATCTGTCTTTAGGTTTACATGAAAATTCTCTTTCTCCCATTATCTCAAAATTCTTAAGTTTTATGTCACTAGTTTCTAGTGACGTTTCAGGTCTTTTAGTTCGAGTCTCAAGCCAAGTTTCAAGTTTCTACTTACAAGTTTCAAGTTAAGTCTCAAGTCCTCGCAAGATACTTGCAATCAAAGTCTCAACAGAAAAACAGAATAAAGGAGATGGGAATACATTTTTTGGAAGGGAACAACAAATGTGTTTAGCAATGGCCTTAAGGTGGGGGTTGAGGTCTGTTTGGCTGCACAGACTTGTTGAAGGTTTGTTTGGCTGCCTTTCCCCACTGCACATCAGAGGAGACTTCTAAAGCTTTTCAAAAGCTTTACAAGGATCCTTCCACCTCAACTTCATCGCCTACCACAATTGCTGTTGCCCTTCAAGAAATACATCCTGTGGTCTTGGGAGAAATCTTCTCTGTTACTCAGAATGAATAACACCAGAAAGTCAGTCACTATAATTATAAAAGTCACACCTTGCATTGATTTGATTCAGTGTGTCATTTATTGCTGAGCTGAGTCCAAGTCAGTGAAGAAACTTGAGTTCAACCTAAGTCTGAACCAATCAACTCAACTCATGTCTATGTCACTGATGGTTTCCTTTTAAAATAAATCTAAATGTGGAAACTACCTATTTGTCTGAAATCAGCCTCTCAAAAGATGTTGCTGTGCTTAGAAACATTGCAGCAAAATGCCGCTTTTCTTTGGCCTGCAAAAGGGGTGCCCTTGCACCTTAAGCGACCACTGCATCCCGGTGCTAAAGAGGAGAAATGGACGGCCCCTTTCTCTTCAGGACCATTCCCGTGGCTGTGTGGTTGCTGTGGGAATGATCTGCACTCCCAAAAGAATGCTTCCAGATCGCTGTAAGCACCCTGGGGTAGTGCGAAGATGTCACGTGTGTGCTGCACTGGGAACTGTTTTTTGTGTGACATTTAGCCTTCTCTATCTGGTTCTATAATAACCTATAATTCCCAGGATTCCCTAGCACTGATTCAGAGCAGTTAAAGCAGTCTCAAACTGGATTATTTCTGCAGTGTGTTTTGGACCTCTCTTGCAAAATACTTGAAGACATTTGTGATTCATACTTAATTCATTCAGGACAAAACTGGACAATGTTCCAAATTCCTGAATTTTTTGGTTTGGGCCATGTCTAGTTTTCCCACAACACCTTTACTTCTTTTCTATATTTCCCTAGTTCTGTCTCACCATTGTCACCAATGAGCATTTGCATGTTCACAAATCAATGAGAAAGAGCTATTAATGTTGTTGTCATAGGCATAATCACATCAGTATGGTTTGGGGGAGGTTTTTAGCAAGGACACACTGTGCACATAACAATCTGATGACACAACAGAGAAAATCTGATTTGGGTTTGTAATAATGTACCCAAATCCAGACTACAGTGAAGATAATGTTTCATGGCCTTACTCAAAATTATAAAACATTCTCATTCACTTTGCATCTTTTCCTGAACAACTGTGATTTTTCCTGAGATTCATGTTTTTCACAAAATGCCTCCTTGTTTCACCTATGTCTATGGGATTTTTAAAATGCTGCTGCTAAGCATCACTTTCAAAACAGAACCATCCTAAGACTTAATCAGTCCCTGCTGTTTACTCCCAATTTCTTCATTTCTTCATTTTTGAATCATCAGTGAGTAGCTATAGAAATGATAATCAGGTCACATGAAATAATTTTGACTTCAAGTAAAGAATTAACAGTGGGATCAGCAAGAGGGTGTGAAGAGAGCACCTTAAGTCTCGAAAAGCTTAGTTTATAGATGTCATTATAGGCAAGATAGATAGATAGATGATAGATAGATAGATAGATAGATAGATAGATGATAGAGATACAAACAATACACAATTCATTTTCAGAAAATGACAGCTTTTATAAAATAATTAAAGGCCTAATACAAAAGGATCACCTCTAGTAACCCATACCTACTTTGCTTTATGTTTTGCTGAAAACGGCTCTGTTAAGAGTCATATGCTCGCAACTGAATGCATGATTCAAGCTAAATTCCCTCCCCCCAACCATTCACCATAATTAATAAAGCATGCAACATGGAGTGTAATTTGCTAATTATAAAATTTTTCCTATAATTAGATTTTTAATCAGATATCGTCGGAGTTTAAAATCGGTTTCCTTCCTACTTCCTCAGGGAATATTATAAATAAGGTAAATATGCCAAAATAAAAAAAGGAAGGAAGGTTACCTGTTTGGCGCAATGCATCTAATTACTGTTCAGTGCATTCCGCACAAAGTATTACTTGGAGATTTAGGATGCCTTGCTTGGTGGTATTATCCCACTGTAGTTTGGGTATGTTCAAGAAGTGTCCCATTTTCCAGTGACTGCTCTTCATTAACCATGTTACATTAATGCAAATCACTGTTCTAAAAACTGGTTATTACCACTAAATGTGGTATTGCATAAGGGAAGTTACATCAACAGATTTATGACTGAGTTTCTAAATAGTGATACATGTTTTTCCTTATATATCATATTATTAATTAGAACCCCCTACATAAACCTTTCATTTCTATATTATTTCCATCATTTAACCTCCCCCTCCCACACACATACAAATCAGATTCTATTCATGGCAAGTGGGAGGTGGGGGGGGGGAAGGAGAGAAGGAAAGGAAAGCATAATAAAACCACCTAAAAGTTCATGGCATTGCTGTACTTTGCAACCATCTAATAATGTAGCCATTAAAGAATGGGAAAAAATATTCCAAAATATGCAAAGAATAAAGCACTATCTAAAAATAGTACTGTATTAAAATAAATATGAGGAAATTGTGGTAATGAATTATTCTCTGTTTTACACACATACACACACACACATCTAATATTAGAATTTGTAAACCTACATTTGTATGAAGATATATATCTATATATATATCCACTGAATCTTTCATACTACTGTTCTGAGCATGACACTCTACAGGTCTTCATTAGTTTAGACAGGTTGCCATAGAAACTGCAGTGTGGGTTAAGATTGTATGTTTTTATAACAGAAGTGTTCCCCCCCCCTTTTGTGGTTCCTTTTTCCACTTTCTTTCCATAAACCAAAAACTCACAGGAAACTAAACCAGAAGTCTAGAAGTTTCTATAAACAAAAATAGGAATCATGAACATGTGGCCCACTTTATTTGCCAACATAAGTAACATCTGGATCTGGGCAAACAATCATCAGCATTAATCAACTGTTTAGGAGAAAAGAGAAAACAAGGATATTATCAGAAACCCTCCAACTCCCATCCTCCTTCAGGGAGCAGCTGTATGAATTGGATAGGATTGGTGGATCTGACCAGGAACTATGTACGTGCCATCCATTTCTGCAGAAATCTCAGTACGGTTAACCTTAGATAAGTCTGTTTCCAGAGCATAAGAACCTAGGTACATCCATGCAAGTATGGAAGGACAGATGGTTTAAGGCAGGAGTGGATATAATGCAGCCCCTAGGCCCACTTTTCTGTCCCCTCTGGGTTCAGGGATCACACTGCTGGCATTTGGTAGGCCTTTGGCTTTTAACTGGTGATGGTAGAAGAATCTTTTAATGGAATATGCTGCAGCTTTATTGTGCTTTAAATATGCTTTTAATAATTTAAATGTTTTAACTGGACTGTCTGTTTATTTTTACTTGTGTGCTATATGTGTTAGCTACATTTCATTTTAACTTACATTGCAAGCCTTGGATCTCATAGCCCTCCACATTTGCTAGGGTTAGGGACACAGGACCTTTTCATACACTTTCTTCACTGTCTAGCTCTCACATCTGTACATGGTGATGGGGAATACTAAGGACTGGACAATTCTAACTTTAGTGTTCACTTGTGTATCTAACTTTAGTGTTTACTTGTGTATCTTTACACTTGTCTAGTTCTTTCTCTGCTGCCCTTCCTTGAATGAGAAGTCAAACACAGGGCCACATCTCCTCTGGCCACACATTACCTAGATGATTTCCTGTTCATGGGAGAAGTGGGAAGTGATGGTTGTGTCAAGCTTTTGTACACTTTCCAGGATCTCGCTGCTGAGCTAGGTGTCCCCTTGGTGGCCAAGAAGATGTAGGGCCCAGCCACATCCCCCACTTATCTTCATTGATAATTTTTGTCATCTTGATGTTGCTTGGCCACATTTGAAATGTCACAGAGCCAGTGTGGTGTAGTGGTTTCAGTGTTGAACTGCAATTCTGGAAACCTGGATTCAAATCCCCACTCAGCCATGAAAACCCACTGGGTGACCTTGGGCAAGTCATAACCTCTTCTCTGAAGATGCCAGCCACAGATGCTGGCGAGACATCAGAAAGGAACTCTTCTAGAACATGGCCACGTAGCCCGAGAGCCCCACAAAAACCTATGGATGCCGTCCATGAAAGCCTTCGACTCCACATACCCTCTCAGCTTCAGAGGGAGGCAAAGGCAAACTGAACAAATCTTGCCAAGAAAACCTTGTGATAGGTTAGCCTCAGGGTCTATGTAAATTAGAAGTGACTTCAAGGCACAAAACAACAACAGTGCTGTTTTTGATACCACTTCCCCCAAATCTTGGGAGGTAAGCAGTTTGGAAAGAGCCTACACAAAACTTTCTGTACCTCTTTTTCTGAATCTCTTCAGGCTATACTTTCCAGAAGGGCAATTATTCCTGAAAATTCACTCCAATTCTTCCAATATTTTTAAAAAATATGATGAGCAGTTCCCTTTTAAAAAAAGGTATGAAAGTGTAAAGAGTGTATCATTTGATGATATACTTTTTAAAAAGAACAATAATACATTCTTTCCCAAGTTTTGTCACATCTATCCAGAATTTTATTATTAAAATTGTTTAGATCTTCTATTTTCAGATTGCTTATGTTTGTTTTCCAAATTTTCTAGACTGTGTGTGTGTGTGTGTTTGCGCATGCACACACATGCCCTGCAACCCCCAATTCATAGATAATCTATCTATCTGTCTATCTAATATCTTATTTTTTGGCTTATGATAATTATTCATACACATATACCATACACCTTGACAACTTGATGGGGTTTTTTTGTTTTTGTTTTTTTGCTCTATTAAATCCTTTACCTTGCTTCTCCTGTTAGTTGGGGTTACCTCTCAGAATAACAAGGGACTGCCATCTCTGAATTTTCCTTCATCTTTCTCCTCAAACTCCAATCTTATATTTGGTACTAGTAGTGGTGGTGGTAGGGGTGTGTGGCTTTTGCAATATTACTTTTTTTAAAGTCACTGTCAGTTAGCAGACCTATCTATTTTTCACTCCCATTCCCACTAATGTTCTAATTGCCCTGAAAAAAAGGATGTGACTAGCAGCAGTTACCATTTTTCTTTGTTCTAATTATGATTTACTTATGTGAAGAACACAGGCAAGTAAGGAATAAGAGTGAAGATAAAGAACAGAGCCAGGGGCTTGTGGATTTCATTGGAAGATGCTTGCAGAAGCACAAGTCTCTGTAAGTTCTTAATAATGCTGACCATTAGCATTATTTATGTGTTCAATTAAGCCTTTCACTCAGGGATAGGGAAATAATCTTGAATTCCATGGATCTCTAAGGAGTTTATCACACAAAGGGAATTGGAAGTATAATCCAGTGGCAATCTGAATGCAATCATGGGGTTTCGCATGATTGCGTGAAAGCTAATCACACACATTTTCGGGCAAAGAGAAGTCTTTCTGAATGCAATCATGGGGTTTCGCGTGATTGCGTGAAAAACTATCACACACAATTTTGGACACTGGGAGGCAATTTCGGCCAATTCTGAACACAATGCAGTGTCTATATGCAATCACGTAAATTAGCTGAACTAGCGAATTTACTCAATTCCGAACCGACCTCACTTCCATTTCTTTCAAAACTGAGAGAAATTCCTCCCATGTGATAAACTCCTAAGACTGGTTTTATAGAGAGACATTATTTTTATTGAGCCTTTGGACTACATTTTCTGGAGACCAGGGTTCAGTTCCCAATTCGGCCATGAAATCCATTGAGTCCCCTTGGGCAAGTCACATGTTTTCAGCCTCAGGAGAAGGCAATGGCAAACCTCCTCTGAACAATTCTTGCCAAGAAAACCCAATGATAGGTTCACCTTAGGATTGCCATAAGTTGCAAATGATTTGAAGGCACACAACAACCATAACAACGACCATTGTTATTATTATTTTTCAAGGAATTGCACCAATATGTCCCCAATATTCCCCTCCACTTTAACTTTTTGTTTAAAGAAAGGCTTCTCCTATGTTTATCACAGGACATTTCCTGTTTAACTCTTGTTTAACTCTCGTTTAAATCCTATGTGTGATAAAGCAGCTAGACCTAAAATGGCTTGACCATGGTCTTAAAAATATGCTAAAATTGCCCCCATTGCCCCAGGAGGTTTTCTTTGTGAGATGAGAATTTGAAGTCCAAAAGTTTTTAAATATTATAGATAGGATAGTGGTCCTTCAAGAACCCCTAGAGGACCAATGTGTTCCCAAGTTGCTTGTTTAACAACTTCTTCTTCTTCTTCTTCTTCTTCTTCTTCTTCTTCTTCTTTCTAGCCCGCCCCTCTGAACGAGCAATTGGGGCGGGTTACAGCTAAGGTTAAAAACAGTACAAGTTAAAATATCCTATCCCATCCCCCGCCTCCCCCCTTAAAAAAAGTATAAACAAATAACAAATTAACAAATTAACAATGAAGTTAAAACAAATGTATAAACAAATAAAAACAGCTATAACAGCAGCAGGAAATCCGGACTGAGAATTCTAAACTATATAAGGGTGAAGAAAGCA